>JAKCOX010000021.1:2572962-3773425 GCA_022605575.1 Laterallus jamaicensis coturniculus | reverse complement strand
GACAGTTGAAAAAAGACTGGTGTAGAGAAGAAATGGGGGTGGGGATGAGAAAAAGATGCAGAAAGTAAAAAAAGATAAGAGAGGGACCTCCCTATGAGATCAAATAATCTTGAAGAAAAGGGAGAATAATGTAAGGAAAATATAGAAAGCAGACACCATAAAGTTTGTGCCAAGGCATACAATAAAAATGAGGACAAAGACAAGGGAGGAACACAGTGACAGCATTTTGACTTTTAAATTTAATTACGATGTGTTGTTTCTAACAACAAAAATGTTACAGATGCTTTTGGTATTTGTCTGAAGTGAGAGCTGAACCCTCCTGTGATCCGAAGAGTCTTTCCTTGTTGGCAGTCCTGGCCCTGACATGGTCCACCTGGAGTCCTGGCCATATTTCAAAGGCAGGTCTCTGAGAGACTACCAAGCACTTGGAAAAACAAAGAAATACCACTTTCTAAGTGTGCCCTATAAAAATGTACAGCTTCTTATATCACAGCAGTCCTTTGACTTATGGTGAGATTTTCCCTGCTGATATCTTTGGTTCAGTAAAGGCTGCGTGAAGATAAGGTCAGTAATCACCATTATCTGTTTATCATGTGATTCAGTGTCTGTACCCAAAAGGAGGCAGGAAGTGCCTGAGTTTTAGTTTCAGATCCAAAGTGGAAAGCATAGAAATTGCATTTGTAATAACCTCTTGGGAACTAGGGGCATTTGTACATAGCCAAGGATGGAAGATGAGGTAGAGTCTTTTCCAAACTTGCTCCTTTAGAAGTCTCTTGCAGTCAGCAGCATCCTAATGCACAGCTCAGAGTTGAGTGCTGATGGTAGAAAAGGAACAGTCTCAGCTTCTTGTGTGGGTTCTGGGTTTGTATCAGCTCAGTGTCTGGAGACACATAGAGAGGCAGTTCTGCTTCTGGTGCATGGCTAATGCAGCTCTATGGGAGGCATGCCATAGCTGTGGCCTCAAACTTTAATAGTTCTCAGACTGCTTTTATAGAAGGGCTTCATCCTCACTAGGGCTCTCTGATGTAGATGAGAAAATCGCTTGGATTTAGATTGGAGAGTTAGGGCTGTAGTGTCAGTATGAAGGGTCAGCAGTAGAGCCAGACTCATTTCACCCATTCCCACCTCTGACTGTTATGTTTATTTCTCTGTATTTATTGTTGTCCTTTCTGACAATGGTTTCCCAAGGTGAATGGTCACTACTGGTTTGCAAAGAAGCCATCACAGTGACCAAGGGTGCAGTGCCTGACCACAACTCAGCAAGATCCTGCTACAGCAGCTTACCTGGGCAGGAGGAGAGGGTGTACCCCTTTTCAGTGTACCACTAGGTGTTTGTTTGCTCTTTGTGGATTGTATGCCATATGCCATGCTGGTGTAACACAGTATTGCATTTGACCCTCAACAATTGAATTAGGACTTCATTGCAGAGAAGGTATGCTGAGACTGCTGACACTGTGCTAGCAGGAGCTTGGTGATGAGGGAAGGTTTCAGCTGGTGCTTGTCACCCAGGGAGGAGGAGAGGATCATCACAGGCAGCTGGAGGACTTTTTTTTTTCTTTCAAACCTACAGGTACCTTCAGAATTGCAGTGTTAAACTCAAGAGAAGCATTTTAGCTGTAGTATGTACTGAAATCTTGTATTGAGCAAAGGTTTGTTTGTCCTTGGGTCTGGCTGTGAATTAATGGTCTGGTTTAGAGGCTTCAGTGGGCTAGAATCACCGTCTTGGTGGAGAAAATGCCAGTGTTGTGCAAAGTCAGCAGGAGCACTTTGAGATGCTAAGGGTCTTCTTTGCTATTTTTTGTTGACCCAGGTGGTCTTTTCTAAGTACAAAGTCAAAGAAATTACTGTTTGCCCCTTCCTTCATCTCCCCATGCAAGTGCCATGAAATCGGCAGGAATGCTGAATCCTCCCTGTCTCCCATCCCAGTTTGCATGGGAGAGAAACAGAGGGAAGTGAGATGGGACCATACATCCCTCTGCATCTGCACTCTGAAAGCAAAGTTATTTGTGAGCCTTAAAGCATATGGGTGGGAGAGCTGCCAAGCCAAAGTTGTTCCCAAGTATCTGTAAACTGAATGTAATTCCTTAAATTCATCCAACTAAGGAACTTTTGCTCTGGCAAAGGCTTGTAAATATTACAGTACCTGTCACTTTTGGATGCCGCTTTCTGTTTTCATAGCAGTGAACTGAAAGCTTTGAAGTCTGGGACATTTTGTTTAGCTTTGTAGAGGTTGACCTCAAAGCATCAATCTTTCTGGCTCTTTTAGGATGTATGAAAATAGTCTTTTCACAGAAAACTTCTTGTAGCAACAGTATTGCTAATGGCCAGTGCGCTCAGATATTCTTAGAGCATTGAAGCATGTATTGAGGTATCTATAGCAAAAAATAGAGAGTTTTGCTTCTCTGTTATTTTCAGTGTTTCAATTTTCTCTTCTGTGTGAGGGAACTTGCATAAACATACACTTAGTGAAATGAAAAGCACTGATCTGAACAATGCTTATTAAGCGGTTTCTAGATGTAAGGCTGTCATTGCATGGTGTAGTTCCATGCTGATGTAAAACAGGACAGTTAGTTTTGCTAGATTTTAGTTTACATGTACTTTTCAATTTCTGCTCAGCTTCCACCTCTTTGGATTCTCTCTGCTCAGTGGGATAGATGTGGATGGTTGTAACAGTCACATTTTGCTTATTTTCAAGACAAGTTGCTGGTTGATATAACCTGTGACAAGTCTGCCAGATAGAGTTGTTCCCATCATTTGTGCTGCTCTCCAGTTGCTTCTTGGAAGAAGGTGTCATGCTGTTTCTCTTGAAATAGGTCTTAGAGTGAGTTTTGCAGACCTGTTCTGAACTGCAGTTCAGTACTGCATAATTCAGATTAGAACTCATTTGTGACTCCAAAGTGAACCCAAAGCTAAAACTCCACGGAGGCAGTACTTCTAAAACTGTGCTCACTGAGGAGTTAGGTTGGGTAGTTGCTGTTACTTGAGTGATGTACTTGCTTTGACTTTGTCAATGTGTCCATAACTTTTGTCTGAAAGTCTTTGGGCCCCCTGACCTGTCCCAAAACCATAGCTGAAGCCAGGGTTCTCTTTACACTTGAAATTGCATCCCAGTTCTTGTGAACAGTGAAGACTTGTGCTCAAGTCCATTGTGTTCAGCAGTGCTTTCCCTCTTTTCAGCTACGTTCTTGAGGGAATCAGAGTTCTCCTATAGTGAATAGGATGTGAACCCTAGAGTAGTTCATCCTACTGAATCATTAAGAGGGCTGGGTTTTGTCTCCAGCCTTCTTGCAACCTCATATGACCAAGCAGAAGGTCAGCAGAAACACCCTGGACCAGATGTTAAATTTTACTGTGGTTCCCATGTTTTTTCTCTGTAACCAAAGTAAACTGAGCAGTCTTGCCAAGGTGTCTCAGTGGTGCTCTGACTGGCTTTGCCAGACCAAATGAGCACTGCTTTCATGGCAGAGAGATCCCAGTGGGCAGTGGGATATATTACACCATGGCACTTTGGCTGTAGTAAAAAACACACTGGAATTTGCCTTCTGACAGGCCCTGCAGTAATGATGGCTTTTGTGTGACTGCCCACTCCAGCCACACTTGCTGACTGTTCAGGTTTTTGTAAAATGCTCAGAAAAGGAGTTACATTAGGAGCTAAGACCCCAGTTGCGTTTCACCTCACTGGCTGAATCTTGTGCAGCTACATGTTCCTAAGCAGGTAATCGTTTTTGCTGCCAAACTGAAAATATGGACCTTATGTTTCCATTTCGATTATCTGAAAATTGGGCCTTTCATCTTCTGAAATGTTTTCAGAAATGCAAATTCAGGCCTAGCTGATAGTCTTTGTGGTGCTTTAATATCAACTGTTAAAGTAAAGCTGACTATCCAGAAGCTGTTAGTCTGGAGAGAGCTAGTAAATGATGCAGCTGAGAAGCTAAACCCCTCATCTCCATTTGGGTATTTTTTTGTCTTGCAGATGAGAGGATCTGTTCACCACCCTTTATGGAGCTGACAAGTGCCTGTGGAGAAGATACCTTGCAGCTTATAGAGAAGAATGGACTGGCATTCCCATTCAGTATGTACATGGGCTTTTCTTTGGTGCTTCTAGTGGGTTCGGAATATTGCACCTGCGCCCCCCCTTCCAAGATGTAGCCAGCACTGTAGGAGTGTGGGTTTCATTGCCAAAGTGTCAGGGATGTTAAAACCTTCCTGAAACAAATGCTCTGAAGCAGCCTGCTTGGAGTGTGGAACAAAACCCCTTCCTGTCAGCCTTTACTTTGCCCTTTATTGATGCTCCTTAATTTAAACACCTCACTGCAGTAAAAATGTGCTTCTGGGAAGTGCGAATAGTTCTAACAACGTTAGCCTCTTGTCCTGAGCTTGTGCAGGAAGGTTCTCCTGCTAGCTGTGTTCATTATTTTTTTTGAGAAAATCACTGCCTTGCTGAGTACCTCCTTTTTTCACCCACCCTTCCCTTTTCATGGTCCAGGCTAACAAATTTAATCTTAGAGGGCAGAAGAAGGAGTGTAAAAAATTACCATAGATATTAGGCTCCAAAAGGGCCCACAGCCTCAAACAGCTCCTATGACCCATTTCATTGAGGGGGTTACTGCTTTAATTCATTCCTTTATTTGATTCCTTGCAGTATAGAGTGTGCAGACTCAGTTACTTGGTGTTTGTTCCCTTGGTGCTTGCCTCATTTGTAATACTCAGAGGTAAAGTCGTGTGGAAAAAGCATGTTTTGCTCTCCCGAAGGAGGTAGGTCTCCCAAAGCTAGATTGTGAAGTAATAATTTAAAGCCCACTGAATGGCTTTGACCCCCCTTCCTCACCCATTAACATTGTACTCTTGGTGCAAGCTGGCCAGTGCTCAGTAGTCAGCAGCACAGACCATATATTCAGCAGGCCTGAATCAACCTGAAGTTAAAAAATAGCACTGAAAATGAATATAACATGGGAGTGTGGGAATGCTTTTTCTGTCTCCTCTCGGTTTTTTGCCTTAAAAACATCCCTGCTCCCCAGAACACGTATCTGTGAGACGTCATATACCAAAAATCTTGTATGCCCAAAATTTTGAGTTACCAACTTATTTTGGACTCTAGTGCAGGTCATCTGCCTTTCATAGCTCCCTGTCCTTTTGCTGGCAATTTGACTCTTGCAACAACCCACAAAGAAGTCTTGTCCTATCCACCCCGTCACTACTTGCAAGTTTCCATCTTACCTGCTTAACATATAAATAACATCAGCTGTAGGCATTGTGTGGGTCCCAGGGTCTTCAGCTATTCTCTGATTTCATAATAGCAGGAGCATGTTGCTTCTTTCCTCTTACTGGTTTTAGGATGGAGGTAAGAATCAGGATATACAGAGCAGATAAGGAGTATGAAAGAGAAAGAACTACTAGTCACCCTCTACTTTTTTTGTTTCATTCTATGGTTGTCTCAGAAAAATATGTTGTCTTTTAGTTTGGTTCAGCCCATTTGGTTTCCTGCTCTTCCCCAGAAACAGGAAGGTAGGAAAAGAAGTTGGTTTCCACTGTCCCAGCTCTCTTGTTTTCAGGAGAGTGGTGTTTTGTGGTACCTGCAAAGTAGCTTCAGCCTCAGGCAAAATCAACTGCATCTGAAGATGCCCTCTGGGTAGCCAGGATGGCAATACCAGTACTGGTACTAACTTCTTAGCTGATGCTTTGCACGTTTGTCCAGTTTCTAATAATGTTCTCTGCTTGCACCTTAGTTACAGGGAGCAGTTGGGAGAGTAGGGCTTGGAGCAAGCCAGGCTTTGCAGTGATTGAGAACATGGTTCAAGCAGAGATGTCACTGGCATCTGGTACAGTCCAATGCCTTGGTCTGGTGAACTCCAGTGTTTGCACGCATGCATGGGGATGGATTTATAAGGGGTTTGTGTGTACTGTTTCAGCAGTACATTGTTTTTTCTTTTTTCTTTACCCAGTTTGTAAAACCAGAGTGGCCCATGGAACCAACTCTCATGAGGTAAGTTAAATAACTTTCTCAGTGTTATCCTTCTGCTTCCAGTCCTCCCATTGTGGTTTGCCCTGCGCTTTCTGATCCTGTAGTAGACAAAGTGAGAGCTATACCCAAACCACTTACTTTCCCCTGCCTCTCCCTCATGTTTAGTTACTCCATTATATTTTCAGATTTACATGAAATGTAGTTAAATGTGACTTTAACCTCTTGACATAGAAGTTCTTTCTCGCAGTTTCTAGCTTCTGTCATTGAGTTGCTTCTGGCAGTTTGTAGTCTCTAGTCAGCTCTGTCTGCCAGGAATCTCCTTCAGGCTACTCTTTGGTGAGAGGTCACATTAGGTGATGTTTCCACCCCATGTTTCTCTTCCAGCACTGAGGTGGTACAGGAGAGAAATGTTTTTGTGCTACAGATGAAGCAGAAGCGTTCGTGAAGGCCAGCTGGTTCCTCTCCTTGAGGGGAAGCGAATGGCAAACAGAGACGGTTTCTAGGCCTGTTCGGTTGTAGTAACACGGCTGGAGCTGTGGGAGGAACGGGGCTGGTAGAGCTCTGCCTTCCCGTAAGGCAATTGCAGTTAAAATTGTTGTGTATTCCTGGAAGGACTGTATTCCCTGTGAGCCTAGCTTCCTCTAAATTTAGGCAAATTGAGTCCTGTTTTAATTCTTTTCCATTTGTGCTTCCTGCCTTCCTGCTTACCACAGCTCAGTTGTGAGAATCCAGCCCTTGCTGCTGGCTGTCCTAACGTCTGGTTTCCTTTGTTAACAACATGGTCATCGGTCCAGCTTTCCCAGCTGCTCCTAAAACCTGCAGTATGTTGCTGCAGTATCTCTGAGAGCTGAAGGCCTTGAAGTAAAATGTCAGTCTAGGTAAGCAGAATGGCTACAGCTGAAACCTTGAGTGACCAGCATTTCCTTGTAGAAGTGCAGCAAGGTTTTTCATGCAAACCTTAGGTTGGATCATTTTACAAGCTGACAGACCGTCCTGTTAGTTTGCTGGAGCTGCTGCTATAAATTTTTGCTGTCATTCCTGAGAACATTTGGGAACTGGATTGTTAATGAATTTAAAACTCCAGCTTCCCTGCTGATTTTTCTGCGGAGAATTCTCCTGCAACTGCAACCTGAAATGCGTGAACCTTTCAGTGCTTGTCCAGTCAGGCTTGGACTTCATTTCCCTGGTGAATCTTCCTTTGGTCTTCTTTAATGCAGTGCAGGCATACCTCAGCCTCCTGCCAGAATTACATTTTCTGAGCAAAACTGAGACTTAAATACAGCTGTAGACTGCATTTTATCACAGGAACTTATGACAGGAGCCTAGGAGGACCCCTGGAAAAAAGCCTGAAGTCATACGTGGTGCTTTACATAGTTAGTATTAGTAGTCACTTTTGCCGAATTCTCAGGAGTGATCCAACAGTGTGTTTATGATCAGACAGGAATTGTCTTGTAATTATTTTATGGCCAGTAATGGCAAGGGAAGCATAGAATGCTCTGTTTACAGTACAGCCTGTCTAAAAGATGGACAATAGATCTAGAAACAAGAATTGTTGCCTGTTTTATTAATGACTCCTGCTTTGGCTTTTGGTAAATTGCATCATTTTCTTTAGAGATATTCTCACTGCAGAGCTTATGCTGGAACTAGAACACAGTCTGACCGACCAAAAACCTGCTTTTCTTCATGACTATTCAGAAAGTTCAAGTACTGGCTAACGGTGAAAGTTGAAGGTGCAGGCTTGAGTTTGGACACAGCCAAAGCTGTGTTTTCCTGTAAAAACATGAACTAGTTAAGCCAAGGAGCTGTTAGTCTTCTTGTGGTGTCCCACACTTCCGCGTGGCATTTGCACTAGAAGTTGTGTTGGCCAGCTCAGCACTTGGATCCTATTTTGCCAGCACCGATTCTGTTAGACTGGAATAGGGAGGGCCTAAAGGTTGTCCTTGCCAGCTGCCAGCTGGTCAGAACATAACTGACCTTTGCTAAACCTGCTTTGAGACATCACTGGTACCCATGATCAGAAGAAAACGTGTCCAGAATAGCTCACTTGTTGAGCTGATAGCAATAAAAAGGCAGAGAATCACTGTGGGGTTTGAGACTGAATTCCTTAAGGACATTGTCAGTAAAAAATCTTGGTGCCAAATGTTTTGTTTTGCCTTCAAAAGAGCTCTGCATTTATAATGAGGAATGCTATTCGGAAATTATGATATAAAGTATTGTTCCCGTGTTGCTGCCAGGCACAGCAGGTCTGTGCTAGATGACAAAGAGCAAGTGCACCCTGCAAGCAAATTCTTGGAGCTGTATTCATGCATGCTAAAACCCATGAGACATCACAGTGAACCAGCATAACGCAACACCAGGGGAATTATATGGGTTATGTGCTAGTCCAGGGGACTGTCAGCACGGAGCTTTGCCGAAAAGAAGTTTCACATGGTTTCCAGTAGCCTGGTCAGTTCAGTGCTGAGAATGTAAACCTTCTGGGCTTCTCCACACTTCTAAAATATGATAAGTACCCACTCATCTTATGAAGGAGTAACTTTTGGGGATTAATATTCAAAGAGAACACTACAGGAACAGCACAGTTCTTTCCAGTATGATGTTGTAGATACTATAATCCAACAGTCTCACAGGAGGAGGAAGAGAGCAGTGCTTCTGGCCACCAGTGAGAGACAAATGAAGTATGATGTTGTTGTTGTGAGTCATCTTGATGGATGATTCTTCTGGTTAGAGTAGGTTTCTCGCACAGGTTTAACCACTCAGAAATCCACTCTCTGCTGTCAGATACATAGCATCTGGTGTAATAGAGACAGGGTAAGACTATCAGCTGCAAGTAGGTATTACATGCACGCACTGACTTGAACTCAGAAAATGTTAATCTCCTGAGTCATTGTGCATGCGTGCAGATGATTATGTGGTCTAATATGGACTACCAGATAAGGAGGAGTAAGGACAAAAATGTGCTCAGACTTCTAACTTTGAATATATAATCTCTACATCATTGACCATGGCTGTGGTTTTTTAATAACAAAACCTATTATATTTAGTATTTTTGTTACATGCACAAAGGCACTAGCAAAAATTCAGACAGTACAGCACACATCAGGTGGACAGCTGGTCATATATAATATATGAGAGAAAGCACAAAGTGGTAACGTTTCTTTGTAAAATCCTTCCAGTGACCCTGACTTCACTAAGATACAGCTAATCTCAGAGAGCATGAATACTGAAAGGAAGCATGCAGAAAGAGAGAGCAAGCAGTGTAACTCATCTGCACCATGCTGAGGCAGGAAGCTCCAGTTCTGTTCTGTATATTGCTGTGGAGTCACTGTGGGACCCACAGGAATTCTCGTACCCTCTCTGGACTGCCTAACATCCCAAGTTAAATCTCTAGACCCAAGCAGGCCAGTGAGAAAATATTAAGAGGGATAAGAAAATCCTGTTTCAGACCTTAAGGACTTTTCTGGCAAGTCCTTTAAATCGTGCCCTGACTGAGGTAGACGGCAACCTCCAGACATAAATAGTTAGCTGTTGTCTTCAAGGCTCCTCAGAGGGTAAAACAAAGAAACAAAGCCAAGCAAATCATTGGGCCAACATTTGCTAGCTGTGAGAACTATTGGAGTCTGAAAGAAGTTCTCTAATGACATGGGGAAGAACTCTCACAGTAAGCATACAGAGCTGTTCCTTCTGTTGTTCTCTCATACAGGCTTACATCCAATACTGACTTTGTTGTCTGTATTAGTCAAATATGTTACCCTTCTGTGGTACCTGCGATTGCAGTAGCTCCCCAACTGAAATCGGCAAATGAAATTGCAAAAAGCTAAGAACATGTTCTGCACTGCCACAGTAGTGTTTGGAGAGTTGTGTATCAGTGAAAGGAAACTTAATGGAATAGGACTAGCTGCTTAAAAGGAATTCACATGTGTGCAATGTATATCTACCAGGAGATGTTCTCCCTCACTGCTAGTCAGGTAAGCATGAAATTATTGAAAGACTTGTGCACAACTGTGTGTGCCTGTTTTCAGATGGCGATCATCTTCAACCAGGAGGGCCTGAAAGCTGTCCGTCCCCCGTGTGTCATTCAGAGCTTCATCAATCACAATGCTGTGCTGTATAAAGTCTTTGTGGTTGGAGAATCCTACACGGTGGTGAAAAGACCGTCTTTGAAGAACTTCTCTGCGGGAATCTCAGGTACGCCGTGCCCATTTAAAAGGAAATACCAGTTCTTGGAGCCTTGGCAGCAAAGAGCGCAAAAAATATCTTTGAAAAGGCTGCTGAAGGGAAGACAGCTGGTTCTCACATGCCATGTTTCCTTTTCTGTATTATTTCAATAGGAAGGGAGATAACTCATCTGCTCTGGAATACATAGGAATGACATTCGTATAGTAAATATTTATGCAGCGGTAACCTGAGTCTTACCTGTTAGAAACTGTGGTTTATGTCATGTGGAAAGGGGGAGAGGGAGAGAAATTCTCTAATTTCACAGTAAGTTCATGTGACATTTGTTCCGGAGTTTATTTATAAATGTGCTTTGGAGAGAACTTCCTGGATTCCATCATTTCAGAACTTCCCATCCTTATTTTTACCTTGATTATGTATGTGTGTTTAAATTAAAGTCATGTTCACTGTCCCCGAAATGAGCCTCTCTGTTCATGTGAGGCTCAGTGTTGTAAACCTTGGCGGGAAGTGTCCTTTGGTTTGTAGATACCAGCTGTGTCGGGGGCATGGACAGTGATCCTCCTATATGTCCCTAGACAGCAGCACTTCAAGGGTTTTCAGTAAAACTTACTAGAATTTCCTTTATGGAAAAAAAAAAGGTGTTTTTCTGAGAAGTGCATTCTGTTGGCTTTGAGAAGCGAGAAAGAATTATCGGGGCATGGATGGGAGCATGACCTGCCAGCCCCTGGAAAAACAGGAGGTGGGAGGAGAGAAGGTATCAAACTGAAGAAGAGGAACAAACAAGTGCCAGTTGCTTGCTACTTTTACTAGTGCCTTCTGCTGATCTTAGTGTGTCCATGTGTGCTCACCCTTGCATTCTGCACACAAGTATGGGTTTTGTTAGCACATGTATATCAGGATCCTGGTAAAAGTCCTTGTCTGTGTGTATGCATGCCTATACATTCACATGTATTTACATTTGGATCTGCTCTATGTCTTGATCAAATTAAGAAGGCTGGAGTCTGTGTTCATGTAAACGATTAGAGCAGTTGGTCTCCAGTGTTGCTGGAAGGGAATGTTTTAAGACATCTTCCGAAAAATGTCTTAGCTAGTGTCTCACTAGTGTAAGTCTTGAGGTTGTCTGAAGGCCCACGGGGTTTGTGGGCAGATTAGGATAGTGTCTGGCTTTCTTGGCCCGATCAGGAGTTTAAGGGGGCTGTGCTGCAGGCACCTGACCAGGTAGATCCAACAATTAAGCAGATCTGTCAACTGTGATGCACTCCAGGTTGTCTGAAAGTACAGAGCCTTTCTAAATGGGAGGAAGGGCAAGAAGGAGCAGACTTGTGTGTGGCCCCCCATCGTTGTGGTACATGGCTCTGTGGCTGCTCTTTAGTGCCCACTCAGAGAGATGAGCACAGCAGAAATACTCTATCGCTAGTGCCACCCGTGTGCTGAGACTTTGGTCCGGGTGCTCCGGTACGCGTTGTCTATGGGATGCCATCAGTCGCTGTGGCAGACTCTCCCAAGGGGAGACTTGTGGTGGATTTCTCCCCACCAGTAAAATCTCCAGCACAGAAGGAGTGGGGGCAAGGGAGGTGCTGGAACAGTTCTCCCCATGGTTTCCGCTGTGGTACGTTAGTGGCTTCTATCACCTCAAGGTGTCTCCTGCATTCCTGTGGTGGGAGGACGGGTCCTGACAGTGGAATTTACTGCTTTCCTCCATGGTAGTGGTGCCTTTCCATGGTTCGCAGGGATCTCAGCGTAGGGTGGGTGCTATTGATCTACTGCCTGCCTGCAGTGAATGCAGCTTCTGTTATCACATGCCTCCCCATTGGAACTGCCATTTTGACTATAGCAAATTAGGGGAAATTACCTGCATTATCTTACTGAACTTAGCTAATTGGCTGTGGTGAAGGAAAGGAAACTGGTTTCTATTAAGCTCATGCCATTCTATGTATTTGCTGCCCAAGGTCTAAAAACCCAGCCATGGGTCCCTGACTGCGTTGGCAGCTCAGTACCCAGAGGAAGGAGAGGGGTGGTGTGGTTGGCCTAGAAAGGATCAAGACTAGATTCTCAGGGCTGCAGTGCCATCTACTGCTGCTTGTGCTAACCCTTTGGAAATTAAAATCTGGTATATTTACAACTTTCTTTTTATTCCAGACAGAGAATCAATATTTTTCAACAGCCACAATGTTTCAAAGCCAGAATCCTCATCTGTCCTAACAGCAGTAAGTACACTTGGTCTTTTTTTCCTCTAGCATGGCTGGAAAACTGTCTAGTCCTTACACATCAAAGTGTTAGCAGCCAGTGACTCTCCTTCACAAGTCATCTGCTTCTGTGTTGCAGGCTGAGATCTGTTTGGTACAAGGAACCAGCATGGTTGTGTGTCCCTCTGATTTTCCTTACCGACCTCCGGTGAGGAAGCACTGATGCAGGGCTGTGCTGCTTGCCAGGCTGAACTCCCCAGAGCTAATCTAGGCAAAGGGAAAAAGGAGGTTCTGAATGCAAATACCTGGCCTTTTTCTGTCCAGAGAATTAAATAAATCATCCTTTTAGGACTCAGTTCTGTGAGGAAAGATGAACAGTGAAAATTCAAGCAGAGAAATTGCCTTGGCCGCAGAGAGTAGCTGTCTGTGGTGTGAGCACACGCAAGCTATTACCCTTTCTTTGTGTCTCCTGAGGTCAGCAGTGCCAGCTCACTGCACAGTTTCATGCTTGCATTCTCAGTCCTTTTAATAAGCTTTGTGTGTTTGAATCCTAACAAGTTCTCGGGCACTCAGCAGCTGCGAAAGTCACTTTACAGGACTGGGTCCTTTCAATCACTTAAGTCACCAGATTCTTTTCTGCTATTTGGGAATAGTTTCATAGTGAGCACTGATAAAATTTTAAGTTGCATGCAACACTGATAGGCATGCTAAAAATACTAGTAATTGAGCTAGTTTTAAATCCCTTTATGGCTTAATTTACTTTCAAACTTTGTATATGCTCCTGTCATTCACCCACCATCTCTCTCATACACATACACACTTCTGTAGGCATAACCATGTACTTCTGCTACATAATGTGTTGTTTAAAAAGTGAGGTAAATTACATCTTCCAGTCATAAGTAACCCAACTTACTCGTTGTAATAAATGTTAATAGAATAATCTATACATGAAAACCCAGATAAAAGAGATCCCCTTTGAATTCACTTCTGCCCTGAAGCTATCCACTGAATTGTGTTGTATGGCCCAGGTGAAACTAATAGCAGGGGTCTGTCTTAGCAGCCCTTTCACTAGGCCTTAATCTACATTGAATTTACAGAATGATAGCTGGGATGTTTGTAGCCCAGGGTTAAACACTCCAGCTGTATTTGGTTTTGTAAGATGTAGGTCTAGTACTTAAAATAGTGAGTTTGATTGTCCATTCATTCCTACACTGTTCTGTCTCTCAAGGAGCTGCACCAGTGTGAAGAGGAAAATCTAGGTGCTTTAGTGCAGCTGAACTTCCAATATAGGAAGAATTCTGAATTACGAAATCAGCTTCTCTGGTGTCTTTCTGTCTCATGCCACCAGGATTCTGCAATAAGATTTTGTGGATGTGTGCCTAGAAAGCTCTGAAAATCAATCTCTCCACTAAAAAGATTATTTCAGAGTCCCTCAGTAACGTGTCTTTTCCCCCCTGTAGCTGGATAAAATCGAAGGAGTATTTGAGCGGCCAAACGACGACGTCATCCGGGAAATCTCCAAGGCGCTGCGGCAAGCTCTGGGAGTGTCCCTCTTTGGAATCGATATCATCATTAACAATCAGACTGGGCAGCATGCAGTCATTGATATAAATGCATTCCCAGGTGAGAACGGCCCTTCCAGCCCTTCCTTGTGGAAACCCTGTCTTGTGTGTTTAGTGGGAAGTTTTATTGCTGGTGTCTCACATCATTGCTTCCCAGGTAGAGGACAAGACAGCAGCAGTCAAACTGTTCTGAGATCAAATACTGTTTAATCTGGGAAGGGCAGAACCCTAATCTAGATATGGAATGTGCTTCTGAACTATTAGCTCTTAGGAGATACGGCCAAATTTTAGTGGCCAGCTGTAACATGGGTGTCCTGCCCTTCCCTGCAAAGGGATGCCCAGGAACTGGACTGTGGGACTTTGTGCTGGGACCTGGCATTGCTGTACCTGTCCTTTACTCTGAGGATGAAAAGAAAAATAATAAATTCTATTTTAGGAGACCATTTTAAGATTTCTTTTTTTCCAGACTCAGTGCCCTTAAAAGTGTTGAGGGGGTGGAAGCAGCAAACTGTTCCCTTGAAAATCTCTTCCTGTGAAAACTGATTCCCCACAAAAAGACATTTTGTGAACAAAAACACCACCACGAACCTGAAGAAGGTGATAAAATTGTAGATGCACAGAAGTTGCTGTATAGGGTTAAATATTCTTGCAAGTTCTCATAAGTGGATCCCAAAGATAAACAATAGAGTACATCATATGAAAATGTGTAAATTTGTCCTCCATTTTTTTTGAGCAACATGTGTCTTGGAAACACCTAAACAAACTCTTTGAACACTGGAATTATTAAAAGGAGTTGTAAGTGTGTATAATGGGAGGCAATAATGGTCTGACACATCTGCTAGATTCAGTAGTCTCACACAGAAAAAGAATACATCCTTTCATTTAATAGTGTTTTGATTGTGGCGTTGGGGTTTTTCTCTTTGAAAATCTCAAGTCATCCTGTCCTGCAAGAGTGGCAGTAGAGCCAAACTGTAGCCAAGTTAGAGGCTTTGTGGACCTGCTACATTATTTCCGCACCACAGCTTTGAGGAAGGGAAGGGGTGCCCTTTAAAGACCATTTGCAGCCTCCTCCTGGAGCTCAAGCTATGGCTTAGCCTTGTCCAACTTCCCAGAAGCTTGGCTTCCCTGTGTGCCTTGTCTTTTGTGTTTGCCAAGCTTGATGCTCATTTGAACCTGCCACTCCATGGATGTCGTCTTGAGATTAGTTTAATGTTAGAACTGAGAGCAGATGTACCTGTAAGAGGATGTTGTCTGCTATCTGCTGCATTAGCACCAGCAATTCTTCAAAAAGATTTTAAAGATAAATGTCTAAAAGGACTATTGTGTCTTCTTTCTGTGGCAAACCACCAGGCTATATTTAGCTGTGGTGACTAGCTGAGATATTTGACTGTAGGCACAGTCACGTAGCATGTGGGTTTTATGTTTCACTAACCTCAGGTAACTGAGAGAAAAGGCTCCACACAGCCTTGTGTCCTGTAAGTGTGGCTGAGCTCACCCAGCCTGAGCAGCAGCTCGTGTGCACATTCTTCAGCCTGTCACCAGTACCAGTGAACTGCTGGCTCTGTGTACGGAAGTGTGGCAGCTGGAAGCACTGGATCTGGACATGCACTTTCTGTATGTAAATATGCTGCTGCAAATGCAGAACGTTTCTCTCTACCCAAGGGAAGATGGAGAAAAGCAAAGAACATGCCAGATCAGGGACACTCTCCTAAGAATCAGACAAGTAGCATCTCTGACGCTAGCTTAAAAAAGCTCATAGGCATTTCTTGACTCTGTAAAGCTCAGAGGGGCAAATATTTGTTGCCAGATGCATTGCTGAGTTGACTTCCTGTCCTTGCTCAGCTGGAGGACCCTTGAGACTGTTGCCAGGGTAGCAAAACTCAGGCCTCTGGTACCTAGGCATTTCCAAAATGGTTTCAGTGGGCCATGCCAGGAGAGTAACTGCTGGAGCACGACTCACACAACTTGTGCCTTGAAGCATGCAAAACTTATATCTTCCCCCTGATTCCTTGTGTGACATGAACCCCACATTCGTTGCCAGTAGTTTCTAAAGGTGTCATTTAATCTGCCCTTCCTGATTTCCTTATCATCACACAGCATGCTGATGTTCTGCAGTGCCCTTTTTTTTAGAGGTCTGCAGCAGAAGCCAGTAAACAGAGTGAGGCAGGATCCACAGAGTTTGCAGCCTTCCCCAAGCATCCCATGGCTCAAGAGCTGAGAAGCCCTGGTTCTTTATTTCCCTTCCTTTGTATTTCTTTTTCACAACTGTGTGAAGTTTCTTTTGAGTGATCAGGCAGAATTATTTGGGCCTTTTCCACCAGTGAACAGAGGGCACAGAGGAAGCCTGCCTGATACATACAGCTTCCTAACACTGTAACATCTGTTGATTTCAGAACTGAATAACTGGCCATCTTATTGCCATTAAATATTTAAAACAACTTCTTTGTGAGTTTGCCAGGTGCCCTCAAACAAGGCTGGTTTGTTTTCTGAGAGCAGACACGAAACACTCTAGGGTACTGTGATTCTCCTCTCTGAATATTAAAGCTGTTACTATGGAGATGGCTTATTCCCAGGGTGTTGGAAGCACTCTGAGTAGATTTGAAGGCTAATCCCGTGGCTTTTACATAAGCAAGAAAGCGTAACAAGCACCTCTGTCAAAGAAGTGGAGATCTTGTTCTGTCTCCCATGACCGCTGTGACAGTCCTGGTTGCTGCCTGCCGACCGATGGATTATTGTGTGGGTCGCTGGGAAACTTGATGTTTTGAAATGGCCAATTTGCTGAGTGAATCTGTTTAAGATACTCCTTTGCAAAAGGAAAACTGGGAGCTGGTGTCTCACGTTGCTTGTGTTTTGTGTGACCTGTTTGGTACCTAGGAGAATTGTGACCAAGGGCAATAAAATCCAAAGCAAAATGGAGCAGCTTAAATAAGAGTGAACTGGCTAGTGTATTATAAAAACATCAGTCCCCACATTTATCTCACGGCGAGATTAACATCTTACCTTACATTTTTTCAGGAAGTTCAGCTTTACTGCTGAAGGAAGTTGGTCTTTACAGGAGAATGGGATTAAAATTGAATTATTTATGGATCTGAGGGACTCTTCTGCCCTGTGATCACATCGCTAAAAGTGTTTGAAAATGTGTATTTACTTTGTGGTCTCTGGTTCTGCTCATGTGCTGCTGTGTGAATGTGTGCTGTTCACGTGGGACTTTTAAACTGTTAGTAACTGTATTAATAGCAAGTCACCTTCAGAATACTCCTACAGGCATTTTGAAACAATCAACCTAGCCTGTTAAATACACTGAATGTCAGGTGCCACCTCTAAATCAAGTTGATAACAATTTTAGGTAATGCAGCTAGATGTTGTACATGTGTTGTACATGTTCAAGATGTTGTACCAGTATGCATGTCTGGTTGGATTCTAAAATTAATGCAGTGATAAATCTGTACCTATACCAGAGTGTTTACAATAGAACAGAAGCTCTGTGCTACTGCAACACTTTGCGTCACCAAAAATGCCCTGTCTCCTGGTATTTGAGCCACTGTTCTAACCACATAGTAATCTAATCTCCACGTAGTAAATTGTCTGGAATCGATTAACAGAACATACAGAAAGGTGTTTTCAGTGCTGGAATAGAAGATTGATGTTCCTACCAAATACTGTAATATTGATAGATGCTTACTGTTCCTCGAGTATGTTTTTCAGATATTGCTCATAACAGGGAACATGTTTCAAGTGCCAGGTTAGGTTAGATTATAGGAGCAGCACTTCTTTCACAGTGGGAAAATGCCTTTTCCATAGGGTAAAATGCCAGCCTCTCTGGGGTTTCCCTGTCTGAGGGTATTGCTGGGCAAATTGTAGAGAGGGTCCAGAGCCCCAAGTAAACTGCATTAGGGCTACTCTCCATCGTAAACCTGGAAACAGGATGGAACAGATCAATGTTATACCACAGAGTTTGTGACTGGGGGAGAAACCTGGACTTGGCCACAAATGATATAATATACCTCAAATTATGTCTACACAAACATACTTGGGAGGAAAAAGAAAGAGAAAATCTGAAAGGTGAGATTTTTTTTCATTGAACACAAGTATCTGTGTAGAAATGGACACTGTTCCTCTTTATGCTAATCTGCTCACGCAGTCACTTAAAATGATGTCATGGAAAAGGAGCCTTCTTACTACCACTTGGAGGACAAAGACAACCCAAGAAATAAACTGGTAGAAGCAGCCTTTTGGAGAATTTAGGAAAATTACTTAGTTGTCTTTTTTCTCTCTCCCTCATTTTTCCTCTTTTCAGGTTACGAGGGTGTTTCCGAGTTTTTCACAGATCTCCTGAACCACATAGCTGCAGTCCTGCAGGGTCAGGCGCCTGAGGTGACCCAGCTAAACCGCAGCAAGCTCCTGGCAGAGCAGACCGGCGGGATCATGGACGAGCGGATATGCTGCGCTAGCACGGGCTGTCTCAGCGTCATGGGAAAAGACTCCTCCTGGATTGTGGAAAGTGAGACCAACAGCACAGTGAAACTGCAACACCAGAGACTAGGCTGCAACTCGGCAGTGTCCCCCAGCTTCCAGCAGCACTGCGTTGCTACCTTGGCAACAAAAGCTTCTTCTCAATAACTTGCCAATGCCATGGACTGAGAAAAAGCCACAGGGACACAAATTGTGGTCCCAGAACCAGATCAGGCTGTAACATTACAATTGCAAAAAAAAAAAAAAAAAAAAGCCAACACAAAACAGAAAAGCAAAACAAAAAAAAACCCCTTCCATTTGATTTAACCTGATTTGCTGATGAAATGGACTGAAAGGTGGACGGTGAAAAGTGATTCAGCCCCATTTTGTCAGATTCCTATTGCAAATCTATAGTGAGTTTACACATGTGGGTTTTAACACTAGTCCTTTCATTGTGGGAGGGTTGCTCTTTCATTTCTGTTGTTCTTTGTAATCACTGGTGACCAGCATTTTAAAATCGGACCTCATGGTATCAAGAAGATAATAATGTTGAATGCAGTGTCTGAATGTAACAGTGCTAGAGATTTTTGCCTAAAATATTCCCTGTTCCCTTTTTCCCTTTTTTCATTGCAAAAGAAAGCTAAGACAGCTTCAGTATCATGAAACCAAAACTCTTGAAACATTGACCAGTCAAGATGTGGATGGGTAGCTTGCTGTGAAGCTGTGGCACTTTGAGTGGAACAGAGCAGACTGGTTGCTCAGGGTGCAGTACCGAAGTGGCCACCCCAGGTCCATCTTTGTAGTTCTTCCCCCAGGCCTCGTTGCTTCAGTCAAAAGCAGCTTCTGACCACATTTGCCAACAGCAACACGTGTTTGATCCAGACAGGGTGCTGATAGTCAGGTTGCGTGATATAGTAGATTAAATACCATCCTTTCAATCATCTGCTAGTGGTGAAATCCTGGAAGACTTGATGGAAGCAGCTCATCTCCTAGCAGAGAACTTAATTCTTCCTCCAGTGCACTTGTGAGGACTCTGGGACAGCTCTGCATAAAAGCTGGCAAAAGGAGCCGCGCGTTTTCCTTGGAGCAGTCCTGATGTGCAGATCCTAAGGGGTAACACAGCTGCTGCCTCCCACAGCTGCTGTGCATTTTGTTTTTCCTGTGCAAATTAAATATAAGCAGAATTGTGTACGTTTGTGTGAGGTAGAAGGGCATGACAGCTCTAGCTTCGAGACCGCATTATTTCATTGCAGGCTGCCAGATGAGGCCGCGTGGCAGTTTGCAATTGTGCTTTATACCCTTTGGAAACTATAGCACAGTGACATTGTATCTGTCGAGATACGCAGTGAACCTGCAGTGTTCACCCTCTATTGCATCTTCTAGCATGGCAGCATCTTCTGCTGATGAGAATCCCTGAAACTTTTGCCAGTTCTGAACACTAAACTGGAAATATCCAAGTCTGTCAGCACTGAGAACAGAGACACTATTTTAGTAGACAGAGTGGCCTTCCCTTCCCCATGTTAGCCCTAAAATGCATTTAAGAGGGGTGGTGTTAAGACAATATCCTTAGTTAAGCTTTGAGCTTGCAATATGGGAATTTCTGTCTTTCTGTAGCAGGTATTTGTAAAACATCCATCAACGCAGCATTTAATACCAGTTTCTTTAGTATCACATGTTAGATACCTACTCAAAAAAAAATAGGATCTAGAGCTTGAAGCTCAGGTAGACCATGGAGAGAAGAGTAAACTGTGTAAAAGATGTCACACCCTACCTGATGGTACCATTCCTGGAGGGGAAGAAGTTTTGAACAGCGTTGTGTAGCAATTCTTTCATGTAAACAATGTGTTTTCCTTAGATGTGCTTGGGATTGTTCCCAAAATGCCAGTCTTGGGAATTTCCTGTAGCCAGGATCGGATTTTCATGGATCATTTACACAAGAGAAGATTATTCCACCTCTAGAGGAGTTACTAACTTGAACATACTTATATAGGGACTAGAAGGACTTTGTGAGTGTGGTATCTGTCAAATTCCAGGGTGCACATAAATGCAGCCAACTTCTTGACTATTGCAGGTCAGTTCCAGGCACGCTTCACATCCCTTATACGCTTTCAGGCTGCTGGATCCCATGTTGTCTACAGCTCGCAGGTCGGGTGGTCGTGGTGTGAGTGAGTCAGGTGTACATAGGTAAGGGGTTATAAAAGTATTCATAATAGACCAAACCTTTCATAAAGCCATGCCTGAAATAAAATTGACATCTACAGTTTGGGGTTCATTTTTGCGTGTTTAAAATAAAAAGTGTTTTTATGTTACATGTGTAACAAAAGATAGCCTCAGGAAGGAACTTGCCAGTGCATATTTTTGTATGGTACTTTCTTGTAACCAGCTGGTGGAGTGTTTGTAGACTTGCCTTTTGCTCCCTTTATTACAATAGTTTGGAGTTCTTTTGGGCTTTTGGTTTTCTTCTTTTTTTTTTTTTTAATTATTATTGGGTGGTGGGGAAGAAGCAATGATGTTAAAACTGGGTTTGTAACTCAAGACCTTTCAAACTAAGTATGTTTACATGAATCTGAGTGTTGGATCCAATGGAAATGTCTGTTTGCTGTTTCCTAGTTAGAACATCAAATAAGAATTTTATTTTCCTGGCTGCCTTCTGAATTTTGGTTGGCCTATTTTGCACTGCTTTATTTCTCCAAAATAAACTACTGAAATATAATTGTGCATTTTAAACTTGTTTACAAATGATTGTTAGAAGTTTATTTTGTAATTCTCTGAAGGCTTGCAGAAATACTATATTTAAATATTACTCCAGACCTTGGCAGTAACTAGAAAG
Source organism: Laterallus jamaicensis coturniculus (assembly GCA_022605575.1). Lineage (NCBI taxonomy): Eukaryota > Metazoa > Chordata > Aves > Gruiformes > Rallidae > Laterallus > Laterallus jamaicensis. Next base: position 3,752,260 of record JAKCOX010000021.1, on the reverse strand, counting down.
CAAGTTTAGGTCATTGGTGTGATCGGTGACGTTTTTCCCTTAGCCTGTAATTTATTTTTTATTTATCAGATATATTGGTATCACTTTGATTTACCAGGTGCAGATATGCAGGTACCTGTTGTGATGTGGCATTACAATAGCGCTTTCACATAAATTACCCTGCGATTGCTGTATTACTCTATTCCTTGCAGAAGTTATTGTTATGGCTCGTATACTAGAATGTTGCTAAATCACAGGGGCGAATCGGGAGACCAACTTTTAAAAGCCAAACCTGTAAATTATCAAGTATCCAGACATATTATTACGCTATCGCAAAGCATTCGAGCATGCCTGTGTTACTAAGCCTGTGCTAAAGTGCTTTTCTGAATCGCTGCCTCGTTTGATTAAGTTCAGGATAGTTTTGATTTAAGATAAGCTTCACAGTAAGTTAGGTAATATTCTTGAATCTTTTTTTTTTTTTCTTTCTTTCTTTTTTTTTAACCACAGAGGAGTCTGGTGATACTAGACCCTACCAGGACGCCCTTGCTCTTAAAATTGCGGACAATCTGAGGGAGATTTTCCATTATGTCTGTTTGAATTCTGTTATTGTGGGTTAGAAAAGGTTCTGCTGTGTTTCCAGAGGTACAGCTATTGCTGTGTTGATGGGAGCAATTATGTTAAAATTCATGGTCACCAGTTAGCTTCTTAGAGATCTATTTCTGTTCCACTTCACTGTTAGAAATCCACAAGGACACCATTAGCTTGGCTGGTATTTCTCCAGGTTTTGTGTCAGCATAATGGAGGAGATGGGAGTCTGGTTTCCGCTGTAATTCCGTAATGGGCTTCAGCAGGTGAAGATTTTTCCCTGTTCAAGAGAACTTGAGCAGTGTTATCACCACCTGCGGTGTAAAGCCATCCCCATCCTCCTCCCCCGCTGTCTGACTTTGCCACGCTATGCTCGGGTTTGGAGTGGCTGTGCCAGAACGTCCCAGTGGTTGGGTGAGAGCCAACTGCAGAAACGCAGCCTGGGTGGGAGCACTGGTGCTGGTGTGCATGCCTTGTGTAACGCAGAACTACCCTGGGCCGATGCTTTTCTGCCTCCATCCTCAGCATGTCAGTGTTTGGGCAGAGGAGGTCATGCAACAGGTTGTTCAGATAAATAAACAGCAGTTTAATTGGTTTTCATCAGAGACATGTACAAATTAAGAACCCGACCCTGAGGCTTCACAGTGTAATGAGGTCTGGTCAAGACAAAGCCTCAAGTTCTCCAGATAACCACGGCTGTAGCCAGAGAGGCAACAACTGGTGGAGAAGTCGGTAGGTAACGTAGACAGGATACAATCCAAAGGCAACAGAATAAATAGGACCAGGGGTTGTTTAAATTGGCTGGCCAAGAAGAGTGAAACAAAGGGAAAATGCTTCTGTTTTCATCCAGTAAAAAGAAATCAAGGCTTAGCAGTTCTTAACTGGTTTCCCAAAGTCTTTGTGTGGCAGCAGTGACAAGTGAGTCGGGCTTTTTAACCCTAGCTTGCAGCCTTGCCTTCCACAGCTGTGCAGAAAACCTTGGATTTGGAGTTTTTTAGTGAATAGAGTCTTGTTTTGAGTTTGTAACAGTCTCCCCATGTGCACACTTGCAGGAGTGCTCTTGCATTACCCTGCTAATTTTCTTTTCCTCTCTCCTTTTTAGTAAGAGATGTATTGATTTCTGTATTCAGTATACAATTACTTTAAGGTGTTGCAACTGTGTGTTTTGTATCTAGGAGTATGTGAAAATGCTTTGTGTAGATTAAAATATTTCCTTTAATATAATCTCCTCTCGCTTTCATAGATAAACAGACACGCCGTTGCAGACCACATTGCTGATTTTATTTGTAATATTGCTTTAATATCTATTTCAGAGGAATGTAACCTCCAGAAAAGTACTTTCCACATCTTCACTACCTTTCCTTTCCTTGTTCACTCTGTGTGGATCCAGGCCATCAACACGTGCGCTTTTGACCAGATGGGTTTCAGATCCTCCATGGATTCTGTCACGTTTGCATGGCCACAGAAATTATAGAAGATTGCTGAGGTGTGAGAGGATCTGGGTATAAATGGAGATGCTAGAGCAATTCCTCAGCAACCCAAGCACAATAGCTTCTGTAGCAAGCAAAGGCTCTGAATCGTTCTTGCTCCGTGCGTGCAGGTGGCCATTGGGGTCTGGTCCACCCCTGCTGCTGGGCCAGTTTTCCTGTGGAAATGAGAAATCCACTACAAGAAAACGTCCTGTATCTGTGATGCAGAATGAGAGGTGATGAGAAGTAGGTCTTGAGAGTAAAATCCTGGCCATGACATCATGACACCAGTGGTCCAGAATGTCACTCTCAATGTTTTTAATAGCAATCTGGGGAGTTGTTTTCTCTCTCTCTCCACTTTTCTTACCCTGAATCCACTCGGGCTGGTGCTCTGTGGCTCATGGGCCACATGAGCTCATTAGCAGGTGACCTTGCCCAGCGTGCCATGAGTTTGCAGAGCGCTCTCAATGTGTTGGGAAGTTTTTGTTGATGGCCCGGAAATGTCTTAAAACTCCAGAAATTGCTGAAAAAGCAAATGGAGTTCATGAAAATCAGGTCTTCCTCTTGCATCTTTTTTAAGGAAACCCACATTCTATTTCCTCCTTCATTCTTTACACAGTAGTTTTTAGATATAAATTATTTTAACATTTTTTGTGTGAAAAGTCATATATACATATATAAAGTTATTAAAAGGTTGAGTATATGTTGAGTATAAAATAGTGACTTCTTTGTTTCAGATGTTAGCAGCCCCTAAAAATGAATTGTTTATCCTCTTGTAAAGTCAGTGCTGTAAAAAAAAAAAAAATTACAAATAAAAGATGTATTAGATGTATCTTTTATTATTTATTTCTGATTCAGTATTTGGTACAGCTCGTGTATACCCTTGTGAGAACCACATGCTAAAATGCAGTCGTTCTCTAAAATGGAGTAACAACAATTCCTTGGGATCCCAACAAAGTTGAGAAAACTAGCCCTCCAGGTGTGAACAGTGTTGGATATTGTCCTTCACTCTCCAGCATCGCTCCCCACCTAAGCATGGCTGATCTTGGGGACCATTTGGTGTGTGTGCTAGGTTTCGCCAGTTCATCGGTATCTGTGTTCCAATCCAGCTGTACAGTGTTCACAGGTGTGTCTCGTGATTCGCTTCGGCCCGGTTCACTATGATTTCAGAAACATCATTCCCATTTTGTACTTCAATTTGTATAGAATTATATAAACCCTGGAAAGATTGTGGCTTACTGTAAAACCCCAAAATACTAGCTATTTGGCGTCTTCAATTGCATGACTGATCAGATCTGACAACAAAGATGGTGCTTTCATCTAACAGCATTGATTTCGGTGGTAATAATTATTTTCATTCACCAAGCATCTGTTTTGGACAATGTTTTGGTTTAAACAGTAAAGCAATATGCAGTAGGTATTGTGGCATTATCTCTGTAATTGTTTTGAAGACAGAATTGTCCCTTTCCAACACGTAATGAAAATAAATGCCTTATAACAAGTTCTATTTTGCTTTCTCTTTGTGAACACATAGGGCAGCAAGGTGAGCAGCTCATCAGTGTGGGGTGGGGAGTCCCATTTACATGACAGTTTGGTTTCCACATCCTTCCTCAGTGCAGTTGTTTGCATTAACTGTGGACCTGCTTGTCCCAGCAAGATCTGCTTCGATTTCTTTCCTAACACTAGTGGGAAGTCAGTTATTTTTATCTTCCTTTATAACACAGTTAAACATTACTGGGATTCAGGTTGCTGCTGTACTTAATTTATTCCTGGCACAGCCCTCTGGGCTGATTCTTCCTTCATCATGCTGGATAGGGAATTCTTGATTACCTACGACCTAGCGGGGTTTTCCATCAGGGCCCTGTTTTGGCTGGTGCAGGAAGGACAGATATCTCACCCAGCAACATAGGATTTTGCTAAGCAACGAGCCTGCTCGGCAAGGGCACTCATGTAAACACTGCCTGGAGATCAGGGCTTGGTGTCAGCCCCAAGGCCAAGCCCTGCGGTTGAGAGTTGAGAGATGCTGCGGAGCAGAGGTACAGCCAGTCAGAGGGCCAGCATTTACCAGCTGATGAGGCATCCTCCCCAGCCCACTGCTCAGGCCTTGAACTCGCATCTTTCCCTTTGAAGAAAGTCCTTGGGTCCTGAATGTTTGGGATTGCTTGATTATGTGTTTATATCAGCTCCATCAAGTAACGGTTGTATGTCCCCTTGCTGATTTTGTATCAGCAACAGACAAGTTCTGTCTGCTGCCACATTCAGTGTGGAAAAACTTGTCTAACTCTTTTGGAGATGGCTGTTTCTACAATTGGTTGTTTTCCTAGTTTGGGGTGTGTTTTTTTTTTGTTTGGTGAGGGTGGGATGGGTGGCTGATGGTTTCTGTGAATTTAATGTGACATGTTGACCTGAGTTTGCAAGAGGTTATTTGGGTGATGCTACTGGCACATCTGCCACAAAAAAAAAGAGATAAACTAAGTACAGTATTCAAATTAAAATTTAAGTGAAGATCAGTGTGTAAAATGTGACTTCCACAGCTGTATTAGCTCCCTAAAAACTGCCATTTTAGTACTGTTCCCATGGAACAGCTTTGGTTTCATTGCTGTTCCTATGCATGCTTTATCCGAGCCCTGGACTGCCACTATCTCCTGCACACCCACCTCCAGTGCAATTCACTTTGTGGGTCAATGGTCCTGATTTTTTCAATGGAATAAAGGAACATGTCAAGTTCAAAGCCTGGCAGCTGTTCTGTGAGCATCTCAGCTCTCCTGTGGGCTACAGGTGATGGGAGATGTGTTTAAAAGGTGGGTAGATGAGGTACCCATAAAGATACGGTTTAGCATACAACAGGAACGGTTGGACTCGATGATCTTAAAGGTCTTTTCCCACCTTGTTATTCTGTGATTCTGTGAGACAGCTGAGCTTTGAAATGGGAGCTGGGATCTAGCCCTGGCACTGAGATGCTCTATTCCTCTCCTGCCAATACACATAGAAAGTCTAAAATACTCTGATTGGTGTTCAGAATCTTTTGGGGGAAGCTTCCCCAGCCCAGGCGCCACCCAGCCCTCCATCCAGCACGTGTGACCTGAAGCCCAAAGGATGGGAAGGTTCTGCCCACTAGTGCTGTGCCAGCAGGACACCACAGCTTCTGTGAGCCGGTACACAGCAGCAGGCCTCACCTCTGTGGGAGCACAGACCAGTAGTTTTCCTCATCACTAGCCTATTTGTTACTTTGCTTTGTAACACTTTTATACACCGTCCACATAGTTAGGCTTGGTCAAGTACTGCCTTAGTATCTAAACTTCTAAACTGTTTTCTCTTGGGTCAACTCCCGTGTTCAACTAGAGATGGGCCCCACTGAAGCACCCAGGACACACAGCGCTGGTACGGGGCTGTACAGCACCTGGCGGGCAGGAAGAGCCCTGCAGTGACCGGGACCTTGGGCAGGTGTCTGCAATGCTGGGCCAGGATGGGCAGCAGGGTTGCAGCCCGGGTGAGGAGGGGAAACACCATCACTATGTGTCCATGGTGAGGGGAGGCTTCCATTCCCCCTCCTCTCCTCCAGGACCGTACAAGCCCTGCAGCATGCTGACGACCGAGACTGAAGCTGCCAAAACAAAGGAAGGAACCCACTGCAGTTTTATTTTTCCTTAGATAAATTTTTATATAGAATATATTACAGTCAGAGTTCTCAGCTTTTAATCAAAAGATAACAAGTTATTGCAGTTTTTTTTACCCAGTGAAACTACCGGTGGAAGGAGAACTTTCTAGAAAGCTGTCTTGTCTTTTAAAAAAAGAGGGAAAAAACCCCCACCCAGACAGAAAATGCACGTGTAGGTTGCGCTTCATGCCTACCAGTGCCCGGCTGGGCAGGTGGGCATCTGTGTGGACAGGGGAGCGTGAGGTGAAGAAGCAGCGATGGGCACAACACTATGGCGAGGTAGGCAGGCCTGGGCGCTAGCGAGGTCAGTTTCCTAGGCATGATGCTTCTGCTCCAGCTTAATTGCTTTTAAATCAGGAAATGAAACGCGCGGTGGGAAGGGAGGAGGGCGGTGGTGGTGGTGGCTTTCACCTGCGCCAGGAGGGCTGGGACCCTCAGCCTCGCCTCAGCTCATGCAGCTTGTGGGCAACACGTTCCAGCTCAGCTTCGATGGCAGCCAGACTCTCCAGCTCCTGGTCCTGCAAAGAAAGCTCAGGATATGGGTCAGCAGCCACAGGTGGGCAGCCCTTGCCCCACAGAATTATGGAAAACTTTGCCCTGTGCCTGGGGCTAGCTGTCAGTGGTGGCACAAGGACAGCCACGTCTTGCCCCATCCCTCAACCTGCTCCTGCATTTATCCCTCTGGACTGATGTCTCAACACAAATTCGCCCTGTCCTAATGTTAAATTGCAGAAGCTGGTGATGGGGACAAGACATGCTGCCACTGTCCCCAGGCCCGCTGCCAGACAGGGCAGCCCCCACCAAGTCTTTCCCTCCAGAGCATGGGGCTAGAGGGAGATGGCTGCTGAGGAGCCAGAAGTGGGACAGGTGCTGCCAAACAGCACTGGGCGCCTGCATTGAGGCAGTGGTGTCAAACTGGGATGGCCATGGGTGGCAAGTGCTGCATGTGCCCTGCTCATGGACTGTCTCCTCTCCTCACACTGCACATGCACCGAAGAGGCTTTTCTGTTTGGGCAGAAGTGACAGAGAAAACTGGCAGTTTAAAGACTCAAGCTGCCCATTGTTTAGTGGCCTTTCTAGAGTGGTTCTCATTCATCTGTGTCATCACCTGAAGCTACCTCATTTAGTGCAGGTACCCAAACTTGTAACTGCTTTGCCTGAACTCTGGTCTTATGCAATGGGCCCTGTCTCACTCCTAAACCCAGCCCTGCCCATCCCTCAGCCACCATCACCTGGGGCTCGCTGCAGATCACAGGGTCACCCAGAGCAGCAGCAGGTTCTGCAGGAACAAACTCGGGGCTGCCAGTGCTAAAAGTGCCCTTCCATGTAAGCAGAGCTGAGGTGATGGTCCCTCTCCCAGGCAGAGGGAGCAGAACCTTGCTGCTGCCTGCAGCAGTGGCCAAGCACCTGCTGACACAGAGCCAGTGGACTGTACTGCATGTCACTGGTATGAAAATAATAAAGTATGGGGGAAAAAAATAATTTTTCTCATTCCTGAGCTATTTTCCATAACAGAGAAAACATCACCCTGCCCCTCCATGGGACCCTTGGCTCAGACACTAGGAAGTCTCTGGCCATAGCAGTGTGCTGGTGGCTCAGGGTGCTTGCCAGCACCCAGGGTAGCCAGGCTGAGCCCAAGTGGCTGTTCCATTTTTTTTGACATGGGTCAGAAAGCAGCCAGCTGAGGCTCTCCTTGCTAGAGGACAGCTTCTGCTGCAACTGGAGACCTCAAAAAGTGAGAAAATAGTGCTGTGCTGAAGTACTCCACAACACCCAAAGAGAGGAGAAGTCAGGCTCAAGGCACTGCCTCACACTGTGCTGTGCAACCTGCCCACCCCCCTGGAGTGAGTCCAGGGGACAGCACTCAGCCCCCAGCTGTGGTCACACTGGCCCCACTGGCCAAGTCACACACCCACATGGCCCGAAAGTGAGGAGAGGGGACAAGCCGTCAGCTGCTCTGGCAGAGCTGGAGCCCATGCCCTCCCTTCCCAGGGTGCCTGGTCTGACACTCCCTCACTGATTCCCAGAGGCCCTGAGCTAGTTTTAAATAAAAACAAACCAAAAAGTCTTGTTGCAGTTGTTAAACATAGCAGGTTTGCAGCCTCAGCAACCTCCTTCCCAGTCCCCATTGGGAGGCTGAGCCCACCACCTTTCAGACAAGGTAGGCCCCAGAACTGCTGGCACGGGCAGGTGGGGAGCAGCTTTCTGTGGGGCAGACCTGGGACCTGGGCAGAGGGTGGTAAAAGGGCAGATGGGGGGGTGCCCCCCTCCTTGGCAGGCACTCACTGCATCCCTGCTTGGAGCTGAGTTGTTTGGCTCTGCTTTATACTGACACAACTGGAGGTGCCCTCAGCAGGGGATCCTGATGGGCAATCTTTGGGCAAGGTCTTAGTGCATAACTAAGGCAAGAGGGGTGCTTTAGAGACAAGAGAGCTGCAGGAAAACGGCTTCACTCACCTGTTGCCAGGTACCTGACCACAGTTTGTCCCAGAGCAAACAATCACAGAGCCCCATGCCCAGCCCCAGTGCCCAGCCCCCTGCACTATCCCAAATAAACATCCATGCCTGGAGCTGGGCCTCAGCACAAAGGTGAAACCACTACTCCAGGCTGCTGGGAAGGCACTGAGCTACCACAGAGCACCATATGAGGTACCAAGGAAGGGTGTCTCTGACTTTGGAAGCCTGGCTCGGATGTATTCCTGCATCTATGAATCATTTCCACCCCAGGGTCTCCCTCACCACAGCCGTGCTCCTGGAGACAGGAGGTCTGACACTACTAACTCCATCCCTGAGCTAGGGAAAGCATTCCTTTTGACTTGGGGGGCTTTGGGACACAAGACCCAGGCTCCAGATGCACCATGTCCAGCACAGGCCAGTGCAAAATTGCTGTCACATTTTCAAGACTCTCTGGGGCAGGGCATGCTTTTGCACTACTTAGTGAAAGAAGGATAAAACCCAGAGGCACAGACAGGTGCAAATCTCAATAATACCTCAGGCTGAATGACTAAAAGGTTGCCAAGCATCTCCTTAATGTCACAGAGAACCGATGGCAGCTGCATAATGCCAAGGGACCATCTGCATCTGCAAGCAGATTTTGGATTCCCAAGTAATAATTGCAGGGTTTATTCTTAAGCCTATGTACACCAACCTCAGTTCTCCTGTTAGCACTGCCTTCCTCGTCTTTCTTTTCTTCAGGCATTGGAGCAAGAGGAAAACCTCCTTCACTGCTGTCCTCCTTTGAGTGATGCTTCCATGACCTTCTCAGATCTTGCTCTGGGCGACTGAAGTCATATTTGCGGGACCTAAATGCCATTTTCATGGACCTGTCTGGGTCTTCCCCACTATCGTTTTCCTCCATGCGCTTCTTTGATGTCAGCTGCTTGGCCAGCTCATCCATTTTGTTCCACCTCTTGGAGTCTTCCCATTCCCTGGAAGACTCCTCCTCCATCTCCTCACTTTTGTCATCCCTAGGCTGGAAGGTGTCCTCCTCCCCCTGCATCCCCTCATCCTCCAGGCGATGCCTTCCTCCTCTCAGCGCTCGGGGCTGCTCTTCTTCCTCCTCCTCCTCCTCAGAACTCCGCCCATCTTTGCCAAATCCCAGAGCATCATCATTATCTGAAAGAGCATTAAACACAACAGTGAGCACAAGTGTTAACCTGGTTATAGTCCACCTTTGAATGGAGCCTTCAGGGGCAATGCAAGGTGGGTTTCCTGACTTAGGCCATTTTCCCAGGATTCTGGAGATACCCGCTCTCACATCACCATGTCAGTAGCAGGGCTTGGATGCAGCAGTCAAAAACGATATAGGAAGTTCAAGAAAAAGAAATTAGTTGTCCCTAGGTGCTATGGAAACTGAGCAGCAGGTAGCAAGGCAGCTGCTGGCCCTGTGTTACCTGCTATGTGTGGACCCACATGGTTGGGTGCTTGCAGGGGGCTCTGGGTGGCTGTTGGTGGGGGTGTTTCTGTAAACCCAGTAAGCACCAATCTGAACTTCTAGATTTTAAAGCCTCTTAACCATCTGTCTCAGTGCTCACCCCCAGTAGGTATCAGTGTAGTAATCTGGAATACATACTGTCATCTCCCTGCATCTCCTCAGTCTCCTCATCCTCTTCAGCCAGATCAAGTGACCTCTCCGCTTCAGTAGGGTCCTCCTCTGCAGCACTGTCTCCTCCTTCATCCTCCCGCTCCACACGTTCCCCTACTTCCTTGCTTTGCTCCTGGCTCTTCCTCGATGGCTGATCTCCCTCATCCTCAAGCTCTAGGCTGTCCCTGGGTCCTCTGGGCTCCTCATCATCATCCCGTTGCTGCTGCTGCTCATCCTCATTGAAGTCTTTACCAATGTGGTTGTCCCAAGTTTCATCTCGCTGGGTATCCTCTTTGTCCTCAATCTCATTGCTCTCTGCTTCCTCCCGATCCTCCTTCTCACCAGGGTTAGCATCCCGTGGCCTGGGCTCCCTCTCCTCCAGGCTGTTTTTCCCCTCTTCCCTTGAATCATCCCTTTGCTGGGTTTTCTGCACTGCCAGCTCAGCCAGGGACCCCGTGGGCTGCTCCTCTTCAGAGTGCTCCCCTGCCGCATCTGCAGAGGGAGGAGCAAGAGGCAACACGGCTCCTGAGAGCTCATTTCACAACCAGCACCAGCCCGTGTGTGTGTTTCTTAGGGAGCCCTGTTTGGCAATCTGCCTAACCAGCCCAGGGATCCTTCAGCAAGTCACTTCAACACACACTTGTGTTCAGGCAAACAGCTCCCACCAGTGCCTGCTCTGCTGGGGAGGCTCACAAGCCTGAAGTTAAACCTGTGCCAAAGTGCTTTGCTGCAGTACAGGCCTCAGCACTGCCTCCTGAGATGCTAGCAACAAACTTGCCCCACATGGAACCAGATCATGCGTGAAATGGAATGATTTAGGAGTGTAATACAGCACTCACAGAGCTCTTCCTGCTCTGAGAGCTGCACTGACATCACATACTTGCTTCTCCCACCAGGCTGAGGAGGGAGGCAGGGCTGTTTGCTGGTGTGCTAAGGCAAAGGGGTGGCAGCTCTGCTTTGGCAAAGCACCTACTGGGTATTTGGTCTTGCTCATGTCAGAGACTGGCCTCTTTTAACATGATTAGCCAAAGAAATCACTTGGAAAAATAAAAGATATGGGGCTGAAGAGCAGTGTGAAAGGCCAGATGGATATGGAAAGGTGAGCATAGCCCCAAACAGGGCTGAGGAGTATGATGGGATGAGGGGATGCAGAGAGCCCGTCATGCAGGGTTGGTGACTACTACCTGCTGGCCTGGACAGCCCAATGTACCATGCTTCATCCTTATGCAGTGTCTACATTGCAAGACCAAGAGGTTCAGGCTGGTCTGTCCTGGAGGGAGGAAGATCCTGCAACCTGTCCTCTCCTTTGGCTTTTGGCCATGCTGGCTGCAGCAGCAGTGCCTGAGGGCCACTTCAGGCAGCTTTGGGCTGATGTCATGGTGTCACTGCACTGCCATGGCCCATCCACACACCACAGAGCCCACCCCTGTGAGGGTGCTACTGCTGGATGAGAAATCGTCTCATCCCACATTGGCATCATCTCTTCATGACGTGGAAAAGGGAAGGGGCTGCACCCTCCTTTCCACTACACTGCCTACCAGGCCATGGAGATGTAGTGACATGGGGAAAACCCAGCTGAGCATGATCTTTCCATGATGCAGCTGTTTTGTGCGGGTGTGTGGACTGTGTATACCCCAAGTTCAGTTTTCCCATCAGAAACTATCTTGGATGCCTGGACACAAGGGCACAGGAGCAGACCCAGATAGCTCTTGCCTGTATCTTTCAGTATGGGATTTCCCTGGCTGTGACTCACTTCAAGCATTAGGAGTGAGTGGTGGTGCTGGCAGCAGGGTAGAAAAGATCAGCATCAGTTTGTTTGACCATTACCAGGTACTGTAACTCAGAAATTACACGTTCTTTAAGCTGGTGAATAAGAACAACGCAAACACCGGGTTGCTTGTGTGTGTCAGTAGCATCAAAGACAATGCCTAAATGAGAAGCAGATGGACATATCAAGGCTGTTAGAAAGAACATCCTTGTTTACAGCCTGACCTGGATTTCCCAGGGGAAGGCTGACACTGACCTCTCTGCCTGTTTTTGTCGTTCTGACTTTCAAGGACTTCGGAAAGTTCATCTTCGAAGCCACTGTTTTTCTTCTGCTGCTGAGTTCTCTCGTTGGCACCTGAGTCAAGTAACAAAAAGTAGGGAAAGGCAACAGCCCCTCTTGTGTTTCACAAGGGAGAGGTAGGAAAATAGTTCTGTGCCCTGTGTAATTATATACATGTTTTCTACAATGGACAAATCTGCGACTGGGGAGCCGTGAGAAGTGAGGCTGGAGGATATGTAAATCAACTGCAGTAACAAAGCCACCATCAAAACCATCATCTGCAGGAAAGAAAAAGGTCTCTAAACAAACAGAGTAGCAGGGTTGCTAGGTAAGCTGATATTGATGGAGAGCTAGGGAATAAGAGCTGCTGAACTGCAGCACATTGAGGCTAACAAAAGATTTAAGCGTCAGAGTACTGAAGGATAAAAATCGCCTCCTGACAGATGGTGCCCACGTACCCCTGTTGCAGTGAGCACTGAGAGCCCCTGTTCCCTCTTGCCTGGTCGTGCGGGATCATCTCTCTGGGGCATTGCACTCCTGCCACTCCCCAGAGGGAGGAGCAGCATTCAGTCCAGCTCAAGGGATGGTCCAGGGCCCCAAGACCCCAAGACTCTTAACTCTGGGATTATCGAGCCAACTCAACAAAAGCAACACCCTGGAGAAGGCATTGCCTGTAGGCATCATGAGCTGGAGGTCAGAGCTGACCTGGCAGCCAGCAGTCCCCAGGCAGCCCCATCCCAACAGGGACTGCCAGTGGAGCAAGCCCTGTCTAACCCCTGCTTCTATGCCATAATGCATGTGTATGGGGTCTCCAGCCTGAGCAGGATCAGCTGCAGCCAGCATGGAGAAGACCAAGACAAATACCCTTGCTTTTCCCTTGAGCTACACAGCTCTCCCATCCCTGGTCACTGTGATCTGTACATTAGAGCTCATGTTACCCCAGGACAAAATAGGCTCAAGCCAAGGATAGAGCTGAGCTAGATGCACTTCTGTGAAACAAGTCCCTTCACACGGACTCCATGCTGTATGACACAACCTGACTGATACCTGAACCTTCTCCTCACAACCCTGGTGTGCCCAGGCAGAAGCAAGCAAAAACACTAAAGAGGGTCAAGTTTCTTCTGGCTCATCAGAACAGATGTCTGGGGTTACTGCCTGGCTGGCCCCTCCATCAGTGGGATTTGATCAGTGACCAAACTTTTACTTTGAGAGCTGCATGGGGCTCTCTCCTAGTCTTGACTTCCCAAATTTTCCTTCTCCCTTCTCCCTGTGTTGCCCCTGTTGCTCCCCTGCTCTGAAAGCAGTCTGGGGGCATTGTCTCTCAGCCATCCCTGGCAGCCGTGCCAGGCAGGAGCAGGGCACAGGAACACCCTGGTGATGGAGGGCTGACAGCTGGCTTACCCAAAGTAGGAGCAGGGAAGGCTGGAAGCTGCAGTCCCTGCAGCCTGGGGAGAGAACCTGTTGCAGTTTCAACCAAGCTGCCCAGGCAGAGGGGCCTCCATCAGCCTTGCCTGGGACCAGAACACCAGCTCTAGGAACATAAGAATAGCCCTTTTCCCCTCACACAGCCATTTGCACAACTCTGTGCTGCTGCTGCTCCCATATTGACAAGGGGTGAGCTGCCCACACCACTCCAAACAAAGGAACTTGTCTTCAAACTGCAGAAGCCAGCAGGAAAATCCCCACTGGGGGCTTTCACTGGGGCCTTTTAAGTGCAAGTCCTGCTGAGTGCTCAGTGAGGCTTCCCTTCTGCCAAATCTGAGCTTAGTTCTAGACTCCAGCTACACAGCGAAGGTTTTCTTGTCTTACAGCCTAGCTTGGGAGCTGGCGGTTGGTTCCTGAATTAAGTGACAGTGTTTCCTTTTAGGGTGCTCCCACCTCAGAATGCCTGTATTCTGCATAGCCAAGTTACACTGACATTCATTTGAATCATCAGATGCATACTGAAGTTATTAAAAGCACAATTTCTGTCCCCACTCACCCAGCCTCTACTGGAAGTCCTGGAACTGGATTTCCCAGAGCACATTTATATGATGTCAAATTAATGTAAAATATTAAAAACCCCCACAAAACCAAACAGCAAAACTGCACAGGGCTACAAAAGATGAACCCCCTCTTCCCCAATAACTGTAGTAAAACTGTACCTTGAGCTGCAATTTCCTGAAGCTCCTTCAATAAATTTTGGTGGCGAAGGATAGAAATGATTCGTTCATCTGCAACAGGGGAAACTTGACACAGAAGTGATTAAAGACAACCTCCCCCCACTCCCAGGAAATGAGACACAATCCCAAATGCCACCTCCCTCTCTGTTTACTCTTTTCTCTCCCTTGACCTGATTCGCTGCCACATCTCTTAACTGTGTGGTTAAGAAGACAGGAAGGTCTCATGAAAACCAGGCAGTTTCATATCACCCAGCATCTCCCCAGCTGCAGTGCCAGCACGATGCCTGGCCTGGGCTGAGCAGGGACTCCGTCCCTGGGTCAAGGGACTGATGCAGTCTTTTGGGATGACCACAAGGAAGGTGGATGTGTCAAGGACCCCTTGTCAGGTGCTAGAGCATGTGTTAGGTCAGGTGCAGCCCCTGCTTGTGTCTCTGCCAGGTTTGCTCTTGCCAGAGCCCAGCGTTAGATCTTAGCCTGTACCTCCTCTCAGGGTTTCTAGGCATTCCTCACTGATCGGCAAGGGGTTTGGCTTCGATAAAGTATCAGAGATGACCTCTACAATGCACTTCATCACCTAGAAGGAGACAAAAATACAAATTAAAGTGCTGATTTATTGTCTTTTTCCTCCCCTAAATCTATTTGTTACCAAGGCTAAAACACAGCAGATGATGGCACAGATCTTCTTGCTTTTCTGGTTGAGCCAGAACTGAATGTTTGGTTCCTGTTTTACCTCACTCAGGAACAGAAGGTACCTCCTGAAACTGAGAAGTGAGCAAATGGCACATGGCAATGAAAAGAGCTTCCTCAACATGATGCACACCTCAGTTGAGGATCTCATTATTCCAGTCCATCTCAGAGGTTAGGCAGGATATTATGCACAGATATATGTCCAGATACATAGGTATAAATATACAGAGGTACACATCTAAACATAGATATATGCATAAATCTCAACCTGCATTTCATAAGAGGACTCAGTGGGAGGTCATGGAGAGCATCATGTGGTCATAGCTCCTCAGTAGATGACCTTGAAATCTTGTAAGCTATTTGAGCCCTTAGAAGGCCACTCTAGTTAGACGGCAGGCAGGTATGGAGAGTCAGGTGAGGCAAATTGTACTTTCAAACATAGATGAGAAATACTGGTCTCAAACCCTAGAGAAGAAAAAGACCCTGGAGAAGTGTTTGACCTTGTGCTTGAGTGTTCAGGGCATCTATTATAGACTGGAAGAGTTGTACATGGAGATAGGTCATCTGAAAACAAGATAGTTCTCACACCACTTTCCTCTGAAGCATTTGCAACTGCCTGAGGCAGCTTTTCAGAAAGGACAAAGTCTGGGCCTGCCCCTTTCAGTAGCCCTTTGCTTTGGTGTAAAATGAGAAGAATTATTCACCTGGTTTGTTACTTATACTGAGATTGCAGGCCCAGCTCTTCACTCATGCGACATTCATGGATCACCCAATGCTCTGTGTATGGTAGGAGAACGAAAGCCACAGGTGCAAAGGCAAGGTGGCACCTCTGGTAGGGGTGAAGGCACCCTCACCATGCTGAGACACACCACTGAGAGTCCTGCTGTGAGGTCATGGTAGATCCAAATGGTCATACAGGAGAGAAGGCAGCATTCACTACAGTCTGGTGCCACTTAGTAGGGCAGAACCAGGCTGCCCCGTTTAAAAATGTCATTATTTATAAAGCAGCCAAGAAAGTACACAGGGCTCACAAGAGCCTGAGGAGGGGTGGGAGGTGGGGGAAGGAAAAATTTAAAAAACAAAAAGAGGTTAAACTGTGAAAAAGGACATAAATAAGCCTTGGGGGCAGAAAATTCATTCGCTGAACCTTTTCTTCTGATTTCTGCAGGCAACCCTAAGAGTCCTGACTTCCCTCACAAGGTGCTGTCCTCAGGAGAGCAAAGCACTGCGACTGCAGTAGAAATTAAAGTCACCATTTCCCAGCCATCTACAATAGTTGCTCATCCAAGCAAATGGACTTACTCATTGACCAGCTCGAATGGGCAAATTTTCACCCTGTGTAAGAAGAGAATCCTGCTTTCACAGGTCACAGCAATGCAGTGCCATAGTCTTAACTATTTACACAGTTTGAGGGGATTGCCTGCTGGATTAAAAATGTTAGAGGAGAGATCTCACACCAAAAAAAGCAAGGAAATTTCCCTGATATCATTCTCTTATTCCAGAACTAATCCATTAATATGGATTTTAGATGACTTTGAATCACTTCACCGTACCATTAAATGGAACAAACCCCAGACTCTTATGCTTCCCTCCCATGTTTCCCAGCCTCTGGAGCTACTTACTGCAGCTGTATTCAGTGCAGACTTAGAAGTAAGGTCTTTCTAAGCATGGGAAATAAGAACCTGGTCCAATGAAACCCTCTATAGAAGCTTTTTGAAGACTTCTAAGCTGATTTAAGGTCTTTGTCTGAAGACAAAGAAACACATCAGTCGCCAGAGAAATACAGCCAACTCTGTGGAGTATCTCTGTAACACAATGAAATGAAGAATGCAGTCATTCCACAGCACTCTCCTTGACTTTTTGTAAGAGCAGGTCTTGCAGAGCGAGACTTCACAAGGTCATGAAATAACAGCCTGCATCAGGACATTAAGGAGATCCTTTCCAATTGAATGTAATTAATCCAGTGCAGAAACTCAGACTGCAATTTCACCATAGCTATCCTCTAACTGTAAGCATGTAACTAGATCCTTAAGAGCTGCTCATGCTGTCCCTACACAGAAATCTGTGTAGGATCATGTCCTTACAAGGACAGACCACCGGTTTTGATCTCAGATGTGGTCAGGCCCTTCTGAAATGCACACTTTTAAGTAGGAAATAGTGTCCTTCAAGCACCAGAGAAATTGTGTTTGGTCATGTTCAGCTCCCCAAGGACAGACTTCAGTGCAATGAACATCTGATAAGCTGCCCAGGAAAGGCCTGCAGGTGATGACTACCCATTTCACATCCCCAAGCCACCCACAAGTGCTGGTGGCATAGAGCATATCTAGAGTAACATGGTGTATAGGAAGAGCTGCAGTGCTTACTGCTGTACCCATGTAATGATATCCCTGCCCTGTCCTGTCCTGTGAGGCCAGGGCTTCCTTCACTGAAATGCTGTGTATCAGGAGGTGGTGAAGGAGGAAAAGCTCTAATGGTTCCTTCCAGTTGCTGCAAAAATCAAAAGAAAGTTGTGGTCTGATTTTGCTTCCAGCTAGTACCTGTGCCAAAGTGGGACCCAGGGAGGGAGGAGGCTTGGGAGAAAAATCCTATCTCAGTGGAAACATTCCCATGGAGTTGCACCAGCTTCCACAAAAGCTAGATGTGGTTTGCTGGGAAGTGCCCATGCTTTACAGGTAGAATATATTGGGGAATAGATCTCACAAGGAAAATTGTGGAATTGTCCCACCAGATGCCCAATGATGAAGGGGCAAGTGCCTGCCCTGGGTCCCTTTTCTTAGCAGCACAGAGCCTGAAGCTGGCACCCAGTGGCTCACAGCTCATGGCTCAGTCCCAGCAAGGGCTAAGCAGGCTAAACGTCTTAACAGCTCTCCAGGCCCAGGCACATCTGACAGGACACAGGGTAATGTATCTCCTGGCGCTTGCCCTGTAGGTAACAACAAGCGGAGACAGTGTACGATGGAGCCTGTAGCTGAGAGTGACATGAATATGCCCTCCTCTACTGCTGCCTGGGAAAAAAACATTATGTGGGTAGAAGATTTCAGGAAATTAAGACATTGAAGAAGCAGGAGAGGAAAAGCTGGTGATTCCTTTCTGGACATTCATTTCTAGAAATCTTAATCTGGGCTGCTAAGGGATCAGCTCATCTGAAAAACTATAGGCATTATAAAATCAGGAAGGGGAGGTCTGGCACAGATCAACAGAGGTAAACACATGTACCCAAAGGTGTCAAAAGCCCATAGGGAGTGCACACACTTCAAAGGGCAGATATGAATGTCAGAGAAGGATGACACAGATGTATGCCTATAAAAGAAAGCTGGAGAGGTCAGCCAAGTTCTGCAATGCTTGTAGACATCCAGACAGGCTGAGCAGTAGCTGAGGACAGATTAGCAATCAGAGACTAGCCAGCTGCCTATTTTTTCAAGACCACACATCTTTAAGTAACACACCACACACACAGATGTATACACACCCCCGAACACACACAGTTCCAGCAATGCCCTTCCCTGAATCACATTCCCCCCACTCTCCCCTGAGTCACCTCCTGTTGGGAGCTTTGAAAAGCTGGAAGTAGGAGGACTGGGGAGAGTTATACCCAACCTCCACCCTCAGCCTCACCATCTCCAGGCAAGCTTGTTTGGTCCCTCTGGTACATCCCAAGAGACTTCCCTCCTGCCCAGGTGCCCAGAAGTGGATGCACAAAGGGTAAATCCTGTTAGGGAGGAAGTGGGGGTGGAGAGATCCTGCTGTAGGTATCTCATGAAAATCCCTGACACTTCCTACAGGGCATTTCAACAGAGGCAACCAGAAGCCAGCCAGCTAGGTGGAAGTTAAACATCACATCCTTCAACTTCGCTTGCCACTTCTACTGCAGGCCCATCCTTACCTTAGTGTCCCCTTTATTCATGTCGTTTGTCACAGGAAGGGAGATAGCTGTAAAATGAGAGGAGGGCAAAAGAAGAGAACTTGTTATTCACCTCCACTGAGAGACAGAGGAATCCTATCCTGCTAAAAATGGGAGTGGAGGAGGGGCATCTTGCTATGGTGAAAGTGGTCCTTGGGTGCAGCAGCTGGATGTGTGTGCTGTGTCCCCCTCAGCCTTTCCCAGGGGAAGGGAAGGGAAGGGAAGGGAAGGGAAGGGAAGGGAAGGGAAGGGAAGGGAAGGGAAGGGAAGGGAAGGGAAGGGAAGGGAAGGGAAGGGAAGGGAAGGGAAGGGAAGGGAAGGGAAGGGAAGGGAAGGGAAGGGAAGGGAAGGGAAGGGAAGGGAAGGGAAGGGAAGGGAAGGGAAGGGAAGGGAAGGGAAGGGAAGGGAAGGGAAGGGAAGGGAAGGGAAGGGAAGGGAAGGGAAGTCCCCAGGCAGGCGGAACCCGCTGGCCCCGGCCCGCGGGACGGCCTTCGGGCAGTGACCTTGCGGCGGCCGCTGTCCGCGGTGCTGGACGGGCCGGGGTGTTGCTGTGTCCCTGTCCGCGGTGCTGAATGGCCCGCGGCGGTTACGGAGCGGGGCGGGAGTAGCTCTGTCCGCGGGGCCGAGGGTCCCGGGAGTTGGGGGAACACGGACCCCAGCACAGCCTCACTTACCCGGCACGGCCAGGAGCAGGACGGCGAGCATTTCTGGGCGGCTCATGGTGCTGGCGGGACAGGGGCAGAGGTTGAGTCTGTCCCTGGCGTGGGGGCTCCAGGCGAGGTGCCGGCGGGAGACCAGCACCGTCCCTGCCTACACCAGTGCTCTGGCTGAAGATCCCAGATGGGGCACTGCAGCAACCGGCTCATTTATATATCTCAGCCCCTCGGAAATGGCGTCAGGAGGAAGCCACCTCCTCCTCTCTCCCCCTCCCCTCGCACACAGACTTCCCAGCAGCCTCCACCACTCGCCGGGTCCTGGAGGAGCGGCCACACGCCAGGATGCCCCCGGCTCCCTCTCCGACTGCCCGGGCAGAGGGCTGCAGCAGCAGCAGCAGTGTCAGGATCCAGTTGCTCCATCTTCTCAGTCTCAGCAGGATCAGGATGATTGTGAAGTGTGTTTCCAGGATATCGCTTTGGCAGCGCCTCACCCAGCACTGGCAATCTGTAAACAGCTCTGCATACTTGCCCTCTCTGTGTGTACCAGCCAACAGTGAGAGCCACCCCCTCTATCCCAGGCCAGCACAGCCGCCTGCAGATGGATTTGCCCTCTGGGGGTGCCCTTGTCTTTCACTTACCACAGAAGGTACCTAAGCAAATAGCTTAGAAGGGATGCTGAAGTTTTCAGGTGCCCGTTAAACACCTCCACAGAGGATAGGAATGCCTGTAAGACTGGTCCACAACCAGAGAACTGGTCACCACCAACCCGGTTTGTCAATGAAGATTATAAGTCCCAGCTATTTTATGAAATATTTTTAAGTACTGAGATGCTATTTGGGGTAAATAACAAAGGCTGGTGGGTCTGTTGCTCAGCTATTGTGACTGCAAACAAATTTTAATAGGCTTTGTTCAGTGATTCAAGGCAACACATAGCATTATCCTGTACCCTCACTGCTAAGCACTCGAAGTTGAAGTAGCAAAGGTTACCTGATCATAAGTTTCCATTGACAAGGGAGAGAGTTCTCTTAGTTACAAGCATTCCCATGCTTTTGACAAAATGTCTAATCTTTGGATGGAACGTCTGTCAGGTCAGGCAGCTGGATTCTCCTTTGAAAGTGATCCTGATGCTTTTTTTAGAACAATCCTTCTTTAGGAATAACACCTCTACTATTCCATGCTATCCCTCAAATGTTTTCAGAGGTCACAAAAGCCAGGCACTTATACTCGAAAACCAAACTCAGAAAGATGGTTCCACTGTTTGTCTTCCCCACGGTACCTAATTCTGCTCTCTGGGGAGTCCTGCACCCAAGGAGCCAGAGAAAACATACTTTTTCTAAGAATTTTCCTATGAGACCAGACAGTACAGACTGCACTATAGGTTTACACCGTCCCTTTCCATATGCACATGGAAATGTGCTCCCAGATGTTTACTCCCAAATGTCCTCTAATATCTACCTGAATTAAATGCATGCTTCAAAAGGCACATTTGGATTGTATAACCCCACTCATACAAAAATCAAAGCTCCCCTTGTCTATTGTATTTTCTATTTAATAGCTGAGAAAAACTGGAAATAAATTGATGCTCTGAACAGTGCTTTGTGGATGACATTGATTGATAGTTAAATGTTTGCAAGATCATGAAATGAACACTGAGAAGAGTTCTTGTTGCACTGGAAACCTGTATTCTCCAGGAACAAAAGGTGGAGTCTTTTTCTTGGTTGTTGGGTTGGGGGTTTGTGTGTGTGTATGTTATTCATGTTTGTGTTGTTATTTGTTGGGGGCAGTGTGTGGGGGTGTCATATATGATGGACTTTTACTCCTTTGAGCTACACCAGAATATTTTAGTCTATCAATCTGAAATACTGAACATTATTAAGCTTAATAATTCCTCTGTATTCCTAAGAGAGAAACAGATTGATCTGCTTATCAAGCTGTTTACCTAAGTCAATATTTACTTATCCTTACATGTAAATGTTGATCTTATTAGGGCAATAAATTATCTCAGTTCTAATCCAGTTTCTTACATGAAGCACTTTTCTTCCCTGGCCCCTGTTTATGAGAAATGTCATGGGATTTGAAGTGCACATGACTTTTTTTTTTTCTCTTTTTCTCAAGCTGTGGTCTTACATCCATTAAGTTTGTTGCAAGGGAGAAACTAAGTGTTTTCCATGTATTGTCTCCCTGTAGTATCATATAATGGATGAATAACTTTTCTATTTCTTGCCCCAGGAAAATGGATATGAAAGTGTTAATGCAGCAATCTTCTGCTATTGGAATTTGTCTCATTAGGCACAGCTATATTAGGAACTGCCAAAGGAAAGCATGCTAGGGAAAGGTTTATGTCAAAGAGCAGAAGTGATCAAATAAAAAAGTGGAAGCTATTCTGCCACTCAGAGAAATGCAATGCCAGAAGCAGACTTCAAGGGAAAAGAAGTTTGTGTTTTAGCATATGGAGAACAGGAGTAGTTTTTTAGAGAGTAGCAGAGTGATGACGATGGACGTTCTGACCAGTTCTACTCTTACAAAAATGCCACTTGTATCTGAGGGCAGAGATTCCACTTTTCCTTATAGCTGTGCAAGTTTTAGCCCATGAAGTGTGGTGAGAATGTGAAGAGCCATATACCAGCCAGTGATATGCCTAACATAACTTGTGCAGGTAGACAGGGAGATGAGCCATAGTGGTGGGAAAAGGATATTTGTCTCCCTAGCAAATAGAAAAGGCAAATAGGTGATTTGAGAAGATGGCAATGTCTGGGTGGATACAGGTAGACACCTAGCACTGTTGCATTACCCATACTGTGAACAGAGAGAACAAGAGGGCCAGCCTGAAAGCCATATTGATATATGAACATCTTCCTGTACATAAGGTAATTTAGAGATCACATGGTTTAAATACTGTTCTCAGTCAACACATGAGTCTGTTGTTTTGTTGTTGGGTTTTTTTTTTAATTAATTTCAAAATTTAGGAACTAAACCCAAAGGATCTGGGCTGTGGCTCTGAGCTGTTTCGGGAGTCTTCTCTAATCTCTTGGCTGAAACTGGGTTAAGAATTCACCCATCTCTTGTGCTTGGGAATGCTGACACTGCATTTCAGACTGCTGTGATTTTATAGATCTGGGAACTGAGGCACAGAAAAAAGAAAAGTGTCATTTTCATGAAGACATCAAAAAGGCTTGAAGCTAAGGTATAGCTATTACCCACACCTTAACCAAAAAGATCACTAAGCAAAAACTAGGCAACCTTTACCTTCTTGCATACGAAACAAATTGATAACTGTTTGACTGAAAACCTGAATGTAAGCTCACTGCAAAATTAGTAGCAAGGTCTATTAAAACTCCCACATCACACCTTTTCTTATTTCCTACATTTTAGTCAATCACACTTGCCTCTCAGTTCCCTCGTACAAGCCTTCCTTGTCTGCCTGTAAATAGAAATGAGCTTCAAAGCTCAGACTGCTGTTGTGAATATCTATCTACACAGTTAAAAGACAGTCTTCTCTCTTCTTTTTCAGGTCAGAGGCAAATTGATGTTGACTTGCTTTGATTTTCTTAGTCTAGACTGTGCTTGCACCAACCTGAAATTAATTGATTTTCCTGTTAAAAGTTTTTCTTACGCCCCATAAAACAGCCCAACATTGTGCCCAATCCTGACAGCAGCTACTGGGCTGCCTATCCATTTCTATCCTTGTATGGCATGCACAGCTCTCACTGGGGCAGATGGAGTATGTTCTCTGCTGGGAGAAGAGACGTCTCTGTAGCAATCACAGAATACCATCTGGGAACCCTTATGAATATCTTGCATCTCAATATAATTTTTCTAACTGTAATTCAAACGCCAATCTGGAGAACGTCATACTCCTCCAATGGCTTGGTCAGTTCCCCTAGCACTTACAGAAAACCCTCACTGATTCCTGTGAGCCCCACTGAATCAGTAAGAAAAGATGTGACGATGGAGGATGGAGCTTCTCCCCAGGCAGTTGTCTCAAATAGTCTCCTCATGAAATTACTGGTTAATCCCATGTCTGCAGTTTTATTTGACTTGTGGCAACAAAGTCTGTGTCATGCTAATCTACATCTTTAATAAGACCAAACAATTCTCTAAGTTATAGAATGGTCTAAAACAAATTAATGAGAACATCATTGATGTTGTTTACTTACCTCCAAAGTGAGAGGCAGGTAGTGCTATTTATTGCCCTGCAGGCACTGACAGGGTTCATGAGAGTTAAGAAAAAAAAATAATGACAAGAGTGAATCAGGTCTTTGGGCCAGTAGTTCTCTTCTGGGGCTCCATAAGCTCACCAGCCTATCTCGACACTGCCAGCAGCTCACAGCTAATACATGAACCCTCAGTGAGCACCAGCATCAGCATCATCCTGTACATTATGTGCTGTACATTAAATGACTGCCTGGTATATTTTGTAGAGGTTAATCTTATCCACCATCTTCTGCCTTTAAACACCTGCTCCTTCATTCCTGAAGCATGCCAAGCTGTTCATCCACTCCAGGTCAGTTGCTCAAGGACCACCAAGTCAGGCACAAGGGTATGGGGATCTTCTGGGATGCCCTTACAGACACAGTACGCGCATTGATCAAAAGCTGTGTGCATGGTAGGGGTCTTTTTTGAGATATGCACTTGAAGCTCTTGCGCTAACTTTCCCAGTTCATGGACATGAAGTAACAAATCCCATATTAAAAAACAACTACACTTTTTTCCTAATGGCAAGGTTTAGGTTGATGAAACACACTAGCACTTTCCATTCTACATACATCCTTGGCTCACATTGGAAATAATCCACTTGAAGAGATGAAAAGAGGTCTGAACACAACCTGCTTCCCTGCACTGTTGCAGAGAGGAGGAAAGAGGTGAGGATCTGAGCACCTGCTCCCTACACCCCTCTGTCCCCAAAAGTACCAGCCACAAAACGAGACTTAAGGTTTTCCAAGGCACTGTTGTCCTATTATTTTCCAAGCACTGGCAATACAACATCACTGAAACCACTTACCTGGAGTTATGGAAAATAAGGACGCAACAGTTGCCATTCTGGGTTGGAGCAGGGAGCCAGGACCCAGCCAGAGACCCTGGGACCTCCCCCAAAGGCAAGGGCTGAAGTAAGGACAGGGCCTCTCCCTGTCTTTGTGCCAGGCCGAATCCCAGCTTCCAAACCTCCCAAAATCTGGGCATCAGCCCTGATGTTTAACAAATGCTCCACAATGCTTCCAATGTTAATTGGAAGTAGATAATTTACTTGCCCCTCTGAACAGTCTCCCCTCAAACTTGGTACCTTCTCAGCCTGAGGACTTACGGCATTAAATACCACTGCTCAGTTAAACACAGCAAAAATCACAGAATCACAGAATCACAGAGTTGTAGGGATTGGAAGGGACCTCAAGAGATCATCGGGTCCAACCCCCCTGCCAAAGCAGCTCCCTAGCTCATACTGCACAGATAGGCGTCCAGATGTGTCTTGAATATCTCCAGAGAAGGAGACTCCACCACCTCCCTGGGCAGCCTGTCCCAGGGCTCTGTCACCCTCACTGTGAAAAAGTTCCTCCGCATGTTGGTGCGGAACTTCCTGTGCTCCAATTTGCAGCCATTGCCCCTTGTCCTGTCTCCACTGACCACTGAAAAGGGGCTGGCCAATTCCCCCTGCATCCCATACTTAAGATATTTATAAACATTGATTAGGTCCCCCCTCAGTCTTCTTTTCTCCAGGCTGAACAGCCCCAGCTCTCTCAGCCTTTCCTCATAGGATAGATGTTCCAGGCCCTTCATCATCTTCGTAGCCCTTCTCTGGACTCTCTCCAGGAGATCCCTGTCTTTTTTATATCAGGGAGCCCAGAACTGGACACAATACTCCAGGTGGGGCCTGACCAGGGCAGAGTAGAGGGGGAGGATCACCTCTTTGGACCTACTGGCCACACTCTTCCTGTTGCATCCCAGGATCCCATTGGCTCTCTTAGCCATCAGTGCACACTGTTGACTCGTGGCCAACCTGTCGTCGACCAAATGATCAATCTGGTTTTCTTTTAGATTGCCTGTTATCCTAATGCTGAAAACTGAGGGGAGGATGGGGGAAGGGAAGAAAAACAACTTCACTCTTCCTAGTCCAGTGAGGCCTTCATGGATGTTTAAATTTATCCCTTCCTCATCTCCTTTCCAAAAGAAACAATCCCAACCATCTTATTCTCACATGGCTCCTTTAAATCTTCCTAGTAGCCAGCTACTCACCTGTAGCATATAGTTACCTATAGCTTAGTGCAAAGAGATTCAGGTGCATCCCTTAGTCTTCACAGAAACTTTCTGGGGATACCTGAAATAGTTGGTTTTATTTTAGCGATAACCATACACAGATGTCTCAGGAGTCAGTATCCTTTATTCCCTTATATAAAAGACTTCATGGGGAGGATAAGGAGGATGTCCAGAAGTCTTAGAGATGCTCCATCAGTAAGTCATCTCAGCCTGTATTAGGCAATCTGACTCAGCCTAGATGAGGCAAGGAAAAAGACTCCCACTGCTGCTTCTTTGGTCTCAGTCAGTACCTTGGTCCCTTCCCTCCATCCTTTCACCTGGGTTTGAGCAGGCTATTCTGTGCACAGCCCCAGCAGAGCTGTGGGCAGCCTTTGCAGCACAGATGGCTCTTACCTCAGATGCTCTGTTGATAAGGCAGTTTTTGAACACCAAATTGCATGTTAATGCTGGTTAATGAATGTTCTCTTTACAGGCAAAGCAAACCTTCCCTTCTATACTAAGCAGAGAACAGGAGGAGGTAGCCTGTCAGGTATTAAATTGCCTGAGAGCATCAGCACAAAGCAGCTTGAGGAACAGCCACAGAATCTTAAATTACTGTTACTGGGCTTTTCCTCACCCTGCAGGAGCTCAGGTTTCTCTCCTGACCTATGCTTTTTCCTCCCAGGAGAGCAGGGGCTGCAGTGCCTGTCCTTGGGGAGCAGCAATTACCTTTTGCAGAGAAAGGGACAGAAGGTCAAGGCACCTTCAAATGCAGCAGAGTGTCCTCTGAGCCTGCCCCATCCATAAGTTCTGCAGACAAAATGGCCCAGACAGGTTCCTCCACCTTACAGGACGAGCCCAAAGAAAAATTGGGGGATCCTGAGCAAGCTCTTTCCCCCCCAGTTTGCCTTGTGTAGAGGGACAGGTTTGAGATTCTACCACTGACCTTGAAAAGATCTCCTCTCTGTACTCAGCTGAGTTCAGACTCAGTCTCTGCTACTAACTGCTTGTGGGAATGTTTTAGGACAAATCATGCTTTCTACTTTGTCAGTGATTTAAAAGGAAAAAGGCAGGGTTGGGGTGGGTGGATAGAAGAAAAGCCTGACCATGCTTCTCTCTGGTTTTTTTGTCTGCTGGCTCTCAACAGCATTTTTGTTTTATGATGTCATCTAGATAACCACAAACACAGTGCAATCCTCGTACGAGTTTCATGCCATGTAAGAGGCAACTGCTATCATGTGTATCCACAGGGGAACAGAAATGGAAAGGTTTCCCCCAGGCAGAGAAGATAAATGGGTACTACGTTCACTTTGTATTCAAAGCTGCAGTGAGTACGTGACTTTCTGTACTAAGGGGAATGTTGCAGCTGCTCTGCCTGACATAGATTCCCATCGTGAGAAACTGGAAGTGTAAGGAGCAAATTTATTTGCATTGCTAAGCAAATTGTTCATTAAGAGCCTGAACCCAAATATACACCTACAGAAAGCCTCTTGTTTTTTTAAGGGAGTTTTGGTTTGAGTCCTTGACCTGGCTTCCTTCCCTGAGTTCAGGATGCATTTTCTGGAGGCAATGATATAATTTAAATATACTCAGTCAAGGAGTAAAGATACTAGTGAGGATGTCAATTATAAGGGTAAAAAACTGCTGTTCAAAGAAAGTCTATTTAAAAAAATAAAGAAATCAGTCAATCTTATTAATCACCAAAAATAAAGATGGGAAATTATTTTGAATTCTGGATGTCTAACATATTATTTCCTCTGAATATCATTTTAGATCCACTAGACTGATTGGATTTACTTTGTTCAGCTGGAGATTTTTGTAGACCTAAACATGCAATACTAAAAAAACCCTTGGAGAGTGAAAGACTCTAGAAATTCTCCTGATTGGCCAGACAAATCTTGAGCAGAAGCAGGTTCCTAATTACAGGACTCATGTTAGAGAAGTTAGGGAACTGTCTCCTGTGGGAGTGTCCCCATGCTGGAGCAGGGAAAGTTGGAGGATTCTTCTTTCTGAGAAGGAATGAACAGCAGAGACAAGGTGTGATGAGCTGATCACAACTCCATTCCCCATCCCCATGTGCTGCTGGAGGGGAGAGGGAGAGAAATCGAGATTGAAGATGAGCCTGAGAAGAAGGGAGGGGTGGGGGAGGTATTTTCAGATTCCAGTTTTATTTCACATTATCCTATTCTGATTTGATTGGTAATAGATTAAACTCATTTCCCCAAGTCAAGTCTGTTGTCCTGTGATGCTAATGGCTGAATGATCTCTCCCTGTCCTTACCCTAACCCACAAGTCTTTAATTATATTTTCTCCCCTGTCCAGCTGAAGAGGGCAGTGACAAAGCAGCTTTGGTGGGCACCTAGCATCAGCCTGGGTCAACCCACCACAGTTTCCAAAACCCCAGAGCAGCTCTTCACAGGTGCATCAAAGTGGGAGATCTGCTTTGGCTTTGAAAGGGACTGTCAGGCATCAGTGAAGACTCTCCTCTTGCCTATACCAGCTTCACATCATCTCTGTCCTTCACAGCTTCAGCGTGGCCTTAACTTCTGCCTCACGCCAAGACAGGGAGAGCTACGTATCAGTGTTCTCAGCTGCTGCAAGAGCTGACCTCTCAAAGGAAGTACTTCTGGCCCTCCCTGCAAGGCTGTGTGATCTCCTTGGCTTTCAGGAGCCATCTGCTCCTTTTCAACTAGTTTTATTTGATGCCAAGGCATACAGTTGTTCCCTGTGATCTTAGAGGTGCAATAACACAAGGCAAACAGGCACCATTTGCTCCTATGTAGTAGCATAAGCTCATGTAAAGTGGTATTTCATAAAGAAATGAAACAGTTTCTGATTTGAAGCAGGTTGCTGTGTGACCAGGCTTTGTGCATGGCAGAGGTCGGTCAAAGATCTGCAGAACCACCACATACAAACTAGCTCTGTTCAAAAGGCTGGTTCTACGTGCCACTAAGAGTGTGGTCTCCACTGCTCCCTCAGACACCCCAGCAGTTGAGAAGAACATTTGTTACTTGCTTGAGCCACTCTCAAATTGTCTATGGGCTCAGGATCAACTGTGTAGAAACTCTCCAGAGAAACAAAACCTCAGAAATCTTCACACCAATGCCTCCATGGAATCTAGCAGAAGGGATTATGTGTATCAGTTGTCAAAAAATAAGCTTTCTTGCTGACAAAAAGTGCTACTATGTTCACCTAGGAGCTGGAAGATCATGGTCTTCCCAGGTGTGCCTTTACTTTTGAGGTAGGGCTCTTCTGCCATCAGCTTCTTCCTTGCATGGGCAAGGGGAATCTCTCAGCAGTTTTAATGAGAAAGGAGATTTCCTGCTTCCCACTGTGTTCTTCAAGTGATGTGGTTCCTGCTGAAATAATATAAACCTAAAATACATTTTATGACAACTATGGCTTTCTCCAGTTCTTGCAGATATGAAAGCAGGAAGACTGTGTGAAGGACCTGAACATCCTTCCTCAGACCCAGCACTATCGCAGACATACCATTATTCACAATCACTGTAGTCCATACACAAATGGCATCTGCTGCAGCTCAAATTCTTCTACAAAATCTTAACAGGAACCTCCTCCTCCTTGAAAGAACCATAACAAATCAGCACATCTGCCTGGGAACTCTTCCATGGTTTCAGAGATTTATTTTGGCTTAACACCACTGTTCATGTACATGTTGGCCAGTTTCTCTTTTCTTTGCTCTGTGGAGATGGTGCTCATTGTTTATTTCAGCAGATTCTTCCTGACAAAAACATATACCTGTGAAATATCCAACAGGCTATGCTACAGACTAAAACCTGATATTTTAGGTGTTGGGGCAATAGAAACAATATGCGTAAATGCAGATCTGACTTGCTCTTACTTTCTTGTGAAACATGGAGAAACAGATGCAAACCTAACAATGTTAAAGACACCCCAAATCTTTGTGTAGAAACTCTCTACAGGATTAGTGTCTCAGAAAGCATCTCAGCCCCGAACTTGAAAATTCACTGGACAAAGTTTCAATATCTATTTTGATCAAATTTTTAACAAATACAAGCAGGAGGGAAATGTTTTATTTTTGTCAAGCATTTAAAAAAAAATATAAGAACACCTATTTCAAACCCTTTGTGCTGAAAACAACTTTGGTTCATTGAAATATTTAGCAGAAACACTTTTGAATATTTTGATCAGCTCTGTTTATAACTGTGCTGAAGACCTACTCTACCATCATCAACCAGTATGTTTATAGCCATCTAGATCACAGGCTACTCATGTTTTTAACATGCTTATTGCATCTATTGATGATTCATTAACCCTTTATAAATAGCAGGTACATGCTGTACAATAACCACAAAGAGGAATCAGGTGTTCAGCCCTCCCCTTCCCATCTCTGTTTACACACTCCTGGGTATCACAGCTGCTCCAGTTTTATTGCACTTAATCTTATTTTTAAAGTTTACATCTGAGAGCTTCAAATCATCCACCTTCTGGGGCTTGTTCCTTGACTTCAGCAAAGAAATGAATTTTCCATATTCTGAGAGCAGCTTCATTAATTGGAAGAGGTAAGTAAGCAGAGAGGCCCACTGGAAATTTGCACTGTAGTAGAAGAGCCCAACACAGAGCTCCCTCCTACTCTGCTCCAAAGATGCTATCAGAAAATGCTGCAGCCCTGGTTGCACTTCCAGTGGGCCTCAAGCGCAGTGCAATTAGAGCAGCTGCTTGTATTCTGTGGTTAAAGAAAGCTCCCAGGGGACCACATTTGATTGGAAGAGCACTCAATTGTCTAATGAAGCTGTTATCCTCTATTTAGCCAGAGATGAGAAAAGGAAATCTTTATGGATCACTCCTATGTAACAAAAAAAAAAAGCTAATTAGAGAAGTCAGACCCTCAGGGGTAAAATAAAACCACCACAAAACAAGGCAATGGTGGTAGTGAGTAAAAGTGAGCCAGAGTCTTGGCTCATCTATGTCAGCTGCTCTCTTTACCCAGACCAGAGGCTGACACCCATCCTGTGCCTCACTTTGCCCCATCCACCAAGAAAAGATACTTCCCCATTTTTGAGAGGGTCTTGATATTTTCATTTTCATCTTCCATATTAGAAGTGGCCCCTTACCAGCAGAAATTACTTTGGAATATGTTTACTAGTATTGTGGCAAGATCATCAGGTGAATGACAAGAAGCTTGATGTCTCTGTACCCTCACTTCCATTCTTGAGTTCAGTAGGATTCATGTGGACTTTGGAATGACCCTTTGTTTCTGCTGGAGTAACTGACTTTGCTTTGAAACCTTTAGATACATATTAGGTCCTTCAAGAGAATACAGGGCTTCTCCATATTACTGGGGTGACCTTGCATGGTGTTTCTATTCCTATTAACATCCTGGGATGACACTGCCATTTTTCTTGTATAGATTAGTTTGAAACTTTTCTTTGAACCATTAGAGCTGAATGATGAGTTTGTACTCATGGGGAAGTTCATTTTGCAGTCACTGAATGCTTGCAGCCAATGGTCCTGCTACAGTGATAAATGGATGCTTAAAATAAAGAACTTTCCAAGACAGGCGTTCATCCAACAGCAAAGCCTCCATTTTACAACAGCCACTGAGTTTTATGAAGTACTTTCAACCTGCCCAGTATCAATCACACTGCAGCTATCTTAATTTTGTACCTCAAGTATACAATAATATTTATTTTTTGAACATGATATGGGAGAACACAGGGTTTTATAGGAGATGTCCACTAAAGTAGTCAACAGGAATGACTGGCTGATGGTTATGCTCAGTCCTATGGAAGGTTGTGTGATACTCTGGGGTTGTGCTGGCCAAGGACCATGGCATCCATACTCTCTGAGATGCTGGGCAAGCCCATCCAAACCTCTCTGCTCCTTTCAATAATGCCTATTATCTCTGCTTGCTGTTCTCCTCTCCAGAATATCCTACCCAACATTTTATTTACCTACTCCTTAGTATCCAGCCACTTTTCTTTAAAAGCACTGACCCAGTTCTTTGATTTTAATTATGAAGGGCTTAATTGCATCCTGCCTTTACCCTGAACATTATGTCCCCACACCATCCTCATCAACACCAGAGAAGTTTCATCTGCTTTAATGTGCAACTTGGGATGTTTACCTTTACATACTTGCCTGCTATAGGTATCCTCTCTAGCCTGCAGAAAGGTGGGTGCAAAGGCCCTGTATGGATTATCCAAGACTTGTTGGAGGTCTGCAGCGTAAACAGGGACCTGGAGCATGGTTTCTTGAGCTCCAGATACATCGCCCTCTCCAGCATGCTCCCCTGGACTCCAGTGTCAGTCTGCCATCCCCCCGCATGCTTTTCTGTTGTGCTTTGGCTAAAAAGGGGATGTTTCAATAGTGGCATCAGCAAAGATCTTTGTTCCCACTTAGTATTTAATCTCCCTATGTCTTCCTGCTAGGCTGCACCAAGAACAGATTTCTTATCATGAAAGTTGGGCCAGCCCTTACCTTCATAAAGGTTTCATGTTGGAAACTTTGCTCCCAAGATCCCAGATGTTCCCCTCTCCAGCACTGTTCATGAGACCTAACTCATTTTATGGAATTAGGTCTGCACTTGCCTCTGGATACACCGCTTGAGCTGCAGATGGTGAAGATACCTAGAAGTCAGCTGTCTAACCTAATTCCCTCTATGGCCTTTGAAATAGCTGCAAGCAACACCAGAGCTGCGCAGGCCCTCAGGACAAATATTCTCTCTTCCTAGTAATAGTCCAGGGAAAGACCTACTTATCTCATCTTCCCACTGTCAGAAAATTGACTTCTATTTTCTGGTGAATCATACAGCTCATTTTTCCTTTCCAGCAGTCAGTCACACAGGCTTTGCCGCTGTTCCCCTGCCAGCCAGCAGCTCCTGCAATTACAGCAGAGCAGCCAGACCAGGCGGCAGCGGCATCAGGGAGTGAATAGGTGTGGAGGAGTCAGGAGACTCATTGCAGACTTTGGATGCAGCCCGCAGTAACTGAGCTGCAATGAACCAGGAACTGAACATGCCTAAATTGGGAAAACATTTTAGCTCGTGGTATAAGCCTGGGGACCTGGTTTCTATGCTCAGCTTTGCAATCTCCTTCCCACATGACTATCACAACACATTTAAAAGCTCTGTGCCTCAGTTTACTCCTTAGACAAAATCCCAGTGATACATCATGTCTTTGGCGAGGGTTCTGAGACCTAGGAATGAAAAATCAAAAAAAGCATCGATTATTCATTTATAGATCTTTCCTGTTTTAAATGAGTTCCTCATCCTGTCTTTTGGTCAAGAGACAAGGCAAATGCAGAAACAGTTTTAGTGGCAGGTTTTTGTACAACAAATCTTTCAGGAAGAGGTCACTTCAGTCTTTCAGGCTTGGCTCAAGCCAACACCTAAACTAAGAGGAGCTTCTCCTGCCTGCAATCAGCAGTACCAAGCTCCAGTGGAGGAGAAAGAAGAGGAACACCTAAACTTTTAATGAGCTGTACTTTGTCTCTTGCTGCTTCTTGTGCAGCCTAATTAACCTAACTGTGAGCTCTGCGTTCCAGCAAGCGGCTCTATGGCACTTCCTCAGGACTTGTGAAGCAGAAACCCTGCACACCTCTGAGAGGGCTCCTTGGCTGCAGTGAGTAAGCACAGCACCCCTGAGGTTGAGGGAACTTTGCCAGAGGACTGCAGGTGAGGATCTACCCCTCTGGATTTTGAGACTTGAGGACCAAGTTGGCTGGGAGGGGAGCACAAAGCACTTTGATACATATCATCTTTGCCACTGCAGTCAGCCATCTGTTCTGAGTTTATTAAAAGTGATGTATTCTGCTGGGAGGATCAGGAAGCATCTGCTAGTGCATTAACATTCAAATCCTCACAGCAATCCCATCCATCCTCCTTTTTTAATTAATCAAACCCACTTTTTGGTGAAACCACATAGATAAATGCTTCCTCTGTAAATGGGAACACATATTATACTAATACCATTAAATAGCTAATACACACACAAAAAAAAAACAATTTAGTGCAAGTAGCAGCATCTAAGGATTTAAGGAAGCTGTTCTGACAGAGCTTGTTCCTGTTTAAAGGGATCACCATCTAAACCTGGCTTATGCGGCAGCGCGGTTTTGCTGCTGCAGAATTGCTAATCAGCTGCTCTGGGCAAGAGTGAACCCTAAGGTGATGAATGAAGCACATATGCTTTTGTAGCCCATCTGCATGGGCTGAAGGATGCTGAGGCACCCAAGTTTTCCCCAGCAGAGCAGTGGCCCAGGGAGTTCAGAGGCAGATGCCACAGAGCAAGTGTAAATACTTTTTGGCTGGAGGAAGAGCAACAGCATGCTCTACCCTCATGGTAGGGCTGCTTTGCATTAGCACACCTGTTTTGAAAAGGTGAAGAGCTGGAGATGCTTCTCCTCACAATCAGATTCTCTGAATGGTGAGGAGAAAAGAGGTGGTTGCTGGTATCTCTACTTGGTATGGGATGCCCATGGCAGAGATGACCATCTTTGCTGGAGCTGCTGCCTGCAGAGGCTACTCCCATGGTAGTGTTTAGGTGCATGGCACTGCATATAATCAGCAATCCAGCGAGTTCAAAGCTAGGCTGCAACAGCAGGCAGGACCTCCTGGGGCCCCACCAGTGAGGGCATGGTGTGATTTGCCCAATGGGCGGGAATCCCTATGGCAAATCATACTTAGCTCTTGGTACAAAAAACCTCTCCTAGGAGTCTCAGGATCTCAGCATTCTCCTGTCCAGAGGGTCATCTCCTGTGGGTGAGGGAAGGTGTCTGAATAACATGCAATGGGAGCTGTTGGCAGAGACTGCTACAAGACACGATTGCAGTTATCTCTATACCAGGGTGGCTGGTGGATTTCCAGAGACTGTCAGCATTCCCTTTCACCCAGGCAGCAGGAAGAAGGAAGTCCCTTGCAGGTCCCAGTCTGTGCCTAGGGGTCACACCTAACTCATCTCTTTGTTGGTGGAAAGACTCTTACGAATTAACTGTCAAGATGCTGGTGGCCTGTCTGTGTTTTTCTTGGGTGCCTCAAAAGCTTTAGCTTTTCCTAGTGAAAACAACATGTGCCCAGAACTTCACTGGTGGTTCCAGTCCACTATGACTTGGAGGGACATGGCCAACATGGCCAACCTCTAGCCTGTGGCTTGAGGGACTATCCAGGACTGCTCTGTACCTCACATCTTTCTTTCCAGGCTGTGAGTCACGACGCCAAGAATTTGTCTGCAGCCAGTCTCCATAATGCCTTTGTAACTCAGTCTTCCAAGAGAGTGAGGGGTGTTTTGATGTTCAGAGGGAGGGATCGACCCTTCCCCACTGCCCTATAAAAGAGGTCAATACTGTTGATAGCATCAGGGAAGGCACTGAAATACAGAATCAGAGAATCACAGGATGGTTTGGGTTGAACCTCAAAGATCAGCTTATTCCAGCCCCTGCACCATGGGCAGGGACACCCTCCACTAGACCAAGTTGCTCCAAAAAAAAAAGCAGTGGTGCTTGATGGTGAGAAGAGAAGTCCTTGGGGCTGTGGGAGTGAGTTGCTTGTGATAACAATCTCATCTGTCACTTACATGGAACATAATGGGCAGAAGGGATTTCTGTGTGCTTGGAAATTATGGCCATGCCTCTCCACACAGCTATCGTTAATAAACAGCTGATAACACAAATAAAATAGAGACCATTTACTCCTCAGCATGTTGCTACTTGCCTTCTTACTTTGGAAATGTTTCCAGGCCTTTTTAAAACCCTAGTTATTTTCCAAATCCTCTCTTAGTGTTACAAACAATAACATTGGTTGAAGTACGTACAAAATATAAAGTGCAGTTGATCCTACCCTTCCCCAAATGCTCGGCTTCTGACAGGCCTGCTTTCATGATGGAACACCTGCTCCTACAACGAAGCCCTTCTCCCATGTCAGAAGCAGTATGCTTGCAATCCTGGCCCTTGCCTTCCATTAGCAAACAAGGGAGTCTCAGCTGCCTGAGCCAAAGCACTCTAAAGGCCCTCAGGGAGCCACAGCTTGCTTTTTGTCTGTCTGTTATTGAGGTTGAATATTTTTAAACTTATGTTCTTTAATTGCAAATGTTGTTGATGAATTTGCAAGGCTGTGGTCCAGAGACCAGGCAAACACCATTCGGGTAACTAGTGGCTGTTGGCCTGGTAGTAACTGTGGAGCAAATAAATATGTGCATGAAATGATATTTAGCAATTACAGAGCTGGAAATGGAATTAGTTTTAAAAAAAGCATGATTTAAAGAGCAATGGGTCTTGTCAGGCTCAGACCAGACAAGACATGTGCTGATAAAGACAGCTGTCACGCACCTTCCTTGGTGCCTTTCCAGAATGGACTCACTTTCCACATCATATTTGGATTGAGCAAATAGTTCTGTGAGCAGCAGAGTTAAAATAAAAACTGGGTTTTTTTCTAGTCCCCTCTGACAACCCCACATCTCCAGAGTTTTTGCCATTAATGTTGTGAGCGGTTCAAATTCTTTTGCAGTAGCTGCTAGCGCAGGAGTCCATGCAGCATCAGTGCACTGCAAGAGCCAGCATGACAGAGGGACCAACCTCAAGCTTACCCCTGGGCTCCCACAGCCAAATGAGACTCAGAAAGGGGGATCTTCCCAAATCAGTTTTCTAGTGTTGCCTTTTGTGGGAACCGTGTTTTCAATCTTGCTGTCTTTGAGCTGAAACCTCTGCTGGGATAAAACCTGCAGGTTTTCGCCTGAGACTTGTCCTGCAGGTAAAGCTGGACATGCAGCTTTTCCTCAGAAAAACCCCACTGCAAACTGAATTCTAGGCGGTGCTTTCAATCAGAGCTGCTGAAGACAGCTTGAGGACAAACGGGGGAGCCCCCCTTGGCAGCTCTAAAGCAGTATTTCCTTGGTAAGACAGCCCACTGTGTCTTCTATAGTCCTGCGTTTATTACCAAGAATGCTTTTCTCTTCCATAACTCATAGCCAACTACTTCTTCCCTTGTTAAATAAACATGGGTTTCCTTTAGTCAGAGTTACATGTTTGAGTTTATCCAGCAATACATATCTGAAATAATTTATGTATTGAAATAAGGAGGAAAGGCTGGGTCACATTTTAACCAAAGGGATTTAGCCTTTAGGTTTCTTTGTAAATTCAGCAGAGGATAAAATTAGCCAATAGCTGTATTAAACAAAAGCACTACGGGGCTAAATCTCTTGTTTGGAGGAGACTTCACTCTGCCCATGCAGATATCCGGATCGTTCTGTCTCTTTGACCATCTCTTCCTGAGGTGTCTCCACTTGTTGATTCCCATCAAGGTAAACACAAGACCCATGTGTGGTGAAAGGGGCACTTGCATAAGACTGTTGCAGCTACTTCAGCTGGACTAAAACCCAACAATTTAACAGTTCCCAAGGAACCACTAAAGGAGGGAGTTTTATTGTAAGAAGTCCCTAGGAAATGCCTTACCTCTTGAGCAATGGGCTCCTCTGAGCAGACTCCTGCCTCCAGCCAGCCTGGAGAAGAGACCTGATGGAGAAGAGCTCTGTGGAGAAGGTCCTGGGGGTCCTTGTAGATGACAGATTGGCTATGAGCCAGCAGTGTGCCCTGGTGGCTGAGCCAATGGGATCATGGGTTGCATCAGGAGGAGTGTGGCCAGCAGGTCCAAGGAGGTGATCCTCCCCCTCTACTCTGCCCTGGTCAGGCCTCACCTGGAGTATTGTGTCCAGTTCTGGGCTCCCTGGTATAAAAAAGACAGGGATCTCCTGGAGAGAGTCTAGAGAAGGGCGACAAAGATGATGAAGGGCCTGGAACATCTATCCTATGAGGAAAGGCTGAGAGAGCTGGGGCTGTTCAGCCTGGAGAAGACTGAGGGGGGACCTAATCAACGTTTATAAATATCTTAAGTATGGGGTGCAGGGGGAATTGGCCAGCCCCTTTTCTGTGGTCAGTGGAGACAGGACAAGGGGCAATGGCTGCAAATTGGAGCACAGGAAGTTCCGCACCAACATGCGGAGGAACTTTTTCCCA
Organism: Laterallus jamaicensis coturniculus; assembly: GCA_022605575.1. Classification (NCBI taxonomy): domain Eukaryota; kingdom Metazoa; phylum Chordata; class Aves; order Gruiformes; family Rallidae; genus Laterallus; species Laterallus jamaicensis. The sequence continues at coordinate 3,714,819 of JAKCOX010000021.1, read as the reverse complement.
GTGAGGGTGACAGAGCCCTGGGACAGGCTGCCCAGGGAGGTGGTGGAGTCTCCTTCTCTGGAGATATTCAAGACTCGTCTGGACGCCTATCAGTGCAGTATGAGCTAGGGAGCTGCTTTGGCAGGGGGGTTGGACCCGATGATCTCTCAAGGTCCCTTCCAAACCCTACAACTCTGTGATTCTGTGATTCTGGCAGGGTGTGCCATGAGGGACATGATCTCCTTGTAGGGATCAGCACTAGCAATACGGCTGTGCTGTCCCAGCTGCGGGAGTCTTGGCTGCAGAGTTTGTGACAGAGGGAGGCTGACCTCTTACCCCACCACCGGTAATTTAAAAGCAACCCCAAAACCACAGTGTCTGTAGATGTTATTCAGAAAAAGCAGCTGCTCTCTGCAGTCCCTTTATGCTCCCCTAGCATCTTCGGCTGATGGATTAGGGATGGCAGATGGTACACCCCGAACATTATCTTCTCTTTTTGCCGTGTCAATATCTGTATCCTGCTGTCCCTGGATTTACCCAGTCCTGTCTCTCTCTGCCAGCTCCCATGGCAGGAAGCTCAGGAGTTCACAGCCTGCTGTGCAGAGAGCTAACTTACTGGCTTTAATGCAGTTTCCCATTGGCTACTGAGAGATCCTCTGCTTCCCATGTTGCAGGATTTGGGAATATCAGTTCTGCATTCACCTTATCCTCCACCTTCTTAACTTTGTGAATCCCATTCACACCTTCCCATGTCCTTCCTCCCTCTAAACTGAAACATCCCAACCTTTGTGTTTCTGCCTCTCTCAGATCATAGAATCATAGAATGGGACCTCAAAGATCATCTAGTTCCAATCCCCCTGACATGAGCAGGGACACACTCACTAGACCGGGTTGTCCAAAGCCCCATCTAACCTGTCCTTAAATGCCTCCAGGGACGGGGCTTCCACAACCTCTGGATAACCTGTGCCAGTGCCTCACCACCCTCATAGTAAAGAATTTCTTCCTAATGTGTAACCTAAACTTCCCCTCTTTCAGCTTAAAGCCATTGCCCCTTGTCCTATCACTGCACTCCCTAGTGTGGTGAGGGTCACAAGCAAAGGGGCATGTTCAGACTCTGTGATCCCTTTAAAACCCTCTATCTGATCCACAGAAGACAAATACAAGTTTTTCAGGCAAAACTTGCCTGGTTTTGAGTAGGTAGTTGCAGGGTCTGCCTGTGGATGCCGGTGATGCCCATTTTGGATAGCCTGGGCAGCTGCTTTTGCCTTTTCCCACTCATGACACAGCCTGTCATGGAAAAAGGCAGGAGTGTCTTCATCTTGCTGTGGATACTGAACATGCCCTTGATTAAAAGGGAGAAAATTTCCATTTCTTAGAAACAAAGCACATCTGTTGGAGATGAAACCTTCCTTCAAATCCTGTGTGGAGATTAAGTGCTGTGGAAGAAAAAACCATGCTTTTTCTGTAACAGGAACATTGTTGCAGTGATGGGAAGCTCAGTGCCTGCTTCACCTTCCAATTAATGACCTCTGAATAATTAGCAGAATAATCTTTTTAGAAATGCTCCAGTAGCAGTGTCCCTGATTGTCAGATAAACAACCTCCTGGAGGGGGAAAAAGCTGGCAGTGATGGACAACTGGTTGAGGGAGCAGCAAGGTTGCGGGCAGTCATTAAGCTGGGAGAACATTCATCAGCCCATTGAAAGGGTCCAACAAGTCAGAGCCATTTCACAGGGCAGGCTAATTGAAGAAAACTATTTATTAGGAGAGTGAGTAGAGATCATTACACTCTGAAGTGTGGTGTTAACACCCACTGTGGTTTCAGACTGGCAAACAGTAAAACAGTTGTTATCCCCTGGCAGTCTTTTACTGTTAAACCTTGAGTACCTTGTCCTCCCCACAAGCTTTAGCCTCTGGGTGGAAATTTATCCAGAGCAGTGCCAAAGCTCTCTGACCATGGGCACACCTGCTGTGCCCTCTTCATCATTCCATCACTTGTCTCATTCTCATTTCAGTGCCAATTATTACCCTTCTGGAAGAAATTTTTTCAGGACTGCAAACTAAAAAGACACCCTGGGGTACCAAGCAGGACTAAGGTTGATGTGGCTCTGAAAATGATTTCTAATACAATAATTCTTCAAACTATGTCTGAAAGAAAATTATGAAAGAAGTAGCAAGCTATTGCAGCTGAGGTCTGAGAGCATATTGGATTTTTACTGCCTGTGCACCTCTGGTGTGTGAGCAAATTTTGAGAAAATACCACCTGATGCAGTTGTGGGAATGAGATGAAGGTGAAAGATTGACTCCAAGTTCACTGAGATTCTCCTATTTGGCACCAACATGGTTGCAGGTACATACCAGAAAACTTGACCCTGATTTTAACATCACTGACTCACCGAGCATCAGGCTGAATCGATCTCTCAAAGACCTGTCCATGGTTTCAGGGTGGATTAGATACTGCAGGACCTTCCTGACAGAGAAGGAACCCCAGCCACCATTGACAGCCACATGATATAGATATTCTTCTGATTTTTAACCCCAAAAATTTCACACGTAGTTTAACCCCCCTTTTTTTTTCCATTATCTGCACAGCGTTCCCTCCTACAGAGTTTGTTGCTATTATTTCTCTTGAACTTTCTTTGTGGATCTCTATGTAGTTGTGCATTGATTTCCCTTTTCTGCTTCTGCTATGTTCTTCTCCTTGTTCAATTTTTCTTGAGGATTTCAGAACACTTTCCTTACTCATCAAGGGAAATTTGAATTACAAGCCTGTCTTCCAAGTGTCTTGCAAGCTCTAACAGCTTGGCTTTATTCAGACATCCTACAACTGCACTCCCTCATCATCCAAACTCTTCTTTCACACACTGGTCAGACACAAGCTGATCACACATTACCTGAGTCTTATAGTGCTTTGGCCCACCTTTTACTCTTGCAATTCATGAGGTAGCTGGGCCTTTTTCTCACAGTGAAGTCTAGACCATGTCTCCTGGTGCACACCAGAGACATGTTCTGTAAGAATTTGTCCAAACTCTAATAGAATTAGGTCTGTTTCCCTTAACCACTAGACCAAAGAGGAAAAAATTAAATGGATTGACACAGTTTACTCCTGACAAATCCCTGCAGTGTGTTTCATATCAACTGACCAACCTGTGGCTGACTATAAATTGAGGGTTTCTTAATTTGTTCCAGCAGTCTTTCCAAGAATTAAAGTTAGGCAGATTGATTTAAATTCCTTGGCTTTCTCTTTGAGGCAGGTACCTAAGCGGTCCCTTGCTATTCCTCTCCTGTCCCTCTTACTCCCTAGCTACTCAAAAGCAACTGCTAATAGCTCGGAAATGGCTTTGGATGGGTTCTTAAGCCCTTGCAGATGAATTTTGTCTGGTTTTGCAGGCTGGAACCCATCTCACTAATCTAAATATTCTTAAGCTCTTCTTTCCTTATTCCGCTCCATGACTCCAATCCTCTTGCTATGTGTTTTGATTGTGTTCAACATCTGGTTATAATCAACCTTTCTAGGCAGTTTGAAGTGGAAAATGACAGTGGATGTTTCAGCCTTTGCTGGATCATTACCTCTCCAGAACACAACCTTCTTTTTCTTCTTAGGCTGTGGTGCCATTAAGCCTTTCTCTATGATTTCTTCAGATCTACTCTCAGGACTTAAGAAAGGTGTGGTATTAATGCTGAGTGATAGAAATCCTATTATTTTATTAACACAAACAATTCAGGAAAAGCCTCAACAGTCTGAGGGTATACTCCAGCTAATGCACCTCATCTCCCTGTTCACAGGCTCAGAGCTGTATGTAGACGTGATTTAGATGAGGTCTCTAGCTCGGTGTTTTGTGTTATACACTGCCCCCAGAAGACAGAGTTAGACTCCTGATGTAAACTATGGGGTGGGGGATAGGTGTATAAGATGGAATACAAAGTTTTGTCAAGAGAATCATCTCTGAGTCAGCTTAGGCATGTGACTCAGGACAAGGAGGACCCTCTACCTGCCTAGGCCTCAGATCCTGCATCATGTCCTCAAGGAAGGTACCTACTTGTGGAAAAGACTAAGCAGGAACCACAATTTCATGTTAAAAACAGGAGCCAGCAGTTTCTAACCCTCATTGCCCATTCATAGCCGAATATTTGAGAAAAGTCTGTCTGGTTTATAACACTCCAGTTAAAACTAACAATGCTCCTCATTAAGAAACCTGCATAGAGTATTTATTGCAAGATGGGTCTTTCATCCAGACCCTGCACCTCTGATTGCAAATCTGGATGCAACTGTTGAGGGAAAAGCAGAGATCTGGGCAGGCATGTTATAAATCTTTCTGAAGCATAAATGTGAAAACTGTACCAAAAGCATTTCTTCATACAAAATCATCCAACCAACCACAGAAAGAGTTTCTGAAACTGGCATCCAAATCATTCCTTTTGCTGCAAAGTTTAAGCATTAAGAGCTTTGAGTTTTGGTGGCTCAGGGGCAGAGTTGTTATAATCTCACGGAATTAAATACAACTACACTATAATAAATTCAGTCTCGTAGCTTCACTTCTGTTTTATTTCTAGTAAGATATTTTAAAGCAGAATCATTTCAGTGTACATTCACTTTCATTATCTTTTCATTGCACATACAGTAAATATCAACTAACAAAAAGGACCATCTAATTAAATCTTCTGCTTTATGATTACCCGTGAAATTAACTGGGAGAGTGCAAAGAACACATAGGAACTTTATTGGTTTTCACAGAGTCACTTGATTTTGATTTGAGACACGTTTTGCAGCTTGTGCAGGCTCTATCAGGACATGTTTGGCTAACAAGTCTTTCAGATTCAATAGTTACCATGCATTTACAGTCATGCAAACACAAAATTATTTTGAGAAACTAGGGGAAAAAATCACCTTGACAGGTAACTAGTTGGATGCACATATCCCAACTCACATTTGATCAAAGGTTAGCTGCAACGGCCAAAGCCTATTACAACAATGGTTTTGTGGTGTGAAGCTCCTTCCTTGGTGACAAGCAAGCAGAGAGGAAGTTCTACTAGTATTTTAAACAAGCCACTGCCTGGAAACGTTTGTACCTCCTGGCTCATGTGCAGGTGTAGGTGGCATGGTTGGAGGTGTGCCAGCATCAAAACTACACTCTGGGAGACAAACTGTGTTCCTCCACATGCCTTTTAGGGGAAGGGTTAAAAGAGGGCTATCCATGATTAAATTTACTTCCCTTTGAGAAGTTCAGGTTATCAGAGCTGCCCTCAGCTGTTGTGCTACACTGCATTGACCTCCACACTCTTATGCAAGATGCACTGCATGTAGGGATATAGCCAGGGCTATTGCATCAAATCTCCCTTCAGAATGGTGTGACTGCTCTGCGGAGGACACTCACACTTTGTTCTTCAGCAGATGTTCTGTAACTATATCTGGCTACAGCCTTCCCTGAACCACGCTGGGCATTGCAGGTGTTACACCAACAGCAAGAAGGATTAATGCATTTCAAAAAGCATACCCTAATAAACTTTTTAATGTTCATTTTCCCTAGCACCAGCCTCATTAGATCTGTGTGTGTGAAATATTTGTTTAGCCAGGTTATTATACTGCTAATCATGAGGACTGGCTTGTTGCCTGGATACTTCACCCAAGCCACAGTGTCACGACTGCAAATGCAGAACTGAAAAACAAGTCGCTCCTTAATCTTCAAGATTATCTTAAACTGCTGATCCTTGTACTGCAGGAAACTATATTTATTGAGCAATACAGAATGAGCTCTTGCTACATGTGATGTATTCAGGTCATATTTTAAATTTATTAGTCTGAAATTGTCTTTTCTCCTTTCTTTAATGTTTGAAATGCCTCTTTGTCTCCTGGGTCTTTTCTGAAATGTTCTCATGCACCAGCGGCATAACGCAATAGTACTTAGGCCTTTGCACTTTCACTCAAGTAGGCAGTTTGTACAAGCTCCCCACGAAACAAAGACATCATACCCCAGTCCTTGTCTCATGGCTGGGGAAGCAGAAAGAGCTCGCCATCCAAACTGGGTCTCCATTGATCCTATTTCAGACTCTATTTCAGACCCACCAACTTTTAGCCACTCTATTGGCTAAATGTTACTGGCATTAAAAATACCCACACAAGTGGGATAAACAAGGGGATCCTCGAGCTACTGGGCTGCAAATATGATGTATTTTTTAGAGATGCTTTTGGAGGACAAAGCCCATATCATCCCATCTCTGCTGTTCCAGGGACAACCTATTAAATTGTCAAATTGCACACTGCACTGGAAGGTCCTTTGTGCACTTTTCTTTTTCATACTAGCTTCAATGTATTTGGATATACATTTTTTCACCAAGATGTTTTCCCAAAAAAAAGTTTTACATCTTGACAGGCAGAATAACAGGATTACCACAAGGGTAATGTCAATGCAACATTTACATACCCTTTAGAGATACACAGCACTTAGTCCTTCAAAGGCTGGCCCAGACTGATCTCAACTAAGTGAAGGCTACACTGCTAGTCCAGCTCACGTTTCCCTGTAAAGTCCCTGCCATTCTCCTTCACAGAACTGTTGAAACCATTAGCCCATGACTTACTGTTTGCAGCTTTTATAGCCATTTCCCCACAATTAAATGTTTTGGGCAGTAATGACCTTCAGCTACCCTCTGGCTATTTTCCAGGAATATGCACTTGAGTGTCCAGGTGAGACAAGATCATTGCAAGGTTTGTTCTTTAGGAAGAGTTAGCTAAGGGGTACTATAGCCACTAATGGCCAGCAATCTTCAAATCAGAGCATGTTGCTCTAGAAAGAAGACCTTTCTGGCAAAGGACTCAGGGCAAATTTCCTAGTGTAACTTTGGATGGAGCCAGCAATGGAGGAATTTTCTGGCACAAATAAAAAGCCACACTCTGGTTGGGGAAGGGCAGTGGCAAATTTTGGGGATTGAGGAAAGCTAAATTTTTCAGTAGCTTTGTCTGCCAGACTCTTTGATATTTTATTCACCCACCACAAGAGTACTAGTTGGCTGTGCACAAAACACACCCAGGAGTTCTCCAGGCAGCCCAGAGCATCTGAGCAATTGCAGGGCTCAAGAGACAAGATGTCCCCACCTCCACCTGAGGCCAAGAAAGCATGTCTGCAAGAGTGCAACTTGGATCCTGCTCCTGCAGCAAGAGGTGAGGGGGGCCAGATGATTGGGGGGACAGACCTGGAACCCCCAGCTGTCTTTCCAGGCACGTGCTTTACACTGGCGCGGGCTGGACACCTATTCAAGCTCAGGTTAGGAAAGGTCAGTCAAGCTCGCATGCAAAGAAAAGAAGGACAAGTCATTTCTTGACTTTAAAAAAGAACTGCATAGAAGAACAGAAGATAGGCTGTAATAGCTTCTTCTCAGCAGCTGAGCAGGGAATTCTCAAAGCACGAGGCAAATCCATCCTCAGGAAAGCCAGTTACAATTTGCAAGTATCAACCAACCCGTGGATGGAGGGTGTAAGCTTCCCCATGTAACCAACAGCAAATAATAACATCTTCTCAGCAGTTCTCCTGACTCAGCTACCACATTACTGTATGAGGCCAGGTGAGTAACTTAATTTCTCTTTATTTGTACCTATAACTACGACTCTGCAGAGCCTATGAATAAGTGGATATGTCAATATGCAGACATATATCCCCTACATGTCCATATAATACAGTTTAATATTTGAATTTTTAATGTAATAGGATTCAATTCTTCATAATGAATAAAACACGGGGCTGTATCAGTGCTCAGTGTCCTTGTAAGAACAGAGGTGTCCTAATGCTTAATTCATGCTTTCATGATAAATTGAAGGCAGAGGCTGAAAGACAACAAATGCTGAAGACTTTGTTGAAGGTTTTCTGCAGAGGGGTTTTGTGGTGGCCATGTACCCAGAGCTTAGCTGTTGGAGGATGCCCAACTGTCCTTCCATGGCTCCCCTCTCCCTGGAGCAGGGGAGGGGCTTTGCCTCTGAGCCCCCATGGGAGCCAGGAGCTGAGAGTCTGGGGGAAGGTGGAAGGCGGATGACCCACTCCCACCATGGTCCCCTGCCACACTGCAAAGGATCTTCTCACTGCAGGCACGAAAATACTGAGCTAACCCCACCAGCAGCTGACCAAAACCTGATTTCACCAAGGCAAACCCCCCTCCAGATGAAACTTGGCTGCATGCTGAATTAGCCGTGGCCCTGGAGCGATGTTTAGAAGGACACAGCAAATGAGAGTGTGCTTAATTAAAGTTGACAGTCATAATGGCACGGGCTGTAATAGTATCAGGAGATTATTGGTTACAGGCCAGTGCTACAGGCTGTGTGACGTCCCTGCCAAGGTGTGACCCTTATGCCAGCTCTGTCAGGCCAGATCTTAATTTCTGCTCTTTAATGCTGAACATCTCATGTTGATAAGGAAGTGAAAACGGTTTTTTCCCTCCTGGTCTCCATCTCCAGCTGCTCTCTGTACCATGCAAACAGAGATTATTGAGAAATCCACGTTAGGGTTTATCTAACTGATCTTTAATATAATAACAAGTAAATGAACGAAGGCTGGAGGAAAGAGCTTAAGAGAGAGGAGAAGGGATGTAGCTTCTCCTCTTCTGATTAACTGGTTGAGTATGTTTATATTTACTTATTTAATCTATATCCAGGTTAAAGAAATAGGGCACAGGTTGTCAGGTTAGTATATTACTTTTGTGATAGGAGATCATCAGGGAAAGCATAGGACATGTGCTGGGGGGCTGCATGGGCACAGCACCTGTCACTGCTCAGAGCATCCTGCTGGCAAGACATCCCCTCTTTGAGAGAACATTTCAAGACTTCAGCTGTTGCATACTGTATTTCCCCCCTGAAGTCAGCACTTACTCACACTATCACTCTCACTCTGGCTCTGTAATTTGCTTCCAAGCAATCAATGACATGTGTTGAACACTGCTCTGGGCTTGGCAGAAAAGGCAAATGCAACTATTGCTTTTTACAGAAGCTGAAAGCAGCTCCCCTTCAATTTATTTTGTTTCTACTCCTTTTTCTCAAAAAGCTCTGGGATCTTAATTACAGCAACAATTCCCGGTGGAATGAGAGCACTCTGATTGAGTAGGGTAATGAGGTGCATGAATTAACAGTGACACTGACTCATACCTGCAGTCAATACCTCGATACCTTATCCATTGCAGTAAATACATTTTACCATTGCTCCCTGCAGAATTCAGTATGTGTGCACTGCAGCCGGGGAATCCAGGCAGATGGGTTCAAACCCTATCCAAGGAAGGTGGGAATGCAAGTGAGAAACAGGAGATTCGAGAGATTCTCAAAAAAGACATTCATAGCTTTCAAACTGGGCTCAACACTTCCTTGGATTTGCACTGCAGCCCCTGCAGCAGGTCTGGGTTTTGGGTGTGGGTTTTTTGTGGTATTTGAGATTCCCAAATCAAATGACTAATGTCACAGTGGGAAAAGTCTCGAATCCCAGCTCCAAGAGCTAACAGAAGAGCCTGAGTAGCAAACAGTATCAGCTGGAGGCTAAAACCAAATGTCACCTTAAGAAAAGAGCAGGGAATAGGCTGCTCAAAGGTCTGGAGAGGAAATACGTCTCTTTCCCACCTCAGAGTCAGCATACTTTCCATGTCTGTGCAGCCTGACAATACAAGTGAGGCTGCAGGAACAAACTCTGGAGAAGTCAAAGGACTCCTGGGGAAGAGGGCAAACATAGGAACATTGCATTATTGGAAACAATGGGTAAATGTGAACATACCTGACTTTAGGTCCAGTCGAAGCATCAGAATAAGCTTCTTCCTTGCACATCAGGTAAATTTGTATTTGAAGATGATATCATACATACATACAAGAAAGAGGGAAAAATCACTCTGTAGGGATAGAGATATTGGCTGGTTTTATGAACATACTGTTGATAATTTTCTATGATTATCTGAAGAGTTTTAGTAGGTCAAAAGACCTTTAAAGCTCACATACCCCTTTTACAGCCTCAGCCAAATATGAGAAATGCAATTGTCTCTGAGGTTAAAGGATGCAGAAGCTTCATACTGCATGTTGTGGGGTAGTTTCAGTAGTGCAGCAACCAATGACAACACCTAAAATGATGTAACTGAGAGCATTTCTCAGCTGTCATTCCTAGGGACAGCCCTAACCCATTCCACTTCTCCATCTGGGAGCATGCAGGAGGGAAACCCCAGAGCGAGAGACAGAAAGAAGCCTGGATCCTTGGAACAGAAAAGAAAACCAAGATCAGGCAGGAGACCTTTACAGGATCAAGCAGGGAAGAGAGCCCCAGGGCGGAGGGCTTGTTAGAAAGGAACCAGGAACTGTCAGTGGGAAACCTCTGTGCTGTGGCTCATTGGTGGTGTGGGGAGCAGGGCACTGGGTGCACTGTTAAAGCAGTGGGGTATGTCAGAGAAATGCCCAATTGCACCCTCAGTTCCTTCCCTAACAGAAACAACCTCAAATTTAAAAAGCCATTTTCCCAACTTTGCAAACATTACATTATTCAAGTGTAACGGAGCAGGAATTCACCACACCATTAGTATGCAGGTGCCACACTCCTTTCTGACACCTAGGGGACCTGGTGCTGGGAGGTTAATGTAGCTTAAACCACATGTCTTTAGAAAAAATTAGCCTTGATCCTGGGTGCTTCCATTTCTGGACTCTGTGGCCAGGAGTTGTTATGCCTCGTGCCAAGCGGAGCCAGAGAGCCACCAGTCCCAGAGGAGATGAGCAGGAACCACCACTGCTCCAATCCTGTTACTCAAGCCATACACTTTGGTTGGATACCACAAATTAGCAAATTATCTACCTGTTTTCCCCAACAACATGATCAATAAGCATCTCAGCTCCTACCTTGGGCATGTTGTTTTGGAAGTGGAATTTTATTAGGGTGTTTTTTCCTATGAGAGCTCCAGCAGCTAAGAAGTGAACAGTTACTTTAAAAAGTTTAAAATATCCAGGGAAGGGTTAAGTCACAGTCACAACTGCTCACATCCAGATCTCTGACCCTCTAGGGGCAGCTGGCACACTAGCTGGAGTGCAATTTCCAAGACCTGACTGTACTCTTGTACAAGACAGGCACGTCAAGGTGCACATTCTTATTCATCTCTGCAGCAGTGTTAATTCAGTGAGGTGACTTTGCTGGGTGAGCATGGCAGACCTAGAGTGCTGGTTAATGTGGGGAATTTGAGCGCTTCAGACGAGCTGCCAGTCACTCAGGTCCCTTCAAAGCGGTGCTAGGGTCACTGCCCTCTGCCCTGAGTGTGGCTGAGCTATTATCAGTAAGTTACTAATGAGCTCATGCTTGTGGCAGTGAGTTTTCTTTGCTTTAGCATTCCAGGTCTTACTTCTTCAGGTCAAAAATGGATCCCTAGCCATATATAGCAATGCATTAGTTGTAAGGCCCCCTGGGATCATGGACTGAGAGCTGTGCCCTTCACCCACACTCTCCTACCTCCTCCACTACCCCACTGTGCAACAGCTTCCTAAGGTCTGCCAGCAGCAAGTACTTAATGGGATATGTGCAGGTGGGGAAGAGGACAGCATGGTAATACCTGGTGCGGGAGTATGGCAAACAGGGAAGGGAGCAGAGCACTTATCACTTCTGCTAGCGGTGCTGTGCTGAGCCCTTCGTGCTAGGAGGCCACAAGGCAGCTATTTCAGCCAGCCACACCAAAAGTGGGCAGCTTGCCACTGCTGGATGAGGAGTGATGCAGCCATGGGGGACCCTGCCAGATGGCTCCACAGCTGCATCTGTCCTGTAGACAGAGTGGGAGAGTCCTGGTTTTTGGCTGAGATAGGGTTAATTTTTAGAAGAAGTTGGGAGGGTACACAGCCAGGACAGCTGATCCAAACTGGTCAAAGCAGTATTCCATACCACATGATGTCATGATTAGTATAAAAAGTGGAGATTGGCTGAGAAGTCACTACTCGTGGACAGGCTGGACAAATTGAATTGTGCTGTCACCTGCTTTGTATATGCTTTTATTAACATTGTTGCTGTGATTTTCCTCTTCCTTTGCTGTCCTAGTAAACTGTCCTTATCCCAACACACAAGTTTTACCTTTTTCTATCCCACCAGGGAGGTGGAAAGTGGTGGGAGGGGTGGGGTAGTGGCATTTAGTTGCCAGCTGGGGCTAAACCACACAGGGAGCAGTGAGTGGCAGGGAATCTGGGACTCTTCAGCTTTACATATCTACACAACCTGTTCCACCTACGGCTGGGGAGACTGTCCTCTTGGTCTCACCTGCAAAGAGATGATGGTGGCAGCACAGGAATGCTGCTAGGGACAGACCCCTGCTCTGATTTCAGGGGTTGTTTCTTTGATCTTTCTGTTGGCTCTGGGTTGGAGGAAAAAGAGCACTTCCAGCCAGATCAGATGTCTTGGCCATGGAACCAAGATTTTTCCAGCGCTAGGGCAGCGGTAAAGTGCCAACCTCCTATTGCCAGGCCACAGCTATGATTTGCCATGGGGAACAGGTGACTGTGTGATGTAAACCCTTACATCCACAGCTCAAACCGACTGCTCCACCTTTTTGCCAAACCATTAGGTTAGATGCCACAGCAATGAAGACTGAAGTTGCTCTAGTTTGGGCTTAAACTCAAGGGTTTGGGCATTTCCAAACTTTAGGCCAGACATAGAGGAGTAGTTGACAGAAGGAAGCTGCCCCCACCATTGGTTCCAAAATGCTCCCAGACTAGCAAGTATCCAGGCACTGGTAGATTTGTGAAAGAGTGTCTCTTTGACTTTTCCATATACCCACATTAGCCCCACAGTGCTTCTTCATACCCCTGTGAAACCAGAAAGTGCCTAAGAAATGTGGATCTCTTCTTGCAAGAGCCAGACATCCTGCTGTAGCTCCATCCCAGGCCAGGGCTCACTCACCACATGTTCCAGAGACTTGCGCAGGCACCTCCAGATACAACCTGCCAGTGGTTTCAGTAACATGAACTGCATCCAACAGCCATTTGCCAGCTTCTTCACCCACCAACTTGTGAAAGCACAGTGTGAGAATCACACAGCCAGCAAAGGCTGCAGTAGGCTCTCTGATTCACAGCTCTCCTCTTGCTCTCACAGATTTGCAAGGTGTAGGATGCTTTCTCCACATGCATGGCTTGAGCCATACAACACATTCAGGCTTGAAGGTCGCTGCTGATCTGCACCCTTCACACAATTCCACAAAGGTGTGTTGCTGGAAACACCCCTTCTCCTCACACTGTTTGCTATACCAAGTAACCCAAGTGCTTCTCTTTCTATTGCTGCTCCATCACAAGGGTCTGAACCCAGATTACTGTACACACTGAGATGCCAGAACCAGTGGTAACAGGGAGCTGTGGGTGCTCAGAGCCTCACAGAAGGCAGGGGTATTCTCCTGCCACTGAGCAGGGGTGAGAGCTTGGCTCCCTGCTTTCCTGTGTTTTCAGGGTTGCCTGGTGATCCAGGAGGGGGGAAGCCATGAGTCATACAACCAGTACAAGCATGTGGGTGGCAAATTTTGCAGCAGATCATGGCTAGAGGATTAAGGCATGTGGCAACAAGTATGCAAGTGCTGTTCAGTCAGAGCCACTGCTGGAGCTCAGCATCAAGAGGAAGCCCATGCAAACCTCCTCTCTTTACCTTGTAAGACCAGCTTTCAGTGGGCGAGAGGTTGGTATTGACAGATATAAACTCTCTATATATAAACTCCTTTCCATTTAATTTATCCTATCTCCAATACCAGCCAGGCAGGCAGGAGGATGCCCTCTGCATTCACCAGCTACAGGACACTGGACTGCAGAGCCTGGGGCAGCACAAGCTCTCCCTAAGCAAAACCAAAGCCCCAGCCAGCAGCCTGTGCCAATTGCCTGGGGAAAGATCTGGATCACCACGTGGTGATCACCTCCAGTGATCAGCAGTGCAGAGGTTTCCTGCTCCACAGATGGCATTTTTTGGTTTAGGAACCCTTAGTGGGTTTTTCTTCCATGAATGACTTTAATCAAATTTTGAAGCCATGTAAGCTTTCAGCATCCCTAGCATCTTGAGGAAAGGAGTCCCACGATTTACTTCTGTATTGTGCAAAGAATAGCCCTCTGCTAGCTTTGAGCTTCTCACAGCCAGGGTCATATTTCTGGGTGAAAACATGACAGGGAGGCAAAGATCTGGGGCTGGTGTGCTGGTTTGGAGAGACAGGATTTGAGCTTAGCAGTGTGATGATTGGGAACAAAGGATCTGAGGTTCAGGGTTAGGTGGGGGTATTAAATGTGTCTTAGAGCTGTAGCTTTTAGAAAAAATACATAGGTCCCCCAAACTGGCTTGGGCAAACCATGCCTATTCAGGACAAGCCATCTGTCAGCATTAAATGGAGTGCTTTAGAATTAATTTGAAACCAGAATAGATAGTAGCAATCAGGAATAACATGTGCTTGACAGTCCTTCAGAAGGATATTAGAGCTCAGCTTCTCAGGAAAGCAGTGCTCCAGAATACCAGCTGCCACTGCGTCGCTCTTCAGAGAGAATACAAGAGAAATTCTGATCTCTTTGGAAGTGTGTAATAATCTAATGCTAATCAGGTATTCAGGGAAAAACATCTTCTATTGGGAAATTCTGCATCAAGGTGCCTATTAAAAGCACAGAAAGTCATGACCATTCTCTGCCTCATTTGTACCGTTCTCAGATTTCTGCAATAAAGAAGACAGTTAATTTTCCAGGTAAGGAACATGTTTAAAATCATTACAGGTAGGAGATGATCACTCATTTCTTTCAGCATCATGAGCTAATAAAGTTGAAATAAAGTCTGTTTAACAGATTTAAGAGACAGTCCACGTCCTTAAATGTCTACAGTGTGCTGAGGCAGAGGTGAGAGACAGGTGATGCTATCAGCCAGGGATGAACTCAGCCTTCCAACATCCAGAGCACATGGCCCAACTTTGGCCTCCAGATCATTCTCCTTCAAAACCTATTGCTCAGGTGTAGTTGCTTCCTCAACACTGCTGATCTGCTGCTTCTTCAAGCAAAGGAGCATGCTGTACTGGTATTGCAACCAGGCACACCACATTTTCTTGTATAGAGTAGACCAGATAGATACACACCACAATCTTACAAACTTCTGTCTTGACCACTGACCTTCAACACATATTAGCATCCTGTCCTGTTGTCACATCCCGGTCAGTTGGTCCCTAATTCCTTCAGTTATTTAAATAACTGCTGCTGTTGGGTTTTTCTGAAGAAGATCAAACTTCTCTTCCAGTGTGGACAATAATCTGAGGCTAGATGAATGGAGAAATTAATTTCTGACCAAGTCAGTCCCACTTTCTCCTGTAATGCTCTATTTTACCATACCAGGGTTTCCAGCCCTCCAGTGGAAGAGTTTTAATGAAGAGGCATTGACATTTCACAAAGAAGTTATTTCCTAGCTTTTGATGTGTGAACATATTTTCCTTTTGAGAGACTGATGCAGTTGAAGAAGTGAAGAATAAATGCTCTTCCATGGTCTGGTGCCACACCTTGTAATGGGCCTGAGGAGACGCAGCTGTCCTCTCACCAAGACAGCCAGGATGGGGTGTAAGCAGCCCTGGGGCCACCCTTTCTTTAAACCCCATGGTTTATAATCAGAGGCATCCGTTGAGATGAAGTGCTGCAGCAGATGCCAGAACACTGTCCTGTTGCAGCACTTGGGATGGTGGGTGGCTGCAGGACTGTCGTGCAGCCTCCTAGGCTGGCTCCTGTGGGGCTCTGCTCTCGCCTCCAATCCACCTGAGGCTGGGGATTGCTGGACCATCTCTTTACACCCACGCTCAGGGATGAGCACAGCAGAGCACTGATTGCAGCGATGCCCCGTTGTGCAGCATGCTAATTAGCTTACATGTCCTTTACACGCAGGCATTGCACTGGGAAGCAGCGGTCAGGGGGGCACAGCTCATGATGGGAAAATAACCCTTGTGTGGTCAAAGATTAGAAAGAATTATTTTGGACGAACTATTCTTTCCAATTAAAACATGCTAAGACACATGAGACATTCATGCGGGACACCTGTGCTTTGCAGGGCTGAGAATCAAATCTGAACAGCTATGTTATCCTGCCTGGTTTTCACACAGCACTCATAAATAAAAGCACCCTGCTTTTATTAGCTTTATAACATTACTGTTACATAGGACTGGTTTTGGGACAGGGCAGGAAATCAAAACTGCCTCTGTTGGGGTTGTTCTTGTTCACATCAGTGGAAAGCTAAGATGTTAATTTGTGAAAGAGTTGATCATAAGGAGATGCTATAAAGGCTATGGTATAGGGGATTATTTTATTTTAATGTTTACAAGCTGCAGCCCTCATGAGAACCTGAAATGACCATTCAGCTCTCCAGCCCATGCTGGACCAGGTCACTTTGCTC
Organism: Laterallus jamaicensis coturniculus; assembly: GCA_022605575.1. NCBI lineage: Eukaryota > Metazoa > Chordata > Aves > Gruiformes > Rallidae > Laterallus > Laterallus jamaicensis. The sequence continues at coordinate 3,698,495 of JAKCOX010000021.1, read as the reverse complement.
ACCCTGGGCAAGCAGCCAGCTCTAATACCATTATATTCTTTCTTTCCTTCTCATATTAAAATATGGAATTAATTTACCTCACTGTGAACATTTAAAACCTCTGAGCAGCCAGAATGGTCATTTCCAAAAGATCTCAGGTCCCACACTAAACAGTAATATCAGTTGTTACTTAAACCTGTGTGGAAAATAAAGAAGTGTGCTGAGAAGACTCTAAAACCATCAAAACTTGAAAGAAAAAGCTTTTTCTGGTCTCCCAGCTGGTACAGCATTGCTATTTTGCAGTGCCTGCCATGGTGGCACAGATGACTCATGACTGCATGGCACCTGTGGTCTGTGCCAGGGCTTCAAATTTCAGAAAACACACACCAAAACCTGTAAAATTTCAAGGAGACAACCACTAAGAAAAGCCCCAGGAGACTGCAGCTTACATGAGTGGCCAGGGCCCATGGTATTGCAGTTGTGCCTCAAGTCAGGCAGGTTGCAACCAAAAAACACAGGGTCCAGGAAACATCCAGGCACATTGACCCTACTCACTCCCAGGGCCTGACCTCAGCCTTGGTCTGTGGGGAGAAACAAAGAGTAACCCATTTCAGGCTACATCCTGGCTTCTGCTCTGGCTGAAGAGGACACAAGAAGATTTTGTTGCATGGTCACTGCAGACATGGGACATAACAAATGGGTACTTATGGATGGGTACCTATGGATAACTTTCATTAGAGCTACAGGTGAGACACTCTCCTATGGCTTTTCTCTAAGCCACCAGTAATAGGCAGCACTTTCTTCACCAAGTGTCCTTCCAAAGAAGCACTAATGTCAAGGCAACTTTGACTATCTTATTACTCACCATATTCAAAGAAACAGCCAGTGCTAAGACACTAAACTACCAAGATCTAAGGGGAAAAAATTTAACAAACAGTAGCAGTTGGTAATGCAAGCACCTAAATTTCCTGTCTGTCTTGACAAAGCTGCAGATTGAGTCATGTTTCCTGACATATTAATAAAATGTTCGGTGCGTGGGAACGGTTGGTGTTTGTTCCTGCAGAGGAAAAACAGAGCAGCACCTTGGAGTCCACAGAATTTTCCAAGCCCATTCCTCTCTGCTTATTTAACAGCTTTCTTTTTTTTTAATAAAAGCAAGTTTACAGAGATAGGAAGACATTAAAAGGCAGTGCCTAGCTTGTTAGTGCTGGATAAAGGTGACAGGCTGAACAAAATAATCTGTGTCCTTATAATATTCCTCATTTGATTGCTTACAAATAACACAGTTTAATAAAGGCTCCAAGATACAAATGCCACATGGCCATACTGACAGGAGTAAGGGAAAGGAGAACACAGTAATCACATTAGCTCTATCCCTCAGATTGATCCACTAGATAAAATATGCATTTACCTCGTTCTAGACAGAAAAAATATCATTTACTGACCCACGGTTTAGGCAAACATGCTACTGTTTAAATCCAGACCTGGCTGATCCTAACTAGGGGAAAAGGTGAAGCTCACCACGCTGTGAAGGACAGGCTCTTCCTCCTCTTCCTCTCTGCAGCAGCAGCCCACCACGGAGAGGCTTGCGCCCACTCCTCATTCAGCTCTAGACAGGAGCAATTTCAGAAAACAGTGGATCCATTTTACCTCCCCTTAAATCTGTTTCTCTAGGTCTAAGCAAACATGTATTTAAGAAAGTCCACCACTGGGGATGTTTTATTACTGTGGTTTCACTGTAACCCATGAAACTTAAGCTGCAGCGGAGGTCACAGCTGGAGGATGCAGCCTGGACCCCACCATCGGCATCCTGCCCCCTGCGCCCTTGGCTGCCTCTCAGGACAAATTGTCCTAAACACAAACTTGGGTCTTATTTTATCAGAAGTGTGTCACAGTTTAAACCAAACAAGACTTGTCTTTATTCAGTGACAACTTGTGGTTTCCAGACCACAAGAAATCATTGAACTAATGTTACACCATCTTACCGGGGAGAAACCGACCCCAACCTCAGCTCAGGCACCGGATTTCTTTTGTAATGCTGTGGCATTAGTTACTGAAATCAAGCTAACTGCCACAACTTTTTCATGGCTGAACACTGAGAAAAACATTTTCATAAACATAAGCCCTTACAGCAGGAAATAGATCAAACTGGACTTCACATGATAATGCCAAAATCTCAAAAAACATCCTACTTTGGCACTCAAAAGATACCTGAAGCTCTGAGCAAAGCGCAGCCTTCCTGAGGGATCACCAGATGATGCATGGAGGAGTGTGTTGCTGAGAAGCACCTTGGGTTTCAAGAGCTCCAAAAGTCTTGAGGTCAGCACCAGGTCCACATGGTTGGTTTGGCAGGTGTGATGTTGATGGGTTTCCTCTTCCCAGTGCCGAGGAGGATGGAAACCCAGCTGCCATGGGTCAACAAGGATGCTGAAAACACCTTCTCATTGCTGTTTGGAAGGGTCCAAGGGGAAATAAATGCACAGAAATGGGCACCTCCATACTGCTGCTGACCTAAACCTGTTTCCAATAAAAATGAAGCATTGTGGCTTCCAATTATGAAGCAGGAGCCTGGAGTATTGTACGGCCTTGTAAGTAAAGGTGAGGTCATTTTTGTAAGAGGAGAGGAAATTAGTAGGAGTTAAGGACACATATATTATCTGTAACTCCACAGTCCAGAGGAGCACTGAGCGCATGAAACTGTGTGGTTCATCAAAGTAGAAACCAAAGCAAAGAAACTAATAACTGTTGGGAAACAACACTGTTGTGAGCTGGTCCCGACCTTCCCAGAAATTGCCTGCCAGTCACAGCTGAGCTCCTTTCATCCTCCTCCCCTTTCATCACCAAGTATTTGGCTTTAGGTATGAGTTTTATTCATTCACAAAACTCTGCTGCAATGTCTCATGCCAAGCCATTTTGGGAATAAGCTGAGTAGGTATTTGATTCAACTGCTCCTCTGCAACACAAGGTGTTCCAGATTGTGTAATAAATAAGTACAGCAGCAGCTGTAAGATTTGATGAGCTGAGTGCTACTGAGAGGAAAAATGGGCAAGTGCTGACTTTTGAGGAGTTAGCCTGTTGAAGAGGCACCCATCTGTCATGGGTGGGTGCTTCATGCCAAGGCGTGTGCCCACCACACAGCACTCTGGCAGTACAAGCAGGTGGATGCACCATTTCACCCCACCAACCCATAGGTGCTGCAGATGGGCAAAACAGGGCAAGGCAGTGTGTGCCCAGATGCAGCAGTGATGGGCTTCATCCCTGGGTCTGTTTGCAGCCCAACCAGGCTGCAAGTGCCCAGACCCTATCAAAGTAGCAGCTGCACCACTTGTTTTTATTGAAGTCTTTCATTGCATAATTGATCTCTGTGTGAATCCGATGCTTTCAAAAACCTTGATCAATGATAGTCAAGTATAACTGATACAGGTGATCACCCAGCTCTGCTTTACGCCTATGGAAGTGTCTGCTTTGGATGCAAAGTCAGGCCCCTAGTCCTCAGACAACCTTTATTTCCCTTACTAACCTCTACAGGCAGAGGCAGCATTTTTGGCCTGTGAACAGGCTGCAGCTGTGCCCAGCTCTGGTGTATTCAGCCCTAGGGTCCAGCAGCAGGGTTGGCATCTTTTTTCTTTTTTCTACAGGCAGCACTGCTTCTGTTTCCAGCTTGAAAGCAGTAGTTTGGACAACTTCCCCTACTATCCTGCAAAAACACCATGTGCAGTGTGCCAAGGTAAGGCTTTATGACCACACACATCATAGATGAACCAGGCACGTCTCCTGCTCTTTGATCTCCTACAGTGTAGCATGAGGCAGCTATTCCTACCCCTGTGACCACAAGATGGGGGTCACTTGCATCTCTGATGTCAGGCTGGCTGCCCAGGGTCTGACAGCCGCCTGGTAAATTCAGATTCCACTTGCAGACAGAGGCAGCTTCCATGACCTGCACGGCTCTCTGAAAGGAGACACAGATGCAGCTTTGTGCAAGCAAAGTCTTCATTGCTTTCCTGAAGCAATGACTGCAGCAATTCATACCTAAACAGCTTGTGGCCAGTTGAGTGTCCCATAAAGGTCAAAGTTGGCAGGGCCCAGAAGAATCAAGACTTTCCAAATCTCAGACTCCTTCCTTCAGGTGCATAAATACCTATTTAGGAGATCCCACGTGGTAAATTTCCATCTACATATCCAATTGAAAGAAACTGGAAGGCAGCTCAAGCTGAGCTGACTTTATTGTATAGTGAGTCTTTGAGCATCTGCATGAACAGCTGGGGAAACATGAATTTCTGCTCTTTGTTTCACCTGCTGCATCTGTGCAAACTCCTGAGCTCTCGCAGCACATGTGAAGCTGGAAGGCTCTCTCCCAGTTTGGCAGGGATGCTGCAATGAAAATGGGCAGGGATCAACTTGAGCACCTACTTGTTTGGGTCAAAAGACAGCATTCCTCATCTCTCCTCCACCAGAATATGTTTTCTAATTACATATTAAACACTAATTGTGAATTATTATAGGGGTTTTGCCAATAAAGATACTAACACAATGCTTTCAAAAAGGTTCTTAATGTTTTTAATAGAGCAATTTAGGACTTATTACTTGAATTTGCATATAAATAACTATATTCCAAGTTGCTCTGAGACACTAGTGTTAAGGTGCTATTTTTTAATAAGCTTTTCAGAAAACATATTCAGTGCATTAGCACAAGACTGGAGAAAGTGCTGTCTTTGATAGTGTTCCTCTTCACTATGAATGCCTTAGCAGACTCCTTTTCTGTGTGAATAAAACAATATTCTCCCTATCCCATTCCCCCAAGCCCAGTTCTTTCCTATACTGTATCAGGTTATTTTGCTGTAATTAATCAATTGCTGTTTTGGAAGCTGTATCAAATGAGAACATCATTTTCTTATCAAAGACCTTTATCAAACACACCTGCTTGATTTTGCAGAACATCTGGAGCCCATCCACTTGCTGCCACAGAGCTCAGGCTCCTGATTATTTGTGTCCTCCTTCAGTTTCCCTTCAACAAATGTGGACTCAAAAATACATTTTACTTGAACTGAACACACAAACATGAGAAATTTGCACATGCAACATATGGCTGAAAAGTTCCATTGCAGCACAGGAAAGGTCAATTTTATATGAAACATCTATCCATGCTTCTGATTCCTTTTTAGAGAAGCCTAAGCTGTTGTACAAAGAGGTCATTCTCTTCTACTATCTTTTATTTTCTTACAAGAAGTCTCTTACATGAGATTTAACCTGTCAGGCTTTTAACTCAAGTCACTAGCAGAGTTTATTAGTTGTAAATCACCAGGTTTTGGGTTTTCCCTCCAACTTGAGAAAGTGCCTTTGTGCTCCCAGCCCAAGCTTCTGCCTCACCTTCATTCATTTAGGCTCCCAATCTGTTCAAAAGTTCACAATTCTCCCAGCTCCTTGAGCTGCCCGTTTCCCTGAATAACTTGCACTGACTCCTTGATGTACAAGCATTTAATACAAACAAAGTTGGCAGGAAGCAACGTTGGGCAGGGAAAACCCAGAAGATTATTCCACTACCGTGAAATTCGGTGATGGAGTCTGGTTCTGCCAGCAGCCCAACACGCGCTGTAAGATACAGATGAAATTCATGAGTGCGAATCTGAAAGGATATGTCTAAGGAGATTATTCGTATGAGCACATGCACATGGAAGCCTCTTAGAATAACGCAGGTCATCTGGGGAGCTACTATTCAACTCTCATAGTCCGTTAGAAAAGTAGATCATACATACAAAGGTATAAAGAACATTTAAGTCAGTCTTAGTGGAAGGCAGTCCTTGAAGGAAACAATACTCCAAGAAAAACTTGCTGAGTAGGACTTTCACTGCACCCCGTCAGGGCCATGGAAGATTTAGCAGTGTGCTCAGTAGATCCGTCCTCGGCTACGATTGCCACGTCCTCCCCAGCCCCTTCCTCGGCCACCCCGGAAACCGCCTCTTTGCTCTGAAATCAAAGTCAGAACTATTAATACAGGTTTTAGGCTGCATACAGGTTACAATGAAACAGCAATAACTGGAGTCACTGTGGGCTGAGTTATGCTCTGATGGACAACTGACCCTGCTGACCGTGAAAGGAGGTCAGCATTTCGTTAATCGAAATACTAGGATACCAAACTGTCCTGTCTCAGAACCGTATTTGGGCCAATCCACAAGCATAGAATTGAAAATTGACCTGTAAAGGACCAGGCATGAAGACTACACAGCTCAACCTTCTGTCTAAAAAGACCATGTTGACCTTGAAGTGGTTGTCTGACTTGCTCCTAGAATGATGGAAAACCACAACTCTGTCAGTCTATCTGTAGTGGTTTTTTTCCAGGCCAGTACCTTAACTTTTCCCAATTAAGTATCTTAAACATAGATGGATACTGGACAAACTGTGTAACATAAGAGGTTTTTTTTCCTTTCCCTTTTTTAAGAACAAATCTGATAAGGGCAAAAAATCCCACAAAATGTTTTGTTAACTTTTTTTTGGATTTGTGTGAAAAGTCATCCCCTGCCTGTCTCTCAATATACGGTCTTAAAATATGGATCATATTAATCTACAAAGAGATGTGTGCTTATTTAAAATCAGAAGCTGATCAGAGGCCTGAGCATCTCACTAACGTGAAACGGTAGCAAGTAATAAAACATTTCTGGTTGAAAACTTTGTAATTTTTAGAACTGTAGGGCTACAAGCTTATCTGAGAAGACACAGGTAATGCACCTCTGCAGACTGTACCTTTTTTCTTTGGTTTATACATATAGACAGTGCTTTATATCAGCTTTTCAACTTGTGGGCATAAGCAATAGTTTGTCACAGCAGGCTGTTATCTTGACAGAGGTATGATCAACAGGCCTACAGGGAAGATGACAAGTCACTGTTTGACCTATCCATCCAGTCTGCAACTGCTCCTGTGTTTTGTGCAGGACTATGGCTTGCAGAGAGACAGAATGACTCTGTGAGCACAAGGACATAGCTCTGTGTGTGTGCAGTGAGCCTGGCAATGCCCACAAGCTCTGGATCAGGCCTGCAACACCAGCAGTGGCTGGAACAGGAGTTCAGTAGAAGTCTAGTCACATGACAGGAGGTGGCCCAGCTCCGCCAGCTGCAGAAACTGGTCTGTCCAAAGGGAAATGTGGGCATGTGTCATCATAGAGAACACAACAGTTCAATTACTAACTCTGTGTATTGAAACACTAGTAAAACTAACGTATAAGTGACATACAGTTTACAGACTGGTAACACACACTGTAATAGAGCAACAGAAAGAAAGAGACCACACAAACACTGATGACAGTACGACTGTAAATTGGCTTCATTTGTTTGTCCCCTCTGCCCTCAGGGCACAACTGTCAATATACAAAGTTTTTCCCAGCTGCCTGACTTACCATAAGAAAAACTGCCCAGGTTACTGCTGTATTTTCCACTGGGAGGGTTATATATTTGCCTGGCATCCCTTTTTGGTCCTGCTGAAGCTTTCTTTGGGGGTGAACTTGAGGTTGTATCTTCACTTGCTCTTTTTTGACTGACAGAGGAAAACAAAACCAGATCATTACACCCATGCAGTGACAAGTACAGGAATAGCAGTTCAGCCTCAAAGATTAACTGCTGGAACCTAGCAGCAGCTAATGAAGATGCCCTGAATAAATACTTCAGAAGAGGAACTAAGCTTGTCTTCAGCTGATTTGCTCCACTGTACCCCTAAAGCAAGACTAAGCTTATCACTCTGTGGCCTTAATTCCCTCCAGGATGGGTGCTACTTTTGACTGTGAAACTTTTTAGTTCACATGATATGTATAGACAGCTTGGGATGTTTATTTTCTAAACAGCAAAAATTAACACCACTCTTCTCTTTAAATTAAAAGCCTCTTACCTTGCATCTGCCTTCTGTACTGGTTTCCAGGACAGTGTAACTGTACTTTTGTAGGAAGGAGGAATGTGGAAAAGATCCTATGGATGCAAAATTGGACCGTTTATTCTACAGTTAACTTCACGTAGATTGCACCTCAAAACTTGAGCTACCTACTGAGACTCCACAGTATCAGTTACTTTACAACAACTGAAATCCTTTCTGAAGTCCCATGACAGAGGGAGAAGGTGTCAGCAGCTAACTGCCTTATCTGGCTATCTCCGCCCATAGGCTTTACTGGGAAATTCGAGTGACATTTGTAGTAACAGAACATCTTACCCTGACATAATATACTTCCTCTCTTCCTATACCTATCAAGCTTCTGATAATGAACTGCAATGGCCCCTGCAGGGAGACAGCTGCTATGATGGTAGAAGGAAGGCTTCCCAAGACTGGGTAAAACTTCTGGTTTATCATAGTGATTGACAGTGAGAGATGGGAGTGAGGGAGAAGAGGTATTTACAAGAAATGGGAAAGGTTTCAAGGGCTCTGGATGGAAGTTCTGCAGCCTGTATCTCCTAGATTGTGTGGAGAAAAAGGTCCTGGATAGCAGTTTGCTTTGCCTCCTCCCTCCTTTACATCTCCTTGCACCTCAACTTTCTCTTACCCTTCCCTGACACTGCAGGTAAAGGAAATTAAAAGGAAAAGAGCTCACCCAGAATCCAGAGACCCCCCTAAAGCAAGGTCTTCTGCTCCCAGGTCAACTAGTACTGCAAAAAAGTGTCCTGACACCCCATCCCAACAGCAGTAGCAGCAAAGACTAAACAGCTTGCATAAAGAGTGGATCCATGTCTCCTCAGAAACAGTAAAGCAGGCAGCAACGCTGAGCTCACTAGCGCCAGCTAACTTAACACAGTACAACTTAGCTCAGTCTCTTCCTTTTTTCTGCATAGCTTGTGTGAATTTACTTCATAATGTGAAGACATACCTTGATTAAAACATTGATGTTATTGGTTATTTTCAAGGCAACCACTTTAATCTTGTTCTGCAAAAAAAAAAAAAGGAAACACCATTGCACACCTTTCCAGTAGCTTTAAATTACATCAACTGCATTCAATAAAGTCGTAACATCAAAATGATTGCTCTTCCCAGTGAGCTGCTGTACCAGTAGTAATACTGACAGATGCTCACACTTCCGAGTATTTGTTACAACTACTTTTAGGCTTCTTGCAATTTTACACTAACTAGTTGCTTTAAAGGTTCCAGTGTACTTCCTGCGACAATGTTTTCCCCCCAGTACATGAAAATTTTCCCTTCAAAAAGAAATGCAGAGCATATTTAAGCCAAATACATGTGAAGACAGAGTAGCTAACAGTAGAAACTATCATCCTAGCTTCCAAAATGTGGCATCAGGTAAGATACAGTTGCAACAGATGTTAGCATACTATTCCCTTAATTTACCTGCAGACTTACAACAGACTTCAGCCCATTAATGTCTGCCAATGGTTATTTCAGCATGCACAATTAGAAGAAATCAGAATTCCTGAAAAATACTTACCTCCTCTGTTTTCAAGGCTTCTCCTGTTTTTCCTTGGAGTGCTAGACGTAGCTGTCGAATGTACACCTGCAATCCTCGAGCAAAATACTGTAGCCTACAAAATTTAAAAGCAATCTATTAATTACTTTTCATATTCCCATAAAATAAAAAGCATAAGAAAAGGGAAGCTGTGATCTGATTTCCCCCCCCCCACTTAGGAATACTCGAAAGAAGTGTTCCATCAACCTGACTTGTGCTTCTTAGCCATTCAGATAGTAAAAACCTCCCACTTCCACCACAGAACTGCAAGTGATTACCTGATTTTGAAGTCTTTCAATTTCTCTGCATTCAGCTTGGCTGTGAGGAAGTCTGGAAGCTTCCGGCCCAGCTGATGGAAGCTATACAATAAACACTCCACATAACTGAACTGCAACTTTGGCTCTTCATTGCCAGCATTCTCCCCATTCTCTGCTTCCTCTGGAGGAAGGGGCATGTACTCCTGAGGAACAGAAACCAAACACAAACGCACAGGACATTTAGTCAGTGTTTGAAATGGAAAGTATCTATGCTGACACTTGAAGAAGCATACCCCACCCCTATACTAACATGATGAAGCACTGCATGAAGTCCTGCCTCAGGTGGTTTGCCTGCACTTCTGTGACTTGACACCTCTGGCTCAGAGGGGATACTACAGTAGCACTGCTACAACAGGAGGCAGCAATGCACTGCACCCAATGCTTATGAAACAGCGCTGAATGAGCTTAAAATTGCCAGTACCAATACAGCCTTTAACGAGACCAACATGTGTCTGCAGGACTGTAAAAGCTGAACGAACAAACCCTCCAGTTTACTGGGTTAAAAGCATGACGCAGGGAACAGCTTTCTACATCTGCAAAGGCTGTGAACTGCAAAACTGACCCGAGATGATGGTCAGAACTCTCTTTGAAACAGACACTTTAGGAAAAGGATAGATTAGTAGATAAAAATAACACATTTTGATGAAAACTTTTTTTAAAGTGTTTTACATGAGTAAAAATTGAATGAATCTTACCAGTAATTTATCAAACAGCTTCTTCAAATTTGATTCGAGCTTTTCCATATCCCCACAAAATGAACTCATTTCAGCAAGAAGCTTCAAAACCTGTACACAAGGATAACCAGGCTTTTGTATGTTCACTGAAAAGTACAAAGGCTTAGCATTCAGCATAAAAGTGAGTCTCACATCATTATGGCTGGCACAGTAGGTCAACAATTAATTTCCCCAACACCAGGAAAGAATGCAAGAAGGAACACATCTAGTCTGTTTTTCATTTCCTCAAACAGAAACACGGGTTTCTGTGTCTAATCACAACAAACATCATTAGCCAACAAATAAACAAACTTTTGTCTCCCAAAAAGGTGGGAGCACAGCTCACCTTCAAAGTGAGCTTCACAAAGATCTAACTGAAGCTGCAGCACTGATTAGCCTAAGCAAAATTACAGACATTAGGTCACTCCCTTAGGAGACAGAATTACTACAAGCCACGCAATAATCTTTTCAGTAAACGGTATGTGCTTAAAAAAAACCCAACAAACAAACACTCCACAATAATACAGAAATGATTACACTGATCTACTTATTCTAGCATTAGCTTCAGCAGCTGAGGACAAACGACACATGCTTTAAAAGGCAATGCACAGCCATGGCTCAATACAGCAACCTTTTTTTCCCCTAGCATAGCTAGTCTTCCTCCAAAAACTAAATAACATTTAAGAAGTGTTGCGTTTGCGATTTTTAAAATAGCTGTTTTTGTCTCAGATGCGTACCTGCTACAATTTAAAGGACATTTTAGTTTTTCTTACCTCTAACTGGATATCAAGACCCTCCACTGGAGTTGTCAGAGAACTGAGGTTTGGCAGAACATGCTCGCAGAAGTAAGTAACAAATTTTGTGGAATGGACATTTTTCTGCAAAAAAACACAACACCTGACTCAGATTACTCTGTGTTTGAAGGAATTAAATGTTTTTCCCCTGTCATTCCACCACCCTTACACATGCCCACAACACAGCTATAACCTTAAACCTCTCAAACTCTCCTCTAACTCCTAAAACCCAGAGACCATTCCAGGTCATGTAACCTTGGAAGCTGTCTGCAGCAGGGGCTGAAAAGATTGCCTGCAACCCAAGAATAGGCGTTTACGTGCTGCAATTGCCTGCAACTAGACCTGAAACCACCAAACTCACACATGAATAAACCTGATGTGAGAATCTTGTCAGAATTCACTTTAACATCTTAAATTTGAAAAAAAGTCAAAAAGCAGAGAATAAGACAAAACCTCTTTACCAATGTTTTCCACCATCTGTATACATTAGAAGCTGAAGGTGGAGCAGTAACAGTGGTTACTTTTCCCCAAAATTCCTCACACAGAGCAATGAGTACATACCGAGAAGAGCGGCACTGCCTGCCGGGTACACTGCAGCAGTCTGTCCACGCAGTCTGGATCAGATGGGTTGAACGTTTGTTCCAGGTCAGCCTGTTCAGCTACCAGCTCCACCAGTTGTTGCCTCCCGCTTACTGTCTGTAAGCTTTTTAATCCAGATAATATCTTCATAAATAGAACAAATTCCTCGCCTGTCACATCTTCCAGCACCTTCCGAGAAAGTGAGAAGACATGTTTTCATGGTGGTGGTGACCTGCAAACCCCCAAGCCAATCCTACTTGATTTGAAAAGGTAAAAATATTTAGCATTTAAATTTAGGCTCTAGTTACTTAAAACCACAAGTTTAGAGTACACATGAAAACATGTGGTATACTTGTAGACACCTCCAAAATAAAGTAACTGCCAATAAGCTGACATTATTTTCCTTGAACTCTAACCTTGTTTGTCTTGTCTAACAAAACCATATGCTTAAGGGAAAATAAATATCAAATTATTATCTTATTACTGGATGTTTTACTACTTCTTGTGTCTTTCTCAGTTTCGGGAACGCACAGGAATCTCATCAAATTCAAGACAGACAAATGCAGAGTCCTGCACCTGGGATGAGCTAACTTCCCTGCATCAGCACATGTAGGGGACGCACCGGCTGGGGAACTGCTCTGATTAAAAGACCCTGAGGGTTCTGGAGAACAGCAGGCCAAGCATAAATGTCAGCAGCATTCCTTGGGTGATGAACAGTGTCCTGGGCTATGACAAAAGCATAGCCAGTAGATTGGCTGATGGAAGCAAAGACACTGAGGATTCTTCTTTGCTATGCCCTCACCAGACCAAATCTGCAATATCAGACCCAGTGCTGGGCCCACCTGTATGAGGAAGTTGTTGGTAGGCTGTAGAAAGGCCAGCTGAAAAGGTGATTAGTACCTAGGGACTCTGGGCTGAATTTTTCAGCCTAAAAGGAAAAAAAGTCAGAAGGGGGTGAGAGGTGACCTAACACTAACCTTTCACCAGTTGAGTCACCAAGAGTAAGAGGTTCTTTTTTGAGGTGGACAGAGTGAGACCGAGAGAATCATACAGAAGTGAAATGGGAGGTACCAAAGGACAAAATAAATGACATTGAGGACAATTAAACATTAGAGCTAGCTGTCCAAACAGTGTGGGTAATCTCCAACCTTAGAGGTTTCCAAAACCCAAACAGACAAAGCAGCAAGAAATCTGATCTGAATTCAGCTGAGCTGGTTCACTGTGGTGATTGATCTCCTAAAGTCCCTTTCCAACATCAATGATTCTATGATTCTAATAAAAGTCACTCTTGCAAACCAAAGAGAGCTTAACATTATTTAACATTCCCACAAAAAGAAAAAAAAAAAAAAAAAAGAGAAAAAAAACGCTGCAAAGTTTGGATTGTAGCAGAATAGGACATCTAGAAGATTGCATCTGTACAGTGCTGAATTCTGCATGTGGTTTAAACAGACTTCCAAAGCAAGACCAGTGACAAGGGATGTTTTAATAATACTTAAGTATGCGCTGAAGACAGACACTCACCTTCTTTGATTCAGTCAATATGAACTCTTCCACCTCTTTTGTCATCACTTCCTCAGGCAGCGTTTTCAGTTTTGTAGAGAGGAACTTGATGGCTCGTTCTCTGACAATATCCTCTCCCTGCAGAATCTGGCTGAATAAGCCTCCCAAGGTCCCTGGATGGAGAACAGGTCAGAAGTTAAGAGGTGAACCTTCTATGCAGAAGAAAGACGCTTTCTCTTGTAAGACTGTAACACTTTTTAAGATGACTGCCACACTCCCTTTTAAAACCTGACAATTTTCACATAGCTTGACATAAGAATCCACATTCTGTTATTGGTCTGTGTAATTCACATCCAGAATTATAGAGAAGTTCAGCATAATTTGCAAAACCAAACTATGAGTGTGTGTCTTTAACCTGCATTGTACTAGGAAGATGCAAATTTGAGTGCTGTTCTTATCATACTAGACAGTATTATAGAAAAACATGTCCTTTACCTTTAGCATCCATCTTAAATATACTGAGCAACGCATTGTTCACCAAATTGAATTCTGCAGAATCATCTGAAGAGAGAAAAAAACGTGATATGCAGATTCTTGAAATACAAACATAAGAGCAGAGATTTCTGATATCACACAAGAAGCATCCTATCACCAGCATTTAATAATAAATATCATGGCTTGTATTTTTAATGACTATTAGACTGAGGAAGTAGAAAGTCACAATTATGAAAGCTGGAAGCAAAACAAAAAGCTATTTGCCTCTTCAGCCTCCCTGAAAAAACTTTAGCATTACAAAGCTGATAGGCCTGAAACCCTGAAGGGAAATTATTAACCAATGTATTTAGTCATTTTAAGGAGCTGACCTTTAGAACAGTAAAGTAAAATAAGTTATTTCTTTTTAGACACTCAAGTCACCTACAGTATTTCTAGATGGGAGAAATAATTTTCCTCTTGAACTAAATGGAGAAATGTTAAAGTCTAAAAAAAGTCTGTCCAGAGAAGCCTAGACTTAATAACACATTTTTAATAACATTTGAACATCTAATATTTAGCACTCTGTAACTTACAAAGATTAAAAAAATATGTATAGCATATTAAATTATGAAAAAGATATTTTGTACCAAAAATGCATTGTATGGAAGAAAATGCCTTCAGGATTTTTAAATTTCTTGGGTACTTGGATTAGAAATCCAGTAACTCTCTTGCAGAAGGAAATTTCCCACAGTCAATAACCAGAATCCCCCCCACCCTTTTTCTATAGATGCTCAGATGCTCTCAGGGAAGTTGAATGAAAACATTTGCTGTATTTAGAAGAAAGATATTCAGTTTAGATTAGGGTAATTAACAACCTTTCAGTAAAAGTACAGCAAATATTAAGGGGGGATGGGGGAAGACAGAAGCAGGATATGAATGGCACTGGGACAACTGACTGAGAACTTAGTAAGTCAACAGCAAACATTTTTTGACATGCCACAAGGCACTGCCAGAGTCCCTTACCTGACTGCAGAAGCTGGGTTAGTATGTCTGCTACCCGAGGAAGATTATCTCCAGTGGCAAACTGCGGCAGCTCCTTGATTGCTTGTCGCCGGATCTGTCCAAATTGTTAGCATTGTGGAAATAAGAAGTTTAAAACCTCAATTACAAACCCCCCCGCCCCGCCAGAGAATTCAGACAAATCTGAGAAAACGACCGCATAGTCTTTTAACATGAGCATCATAATTAGAAAGTGAAAGTTTCAGACTTTAATGGCAGTCCACGCTTTGTGGTCACTGTAAAACTATTATGAAGAAAACAGCGCACTCTACTGGAGAAAACCCAAATTTACTGGAGAAAAAACAAATTCAACCAGCACCTCTTCACTAAATAGCTTCTTGTACTGCAGGAATAAAACTAAGTATTCTCAAGTTTTCCAAAGAGCAACCCTCCCCTTGTGAAAGACATAGCCTATCAACAGAAAAAAGAAAGAATGACTGGCTAAAAGGTTCTTTTTCTTACAGAAACATCTTCATCCTCA
Source organism: Laterallus jamaicensis coturniculus (assembly GCA_022605575.1). Taxonomy (NCBI): domain Eukaryota; kingdom Metazoa; phylum Chordata; class Aves; order Gruiformes; family Rallidae; genus Laterallus; species Laterallus jamaicensis. The sequence goes on along the minus strand of JAKCOX010000021.1, from coordinate 3,683,174 downwards.
CAGAGGTCCAGCTGGGCATTGATAGCTGAGTCAGCTAGCTCAGGAAAATGCTTGAAGAATTTAGGAATAAACTGGGCAGCAAGTCTTTTCTCCTTAGCACCTCCTTTCACACCGTCCAAGATAGCCTGATACGCATCCTTATGCTGAAAGAAGGAGAAACAGAACACATGAACAGAAAGATCTCAAGCATTCTCACCACAAAGAAAAGGGTTTTTTTCTGTCCCATTCACTTCAGCTACTTAAGTGAACTACGTTATACAAATTTTTTTGTAGGAACCTTATGCCTTAGACCAACATAACCATGCCAATTTAGTAAAGTTTACCTCTATTGCCTGTTTTTTAGTGTTATTTTGGTCCCTCTGTCCAAGTGTTTGCTGTTCAAAATGCCAGCTCCCTAGGGCTAACGGCTTTTGTGTACAGCTCCTACTTAGATTAGCACAGACTTAAACATTTTCACGATCACCTTCACCCAACTTAGGCAGTTTTTCAAGGGGTTTCTGCCTTCTGCCTGCTCCTTTATAGTCTCTTAAGTAGAGTTTATATCTCCCAACGACTGAGCCACTGGAATGGATCACCAATGATTCTTAATGTATATTGCCCTAAAGCATCTTTGGCATCCACTCCAGCTATTAACTTAAACTGAGATAAAACACAGCTCCTAAAATATCTGTTAATGAAGGCTAGGTGCTAAAGGGAAAAAAAAAACAACCTCCATTTGGAATATAAAAATAAACACTTCAGCAACGGAGCAGGGAATTCTCTAGCTGCTCCAATTAGAATCACGAATGCACTTCTGATTTTGTGCCTGCAGGACTCAAACTTTACAATAAACTGAACACTTTGTTGTAGTCAATTGCGTGTTTGTGAAATAAAAGCCAGCATTATTAGGATGTTAGCAGAAATAGGAACCTTCTATGATTAATTTTCCTCATGGCTGTGAAAAGAATGATTTAGACAGCTTATCCTAATCTGCTCACCATCAGCAACATGGGGCACTGCTTTATTTACATTAAATTTCTGAGCCACATATATCATCACCCTTACCCCACATAAAAGTTCACTTTTAGCAAAGAGAGATGCTAACATACAATGAAGTGTGCTGTACTAACTCCCCTTAAAGCTGTATTTTAACTTTTAGTACCAATGCTCCTTAAACAGTCCCTGCACCTTGTTGGTATCTCTCTGTGTTGCCAGATTCTGAACTGGATTGAGACACTGATCTGGAAGAAAAAAAACCAAGTTGCTCTTTCAGCTGATCTGCACCCCCATCCAGTCTGCTCAGTAGCTGTGCCAACACAGGGCACTCCACAGCAAAGGCAGGACTGAGCAAGCACAAACTAACAATGCAATGCACATCACTGAAGTCACAGGTTCTCAGGCCACGTATTATGAACAACTATTGTTTTGTGGAGCAAATTAATGCATATTAAAAAAGCATTCATACAACAATGGAACTGAGTAGCTTGTGCTCCATGAACTCGTATTACATTTTTGTGTTGATTATCTTTATTTTTAATAAATAATTAAAGTCAACTGACTGATTACCTGCTAATTTTTCTAGTTTATTTCCTGAAGAGATTCATACTCTAGGTTGCTCTATGATAAGTTTAACAGTGTGCTGGGAGAACTTTGTCTTACGCTTTATTTTACACCTGCTTCTGAAGAGCGTTTTTTTCCAAGTTCATTTTCCAGTTTCTTTCTAGTCAGGAGAAAGAATCCTCATACCTAGGCCCCTTTCTCAACTGAAACACTCTTTCAGAAGCTCAGTACTTCTGGCCTTTTTAATTATTCTTAATGTCATACTTTTTGTTGCACCCTTCTTCTCATGTTCAAAGTTTCTTTTTTGAGTCACCGTGGTGATGGCTTTTTGTAGTGAGAAATCACACTCGTAAGGTTGTTAAGAGATAATGAAGTTATAAGTGGGATAAAACTTGATGAATATGGAATTCAGGGCTTCTCAGAATGCCAAAACTGGAGACATCAAATGAGATTATGAAATGACAAGTTCAAAGGAAGTAACTCCTTCACGAAGGTTAATGAAATAATGGAACATTTTGCCACAGAACATTTGTATGCCAGAAAAAAAAAAGTGTTAAAAGCATCAGAAAAGTCTGCTAAAGAACAATTTAATAAGATATACTAATCAGAAAGACACTAAATCTGGAAACCCTCAATCTGGAGAAAGACAAAGCTGGGACAGTGTATCAGAAACCATCATTCTGTACTTACCCTTGGAGGTTCTCACACATCTGCTATTGACCCCTGTCACAGGCTACATTTCTTATCTGCCATTTGCTTTATATAAGATGGCCACTCATGTCTTACAAAAGCTACCCATAACAGTCAAAGCTGTAATGGACCACATATTTGTAAAAGTACAGGAATGGTATGTTTTATCCTCCACGTGTCCCTGTAGTTGCATTTTTTGTTTGGCTCTGAGATGATGTTTCCATTGGATTGCCTGCAAGGATGCTTTGTTTCACTGGGGCCTAATTACACCAAGTGAGCGGACTTAAGAAGAAAAAGCCACCTCAAAACACAAAAACCTTTAACCCCACCCCCTCAAACAACCACCACATTATTTATTCTCTTAAAGAGCTTTCCAAATGACTTTCCATAATAGTATCTAGTTTAAAGTCAGCTACTAGGTATACGTAAGGCCACTTTCCTACTTATGTACACTATGACCAAAACCAAAAGTAACTTTTCCAGGTGGCCGTTCAGTAACACGAGAACCCAATGTAATGAAAAATCTAGTTTTAGCTAGCAACAGCATTTTGCATTGACAATATACTGTCATGCTTCTCCCCCCCAATTTAGTAATGGTATAAACAAACAGCAGATCTTGCCAGCATTTTACAGGTTAAAATCTCCTTTAGCCATGAGGATCGCCCTCTCGCTTTAGGAAAACAAACCAGAAAAAGGCTCTAGGCAGTTATGAAACCGTAAGACTTGACCTTTCTCCAAGAAAGCCTGCCAGAAGCTCTCGGGAGCTGCCAAGTGCGCTGGATCAGGTCTGGGTGACTATCGGCGTCTTCAAGGCCGGAACGCACGGGGTAAGACAGCCGCCTTCGTACAAAGCACGGTCTGACTCTAGCTAATAACTAGTTAACTTCCGCGACGCCGGATTTCAAATGAGAGCTGCCGGCAGGACGGGAGGAGGACGCTGCGAGAGCACCCGAGAGCTGCTCCCATCGCTGCGGAACCGCAGGCGCGAAGCTCATGGCTACCCGCCCCCTCCGTCCCCCAACCCCAGGCCCCGAGGAAACTTTCACCGAGCTCGGTCCCAGGGACTAGCCTGCTATCTGGCGTGGGCAGCAGCCCCTCTGGCAGAGTCCCGCCGCGCTAGCCCGCCCCGCTTCAGCCTGCCCGGCCCGGAACTCTCCACGGAGGCGCCGCTGCGCTACTCGAGCCCAGCCCCAGCGAGGCCTTGCAGGCCGCAGCCACGCCGCACCTGGCCTGCAGTCTCGGTGGCGTCCGCCAGGATCCCGTAGTTGCGGTAGAGCTCCTCCACGGTGGGCATGGTGCGGCGGGGACGAGGCAGAAGCCGCCGCAACAACCGAGGCCAACACCGACTCCGACGCCGCACGGGCTGCCGCCGTCGCTCAGGCCGCCACCGCCGCTCAGGCCGCCGCCGCCGTCAGCGCCAACGAGGCGGAAATCCCAGAGCGGCCCTGTGTCGGCGGCGGCACAGCGCCCCCCACCCGGCCGGCGGTGGAGCCGCCCCGGTTCATGCGGAGGGGCGGGAGCCTGGGCGCGCGCATGCGCTCCCGCAACGCCGAGGGCTGGGAACACGTCAGGAGGTGGGCGTTTTTACCCGCCTGCCCGGGGCCTCCAGCCGCGGCCTCCAGCGGCTTTTCCCGCGGCCGGGGCAGCTAGGTCGTGCGGCCGTGCTGGCCTCCTCCTGCCCGCCGTCGGCGCCTTGCCCCGCCACTCGCCCCTCGGCGCCTTTTTGTGTGACACGCACAGGCTGTAACGGGCCGGGGGAGCGCCTGTCCTGCACCCAGCTGGTGCAGGAAAAGGGCCGCTTCCCGGGGATTCGGTGACCTAGCTTTCTCCTGCAGAGGAAAATTCCCCCTTACTTCCAGTGTATGGAAACCGGGGCGTGTGCTGCACCTCGCGCCAAGGGAGGCAGGGCCCCTTAGGCTCAAACGACCGAAATACAAGTTGTGGCCTAAGTCAAAAGGCTGTAGCAGCATCTTCCCTCACCTCAAGGCACTTTAGCATCCTGCTGGTTTCACAGCTGCTTACAAGGAAAGAGGATTCCCCTCACGTCAGCCTGAGGCCAAGCTAAGCACAACGCCGGACCTTTCTTTGACATCCTTTACAGCAGGATGAAGGGCACTTTCAGAGCTGTTCGAAGCCCTGGTCTCCAGAGCCATGCGGGCAGGCTGCATGCGGCAGGGATGCACATCAGCATCAATCACTTTCCATCCTTCTGTTGTTTTTCCTTTGCTCTCGCGTTCCAGCAAGCGGCAGCAGTGACTGCCATCAGTCACCTTTCTCCTGCTCTTCAGACTGAGCCCCACTGCGTCTGCCTGCCTGCAGGTGGATTCGCGTGGGGCTTCACACGCACTGGCAGAGTCTGAGGGTGCAGGAGCTTGTGGCTGCTGGCAGGTCCAGGAGAGCATTAACCATGGCCCACCCCTCGGTGTGCTTGTGACCATCACCGTGTTTACCCAGAGCAATCTCCTTAAAAGAATTTTATGGTTAATCTTTGTAATGGGAACGAAAAGTAACATGAGAGGAAACGTATTTTTAATGCGTCGCACAAGCTACGTGCACAACTTGCTGACCTTTCCTTTTCTAGGAAGGGGCAGCTTCCTCAGGCAGTCTAGCGGATATGAAGAGATGTCAATCTCTTGCCCTCCAGCATCTTCCAGGCAGCATCGCATCCGAACACAGATTTTAAAACTCTTTATAATCATCTTTATCAGCACTGCAATGGCAAGCTTTTACAACTTGGCCAGAAAGGAAGAAAGATGAACCTCCCATTTAATTGGTTTTTAACCCCCCTGAAATGTTTACACAGATAGAGATGCCTCATTATCTCCTTTTTCTTGCTCGTTTCCTCAACGGCATGCTATTAAAGTGTGATTACATTCTATAGCAAACATTGATAATCAGATAAATGTGTAGCGTTTATACGTTACTGCATGTATGAGACCTGAGGAGAAAAACGTGGAGGGAAAAAAAGGGAAGAAGTAGACATGAATGAAAATGAGTGTGAGAGGGGTTGTGTGCCTTTCGGGAAAGACTGGCACTTGGTGGCGGGGCAGAATGGGTGCTTGCGATATGGGAGAGTAATGGTAAAGGTAAACTCAGCTCTTGGACTTTGGCTGCATTACAAGGAGATTAATAGGTGGAGCAGGATGGTAAGCACTTTCAAAATATTATAATAACATGCTCTCTTTTCTTACATAAGTATATACATATTATTTTAATAACATTTGTATATTTTGTATCTTCACATGTATATGCATTGGAATTACACTTTTAACCTCTGACAAGGACACATCATCTTTCTACCAGAGAACACACAAACCAAAAAGGGGCATTCTGAGCCACATTAAGAAAATGTTTTCTCTGAGGTTCATTCTATTTCCATCCTTTGATCTTCCATGCATCTATCATCTTGGTTTTTTCCTCACCTACTTGTTGCTTTACATCATTCTTTCTCTTCTTTAAATCTTACAGCAACTTCCATTTTTCAGTGTAGTTTTCACATAAATATGGAATATATATGAAAATACTAAAAATATTTTTTATAGTGAACCTGTTCAAAATTAATTGCCTTTAGGCTTTAGCATTAATACAGAGGAAGCATGAATGAAAAGCTCATGGTGTTACAAGTTTAGGAGACATTGAAATTATTTTTCAAAGTTAGTCGGGGATCTCTTGGTTTGTTAAAGTTGGGGTATTTGGGGAAATACATCTTTAGAAACTCAGAAACTGGAAATGCACATTTGAGAATGACAACTTTTTCAAACTGCAGGGCAAGTCTCCCAGCAGAGACTCCATTTCTCTGCCTGAAATATGATTAATCTGGCCATCAGTCAGTACTTCTTTCTTCTCAATCTCCTCATGCCAGTGCGTGTGGAGATAACCCTATGGTAAGTTACAGACCCAGAGAATCACAGAGTGTCCTGCATTGGAAAGGATCCACAAAGATCATCCAGTCCCTCTCCTGGCTCCACACAGGGACAGCCAAGTCAGAGCACAGGACTTAGCGCATCGTCCAGACGCTTCTTGAACTCAGTCAAGCTGGGAACTGTGACTACTTCCCTGGGGAGCCTGTTCCAGTGCCTGACTACCCTAATCATTAATCATTAACTAATGATTAAATATTAGTTTAATCACACAAATTCTCAGGTACCAAACCTGGAAGGTTTCTGTGGGCCAGATACCCAGTGGATAGTGGATGTGTCTGAAATCGAGTCCACTTGTTGGTTTATGCTGGATGAACACAAGCACTTGCTTATGAATTTTCTGTTTCTCTGTAGAATTGGGCTTGAATCACAAATACAGCTCAGTTTTACAAATACAGGAATATTACAGTTATCCTCCACCTTAAAAATTCCTTAAGTGCTTTTCAGAAAAAGCTGTCCAGAGATCACCAGGGAATACGCTGAATGCATAAAAGCATCCAGAGATGTAAAGCCTTTTATTGGCATACATTACAAGTACCTTGCGTGGTTATAAGCGTCTACTGCCTGACTTACTGTCTTCAGCCACGCAATCTTCCCCCAGATTCCCGCCAGTGCAACCTGATTTCCTTGCAAAATTCCTCCCGGGCAAGGCTGCCTGCTTCTTTCTCCCCAGAGGAACGGCGGCGCCTGTGCCTGCTGCGTGGATGGGGCGTGAAAAGTGCAGGCCCCACAGAGCAGCCCCTGCGGCCTGCTGTGCAGCCCAAGCCCCACAACCCAGATCCTGTGCCCTGTCGTGCAGCCCAAGCCCCATAGTCCAGACCCCGCAAAGCAGCCCCAGGTCCCACAGAGCAGCCCCTGCGGCCTGCCGTTCAGCCAAGCCTCACAGCCAGACCCTGTGGCCTGCTATACAGCCGAGGCCCCAACAGCCTAGGCCCCGCAGAGCAGCCCCTACGCCCTGCCGTGCAGCCCAGCCCGGCCCGCCCCAGCCCCCGATGCCGAGAGATGCTGCCCAGCCCGCAGCGGCAGCAGGCGGCGCTCTGTCCCCGCAGATGCAGCCGGGCGCCTCCTCGGTGTCTCCCGCCGACGCTGCCAGCATCCCGCTCTGAAAAAAAGGTGACGGTGCCTAACCGAGTGATATCTGCTCCCCATAAAAGGAACAATATTGAACGATTTCCTTTATTAAATTATTCCCGTGCAGTGCTGAGAACCGCGTTGCGTTGCTGTCGCCTGGGCTGTTCTGATTGACATTTCCGAATTCAGCTGGACAATGAGATTAGAGACATGAAGTGGTGTTTCTTACCCCCCACCCCTTTTTTTTTTCATGTTGCTGCCTTTGTACGTGTAACACCAGTCTGATTGTATGTGCCTTATTGTTTACTACAGCGTGTTGGAATTTTAGAGCATCCTTTAAAAAGGTTTGTGAGCCTGTTGGTAGTGCTCGCTCTGTTCCATAGTTCGGAAGCTACCATAGCCCTGACAAAGCATTTGTGCCTTGCATATTAACTATAGGCAGTTGGCACTATTATTTGGAGCCCAGAATGTTGCGTGCCTTTCCACACAGGCAAGGTTGTGTAAAGATTGAAAACTCAGCCCTTGCCAGAGTCAATTTGATTCTCTTGTTTGTATGGAGCATTCACGCAGCAGAAATAGGGAGGAAACATCTCGAAGGGTAGAAAAATGTGACTCTGAAATATAACATTTGGCAGGAAGACTTACAAATGGATGTGGCATCCACAAACTGGCTCAAAGAGCATCTATGGCTGGGGACAGATGACTTGTTTATGCTGAGTTTATTCTGGTTTTGTTGAAAAGTTCCACATGTATACAATGCTGGTTAGGGCAAGTTAATGGGACAGATAATGAGTAATCCATTCTCCTTTTGAAAAGGCATGAAATGATTGGGATGTTAATTTTCTCCATGTGGAAGCTGAGATGCATTATGCCTCTCTGCCAGCATGGTTATCATTAACTTGTCATGCCATGATCCCTTCTACCTCCTGGGACATTTAAACACAAGTCCAGTGCTTCTCTCTGCTCAACTGGGGCAAGTTTCATCTCTGAATTCTGCCTCCAGGTATTTCCATGCTGCCAGTTCAGGATCAGCATAGTGGAGCAGGACAGCAGTAGCTCAGCTGCGCCCACTGTTTACTTTCAGCCAGTTTCTAAAGTCCTGACGAGAAGGATGTTCAGGCACCCTTGTAAAGGCAGACTGGGAAGAGGATGTTTAGGAAATTGTAATAGAATAGGCAAGGGGAAGTTGAATAATGAGGATATGGAAATTGCAACACCCCCACCCCATGGAAGGGCAATGAAATGCCAGCAGCTTTAGGACTGTCATACCAACAGGGAAGAGGTCTTAGTCATCCAAGTACAAGAGCTAGAGATGAAGCGATAGTGTGCTTGCCATACTGAAGTACTCCCTTATGAGCACTGAGGAGAGAACCCCTTTCTGTACCTGTTTATCTTTTAATCATTGCTATTCGCGTGGCTATGCATTAGTGCCAGTAACTACTGTGATTCACTATGAGATTTTCTGTCCTGTCATTCTAGCCTGTGTGTCACTAAAGGAATGACTGGGTTTGCTTGTCATAGTTGTTGGAAATCCCTTTCACTTCTACACAACCATTAAAAATGAAAGTTACTGGTTTTTAAAATGTTTTGAATTAAACATAAGCAAAGTGGTAGTAATATTTTTAGAAAACTTTCAAAAGAAAAACGATAAAACATACTTTCCAAACATTGGAATGTGGCTAAACATGAAACTGTTAATGCAATTTCATATGAATATTAATGGCATACTTCATAAAATATTCCCCACCATTCCTGTGAAGTATTTCTGTAACTTGACTAAGATATAACTCTGGATCACACAAATCAGACTATACAAAATACTAATGTAATGTTTTGTGAAATATTTCAGATAACTACATAAAATATTTTTGCTGCTGCCCATGAAGTATTCACTCTCAATACCTTGTTAAAGTTTTGAAATTTATAGCAATATTCTTGGAATGTTACACAAAGAAAGCAACACAGTCACAGATTTAATCAAACGTTAAGTACAAAAATCAGCAAAAGCAGGAACATAAGGCACCCTCGAGTACACCTCCCAAGCACCTGTCACTTTAGAGACTGCACTGCTACCTCCCAGCATTCACAAAGCACTTCCACCCTGGGCTTGCTAGCATCGGGCAAAGTTTGTCACTTCCAACAACAGCAGGTAGTGCTCCATGGCATTTCCTCTTACAAGGCGGCAGCAACATCTCTCCTTTTGGCACTTGGATGCTTTCTGGTGTTATCCTTTATCTACACATAATTAAACAACTTATTTCCACCAAGCATTTTATCAAGTAAAAGATTTAATCACACATAAAGGAAGAGCAGCCTCTCCAGAATTGCAGGGACAATACCAACAACATTAATGTCTGTCACAGTGATAGGAACAAATCAGCAGTTTTGTTGCATATGAGTTTGAGAGTTCCTGGCATTATCAGAGTCAGGACTGTTTCTAGACCATCTGCATTCATATGAGTGAGTCTGCTGTTGTGCTCTTCCCAGTACTGCAGCCCTAGGCGATGGTACCCATTTTCTACTAACAGCCTCTGACACCTTGCACAGGAGAAGAGAGAGCAGACAGCCGACGTTTCTTTTTTCAGACTCCCAGCCATGTGCCTACAAAGCCCTCAGCAAGCTCTGAACACTGGCCAACCTTGTAACATCTGCTGATGCTGCCTTTCTAATACCACTGGTCACTGATCTGTCTGTACCACACCGAGATGGGGCAAAAAAGGGTGCGTGTTTACCCACAGGAACTGCCCTGCTTGGGCAGATGGCAGTGACTTTGATCTGAACCATGCACAGACAGCCACAAAGTTGGTCTGCCTTACTCAGAAACTCGGTAGATGCTGATGTTTGTCCCACAGCCTTCCCCACCACTTGCCTCTTGCTTGATAAATTCAGAACCAGCATTTCGGCCATGGATGCTGACCCAGCTCCCAGGCTGAGCAGTGCCTCCCAGGGATCCCGAGGCTGCTGCTGGTGAGACAGCTGTTGCCACTGCTTCCAAAACTGTGTGAGAGCTGCTCCACAGCACAGTGACAGATTGCCAGTGCTAAAGCCACAAGGCAGCAAGCTGTGAAAACTTCTCCACAGCTTCTGTGTATTTGCAGTGGCATTTGCAATGGCATGGAGCACTGTTTTCATCTATGCTGGCTGATAAGAGTGTGAAAATGATGCTGGCTATGCAGAAGGAGCTAGACAGTGACAAAAGAGAGAAGAATCATGAAGATGTGAGGATTTTTTTTAGCTGTTTTTGGCAATGGTTTCCAGAGGTGCTTAGAAAAAGCCTGGCAGTGTGAGTAGAGTACCTGGAATATATGTTCAAAGTCGCACTTAATAATGAAGGGTCCCTGCCACCTGGATGAAATACCGCTGTGTAAACATGGCTGTGGAAACTGCAGGAATGGGACCTATGAGTAGCTGATCCGTTTCTGCTTGGAACTCAACTGGATTTGAATTAAAACCAGCTCTAACGCTGTGGTTCAGCTCCAGCCAGCAGCTAAGCACCATGCAGCCACTCATTCACCCCGTTCCCTGGCAGGATGAGGAGGAGAATAGGAAGACAAAGGCAAAACTCCTGGGATTTTGAAAGATGGTTTAGTGAGACAGTAATGGGAGAGGGAAGTAATAACAACAGTACTTAGAATACACAAAACTGGTGATACATAGTGCAGTTTCTCATCCAATGACCACGCAAATCAAGACTGTACAGCTCCAACATCCTGAAACCAGACCATTCCTGAGCTGCATCACCCCTCCCCAACGAGCCCACTTTTATACCAAGCAAGACGCCACGCGGGGTAAGTAATACCCACTTCGGTTAGTTTGGGTCGCTTGTCCTGGCAGTGTCCAATCCACACACTGAGAAAAAATATCCTAAGTTGATTCAAGGCCTTCAGTACATTGGTAAAAGTTTGGTGATAACTTTTATCTCCAATAGGCCCCCAAAAGAAGCAAAATATTATTCTTCCCCTCTCCAGTTTCTTGAACTAGAGAAATTAAGGCTGCCAGAGAAGTTTTTTTTGGCTTAGCTCTCTGACTTGAGTTGTTATGAGGATGTCAGTTAATGGTATAGTTTGCTATGCTCTTAACCTAGTTGTGCCAACTAAACTTTTGCATCTAGACCACGTTTTTTGCGTATAGGAGCTGAACTTTCTGTTTAAGAAATTGTCTTCTGAAGACTTCACTGTAATGTTTTTCTCCTCAATACCATACTGTACTGAGTAAATAAATGTGCATGCATGTATTGCATACATGTGGGTTAGAGGATGCAGTGAGCCACACAGATGTTGCTAATGCACAGCAGTATAAGCAATTGGGACTTTAATGACAGAGGTGGCTAAGTACAGACCCTGTAAACTGCAGGCTCTTCCTGTGCCTTTTGTGCTTCAGGGACACTTGTATATAACCTAATGCACACACACGCGTGCATATACACTGTGTCTGGCTGGCATCATGCACATATAGGCACATGTGTAACTGATGCCTGAGTGCACAGTTACATATTCTGTTGGGTAAATATTTTGGATGTTTTGTGTACTCATTTGTCAGAAATGTGCAGTAGTGCAGAGCAGTCCATGAAAAGAGTTTAGTGTATGCATTGTGACCAAAAGCCTAGAAGGCATCTCTGTGACCATGTCTAACGATACTGTATTGGTAATTCTACCTTTCCCATTAAAAGCACTTTGAGAATTGTTTAAATAATCAATAGAGTTTTCCTGTGCCTACCAGGGAAGTTAGGATTGCTAAAGGACTGCAAAAAAAACCTGGAGAGGAATAGACATTACAGCATTTTCCTAGATATTTTGCACTGGAGCTCTGCAGCTGTCTCCTCTACCCCAAGAATCCACACTCCTTGGAGCACATGAATACACTGCGCTGAGTAGAAACCATTGCTGTCTGCCAGCAAAATGTTGACAGTACCCTTTGTTGGCTTCCCCGGGGAGTTCATACAAATCACTTTGAAATCCAACAAACCATAGGATCCCTTAATGCGTCTAAACAAGACCAAATTAGAAAAAGGCTTCACATGGAAAACATAATTTTCAATTAGCGTCTATTCAGTGGGAATGGGAATGGGGCGGGGGAGAGCTGGCATGTGAGATAAACTGGAGTTGTTAACATGCTTTGAAAGTGCTTGCTGGCTAGCGTCTCTCTCCCCCCTCCCCACTGCCCCTTGCAAATGCTCACCTTGCTGTAATTCGGTGACATTTCCACAGTTGCAATATGCTCTGCTCTTGTGCTTCAGGTAGAAATGAACTCTGCCCAGCAGGAGGTAGGCTTGAGACAACCCTCAACAGGCTGCATTTGTACATCACATGCGCAGGTGAGCATTACCACACAGGCTGAAAGCTAGGAAAGAAACAAGGAACATCTCAACCCATTCCTGTTTGTGTCAATCCGTGCATTTATGAGTGCTGAACAGGGAAGCTAATGACTGAATGGCCAGAGACCAAAGTGACATCTTATTCCCTCCAGAACAACACAGTGTGTCTTTGGTATAACCGATATGGGAGTAGTTTTTTCCATGGATAGGCAGTGCTAGCCTGCAGAAAGGGTGTAACAAAAGTTACAGGACACTTACTACTTACACCCACTGTAGTGAAAGTGTGAAGGTTTTCTGACACTGTTATGGACACCACACATGGTTGAGTTTCCCTGCTTTTTCAAAGGGAAAGAACAAATTAAGATACAGACCTGAGCAAGTGCCAAGGAAATGTAGGGAATATACATATAATGCTTATCAGGAAGTGGGAGGGTGTCTGTCGGATATGTGAGGAATGTACTTCAGCCAAGAAAAGGGTGTGCCTTAATTTTTAATAGTGGAAGTGAGAACACAAGTCTTGCAATAAAAGGCTTTCAAGAAAGTGCCTCTAACTTTTCAAAACTTTTGAAGACAGACAGAAAGATATATTTTAAGGATTACTTAAAGAAATGTGAGTATTTAATAGGCTTGCCTGCAGACAAAACCTTCCCTAAGTTTGCAACGGGCATTTGCAGAAGAACATCTTTCTTTGTACAGTTTGACAAGAACCAGGTTATTTTGTTTTAGAAATATTTGCCTCTGGGCTCTTCACCTCTAAATTTCTTGACCACCCTTAAAAGCATACATTCTCTATGCACAACTGGTTTGGATCAGTTCTGCGTGGACCATAGAAGCATGGAGGGGAACTGTTCCTTATCTGTCCAGCTCATACCTGTGAGAAAATACACTAAAATGTAGCTTTCAGAAGTAGACAAGAATGTTGCAGAAAGGTTAGTCCACTGAGTATAAGGAAATTCTTGTCATAAAAATATGCAGAAATATCAACATTGTATTTTTCACCAAGTAAGTGTAAGAGGAATTTCCTGGTAAATCAGGCCATTACCAGAAGACTCCAGATAAATTTAGCGCTAAACTTTTCTTCCTCTTTTATCCCCCTAGATTTTCAGTTCCATCCTTTCCTGTGGCATGCCTGCCCTGTAAAAGCTGCTGAACCCAGACTAGAATCACTTCTTGTAGGAACAAGGAAGGAGCAGCCTTCCTTTAGTTTAGGAAACAGTCAGGGCTTCTGGCATGGACTCAAGTGTCTTGATTATTTAGTTTGGCTAACAACTCAGTATGAAGCATGAAGAGCTCTGAAAGTGGGTCCTACACTTCCCCTGTTAAGGTACAGACGGGAATATCAGCCACTGGCAAGGAAACAGCAATGATTAAACTGCTTGACATGCATCTAGAGGTTCACAGTTGCGGTGGTTTAGCCTCAAAGAGTGGCTGAATGACCAGGTACCTTTCCATTACACTTGATAGAAGTTACCTCCAGAGCCTGAGGGCTTGGGACTTCTTTCCAATCACCTTGTCGATGCCTCCTTCTCTGGACAGGGATCCCGGCTGCATGGCCTCCCTACCTTCTACTTCCAGGCTGCTGGCCCCATCATCCCAACATCAGATTAGCCAGGTGATGATGTGCTCCCCTGGGAGGCAGCTGAAATCTTCTCATGGCTCAGCTCACTCAAGGACAAAGATCAGGTTATCATGTCTGTTACTACCCCTTCTTCAGGTTCTTACAATGGTCCCATTTCATCATCTTTCACAATGCAGACTGATATCTCTGTGCATTTCCTCTTTGTGTAGGGACAACTGGTATTGGTACCAGTTGGCTTTCTGACTCAACAACAGGGATGGCCTTGGAGGCTTGAGTACGCATGGTACTTCTTGTGGGGATTGGAGGAGCTGCAGTCTGAGTAGCTACAGTACCTGTTTTAAAGGTTCTTTCTGGCTCAGCTACAGTGTCAGTTTCTGAGGTTTGGGCAGCCACAGTGCCTATGGACCTGTTTTTCTTGTCAGGTGTTTGCTTATACCCTCCTATATACCATGCCAAACCTGACCCTTCAGCCCCAGGGAACATCTCTAGGCAGTATTCTTGAAACAATTTTTGGTAACATGTAAGACTCAAAAGACGTTCAGGAGAGCGAGCAACAGGCATATACTGACCAAAACATCCCAGGGATAGCCTAAAGTCTCAACAAGCTTGAAGCAAAAAGGGGAGGAGAAAGTATTCCCCCATCTTCTCCATAAATTGTGTGATTATTAAATAATGCTAAGATATGTTTCCCAAAAGATGGAAGTGATAGAAATGCCACACAGAAATATCCTCTGAGGCTGACAAGCACAGATATCTTATCATAAATCAATATCACACAGTACAATGAAATTAGAATCCTGCCTCCCCTCCCTGAGGGGATAAACAACACAGCAGGGATTACACAAAGTGGGTGGAGGCTCACATACCAGACCTAGGAGATGAAACAAGACATCATAGTTGCCATCACCTCTTTTAACAAGATGATGAACATTTACCTCTGCTTTTTAACACAATGGGGTCAGATCTACCATTATCCTCATTGGGTGCCAAAAAGGACTGTGGTGGCTCAGCCTCAGATGGTGGCTGAGCACCACATACCACTCCCAGAGGAGAACAACAGAGCCACTGGGAGTTGGGATAAGGACAGTTCACTGACAAAATCACCGTGAAAAGGAAACAACAGCCTGCAGCAAATTACACTCACACCCAGTGATAACACAGAGCACAACACAATGCAACGACTGACCCAACATCCCAACCCACACTCAACCTGCCCTGAAGGCTTCCCTGAGCAGCCCCTTTTACTGGGGAGTGATGTCAGGTGGTGTGGGAACAGCCTGGAATAACTCAGCTCACCTGGGCTGACTCAGCTCACCTGGGCTGGCTGCCCGGGGAGCTGAACTCCAGCCTGGCCAGAACCAGGACAACAACACAGGCTGTTTCCTCATTAGTCTTATCAGTCCCAGCAAACCATTCCAGCTAATCCTTTTCTCTTGTTATTGAATTTGGCCCTTCTGGCAGCCAACTCAACTACCAATGGATTTTTTTTATATGTAGCTTGCAAAGGAGAAAAAAAATCTGAATCACAAATTGAACAGACACATCCAAGTTTGTGGGAAACACCTGTGGTTTTCTCAGAACTCTCCATGTCATAGATGAGTGCCTCTGATATCCCATGCAAAACATGGATTAAGCTGATCTGTTCTCTCTTCTGAATTTTTTTTTACCTTTTCAGGAGCCAACAGGCATCCTAGTCAAATGTCATCTTGAATATACCTCATGTGATATATAAAGGGGAATTTTCAACCAGTCTTTATTATTCAAGATCCCTGGACATTTTTTGATGATGCTGGTGCTCATCTCAGGAAATCTTAAATCAAATCTCAGATTCATAGTCCCTCTTTATATGTGAAAGAGGAAAATTAATGTCTTGCATCAGATATTCACATGTAACCCTTTCCCACCAGGATGCTAGAAAAGTTTGGAGCTGTAGATGAACTAAACCAAACTTTTGAGTTCATCCCTATTAAAAATCTGTCTAAATTCAATTGCATTTTTAATTACAAACTGGCTGTTGGTTTTTCTGTGCTCTTCTGAACAGCTGCAGTGTTCTCCCCTATGTTCACTGCATTTCATTGGCAAGTCCCAGGATTTATGAAAGGGATTATATGACATTGTTGCCTGGACTCAATGACCTAGGCAGTCCCTGCCAATCCTATGTCCCTATTTTTCTGTGATTCCTGTAGAGTATGTAAATTATATTAGGATTGCTGGCATGAAAGCCACAATGCTAATCTTTTTTATTATTGCTTTATCCATTTTGAGCTGGCATATCCATATCACAGCACTTCATTTTCCATTGTCTTGCTGCTTATGCTGTCATTTAAACTAACCCATAAAGGGTGTCAGAACTCAACTGAATCAGAGTGGAAAAGCTTGAAGTTCATTTTGCACAGATGTAAAATGATTACCTAGGCAGGGGGAGATCAGTCCCCTGTGAATATTTTGATGCACCAAGGTTGCAAAGCCATTTTTGGGCTGTTGGTCTGTGAAGTGTCCTCTTTCAATGATTTAACGCTTCAAAATATAGACACCCCTGCACAAACAGAGGATTAGGATGTTCCAGGCAGTGGATTGTGAATGCAGGAGAACTTTCATGCAATGAAGAGCTTCTTTGCAAGGGAATTACCATTGTAAATAAACACATAGTTCTGAGAGCAAACGAACTAGTGAAGTCTGGTTTCCCATGGTTGGATTTTCTAGTATCTGGTAATGTGCAAACTCCAGTTGAGGCATTTCAGACAGCTTTCTTCATGTGGATTGTCTAATGTTGAGTGAGGGCAGCTGCTCTGGTGTTGGCCTGACCCACAGCGAAGCAGCAGATCTCAGTGCACAGTGGTTTTTAATGACTTTCCTGAGGCAGGGAAACACCAGAGGAGTGGAAGAGCCCCACCATGAACCAACAGCTCTCATGGGATCCACTGAGGAGCCTGGGCATTGCCAGAGCACTGGGGTCCATCCCCATGCTTGTAAAGATCTACCTGGGGAGCGCTGTAACCAGAGCATGGTGCCACAGTTCCCATGGGAGGGTGCACTGGGAGGGCCTTGTCTCCCTACCAGCTGAGGAGGTGACTTCCATTGGTGGTCATCACCCCCTCAGAAGGCCCTTAGCCATGGTATCCACCTGGTATAAAGCTCTGACCTCTGCGCTTGCCACAATGGATGCGGCAGCTCAGACAGAGCTGTCGCAGAAACATGCAGCCACCCAGCTCCCAGGCTGCAGGGAATGCCAGAGCCTGTCACGAGGAAGAGCTTATGGGTCAGGATTAAAAGGAGCACAGGAACTGGGGGCACTATAGTGGGGGTCTGCTACAGGCCACCTGACCAGGGATACTGACCAGACGAGTTCTTCTATAAATAGGTAGGAGCAGCCTCATGTTCATAGTCTCTGATCCTCATGGGGGACTTAAACAATTGCAATGTCTGTTGGAGGGAAAACGCAGCAGGGCATACGCAATCCAGAAAGTTCCTGGAATGCATTGATGACAACTTCCTCCTCCTAGTGAAGGAGGTGCCATGCTGGACCTTGTTCTCACCAACAAGGAGGGGTTGGTAGATGATCTGAAGCTCAAGGACAGCCTTGACTTAGTAACCACAAAAAAGTGGAGTTCAAGATCCTTGCTACCCTGGACTTCCAGAGGGCAGACTTTTGCCTCTTCAAGGGATCTGCTTGGTAGAGTATCATGGGACAAAAGCCTGAAGGGAAGAGTGGCCCCAGAAAGCTGGTTAGCATTCAGGAATCACCTCCTCCAAGCTCAGGAATGATGCATTTCAATGAAGAGGAAGTAAGGCAATAACACTTGGAGGCCTGCATGGATGAACAAGGAGCTCCTGGACAAACTCAATGGAGAATGGGTTGAAAGCAGCCCTGAGTAGAAGGACTTGGGAACACTAGTGGGAGAGACACTCAACATGATCCATCAATGCATGCTGGCAGCCCAGAAACCCAACCGGGTCCTGGGCTGCATCAAAAACAGCATGACAGCAGATTGAGGGAGAGGATTCTGCCTCTCTGCTCTTGTGACACCCCACTTGGGGTACTGAGTCCAGCTCTGGGGTCCCCAGTGCAAGAAAGATATTGAGCTGTTGGAGTGAGTCCAGAGGAGGGCTGCAAAGATGATTAGAGGGCTGGAGTACCTCACTTATGAAGACAGGCTGAGAGAGTGGGGCCTGCTCAGCATGGAGAAGAGAAAGCTCTGGGGAGACTTTATTGCAGCCTTCCAGTACCTAAAGGGGGACTAAAAGAAAGATGGAGAGGGAATGTAGTGACAGGACAAGGGGTAATGGCCTTAAATTAAAAGAAAAAAGATTTAGATTAGATATTAGGAAGAAATTCTTCACAATGAGGGTGGTGAGGCCCTGGAACAGGCTACCTAGATAAGTTGTGGATGCCCCCTCCCTGTAAGTGTTTAAGGCCAGGTTGGATGGACCTTTGAGTGATCCCATGGCATGGGGGTTGGAACTTTGTGATCTTTAAGGTTCTTTCCAACCAAAACCATTCTATGATTCTATGATGATCCTATCTCAAAAATCCTCATTTTCTCAGATAGAAAAAATACCAGTTAAGAGAAAAATTTACTTTCCAGCATTGCCACTGGGGCATACTAACCATGGGAAAGTGGCTGTAGCCTTTCCTCCCATCTGCCCATTTATATGGCCTGGTACAGTGCACTAACGTTGGATTCAGGAAGAAATGTGCTGCTATGTGGTCCATCTGTACCACAGGCCACAAACAGTTCTGCAGCTGTTTAGCTGGGAGAAGCTAATAATTTAGAGAAAGGACTGCACATACTTTCTACAGAATGTTGGCTGCTCTTATAAATGCTCTTATAAAGCATGCTCTGCCTGCTTCCTGTCACCCTGAAACTCATCACAGAATAATCATTTTTTTGTAATGATGAGGGTGTAATAAAGCAGCCGTGACCCACTCAAACACGTGAATCTTCAGCTTGGCTCTAAATAACTCTTCAGCTCTTTCATTATATTAAGGCCCCAAAGTGGGGCCTTTTGTTGGCCTCTGCAGAGTAAGGAAAATTAGATTGCTCTACACTGTGAGGCTATTTTATTATAATAAATGCATTGAAGATTGAGCTCTTTAATTAATATCTGGAAAAGAAAGGGAAGGATCTACTGTTGAACCCCCTTGGGCCATTTCAAGGAGAGAGGGAGAGTTAGAATGAGCTGGAGAAAAAGAAATAAAGTGTCTTCCTGAAAGACTTCCTCCTCATGGGAAGCAGGATTTCTTTGGGGTATTTTTTTGGTGGAGGACACATCCCAGGACTATCACAGAGAGAAATTATAGGTACAATTGGGGTCAGCATCCCCTTTTGTCTTTCCTTAGTCACTTTCTCTGAGGGTTCCCAAAGCAACAGAATAATGACATTTTGGCCTTCTGCCATCTGGAAATCTATGTGTAAATGTTGTCTCCTTTCTCTACCTGGCAAAGTGAAGTGCAAGGTGACACAGCAAGGTGACAACAAGGAGTTCAACAGCCTCTGAAAACAACATTCCTGCACCCTTTCCACTTCCATCTGTAGCATGAATGCAACTTGACAGTTTTCCGTATTTGCAAATTTAGAAAAATTTTCTGCACTGTTTTTGCTGAAGAACTAGGAAAGTGGACTGGCAACTGCCATAGTTTCAAACAGAGAGGCTGGGAGGTGTTACACTTGTAACTCATATAACCTTTTTCCCGGGCTGGGTGGCCAGTACCAGTGTATGAGTGCACCTAGGCTAGTTCACCTTGAGCTGTGAGGAAGGATTCTGCATGACTTTTATGAGGATATAATTTGGTGTCACCAATGTGTGGTCGCTTGCTGACCTTTCCACTGGGGCCCTATACCCACCCAACATTTCCTTACCATCTTTAGTCTTGGAGCTGTCACCGTGTACCTACACACCATATCTATAGGTGATGATACAGGCCATATCTACATACCATTTGTCTTGCTGTGCTGTGTGTCAGTAGCACTACCATCCAGCCAGCTTTTTGCACATCACCATCTTGTTGCTATCTCAGTATTAATGAATTCAGCTATTACTGATTCACTGAACTGGAGGAACGCATCTCCTCATCACCGACTCTAGAAGTGTCTTCCGAGGAGTCAAAGAGATGTTTCACTCACCCTCATTCACAGTTTTTTCAGCTCCAGTGTCTGTTGGATGGTACTGTGGAAAGTGATGGTCAGGATGAGGTTCTGCCTGGCTTCTCATTTTTATAAATTGTTGTTTATCTTTCATTTTTAACTTGGGCCAATTAGAACAGCTATAGTGCTTCTGGTTTTGGTGTCTGTGGTGAGGGCATTAGTGTGGGTCAATGCACAAAACAGCACGGTGCAGTGCAGGCAGAGTTCAGTCATTCTCATTCCTAACACCCATGGGCTCTGAAGGAGCTTTTTCAGCTTGGCTACCTTTAAGATAGAATCAACCAAAAAAACATTCATGCTACCAGTTGGGTGAAGCTCAAAAGGCCTATGGTCTAGACCCACAAACTTAATTCTGCTGAGCTATTCCAAGGATTTGCTCACCCTTGGGAAAATAGGCTTGCAGCTTCAGCGTGGACAGTGCAGTAAAATGACACAACAGCTGCTGATTGTGCTCCAGAGATGCTTGAGGAAGGGCAGGAGATGCTGGGCTAAATTGAAGTAGCATCCTTTGGTAATTAAGATCCGACTGGCTGAATGACTCTGACAAATTTCTGAAGCACTGAACTGAAGGACCAGGAGCAGATTCTCTTTTGGCATGCTAATACAAGCCAGTGCTGTGAGTGGCTCCAAAGAGCCATGTAAATGCAAATGAAGGCAGAAGATGAGTTTATGGAACAAATACCAAGTCTGTCTCTCATTCTCTCTGCTTTGATTTCTGCTACCAATTAAAAGATAAAGAACTTTACAGCACATATAAGTCCAATTAGATCTTGTAATGAAAACCTCAAGTGCTACCAAGGTGGAATTCACAATAATTAGTTTTGATACATAAATAAAATTTTCAGATGCAATTTGTTCTTTTTAACTCATGTTCCTCTTTCAGTTCATAGTGTTTTATTATTTCACTGATGTGTGAGAAGTAACTGCCAATGTTTCTGTTCCCTTGGTTCTTACAGCCTCTATGCTGTATGCTAATACCTTACAAAGAATTAGGATTAATAACAAATTTAATAAGCAATTATTCTAGTGGCGATGCTGTGAACTGGAATTATAACTTCAAGAACAGGTGAGAAACATTCACAGCCCCTTAGAGTTCCACAGCTTCATCCATCCAGGGAAGGGCACAGAAACTGCTATGAGTGAACAGGCAGGAGCTGTCATGGTTTAACCTGTCAGGCAGCTCAACCAGCCACGCAGCTGTTTGCTCACCAGTGGAATCAGGTAGCAAATAGGCAAAAAAGTAAAACTTGTTGGCTGAGATAAAACCAGTTTAATAGGATAGAGAAGGAAGAAGATGATGATAATAATAATGATAAAAGAATATACAAAATAAGTGAAGTGCAGCACAATTGCTTGCCACTTGATGACCAATGCCCAGCTAATTCCCAAACCACAGCCCTCCTGGGCCAGCTTCCCCCAGATGATATGCTGAGCACGACATCCCATTGTATGGAATATCCTGTTGGCCAGTTTGGGTCAGCTGTCTTGGCTGTGTCCCCTCTCAGCTTCTTGTGCCCCCCCCCTGCAGAAGGCTCATGCCTCCTTGCTGGGAAGCTGCAAAGTCGTTGACATAATTATAAACACTAAAATATCAGCACACTATCAACATTGTTTTCCTAGTCAATCCAAACCACAGCACTATACCAGCTACTGAGAAGAAAATTACCTCTATCCCAGCTGAAACCAGGACAGAAGCCATGGCTGGCTATGATACTGTGCCCGGGGTTATGAGTGTTACGAGCAGGTAATAACTTTACAGGCTGTAGTAAGGACTCTCTGCTTGATGAAGTTATGTGTATAAAACCCCAAATGCCTGTCTCACATTCACGTTCTTGGAAAATATTTAATGAAGTTATGCAGTTAGATCTTAAACCATACATATTAAGTAGAACTTTTTCACTTGCTACTTCATCACACTCCTTTAAGACTTATTTCCTTTTAAACAAAGATACAGTTTAGCAGTTCATGCTGGAACCACAATACACAAAAGATGGTATTTTAGCTAAGAATTGCATGAAAATTTAAGACTCTGCAAGCCCTTTTTTTCTATACTGCATGAGTTCTTGAGTTGATGTAGAGCATTACCTAGGGCGAGATTTTAAGGCGTTAGCCCCCTCCCCTGTACCTTCAGAGTAGTAGTGGTGCTGGAAGTTTAGGTCATTTAGATACTTAAATCCCTGTTTTGGAGGAGCTAACAAAGGACTTGGACATCAATGAGATCTAAATTGCAGGCATAAAATTGCATCTGTTGAAATGATCTGTATTCACAACATGGAAACAATAATACTTCTGTACCTTATCACTGTGCTATGAAACTAAATACCTGAATATTTATAAGAAACATATGGAAGTGCAGATAAAGATTGATTTAGTCACTCTTAAACAGTAATGTTTTAGGGTGTTTGTGCCGTGGCACTGGGAATTGAGTGACTGCATACAAAAGATGCAAATTACCTCTGCTCATGCCCTGCTTGTTTTCAATAGCCATAGACATTCAAAGGGCAGGGGCTCTCAGAATGCTGCAGGATTCAAGGCATAACATTGCAGATGCTACCAGGTGTGCATCTTCTGAAAAGCTCGATGCCCAGGCTGCTGCATTTCCACCTCAAAGGACACTTCTCTGGACTCCAGTCTTGGCTGCTTTATCAGTATGTTGTCTTCTTGCTTTCTCCTGACTGACATTCTGGGCAAGTAATCTTAGCCCTGTCAAAATTATTTAATGCTGCATCCCTGTGCACGTCTCAGGTTTTATCTTTGCTGCCGTAAAGGGAAACTCAGGTAAGGTTTGGCCATGCACAATTCAGACCTGGGTCACCACAGACAACAGAAGAGGGAAAGGCCAAGCTTATCACTCCATAACACAGCCTATGGCCACAGGAAACCTTTCTGCAATGCAATCTGTCAACCTGCAAGGGACTGGGAGTTGTGGAGATGATACAACAATGTGGCTTATACTCCATTGTATCTTCTGCTGATTAAAATGCCTTCCTGCACCAAATACCGCAGCACTCCATACAAAAGACTGCTCATCTGTTTTGTTCTCTAAATGCATTTATAAAATTAATACAAGAGGCCCAAGACACCTCTGAACCAGAGATGTTTGTGCCAATGGGAGTATCTTCAGCATCCCAAATTGTATATCTAGCCTGCTGTATGCCACCCACTTTAGCAATCTTGCTAAAAATCACACTGCCTTAATCTCTGATCACATCAGGATTGCATTAATTTCCATGAGTCTCAGGGGACATGCAGACAACCGGTGTCATTCCATCTAATCTGAGAGGTTTAAATACTTCCTCTGGGGATCAAGACATACCAACATATCTATAATCGAGGGAAGGAAAGAGAGGCACCTCCAGAGGATAACTCAGATTCAGCTAGTGAGAGGCAGTTTGTAGGAACATCCTTTAGATTAACAGAACATGACAGCTAACTGAAGTAACACCTGTAGTCCAGAAGCAGTATAGATGCATTACCATGGCTTTGTATCCCAAACTTACAAACCCCCACATCTCTGAAACGTGGTGGGTTTGAATGATGTACGCTGTTTATGCAGCTCCTTCCAAAGTACAGCTGGAGCCCAGCCAATTTACAATGTTGTTTTGGTACCTTGTAAATAACTGTCAGTGAATTCCCAGCTCAGGATATAGCTAATGGATACACGGTTACAAGAGTCTGCTTTCCTCACAGCCAGCAGACAACAGGCATTTTTCATTCCAGGATTCTTCAGGCAGTAAAGGTATCAGTCATTCAATGGGTGCTCCTGAGTGTAATTTGCAATAAATTAGCAAAAACAAAAGAAAAAAAAATCACCTATTTATGATCACTCTCAGCAATCACAATGATAACAACCATAATAGAATGACATTGATAAGAAGAATCAACCAAAATCTCATTTCTGAGAGTGCTAAAGAAATATCTGAGTACCAAAGATACTGAATTCCATAAAAAAACCAGGACATGTTACAGGCTACCATTTATAGAGTAAGATGTTTAGTTATCTTAAGAACTGCAGGGAATCTGAATATTCACAGAGTGCAATCCTCAACAAGTCATTTTCATTCAGCAAAAAAAGAGGAAATGTCCTTTTCAACACTGCTGCCCAGAGCCAGGCTCTCTTCAGCAGCACACCAATCCAAGGTATCTGCTCTTAGTGCTTATTAGAGCATCTGTAAAAACCAAGCAGCACATGTGAGAAGCCCGGGTGCTCAGCAGCAGCCCTGCACTACCTGCTCAGCCCATGTGCACAACAGCCCTGTGTTGAGGATGCATTGTGACCCCAGATCTGCGGAACCAAAGCAAGGTGTAACTCCTCCTCCTTGGCTTGGAGGAGGAGTTACACCTGCAGCAGGCATTTCCAATGTTCTTAAGGAGAAAAAGGGAACAGCACGATAAAGTCACGGAGCAGAAGTAAATCTTTGTCTTTTTTCTTGCCTTTTCCCAACCGCTCGGACCTGTATGATACACAGCTTCCTTGAGTGCCCCTAGCCAGGCCTTTAGAGAGTGAGGAGGTGGGTGACAGAAGGCTTCAAGAACAACATCTCATTCAGTCTTTGTGTGGTGACAGCACCCGGTCTCAGTCAGCAGCGGCAGAACTCCCAGCTCCTGCTGGATTTCGCCGCGTTATTGGCAGGGTGGTGCGGGCACTGCCTGGGGAAGGAGCTGGCTATCAATGCCAGCCAGCAGCAGTGTGGCGTGGTGCCTCCTGCCCCTTGGCCAAGTACTGACAGAATTAAAAGAGGAATGGAGGTGCTAGCAAAAGACAAACAAAACATGTCTTTCCTCTTTACAGGTGCAGAGCTCTTCCTTTTCCCTCATCACAGAGGTGTGCTCAAACCTGCAAACATGCTTTTAATTGAAGGGCCTAAACCGTCAATCATATCCAAGAGCTTGCCACGTTCTGCACCCCCTACCACCTGCTTACGGGGAAAAACAGAACCTACCAGAGGAGCATATGAATTGAATTGTATTGAAAATTTACTCAGTCAATCTTCTGGGACCAATTCTTGTCTCTCAGAACTGATTTCACTGTGTTGTTTGTCTTGGTAATATAAGGAGAAGTGCTTTCTTCCTTCTGGGAATTGAATCGCCTCTCCCTGTAACCTCTCTGGCACAGCAGCTGAAAACACAGGGGCTGTGTTACCTACTGGGCAAATTCTCAGGCATTAAAACCTTTCTATTCTCCATCACAGCCTACTTTGAGGTACCCTCTGTTCTTAACATAAAAGACAGCTGTCAGGCCCATTAAACCATTCCTTCAGAGCTGCTCAATCCAGTGTATGCCAGAACTAACATGCCCTACTGTCCTGCAGTGGAAAGAGATAAGGTTGTGATGAGCCATGAAATAGCAGCTTTAGCACAGAGTTTTATCACCAGAACCACTTAAATGTTGTTGCTGTTTTACTTTGTTCCTGAAGAAAAACTGATTTGCTTGTATTCAAAGCCTCTAGCAAGAAACATAGCTCTGAAACAGCTAAGTTTTGGTTGCTATTAGCACAGAACCAGGGGCACAATGGGAACTTCTGTCTTGCTGTCAAATTTCAGTGTAATGCCTCAGCCAGACTGAACTCAGCTCTGCAGCCTTAATCTGAAGATTACATTCCTGTATCTAAGGGCCTCTTGCAACTTGGAGCCACTTGCATGGGCTGTTGTAAGTTACAGCAACTGCTTTGCCAATCCAAGAGGGCAGAAGGGCTGGATCGGCTTTATAGTACTCGGGAATTTTCCTGTGAAGAATCCCTTTTTATGGATGAACACGGCCCCAGTGTGGCAAAGAGAGACTTGGTGGAGAGGAGAAAGAAAATCAGATCAAAGAAGCAACACAGAGAAATATGGCCAGAGGATGCATGTGTTTGAGATGTGAGGCATTGAGACAAGGAGGGCCTGGTGTGCAGGCAGGCAACACGTTTCAGTTAGCTCTCTGCTAACAGTATTTTTGCTAAGACATATCTTCTAACATATTTATATTGATCTTTGAAGTACCAGGAAACCCTTATGACAAGAACCAGACTTTCCTTCTGTCTTAAATATTACCCTCAAAGGGTCTGTTGCCAAACATCCGTGGTATCATCTCTTGCCTTTTCCTGATACTTCTTTCGAGTCTTATTCCAGAAGATTGATTTGTCTGTAGTGCGCATGGGAAATCCTCACATGTCCACTCTGCACAAGCCTCTAGCCCAAGCAATTTCTCACATGCTGCTACTGTGATCTATGGGAACAATATATATTGATTAGTGGCTGGACATGAAACTCTGCAAGGCTGAAGGACACTTCTTTTATTGAGAACCAATTCCCTGCTTGCTCCATTTTCCTGTTATGAGCTCCAGAAGCAAAGATTAATGACAGCCGTTCCACTTGTTTAAACAGCTGATGTCTCAGGCCTAGATCCCACCTGGGGCTCCCTTCTGGACAATAACAACAGACCATTACTGAGCTAAGCAAAAAAAACCCCAAAAAACCACCCACCATAAAAATAGCAAAGCTTTTGCTTCTAAGCTAGCAAAGAAAATAATTTCTTCAGGAGCAGACAACCCGTTGAAGGGCAGAAAACAGGCAGCAGCAGAATGTTTGCTGTAGTCCATTACTGTTGCATATGCAATATGCAGGCATTGCTGGGGTGAGAGGCAGGTGCTGGGCATGAAGAGGCACAATTGATATAACTGTGTGATGGATGTGTTCACAGGGAATCAAATGTAGAAAACGACAGGGTCAATGATAACAGATGTGTAGATACAGAAGAAGAAGCTGGAAGAATGCAACAACACAGAAGAATAGGAAAATAGGCCTACAGAGCTATTTGGGGCACTTACAGCCAGTGTTTTTGGCACAGGGAATAAAGAGGATATAGAGAACAGGCCAGCAGATCTGGTCCAGGGATTAAAGAGATGTAACCTAGGAGTAGGATCAACATTTCTTGCTCCACACCCAAAGACGTGGATTAAGAGATATATGGCCCAAAGAAAGGACACAGGTTGCTTTGCCACTTTTTTGGCACCAAGAAGATGGCAATAATAATGAAAGATGGAGATACTCTACTGCTGCTGCAAGTGCTACGGTTACTCTTCAGTTAGCCAGTTTCAGGTTCCCAGATTCTTGATGGGGGGGGGGGGGGGGGGGCGGGTCACCAGTACCAAATCAATTTAATGGAAAAAATGGTCAAGAATAAAAGCTAATTAAAAGGACCACTTGAAATTGAGTACTGAGAGTTCATTGCTTTCTGCCTTTTTTAAAGCTCCACAATCCGGTTTGGTGGGTTATTACTATAACATAATTTTTTTTCTAAAGCAAAATTTTACACATAACTCTCAGGTATAGTTGGAGAAATAAGAAATAGGCATCAAGCAGCCACCAAGCCTTCCAATTACATTTTCTTGCCTCATTCCACGTGAAAAATACCAGCTATGCCTTCAGTTACAGTGCAAACCATTGAAGTAATGAATATTACATCTTGTAGCCACCACTGACATGCAGGGATGGGGGAGTTTGGAGTGTGTTATTTGGTTGTCATTTGTTTGACTAAGGAACAAAAAAAGGGAAGAAAATAGAGCACCCTCTAGCCCTGTCATCACCACTATGTCTGTCTCCATCTGTCATCCACGTAGGCTCTGAGTGATGAAATTCATGAGCACTTTTAGGCACATTGAGTGAGTACTGCTGAATCAGGAGAATCACAGTCTGGTCTCAATAATGAGTTAGTCTTTTCAGCCTCATGTTAGTTAAAAGACTTTTACAGGTCCTTGGTACAAACCCAGCTGTTACTTTCAGAGAACTTACGAGTACCAGAGCAGAGGAGCTCGGTCTCATATCCTAGTTCCTGCTCTCTGGGACTTTGGAGAGGAGGGATGAAGCACATGTGATTCTCAGCAGTGACCTTGTCTGCCTCCTTTTCTGCTTTGGGCTAAGGAAAGCTGCCGAACCTCACATTGAAGCGAGGTGGCTGGGCTGGTTTGGCATGTTCGAAAAGACACACGGAAGAATCTGGAGGGGACTTATTTTGTGAGGTGCTTGGGACTCAGCGAGGTGCAGAGCTGCCTGGTAGAGCTGCCTGTGCCAGGGCTGAACTAGGGGCTCTTCTCTGCTGACCTGATTTCACTACCTTCCAGTGAGCACCTAAAAGTGCAGTGTTATCCCAGATACTGGTGATGTGATAAAGGTTGCTGTTGCCTGGTCTGCTTGGGAGACAAATAAAGATGGGAACTTCTCCCTGGAAATTTTGTAGGTTTTATTTATATATA
Source organism: Laterallus jamaicensis coturniculus (assembly GCA_022605575.1). Taxonomy (NCBI): domain Eukaryota; kingdom Metazoa; phylum Chordata; class Aves; order Gruiformes; family Rallidae; genus Laterallus; species Laterallus jamaicensis. The sequence continues at coordinate 3,654,681 of JAKCOX010000021.1, read as the reverse complement.
TATATTTATATCAAAGAAAACCCTGCCTCCTGTGCTTACTTAATACTGTTGCTTTGGGCCTTTTTGCAACTGTAAGGCATCTTTGTGTACCCAGATGCATCAGAGATCATCTTGTAAAAGTCAAATAATGCATCCTCAAAGATTCAAATCTTGAGACATCATCTAAAGGGTTTTAAGGAGAGAAGATGGTGGCAAGTTGCATAAAATCCACACACACTCTGCTCAGAAACAGCTTGAGAGCAACTTCAGCTAAAGCAATCCTGCTCTTCAAGTTTGGACTATATGAAATAAAGCTGCCTTGATCCCTCCTGAACCGCATCGCTAAATCTAGTCTGGCTCTTCAAATAGCTCCTGACAAAAAGGAGACTCAGCCTTCAATGCAAGTTTTTTACCCAACCCTTTCCTTCTGCAAACAACACATAAATGTCAGAGCCGTTTTACTGACCTCAATAAATGCTTGTGGGCAGGCAAGGATGATCCCAGATGCTGCCAACAAGAGGCCATTAAGATTCATGTTGTGGTTCCACAGCCCCTCTCATCTGGTAGGACCTCTAAGGCTTTAGTCTATAGGTGAGTGTGTCTGGTGGTGTTCAGGCAAGTGACTGAGGCCGGGGAAGCATGTGGGGTGAAGGACAGTTGGACTCAATGATCTCGTGAGGTCCCTTCCGACCCCTACAGTTCTGTGATTCTGTGACAGGAGATTGCCTTTCTGTTTTCTATGCCTGGGAAGATGTGGTGGTTCAGCTCCAAGCTGTGACTGAGCACCACACACCACTCCCACAGAAGAAACAGGCAGAGCCTCTGTGGGTTGGGATAAGGACAGTTCACTGACAAAAGTCACCATGAACATAGAACAGTAACAGCCAGTTACACTCACACCCAGTGATAACACAGAGTACCTTACCTACCTGAGGATTACATAGTGCTGTCTGACAGCAAGGACCAGCAGACACCCCATCCACGCTCAGCCTGTCCTGGAGGTACCAAGCCCTTGCCCTTCCTCAACCAGCCCCTTTATGGGGGAGTGATGTCAGGTGGTGTGGAAACAACCAGACTGACTCAGCTCCCCATGGCTGGCTGCTTGGAGAAGTTAACCCTGGCCTGGCCAGAACCAGGACAGAAGGGTTAAGCAGTGCTCAGCAGGCAGCTCTCATACAGTCAGGTGGGAGGGTGGTTGGTAAAAAGCAAGGTGAGAGGGAGGAGATGCAGAGATACTGTTCTGCTTCCATCCCTGTACCAGCTATCAGAGGCTGCTAGCTGTGTGGGTGAGAAGAATATGCTCTACCCCAGGAAGGATTTTAGAAGCAGGTGTGATTCCTTGCATGCCAGAATGCTTCGACTGCTTACTTTTGAGTCCTGAGGGGCAAATTTAGCTCTAACATGAGTCAATGAGTTTTCACAAGAGCTGAATAAGCTTCACTCTCTTTTATAAGGGGAATAAGAATGTTTTCAGAAGCTAGGCAAAAAAAGAAAAGTAATAAAAATCCCATGCCAGCTCTGAAATCAAACAAACACCCAGCAATTTTTTTCTGAGTGGCAGATAAAAGCATCTTTCCCTTGCTTTCCCCAACAACTTCCTACCCAGAGGATGCTCCAGGTATACAGCTCCCATCTGTTACAGACATCCTCTCATGGTAGACAGCAGGGTAGCTGTGGGACATCTCACTGGGGAGCAATGTGACTGACCAGCACTAAGTAATGGTGGATTCTGCTCACAGTTACAGCAGTAAAAACTGGAATAGGCTTTCTGATGCCAATGGCATAATTTTGGATTTGTTCCTGAACACTGAGCCAGTCTCTGGCCCTCAGTCCTCCCACCTTTATGTTCACAGGAACCTTCTACTGAGAATATGCATTAGTTTGTATCTCTCCTTCCATCTTCCTGTCAGCATGCAAAATACCAGCTTCAAAGCAGAACTTAGATGTAACAGTCAAGAAGCAGATGGATTCAAAGGAGGTACAGAACTCAAAGCCTGATTTTATCTATACAGCTCTCAGCATAGAAATGCTACCTAACTTGGGGACTGTCCTTTCCAAGTTATTTCAGAAGCTCCCAGTGCTCTGCAGAAGGCTGCCTTTGACCGCCTCTTCCTCTTTACCTTGTCTTCCTGGGCTATCCTTTGAAATCCTTTACTTCCACGGGAGGCTTTCTCACTCTAAGACATTGTCGTTGAATTTTTGAACAGGGCATGGGCAATGTGGAAACATTTGCCACTTCCTTCAGAATCAGTGTGAAACCTACTTTCCAAGCAACTGCACTTAGCTACCCAGGCTGTGGGTTTGACAGTCCTGGGGAGCAGAGTGCTGTGGTAAAAAGAAAGCTTTTCCAGAGAGGTTTTCTCTTGCTTTATCTCATCTTTCAGGGAACTCCAGCTATTTTATATTTCATCCTTTCTCAATCCTATTTTTAAAAAAAAAATTCTTTTTTTTTTTTTAAATTTCAGCTTTGAAGGAAGCATCTGCTTCTTCCTGTTTTAACCTAGTTTAAGTCAACTCACTGATCACAACATGCTGATGATGCTATGTTTGGCATACCCTTATTTCAGATTGTTTTCAAAGACTTCCAATTTGAACCTCAGCATCTCTGGCCCTATTTAAATGACTTCAATAAAGCCATTTGTATATGGAAATGTGCTAAATGATTTATCTCAGTTGCATGATGCAGCTGTAGCAGTTCCTCCCTTTCCTCTGACAGTTCCCAGCCAACAATCCCAAGAGGGCTACAGACAACCCAGATCCTGGGGAATGTGAATGGATGTAATTTTGTGAGTATGTTGTTGAGACTTCAGGAGCTACCTGGTTTTTAATTAATACGGTTGTTCTACATTGTCTTCTGGGAGAAGGGCAAAAGAAAGCAATTTTAATGAGATCCCATTGTTTTGTGCCAGGAAAGTGATAATACCCAAAGACAAAATTCAATGAATTAAGAGAATCATAAAAAAATCTCTGGTTAATGGATGTGGTTTTGTGTAATAGGGAACATAGTTGTAGCTGATATATTTGGAGTAGATGTGTTAGAGCTGTAAAGCTAGAACACTGTTTTTTTCTGGGTTGAAAGGCACTCTGGGAGTAGTGGAAAACAGGAAAGAGGAGGTATCAATATGATATTAGGAGGTGCATGTGCATAGAAAGGTAAGAGAGTTTCCACTATGTGTCCAAGAAGATAGGAAGTAATGGAAGGAGAATGGTGATGCATCTTGAATCAACTTACACTAAGCTCTGAAGATGAGGAAAACAGGAGTGAAGTTGATGTGAAGAAGGAGAATTAAGGTCAGTGAAAAGCACCATCTGTTTTTAGTATACCAGTTTATTTGGAACATATTTTCACACAGTTTTTGGTTTATGTTTTCCTCTGATTTCCTAAGGTAAATATTTTTCAACAGAAATTGGAACAGAATTATGTTCTTTTAAAAATATACTTATTTTTAGCTGAAAAAAAACCCTTTTTTTGTAAACATTGTCACTGAAAACAATATGGACATAATTTCCCATGGGAGAAAAAGTGTTTTAAATCCAGAAATAGTCAAACCTTCTCAAGGAGTGAAGAAGAGTGCCTTAGTTATACAAGGGAAGAGGAGAACTGGAGCACTAGAAATGGTATTTGGGATTGGATATCTGGCATATGTATATGGTCCACTTACTGACTGGAATCATGCACTGTAAAGTCCTTCCTCGGTGGCAAGGGGACAGAGGTGACTTCATTGTAGTGCTAATTAATGGAGTCTTCTACTGTTGGTCACTTTGGAGAAACTTTTGATTTTGAACCCAATGCCTGTGCGTGCATGCATCAGTTACCAAAGGGATTAACCTGCCTGGCCCACAGGATTGGTACACCTACAGACAGGCCCCAGCACCTGCAGTTTGCAATGGCAAGTTCAAAACTAGCATACAGAAAGTATTATTACCAAGCAGCTGCTTGCTGATGTGGTTAATTGTTTGATTTATTGAGCTCATGTCATCTAACAGCAAAGCACAGAAATCAGAAGTAGGAGATGTGAGAATACCTGTGGCAAAGTAATTAACTATGCAAATCAGTCAGTTGGGTCTATATGAAGAATCAAGGATTAATTTGTCTGGACTCCTTCAAAAACTATCTGATTGTAATGCATACATTTCTGTGTAAAATATGTGATAGATTGTGAAGTCAGCTTTACTTTACTTTTTAGTGTTGTTTATTACACCTGAACAATGACAAAAATGTCTATGAATGATTCTAGCTCAGCAAAACTCTTCAAACAAGGAAAATTAGCTTAAACACAAGAGTGAGACTTGACTAAGTTGTGGCTGGAACACAAGATATTAATGTTTTCCACCTACTGGAAGCTCTTGCAATAGGTGCAAAATCCATTTCCCCTTAGTCCTCTCAGTTTTGGATAACCTGACTGTGTCCAAAGTGTCTCTATTCACGTTAAAAATGGAAAGGCAATGGCTGCAAAATGCAAGGTGTGAAGATGAGGGTCTGCTCTTCCAGAGACCAGCCCAGGAACATGGAGGTCTCCATCAAGATTTTCTTCCTCTTTACCTTTCTTCCCAATTTTTAACCAGAGGGTCAGGATTTTTTGAAAATGAAATGGCCAGGCGTGCTGTGTCTGAAGCAAACTGTGACAGGAAGATTCACGGTGCCACCAATTCAAGCCCATAAAATATGCTACGGGTCCTTATGAAGCATTTGAAAGATCAAAATCTTCAGAACTAAAATGTTGTTGCTCATTCCTTGCTTTGTTTCTCAATAAAGTGATTTCTTTATTTCCCATTTCTGACCTTCATTCCTCCATCTGCTTCTGTAATTTCTACAGCTGTTGTGATTTGGTTTATAAACTGCCTCTGCCTGGGCTGCTTCTATCCCTGGTGCATTTTGCTTGGGGCTGATGTGTTGCCTAAACCTTTCTCTGTTCTTTGATGATATTAACAAATCGAGTTGCCTCACCGGATTGACTTTTCCCCTCATTTATTTCAGAGAGCAATTTGGATTGAAATCTCCAAACCCATCACAACTGCCATTGTAAATCAAGCTGACAGTCAATTACAAGATGGCCTGTGTATTTGAACAGGCCCGGCTTTGAGAACCCAGCCATTTCTAATATACTTACAGTCCTGTTTGCAGGACACAGGGGTGCCCACTGCATGTGAACGGCTGGGGTTGGTGTGTGGTGTAAGAAATCGGCAGGACTGGAAGAGAACTGAGAGGCCTTGAGTCAGAATGACTGCCAGCCAAGGAGTAAGCCTTAGCTGGTGGGGGTGCTATTTCTTCTGAAGCTCTGTTGCATCTGATGCATTAACACTTTCAATGTCGACAGATAGAAGCCAAGTTCTGATGTACCAAACATGGATTTCAAAAGCAGCAGGGCACATATAACCAATACAGAGGCATTGGAATACACAGGAAGCTTGTAACCTATGAAGGAAGGCATCTTGCACCATTTTTACTTTTAATGGAAAGATATTGCAGTGAGGCAGTTTGTGATATGGGCGTATGTGTCTGTGAGTAAACTCCAGATAGCACTTGGCACAGTAAAATTCCTCTCCATTTGGCAAATCATCTGGTGTTCTCCCTTCTGTTGCATATCCCAGAATAAAATAAAATAGGAGATGCTGTCTTCAAGCGTACAAAAAGAGTGAGCTTAGGCTGCACAACGACCATGTTTCTTATGCATCAGAACTGAAGGTAGTTCTGTTTGACTTACATCAGAAGTCTGCAGCTGGGTAATGGCTGCAGAATGTTGGAGAATGGCTGACAGACAATGGTCATGGAGATATAGCTGAGCTGCATATGCGTACATGAGGAACTGTGTACGTGCACGTAGGCACGGAGTGCAGAGTAAAGCAGAGCGAGGAAGCGCAGCATGACCAATCAGCATCAGGGTCAAGATGACCTTAAACGAAGATAGCCCTCAGAAGAAGCAACTGAATCCGGGAAAAACTGGTTAAAGGAGCTGTAAGAATGAAAACAAGAGTTGTAAGAATGAAAACAAGAGGCAGGCTTATAATGATGTAACTTGTAACTAATAACCAATGATAGTCTGACTAGTAGGCATATATTAACCACAATGTATAAAAGAGGCTAACTTAGAGCTAATAAACGAAGCTTGCTGATCGCTCATATTGAGTGTGTCCTTGTTTCCCTCCGTTTGTGACCATCGGTTCGCGACAAAATGGTCCCCGACAGCAGAAAGCATGCCATGGCATTCAGTGTGGGTTTCTGTCATGAGAGCTGCTCCAACAGGGTGGCGTGTATAACTTCGTATAGCCTTGCACTGGAAAAGGTCTGACAAAAGCAAGAATAACAGCTCTTACCTCTGGGAGGATGCAGTCAGTCTGTGGTGGAGCAAATGAAGTGCATCCTCTGTGCGAGTCTCTCTGTCAGTTTTCCAGAGTATGGTACACCTTCTATCTTGATTTGAGCAATAATAATACAGACATCTAAAGAAAGACTGAAGTTGCAAGATGCTGGAAGAAACAGAAGATTCATTTTTTTAAAATGAGACTGTTGAAGCAGTTGAGGAATATCTTCTTGCTTTGAGAATTAACACATGTTCTATGACGCAGGGACCTAGACTAGAAATAAAGACAAAATTCACAGCTCACATGCTGTGCTTGTATTACAAGCCATCCTCTCTCCCTTGCCTGCAGGAATTTTAGCAGCACAAGGCAAAGCACAGGAAATTATGTGAAAAACAAACCAGGACTAGTGAGGAACAGGCCTGTCCCCATCTGCTTCCTTGGCCCCTGCTCCTTTGCGGGAACACCCTGTCTCTGTTGGATTAGTCTGGGGTAGAAGAAAAAGTGTCCAAACTGGATTAACTGCAATAGCTGCAGGTAGTGAAATGGCCAAGTTACCTCTATTGCATCTGCATTAGCATTACATTCAATCCAGTAGTTTGAGTGTGGTACATCATGTGGCAGTGGATTTAAGAGAGCTCGGTTGTACTTTCTCATTCCATTTAATCTCTCCTGTTTTTCTCTTCATGCTCTGTCTTGCTCCTAACCCGTCGCTTTTTCCTGATCCTTCATTAAGTTGGTAAGTGGTCTCTTTCACGGGCTAGAATAATGTGACATTTCATGGGGTATGTGGTTCCTTCCCTACATGTATCTCACTTCACATAGCAGCCAAACCCACTCTGTCTTCAATTACATCCTTAAGAGAAACGTAGAGAATGGATTCTGTTGCTCGGTTGTTTTAAGGGGACCTAATTTTTTACCTGTGCCAGGGCTAGACAAAGACAGCAAAGGAACGGGCTGAGAATTGCCTGGGTGCAGCGTGCACACATTTGTTCCTGCAGACTTCAACTGGTTCTTCTCCCAGGGAGCATGAGGCTCAGAAACTAAGTGCTTCTGCCTCTGCTTTCTCGGCAGCTGGCTGCTGGTCTGCTGAGGTCAGACTGATGTGAGAGTGACCTGGAGTCACAAGAGGCACTGTAACAAAATGTCCCTGCCATGGTCAGCACAACCCACCTAATTGCTTGCAGTGTTTCCTCCTTCGGCTGTAACTTGGATTTAGGGCTTAGGTACTGTGGGTGAATGAAAGGAAGACAGTCTTCTTGGGCTAACAGTGGTTATTTCAAACTTGCCACAGGCAGGAGCTGTGCATCACGTGTTTTATTCTGACAAGCTTGAGCTGGGCATTATCATGGGCTGCGCAGCCTGGTTCTCAGAGTCTATCCTTAGGGCAAGTGTCTGCTCTGTACTTTGATCCTGTCAGCATCTCACCTAAAACCTCACAGTGATTTGTGGCTGGGCTAGGGTGAGCACCCATGAATTGTCCTGCCGTAGGGGCCAGTCTCCTGCAACTGCTGTTGGACACTGCCAAGGGCAGCAGCGGTCCTAGGTCCATCTCTGGTGTTGAAATGTTTCTAGTGAAGAAATGCCCATCACTCCAGAGGCTATGCAACACGCTTTAAGCAGCTTCAAGGACCTGTCGACTCTTCTCTTAAAACCTTTTTAAAAGAGAAACATCAGACCTGCAAACAAAGCCCTCTGCTCTGTGTGCTGCAGGCTGCTTACTGCTTGTTAGGAGACTCACACAGCAAACAGTAACTATCCAAGTAGATCAGAAGGCACAATTTTTGAAGAGAGTGTGCACCAAAGGAACTGTGGAGATATTTCTTTTGCTGTTTGACGTCCTAGAAAGACAGGATGCTGGTAAACTAGAATGAGACCAGACAATAAAGGGATGGAGGAAATGACTTATGAAGAAGAAAATACATATATATATATACATGTTCATTCTGAAATGCTTCTGCAGTGGTATGCTATTGCAGTTAAAAATGAGGAATATAAGAAATATACCTGCCTTTATGTGGAGTTCATGATGTTTGGACCTGTTGCCCCATATTATTTCTTGCCCCATACAGGTTTTTGGTTAAAACTCATGAATTTATCTTTTTCCTTATCTGAGTATTTTATGGCCCTGGCACTGTTCTCCACCTTCATCTTGTGCTTAAGTGATTTTTTTCTTCCTTTATTTTAGTAATTTGCATAAAATCACAGATAAGGTGTTCTATAGCAATTAATGCACACCAGCCCTTTGACACTTGTTCTGACATCTTTTCCTTATGCTTTTATATACAGAATCACAGAATTACAAGGTTGGAGAAGACCTTTAAGATCATCAAGTCCAACCATTACCCACATTTCCATTCACATCTCATTCATACTGATGTTTATATTTCCAGTATTAATATTTCTGTTACAGATGCCTCAGGTGAGAGGTAAAGGCAGCCACTGCAAACTGTACAGCACCAAAGCCTGGAATTTATTCCTTTGCAGAGAGCCACCACGAGCTTTACATACCACTCAAGTCGCAACTGACATGGCTGAAGAGTCAGCTGAGACTTAAGCAGAGAAAAAAACCCGTGAAATACATCTAAAGGCTCTTTTCCCCCCTTTTTTTGGCTGTCAGATGGCAGCCCGCAGGAGTGAGGGCTACACAGGGCTGAAAACCCAGAGAGAAAGCCTCTGTGCTCAGCAGCCCCGCTCCTGGTGCTGCTGCAGGGCTGTGGCGAGACTGCCACAAACAGCATTGGCAGGTGGGATACAAAGATGTCCCGTTCGTGCTTTGCACCAGCTTCTGAGCTGTTTTGAGCCCTCCTTTCCAAGTATCCCTCTATTATTCCCTTTACTCAAGCTGCATCACTGGTTTTAATGAATATCCCTGAATACCGTGCTGTGGAGGGGCAGCCCATGAGAGCAGTGATGTGCTTGCAAATGTGATCTAAGATGTCCGCCAGTTTACAACACTGACATGCATGCCAGGGGATCACTTTATGTGCTTTTGATATCTAGACCTCTCAGGTGTATAAATACTGTGTTAGTTAAGCTCCCTTAAACACAAGGAAAAATTCACAGATACCTAGAGCATAAAATAATCCATTGCACAACAACACCCTATAGTGGCATTTAATTTCTTGGAAGTCCAAATTGTCTAAACATCTAGAGTTTTTAAACACCTTTTTTTTTAAAGGAGTAGTGAAGTTACATGCCCAGACTTCTTCTTTCCCCGTTTCAGGTCATTTTCTCTGCAGTCCGCTATCTTTTCCACATTAGCAATAATAAGAGAAACTCAGTTTCCTTTCATAACTCGTGACATTTTTGAGCAATCCTCATGGAACAGTGACCCCAAATTTATACTAAATTCTATTTCCTCCCTTCTGTGTATGCACGGTACCTTGTTTTGCAGGAGAAGCGTGTCTGGTGGGTAAAGCACTGGTGCTGCCCACAATGCTGGGGTGAGGGATCAGGTGGTAAATCCCATCGTGAGAGAAAAGCAAACTCAGAGGGTTGTCCGCTTCACTCATTTCCACCTGTAAGAGAATACATGGAGAGAAGATGAAACTTAGATGTTCTCCAGTAATCTTTTGATCTTTACCTGTTCTTGAAGAGATGTTCCAAGACTGATGCCACTATTTTGCCATAGGCACTTCTGTTTCCACAGTCAGCGTGTAGAAATGGATTGTGACTTCTCATAATGTGCCTACTATTCCCCCACATTTCAAGAACATCAGACTCAGGAACCGTTAAGAATTACTTTCAAAACTACATTTAAATGTTATATTGATTTTCAATCCCTTAATCTTTACCAATCTTGTCTGAATTTGCCATAAGTATAATGGATCATTTGGTTTTAGACAAGGCTCACAGCTCAGCATGAACAGCTGCACACTTGGCCAGCTCAAGGCCTCTGCACCATTTTAATACTCTTTATAGGACTTAAGCAATAGAAAGATGTCGAGCTCAATTTCTGAACAAGAATCCCACTCTAAATAATTGCACACGAGTTGTGGACTGTGCCTCCTGCAGCCAATTCCACTCAGTTTTGCCTAAGGAACTCCATACCTGTTTCTTGCTGAGGCTTTGCTGGCTGGCAGGTGCATTGGCATCACTGTTACCTTTATCAGAAACACTGCAAGGAAAAACAAAAATCATATTCCAAAACCTGTCAATTGAAGGACAATTGCTCAATAAAGCTGTACTTCTTCCATACAGTTGTTCCAATTCAGAGGTATGGAAGGATCAACATTTTCTGTTGTAGTATTCAGCTTTCACACTTAATGGCAATAAGACCTGTGTTTCTTCTGTACTTTGTACAGAGCCATCTCAATGGTAAGAACTGAGGCAGGCTATGCTTTGATAGTAAGCATCCCTTGAAGGACTTGGCTGCTCTAAAGATCAGGAAGTTAATGATATTTTGTCTTGCAGCAGGGTGACATTTTAATGTATATTTTAGATAATGCAGCAGTTCAGTGATAATACTGTAAATTATTGCATTTCCTTCCTGGGGCTTTATATAAAATAGGTAAATGTTTCTGGGCAAGCAAAGCCTTCTTGGGTTTAATTTTTTTTTCTCCTTGTCCTTTATATATTTCCATTAGAAGGGCTTTTGTGATCATGGGTTTTTTTCTCCTGGCTTTTGTTGGGAATGATTCTTCCCTGTGGAGATAGCTGGCATAAAACCTCTGTGCTCTGTACTGGAAAATGAAGACATAAACCTTGAGCTCTGCATATGGAGCTGTGGGAGCATGAACTCACTCTCCCATTCACCAGAACAGCAACATCTCCACTTCATCAACGGGGTCAAACAGCCCTTTAAGCCTGAACATGGTAGTTGCTCGTGCAAAGTAGCTTTCTACCAGTGTACACCTATTATTTATCATCCTTTTCTTCCCTAGGGATTTGGAAAGTCATGCGTTCCTGTGTTGAACCCAGTTGATCTTTTCTATACACCCTTTTTAAGCGTCAGCCACTCACAGCAACAAGCAGCTGGGGCAGCAGTTGCACTGTGTACAAACTAGTAAAGTCTGAGTGTGATGTGACAGAGGGGCTTCCTCTGGAGAGGCAAAAGGGAGATGCAGTAAGAGCAGTCTGGGAGTCCAGAATTCACCTTGGACAAAACAGAGACTCACTTGCTATGCTTAGAAATCCTGTTTGTTCACATCATATGCAGCACAACATTCATCTCCAGTGCAATTGAGTGCTGGACCAAGGCCTCTGCATGACCACTAAGTAGGCTGGCACATACAGGTAGGGCACTAGTTCTGGCTACTAGCTTTTGTCCTGAAAGCAGCACGATCGGCTCAGCAAGGTCTGTATGAGATGTAGTTAATTCTCTCTGGTCCTGTGCTGGGCTGTACTGCCTGGGGACCTGTTTGCATGTGTGCACTCTAATTTACGGCGCAAGACAGTCATGATGACAAGCTGTTGTATAAACGAATAAAATCTTTCCCCCTGTGCTCAGGGATAATTCCATCCATTAAAGAAACCTTGTGAAATTCCTCACCATTTCTTTCTGAGCTTCCAAAGTGTTGCATTGGACATCTTATTCACAGACATGACAGAGAAATTAGGTGCTATCTGGTGTATCGAGATCAAAGCTCCTGATGAGCAGGAGACTTTAGGGATGGGGATCCTGTGCACAACCTGGCATACCTCCAACCCCCATGTTGATAGGGAGCTGACCAGAAACGAGGGTGCTCCCACTGTATTACACATCCGGCACACTTCCTCACAAAGGACCAAGAAATTACCCTCTGCTTTGAAAGGATACATGCTCACAGCCTGCACTGAAGAAAATGATTTACCTGTCTGAGCAGATAACAGTAAATGCCTGGCACAGAGCCATACAGCCCCAGGTCTAAAGATACTGCAGCTGTAATAGAGGGATGAAAATGCATGAGGTAAGTTAATTGAGCAATAACTGAAATGCATGATTAAATGAAGAGGTAACCTTTCTGAGGTAGTCCCTCTTAATACATGTGACTTTGCATTTTGCCTTTGGGCTTTTCTACACCAGAGAAATGAGCAGAGGTAAGGTCATGTTCAGTTCATCTCACTCTGGCCTAAAATGACTGCTTTGCTACTACAGTTGTGCTGCAACATTTTTTACCTCAGATGAGCAGGTCAAGAGGTAGCCTGGACTCCCTGCAATGCTTTCTATTCCTCTGCTGCTGCTTTACACACTGCCTGCACATGCCATCCACAGCCTGTCCGGTTGCGATGGGTGTCAGGTGCTTGGGTGAAGAATGTGGCTAGGAGCAAGAGCAGCAGGTTAATTCACACTAGATTCCTCCCATGAGAACTATGGAATGGCAGGGAAATCTGTAAGGAAACCTCAGCCTGTTTCACCCTACTGGAGGTTAGAAAAAATTGTGAAAATTAGCAACTGTAAAGCTGTACACATTCAGAATACACATTACTGAGACACCCTGTTTCCATTCTTGAGGATGGTCTGATGTTATAGGCATCATAAGATTGTGGGTTTTTTGGTAGACAGTTGTCTCATGGCTTCCTGAGCCCACCTCTTACTGCTTTCTGGCCTTGTAAAGGAATTTTTGCCATTTGTTGTTCCGGCGTAATTGGGGTAATGAGGGCTTAATACCCTTACGTGGATGATGGACAGCATGTGCTGTTCCCCCTAGTTTGGAAGAGTTTTGCCTTCTTCCTGCTTGTGAGTTCATCTCTAGCTCTCTGGATCCTCACTTTGCCAGGTGTGGACCCACTTGGTAGAAGCAGGTAGCCTAGGGGAGCTCATAGCATCCCAAATGCAGTGATGGTTAGCCATGAGGAGCTCAATGACTTCTACTTAATGCTGTGCCTCTGATTTCTGCTGCACCAAGGTGAGTCAGGGTAACTGCTGGGCAGTGAGTGAGATCAAATTGAAGGTGGTAAAAATTATCCGAGAGCTGTCCCGTGGCTGTATATATATATATATATATATACACACAGACTTTAATTTACAGCCAGTAAGTGGAGCTAAAGCTCCATGAGACTTTATTTCTTTAGAAAACATATGGTTAAAAATTGCTGATGGAACTTTTTTTCTGCCCATTTCCTTGTATTTATTTAGTCCTTTTGTTGCACATAAACAGTCACGCTGCTGGGAGCTCATGGTGTGAGCTCTTTACTTTTCTATTCCATTCCTTGAGTTGCAAGCAGCACACCGGCTCTCTGCCGCATTGGCTGCAGTTAGCACTTTCCCATGCTGGCTGTTTGGTTTGCAATAGTTCTTCTCCTTAGTAATTTCACACACAAACTTATCCTGTCAGTTAAACACAAAATAATTGCATTTGTGTGTGAGCATTTATGCTTTCAAAGGGGACTTTCATATACTTATTAATCTAATTCAATTAATTTCCTCAGTGGCAATACTGTGCCCAAGCATTTCGGGAGAGTGATCCTTTCACTATGTCATTACTCAGTACTGGAATCCATGTACAACATCTGACGTGTACCTCTGGAGCTGTGCATACCTTTAGTCTCTCTCTGCCTCCTCCCTTACTGCAATTGCATTTACTGGTCTCCATTTTTGCCTGGTCTCGATCCCTTTCTTCTTTTATTCAGCTTGTCTCCTGCTTATAAACATTAGGCCTTCTTTTGATGGATTTAGGCAGGAAAATACTTAGACGTGTGTCTACCTTTAAGTGTTTGAGCTGTGCAATAGATTCCAACGGGACTAGTTATAATACCAAAGTCAGGGATGTGATTGAGTGCTTTCTTGGATGAAAATCATTACTACTTCACCTTGACTTAGATGGCTGAGAACCCAGCTCAGCAGTGAGGGGCTCAGGCGGTTCTTCGATAATGTTTATTTTGTTCAGAATCTACCAGCAATAATACAGCTACAAGTCCTTTGTTGAATTAATGGAGCCTTTTTTTTTCTCAACTGGGCTATTGCTTGGAACCATAAAACGTGTATTATTGAACTCAGCTCACAAGTGTGGCACCTTCTCTATTGATTTTGACAAACTCTTATTTCACTACTGCTACGGCTGGCCATTTAACTTGAATTCTTGGCCTGTAGTCTGGGAAAATGAAGATCACAGAACAGCCCAGATCTAGCATGTGCTTTTCGAGCAATTGGTGTCTGGCTCTAGCAGACCCATAGCTCATTGGATCTGGCCTTTAATTTATTAGATCTGTAAAATGAGCAGCTGCTATCCTGAAAAGGTTCAGTATGATCCATTAAGCACATTTTGCTGACATGGGATAGGAAGGAGAGGTCTGTGGAGTGATATAGAAGAGAATTTCTGGCAGGTACGTTTTTTTTACAGGTGACTAATTCACCAGTTCTTGCAGATGTTTGGATCCTTCCCATCTGGTGCGTTTCTGCTGACAGTGGGGGAGATATTCCAAAAATCATTACACAGACAGAGACACCTCCCCCCTCCCTTGCTTGTATCACCAAAATCTCTGTGATATGAACAAACATTTTGGCATGAGAGTAACACTGGGGAGAGTACCACAGCTGTTTGAGATGCAGGGGAATGGAAGGGAGGATTGACATTACAGGGTGAGGTTCTGCCAAAGACATTTATATGCTGGGATATTTTTCTGCCCAGCAAAATGCAGTATTAAATCAAGTCAGAACATGTGCATCCCTGCTGTATGCTCCATCCACAGCTGTGTCTATAGCAGCATAGTTCTTCCCTCAGTCAAATAAAGGATGCATGTGGGCATCTATGCTGCATGCTGGAGAGGGCCCCACAGTGACAACTGGAATTGCTCATTGGGGATGGCAACAGTTCTGGGAAAAACTTGCCAGAGTCAACAGAAGAACTGAAATCGTTTTAGAAGGCCCTGGCTTTATGAGATTATCTCAAGGGATAGTCTTTTGGGATTATCAAGTCAAATTATGGGTTGTTCTAGAAAAAATGAAATGCTAGTATTTAGAACATTAAGGTCTAAAAGATTTGTAGGCTGATTAAAAAGCATCATTTCATTCTGAAAATCAAAAATTCTTTCTTTCTCATGCATTTCTGGAGACTAGAATAACCACCATGATGTAGGGGTTGGATTTCATGAAAAGATGGAATTATATCAGGTCTGAAACTCTTCAAATGTTTGTTTTATTCTTCCACTAGAGGTTTATGTTTTTAATGCCTTCATCTTTCTTGATATGATTAATTTTCCCCTAGACATTTCTAATACATGCACTGGTTATGAATGATTTCTTTAAAATATGTTTTGGCTTTTTCAGTACCCCCATCAAGCTCTCAAACTATACCCTTTTCCCTCAAATAATTTTACCTCCTAGAGAGTGACTGTGCGTTTAAGCTTTTTCCAATGTGAAAAGATGATTGGGGCACCATCTGATTGTCACTTCCATCACACAGTTGTGTGCACTCAAAGCCCTTGAAACACTTTGCAAGCTCCGGATTGGCATTTCTTTTGCCTCTAATGGCTCTTTGGGCGGACATCAAAACCACTTCTTAAGCTGCTGCCGCTACACCATGGACCTTTGCCCCTTTCAGACCATTTCACCTAAATCCAAGCAAAGGGCTGATGGCTATAAAGCATGAGACAAGCTCAACGTGTACTTGCAACAAGCGAGCATCTCTACATAGCGGCAGGCAAAATGTCACCAGCTTCCAACAAATGGTGTTTTCTCTGCCAAGACATGCCACTTACAGGCCAAGTTACTTGCCACATTATGATCAAAGGTGGTGCTTAGTCGAATGCTTGCTCTCAGCCTGACATTGGACATTAGTAGCATAGGACTAGGGAGGTATAACGCCCTCGCACTCACCCAGTGAGGAAACAATACGCAGAAACAGAGTGAAGAAGCTGCTAGGATCTGTCAGAGCCTGCTCTGAACAGCTGGCCATACCGCCAAGGGGTCAGAGGATAAGGGCCAGGGCATGAGAAGCTCTAGTCTCACCAGCAGCAAGCAGAAAGGCATCTCAGCACCCAGGCCCACAATGCTGGATCGAAAGATGCTCATGATATGCCCTGATTTTGTACAAAGAACCCTGTCCTAAATATTTTCAATGGACCATTGTGCCACTATAACACAAAACTCTTTACATGGTGGGGCAAAGTACGACCTTCTTCCTCTACGGGTAATTGCCCCTAGACTCAGTTGCCTCAGTGAGTGCAGAGACCTAATTCTTACCTGCTATTTCTGCAGTAAGAGTTTGTAGACCCCTAAGGCTTTATGCCACTTTCTGCTCTTGGCTCTATGAATGCATTGCCATGCCCCAGAGAAGGTACAAAGGAAAACCTAGGTGATGGACAATAGGAGGAGCAGAAGACTCTGATCCTGCCCACCACCAGCATGCAGAGTTTGTATGCTCAAAGATAATGTTTAAAAAATTCAAACAAACAGGATTTTTACTGCTCGCTCTCCTGTGCAAAGTGATGCTTGAAGAGATACCTCCTCAAACAGGAGAAAAGCTGCAGTTTTATGGATTGGGCCAAGGCCCTTAGCAGCAGATTGTCAGGCTTGATGGATCAACATTCTCACTTAGGTTCTGGCCTTGCTTCCACAGAAATCGGTGAGGACTCGCTTTTCAGCTGACACTCCCCGGTAACATTGTTTGAGAAAAGCTCGAGACTTTGCACACCACAGGAAGAACATTAAGACTGCGAATTCCTCGAGCCAAAGAACAGTAAAGGATGCATTAAGAAAGGTTGTATTTTTATGATATCTCAGGGGCCTAGGTGGCACTGAAGCCCAAATTAGTTGATTTCTTCCTTGTGTTGTTTGCTCACCTTTTCACTCTAAGTCGTTACACCACCTAGCAATAGAAGCGGGACAGCTCAGGTAACAGGGTTTTAGCCCCAGCAAGAAATGTAAATGTGACTAAACTTGCCCTTGAAATCTTAGCTGTCCTTTTACAATTTCACAGCATACTCTTTGATGATGCAATGGCATACCTTTTCTCCTGGAGTCTCATTCACAACACAGCATGGGCTCTGCTTGTGGACTGTGTCAGGCTTACACAGGGCGTGAAATCATTTCATGTGAGATGACTTTGTTGTGCGCTGGAGATGTTAAACAATGTGCAGTCAATAAGACAAAAAGTGTCAGAAAGAAAAGGAAGTTCTTAGGAATTGGCAGCTGCCTGACATATTACTGAAGAAGACGTTACGCTTACTTCTCCATTTCCTCATCTATTCTGAAAAAATCTTTGTAGGAGAATTCTATTATGAAGTTGGCAAGTCATTTAAACATTTTTTTTCTAACACAGCATGTGTGTGTTTCTCATTTTCTGGGTGCCTAGCTTCTAGCTTACTTTGGCCTCAAGCCATTGAACATGTTGAGGATAGAGACCAAGACTAAGAACTTAATTCCATGTCCTCTGGGAAGCTCATGTACAGAGCTGAAGACTGGGAGGTGCATCTGCCATAACCCCTGTAGCTGAGCTAATGTACTGTAGCCTTCTTCACTAGCTGGATTTTCCTATGAAGCACTGTGAGTTTGCCATCAGAGACTGAGGAACTCTATCTCTGCGCAGCATTGACCAAATGGGCTTTTATATCCGTAGCCTAAGGTGCCTGCACCATAACTGTGATCTCCATGAGCAGAGCCCTGCCAGTTGGCCTAACTTGCCTGAATTCAACTTCAAGCACCTGTTTTTCATCCAGTTTGTGGTTTGGTCGAATAACTGAGCTGCTCCTCTGATTACTGCTGACAGTGACTGATGTGTAGTCTAAATTCTCTTTGAAGCACTTAAGCAAATGAAGAAACATGCTGGATACTTCCAAGAAGGTACTGCAGTGCTCATCACCACTAAAGCCAGCTTCTCCTTACCTCTGGAGAGAAGAGGAAGAAACTTGATGGTTCGTTTTAATGTGAGTGGATGGGGCAGGAACAAATGATTCTGATTCAAACAATGGAGGTGGCTTCTCTTTGAGAATGAAGGGGAGCTTTGAGCCTGCTTATGCTAGTTGGTTGGAGGTGTTCTGTCTTTACTCAATTCAAAAATTGATGGACCCAATTCTAAACTGGCTTTGCCCAGGCTGAGTCTGATTTCACCTCTAATTTTGAAGCCCCAGATTATATTCACAAAACGTATTACACAGAGTCACTTGCTATTAATGCTAAGTAAACACCTATAAATATTAATTTAGTATTTCAACACTGTACAGTAGTTTCTTATTTAAGTAAAATTAAACGTGAACTGAGCATAGATATCTACAAAAGATATGAAATATTTGCCACAGGCATGATTAAACTGCTCTGGCCAGCTTTTCAGTCACCTAGACAAGTACACTTCTTTAGCAAGAGGGCAAGTACCACCCACCAGCTTCCCCAGTCAGTTAGTATTCCTGTGGTTAATTCCTCTGCATCCCCAGGACTGAGCAGCTCTGTGTGGCACAGTGAATGTGCCTTCTATAATCTTTGATACCGCCAGTGATAAGCTGGGGTTTATTTGCATGGTCCTTCACTTTAGATTCTGCTCACAACCAGCAGCTGGGTGCTTTTCTGAGTATCGTATTATCGCTCCAGGCTGTTCAGAGGCCAATATTTCAACACCATAAATGCTGATCCCACTCCAGTCTTTCCCTTATGAGCAGCTGAAGCATTTCTTTTGCTGTTAGTGTAACATAATCTGAGCTATTGGTTTTGATCGTCATATTAGCAGAGCCAGCTGGTACACAGAGACCTCCCATGATAACTAACTGGGAAGTTCAGGTCAACATCAAGTTTGCTTAAACTGGGAAGAGGAGTCAAGATACAGAATTGCTTTTGATGTTATTCCCCCCCCCCCCTTTGAATTATTGTGGAACATAAAGGAAAAAAGCAATGAGGGTAAAGGGTTTTTCGTAAGGAGGTGGGGGTCAATCCTGACTCTACTACAGCAAGAACTCCCAGTTGAGCTGAATGGTACTGCTGTTCTAGCACCCAGAATTTCCTTGGCTGCAACATGGAGGTGAGACTGGAGCTGGTCTCTGGCATTTCACAGAATCACAGAATCACAGAATCTTAGGGGTTGGAAGGGACCTCAAGAGATCATCGGGTCCAACCCCCCTGCCAAAGCAGGTTCCCTATCTCATATTACATAGATAGGCGTCCAGACGAGACTTGAATATCTCCAGAGAAGGAGACTCCACCACGTCCCTGGGCAGCCTATTCCACTGCTCTGTCACCCTCACTGTGAAAAAGTTCTTCCGCATGTTGGTGCTGAACTTCCTGTGCTCCAGCTTACAGCCATTGCCCCTAGTCCTGTCCCCACAGACCACTGAAAAGGGGCTGGCCAATTCCCCCTGCAACCCATGCCTAAGATATTTATAAACACTAATTAGGTCCCCCCTAAGTCTTCTTTTCTCCAGGCTGAACAGACCCAGCTCACTCAGCCTTTCCTCATAGGGGAGATGTTCCAGACCCCTAATCAACTTTGTTGCCCTTTGTTTGCTGTTCTACATTTGGCCACGGATTTCTCTGATGCCCAAAAAGCTGGCAAATCCCCTCAGTGATCTCTAGGAAAGACCCTGGGGGTGACTGTGGATGTACTCCTACAGCATAGGCAGGTCCTACAGCCCTGTCTGGTGACTCGCTATCAGGAAAGGGTTTATTTAGTGCCAAAGGCCTACCATCAAGGGTATGCAAGATATTAGCTACCTTTTACCTATGCTGTGCAGGGTAACCCAATACATGTTAGTGATGTCCTTTGAGGTCCTGTGAGGAAGGAAATGTATGCACTACCATCATCTGAACTGGCTGGCACGTGGTCCAGTGCTGTGTCGTGCAAGTGCTCATGGCTCTGGCTTATTTGTCCACCCCTGCTCTTAAGAATCACCTTGTAGGTTCAAAGGCAAGTGTGGAAGGTACTAGTGAACCACTTTCTGCAGTTCTGTCAAAAATATGGAAGCTTGAAGGTTCTTCGTATAAGGGAAGCTAAAGGGCCCTAAATATTTAATAGCAAAAAGTTAAATATTATCATAAAAGTAATTTAATATAAATGGCTTTCAGCAAATCCTTATCCATATTTCATGACGGAGATGGGTGGCTGGTTTGTAATGTTTGAATGCAATTAATTTTAATGGGTGCAGCACATTACTTCCAATCCTTTGTCCCTCAGAGACCCTCACCCTATCAAGCAAATATCAGGACATCAAATGTCAGTGACACAGAGGGAGATGCAGTGCCCTGTGTATAGATCGAGAAATGACAAGTTAATAGTCTATTGATAGTTCCTGGAGTGTATCGAGAATAATTATTGCATATATCTGGGGGGTAAATTAGGAATGGCAGGAACTCCATAAGATAAAGATATCTGAGAACATGCATATACATTAGGGGCATATAAAACTTTCACGTCTTTGTAAGGTGCGATCTGAAGCCCATTTAAATAGGTGGCAACCTTCCCACTGATTTTACAGGGTTTAGTAGAGGTCTTCAGAGAACTTTGTATAAGTATTGTGGGTATCTTGTTTGGGTGAGGCCAAAGAAAAGTTCTGCGATCCTCTGAACTGATTCGTGCCCACTGAGATCTCCTGCCAAGGGCAAAGCTGCAAGAGGAAGCAGTCTGTGTTGTGAATGCTTTAAGATGTGGAGTTTGCTGGGTGTTCACAAATGTCCCTCTAGATTGCATGAAAAAAAAGTGGTGTAAGGTGTCTGATGACCTTTGAAATAGTAGCAGGGATTTTCAAAGCAAACCAAATGTGTCTTGGACAATTAAACTGGACTGAAAAAACATCTGGTGCATTTGATTCCAGAAGAAATTTCCGAAAGAGTAAAAGGGAAGAAAAAACATGTGATGCAAAAAACATTCTATCACTAAAACTGATTTCATTGTGGGCTTCTGGGGATGGAAGTCTCCAGCTTTAATTAGCATCAAGCTTTACTGTCTTCTATTGCAACCCTGAATATTAATTAGTGCTGCCCTTGGAGTAATCAACCCTTGTGGATCTCTGAGAAAAATGAACTGATTAGTAGATTGACCTTGACAGTTCCCAGGGAAGAAGATGAAAATGCAGCCTGTTCAACTACGCTACACTGTAAGTGTAATTTAGCATAATCTTGTGTACTGGGAAGCCCAAAGGAGGAAAGAGGAAAACTTAATGAGGAGGTTGGTTACAAAGGGTGCCATTCATTTTTCCATTTAAAAAGTCTGTCTTTTTTTTTTTTTTTTTTTTCTTTTTGCATCCAAGCCGTGAATGGAAGTTTAAGGGCTGGACACCTGAAGTTGTTTGGTATTTACAGACTCATTTTATTTAACCAACACTTATCTTCTATTACCTGAGCTGTGAGGACTTGCAGTTAGATGCAATTAGAACATCAGGAAATATTCTCAGAAGAATCCCACTCTAATTGTATGAAACCCATGTTCTTCTGAAACACATTTCAATCATCTCAAGTTTACTTTTTCCTGCTTCCCAGCAAACAACTATGTTTTCAGGAAGTGGAAGAGCTTTTGGAGCAAATTGAGAGAGACCTAGTGAGTACAACATAGTGGGAAGTTCTACCCCTAGCTCCTGCACACCTGGGGACTTTGCTGTGGATTCTTTTCTCAGTTCGTCCTCCTTTGTCATTAGCTATGCAATCCTGGACAAGTTAAATGTATCTGCTTACCTTCTGTAAGTATGAATGAGGAATAAATCTTCCATTCTCTGAGATACTTTGTGATCTGAGATACTCAGAATGCAAAGAAAAACTTACAAAAAATTCTGTTACTTCACAACCTTTTGTATTAAACTTGTCCACTTCTCCTTCCTACAGCCTCTTACCAATTTACCCTTGAATAAGCTTATTATGTCGTTTTCTACTTTCCTGCCTCCCAAGTACACCTTACAACATAGCGCTGCTCCTTTGTCTTTCTTGTGCTGTTCACACCTTGTGAAGCCCCAGCTAAAGAATTCCACTGCACAGACACATGACCCAAAGTTGCCACTCAAATATGCTTTTCAGTTTGGATTTCCCCAAAGTGATCAGAAGATGTGAAAGCGTCATTATTGTGAGATGTTGGGTTTGGATTTCAAAGTGTGTTTGAAGCTAGATAAGCTGCAAGAAGTACTTTAGGCAATGAAAGAATCTCAGTCGTACCCTGAGAAATAGAAAAGATAAGTAATGATGTGTGCTTGACACACAGTTAGGTGGTCTGGATTTTTGTTTTATTGTTGTTATGGGGTAAGAATCAGATAACATCGTGATGTGCATTCCCTAACAGAAATGTTAAATATAGGATACAGAGTGATATTGAAGGGTAGATGAGAAAATTCTAAACACTGCAAAACCCACTGATGTCATCTTACCCCTAAGAACAAGTCAAACAAAAGGCATCTATAAATAGTACTTTCAGAAGATTTGATGCTAATTGAAGGTGCTAGCTTTTTTGATGTGTCTGAAGAACTCAGATTCTCAGTTTATCAGTGTAGGTACAGTGGAGCTCGAAGGAATCAGAAGTAGCCGTCTGCCAGGATGCCTAGAAGAGCCCCTGCTAAAAGGAAAGGGGCTACTCACGCAGTATGCCCTCCTCAAAAATAGAAATCTCCAATGTAAGTGCCAACAAGTGTCAGCTTGTTTTGATGACTCAAGGCAAACATCTCATATGTTTGGAGTGAGTCTGGTTGGCAGTAACAACAGGAATGCCTGGAGCCGAGTGAGCCAGAAGCACTCCGAGTCATGCCTGGGGTAAGGCTACACCATGGTCACACTGTGCTGTAGCACAGAGAACCTGGGATAGTTTGAAACACCTGGGGGAGGTCGATCAGGAACCAGAAGGTAAAGTGAGCAAGAGGGGCAGTGACATAAGCCGGGTCCCATAATTGCCTTACTTTCCAAAGGCAAAGAGCTGGAGTTGGGCTGTAGGAGGTGGCTCCTATTGCAGAGGGTAATAAGGGGTGACTCCCCACCCTGCGCCTCCATCCCTTCAGAGATGAAATCCAGCCTAGTCAGAACTCCCCAATGTGCATTTTGTTCTAACTTGCTACTGCCCTATTTCCCTCATTTCTGCAGCTGCAAATTTCAAGGTGTTGGGGTTTTCTTTTTCCTCCTGTGTAAGTCTGCTGCATCGGGAAGAAGGATCCTATTGCAGCAAGGATTGCCTGGATAAAGTGTAAATTAACCTAAATGGAGACCTGTGTTGCCATAGCTAAGCTATTTTTGGTACCTAAGGTAGTTTTTTATTTTTTAAAGCCAGCCCAGGTTCTGTATGCTATACTGAATTCTGCAGACTACAAACATCTCTGCCATGTAATTAGAACTGGATTCCACATATCAAAATACACTGAGCATTCTGAAATGGTGATTTTAGTCCTCTGCACAACTGAATGTCTGCCAAATGTAGACTTAATGTTAGTCCATTCCATTAAATAGTGCTAGTAAATTAGAAATAATCTAAACAAGCTTGTTAAGAGATTGTAATTAACATTATAGATTACATTTTGAATTTTCTTTGCTTCTCAGTGTTACACGTTTCCTGCTTGCAAGCGTTTTTGGGGAGGAGCTGCAATTTTGTGTGCGTGACACAAATACAGGGATTCCAAAGTCATTGGACTACCTCACTGAAGTGCTGAGGGACTTTTGGCATTTAAACAAACACTACACTTTCAGTCAGAGCCATCCGGACTGCCAAAGCTGACAGCACTCTGGGAGGGATGTGGTACCCGGAGCACTGGAGACTGCTGTGAAGAGATTAGTAGAGCAGTGGGGGTAGCTGTGGGCTAAAAAGCTCTGGAGGAGCACAGTTCTGCTCATTGACTGACTTGTGTGTGCCTAAGTAAAATTTAAGGACGAAGTATCTAGGAACTGCAGAAAAATGGGAAAGTGTTTAATTCCAGCTAGTGTCGCTGTGTTTCCTTATTTCCTCCAGCATTCTGTGACTTATTCATTCAGAAATAAATCTGCATTTTGCTAGATATCTGAGGGAAGCAAGGTGGAACCTCCAACAATTTCCTCGTCAAGTACTGTTTCCTTTAATTTCTTCAGGAACAGATCACTATATATTATGGCAGTTGCTACTGCAGACTTTGCTTGTGCTTAGCTGTAGTTAAAGTAAACCCATATGCTACACACACACACTGAGAAGTGTTTACATTTACAATGCATCCGTAGAACTGAACTCAGGGGCTGCATCAAGTCCCTGGAGCAGGCTGGGCTCAGTGGCAGGGCAACAGTGAGGGTTGTTTTCTCTTGGAAAAGGCCTTTAAGATCATCTAGTCCATCCATTAATTCAGCACCACCAAGCTCACCGCTAATCTACATCCCTAAGCACCAAGTCTACACCTCTTCTAAATACTTCCAGGGATGGTGGCTCAACCCCTTCCCCAGGCAGCCTGTTCCAGTGCTTGACAACCCTTTTGGTGAAGATATTTTTCCTTGTATCTAATCTAAACTTCCCCTGGCATAACTTGAGGCCATTTTCTCTTGTCCTATCACTTGCTGCTTGGGATAAAAGACCAACACCCACCTGGTTACAACCTCCTGTCAGGTAGCTGTAGAGAGCAATACGGTGTCCCCTCAGCTTCCACTTCTCCAGGATAAATAAACCCTGATCCTTTAGCCACTTCTCATAGATGTTTTACTCTAGACCCTTCACCAGTTTTGTTGACCTTCTTTGGATGTGCTCCAGCACCTTAGTGGCCTTCTTATAGCGAGGAGCCCAAAACCAAGCACAGTACTCAAGGTGTTGCCTCACCAGATGATTACTTCCTTGGTCCTAGTGGTCACTAATTCTGATACAGCCAGGATGCTATTGGCCTTCATGGCCACCTGGGCACACTGCTGGCTCATGTTTACCCAGCTGTTGGCCAAATCCCAAGGTCCTTTTCCCCACAGCAGCTTTCCAGCCACTCTTCCCCAAGCCTGTAGTGTTGTAGGGGTCGTTTTGACTCAAGTGCTGGAGCCAGCACTGAGCCTTGTTGAACATGATACAGTCGGGCTCAGCTCACTGATCCAGCCTGTCCAGATCTCTCTGTAGGGCAGGTTAAAACTCCCACCCAATTTGACATAACCTGCAGACTTAGTGAGGGTGTACTCAGAATTATAATTTCATATCAACTAGTTTGGAACTGTCTTTCATTCTGTTGCTCCTAAAATCCAGCATCACTTTTAGGGTACAGGACTTCCCTGAACTTCTACTTGGTCTAATACTAGAATTTCTTCCTCATCTGAAACTTTGACTCTTAGAATCCCAAATTCCTTCAAGGTTTGGGTTTGCCTGGGGGAAAGTAGGATGTAAGAAGAAAAAACCTTTATTGGGAGCAGAAGTGTTGTCAGGGTTGGCAAACTGGCAATTTCCGATTGCTGCATTGGAAATTTTTCAAGGCAGTGCTGGTACTTCATTTAAGATAGATGCATTAGGAAAAACACCAAGCCATCAGCTTCAAACCGTGAGGGGAGAGGAGCCCTAATACACTACAAGACTCCCTAGCTCTAAAGCACCATTCCAGACAACACAGGCAGGCTGGCTGCTTCTGCGCTATCTCCTGACAGGTTAACAATTAGTTAATTGGTGCTGCTAATTACAATGTTCATTAAGCAATCCCAGGTGGCAGGTTTACCCTTTCTATCCATATCACTGAAACATTCTGAATAGGATTTCATGCACAAGTGGAGGTAATGGCACTTTCTGCCTCTTGCACACAGACATAGCTTGGTAGCAGAAGCGATATTCAGCCTCCCATGTCATGTACTTCAGCTCCATCTGGGATTACTTCCTGGCCTCATTTCAAAGAGAACGGTGTTGTTCTTTTACAGCAGCGCTACTCTACTTTGGTCATTAATTTCTACACACTTTGCCCAGTAGAATAAAGATGTTTAGTTTCATGAGGGCGATGGCGTTAATAATGCATGTGACTTTTAAAGAAACAGTGATTTACATTGCCCAAGTGCTGTACAAACAGTAATTCAGAATAATTTCTATCACCAACTTCTGGGAAGTAAAACCCAGGAAGGATGTGCTAGGGCCCATGTAATCAGTCCTTTCTGCACTTCTTACTGGGTGGCTGTGAGGACTGGTTCAAAGCAAATCCCCGGAGCACTTACAGGTCATGGCAGGGGTGCACACTGACCCCTACTCCTCAACTGACATTTCTGGAGCGTTGGGGTTCTGGTACTTAGTTTTCTTATCTTCTCCCCAAGAAAGCCAAATGCATCAGGCATTTCATCCAAGATTCTGATTTGTGCCTCTCAATGTAATTGATTTAACATCTTTGTTATTTCAGATTAAAATCTCCACTTTTCTACACTTTTATCTCTTCAGCTCTTCTTTTTCCCCTCCTGCTTTAACTTCAGTGCAATGTATTGCTTAGAAGCACAGGCTCTATCAGGGAACAGGGACTGTATTTCCGATATGTATTTCACATTTCGGAGTGAAATGAATAAAGTGTCTTTGCCTCAGTTTCCCAGTTGCAACTGTCAAGTTAAAAGGCACTGTGTACATACAGAGTACATTATGAGTACATTATCCACTCATACAGCTCATCTGCAGGGCTCCATAAATGTTCGACTGACTTGCTTCTATTAGTCTTAGCGTGATTTGTTGAATTCTCTAGATGTTCCTCAGCCTGGGAAACTTTTTGTGATACATTAACATGGACAACCCTGCCTGAAGTTGGTGATGATGTTTCCCATAAAAACATGGCAATGCACTAACTGAACCATCCAGGCTGTGGGACACAGGCACTACACTTTTAATCTAATTTCTTTTGCAGAGGAAAAAAACACGTGTGTTTTCCAAGCACTTTGTGCACTCTTGTCTCTCTCTGAAGCCCAGGTTACTCAAAGGAATATCCATGCCATCAAGGTGAACTCCATGTTGCCAAATTTCCTTTTGAACCCATTGAAGAAAGAATTTTTAATAAACCTCTCAGATGATGCCTAAAAGAAACTGCACAAAGCTTTTCCATTTAGAAGGCATTGTAGAGATTCTGTGGCAAGTGTTATCATGTGAATGCCTATATAGATAATTTTGGTAGGGCAACCAAGATGAAATTCTACCTAAAATAGGAGGCTAATCAAACCCCTGAAGCCTCCTCTTTCTGTTTGATTCCTTATAGCACCCTCCCACCATGTTTTTGATCTTTTTTCAGGCTTTTCTGGAAGCTGGTGAAAAGCTCGAGAAAATCTCCTCATGAAAGCATGATCTCTCCTGCCAACTAATTTAAATGCATTCTTCATAAAGCATTGACTAGAACAGTTATTTCAGTGTGTCAGTGTACTCCTTGGATGGTTGCAGAGGGCTACACTCAGAGATGAGTAGAATCAATTACTATATAGTGTAAGTGCATAGTGTTGTTACATGGCTCAGCTATAAAGCATTGAGCTCGTTGAGTTCAGCTGGTGAACAGAGCAGGACCTGCTCTGTGCTGGGCTCTGAGCCACATGAGTCACCAAACATTCACAGAGCATCGACCTCCAGAGAACTCTATCAGGGTCTGGCCAATCATCTTGTCTTGATAAAAGGAGTCTTCTTTTTCCCCAAGAGTTTCAAAGTCCTTTCCCCCATGACAATTTTCCTTTTAACTGTTTTTGTTTTTTTTTTTTTTTTTTTTTTTTTTTGTCCTTTCTCCCTTTATTAGTGTTTCAGATGAACTTTCCTTTCTTTTTTAGCAGGTTTTTAATTATCCTGATGCCGTACTGAGATATGGCTGAGCTGGAGACTCCAGCAGTTTGAGTCACATCTGCAGATCACGTAGGTACCATCTCTATGGTAACTGACCAATGTTGGGTAGAGGGAAAAAATGCTCAGACCTAAAGGTTAATTGCAGTTTCATTTATACAGGTTTTGTGCAATTCCAGTGTTGCAAATTGAGTATCCAATTACAATGAGATTATTAACAGATTGAGCATCTTTTTTGTTACTTGTATGTCTGAAGAACTACTTGAAATTTTTTAGAAATGGCAGCTCCTTTTTTATCCATCCTCATACATGGCAAATCCCAGCCAATTTATTTTTTAAGGCAGAAGGGAAGTACTTGCCACTGCAAAAGAAAGCCATTTTCTAGAAAAGACCTACCTGCCATTTTTCCCTTGTCCAGGACAGGAATAGCTTGATGTGATCATTGTCCTAGTAGGCCATCTAGAAGAAAGTACAAGGGAAATGCAACTAACTGAGCAAATCCATAGGTAAAACTTCTCTCAACACAAACAAGTTAATATTCTCTACAAGACTCTGGAAATTCTTTTGCTGCTTGGCCTGTACCCTATGCACTGGAGATCTGATTACTTGCAACACACTGGTGTTGGATGAAAGAGCTCAGATCTTTAAACACGTTCGGTCCAAGTGTCTGATTTCTCTTTCAGGGAGTTTTGCACACTCACTTGAGAGAGAAAACCACTCTTCTCATTTAAGAAATGTGTGTTGCACTGTGTAAGTGGAAACATTTCCTTTTTTTTTTTACTTCCTTCTTACTCTTTGTGGTCAAATGTTACGGACTTCACTGCTAGAGATAGATGTATCTATAAAGAAACATGTATTCTACTTTGCTAAAATACTGAGGCAGCTGGTAATCATGAATTAGAGTCAATTTAACAGTGGAATTGCCTAATCTGGATTAACATTTTAAATTCTCAAGCATGCACATTTGTGTTGAACTACTCATGCATGGAAAGCCAAAAATGCCAGTATCAAATATCCTAATCATCAAGATGGGGATACTAGGAAAAAAGAAAGAATCTGCTTTCATGAGCACCAAAGTGACCCTCTTGGGGCAAACATTTGATATCCTTTGAAATGAGCATGGAAATTACTCATTTAATGAAAAGAGGGTTTTTTTTATATTCTGTAGGAAGAAACATCTCCACAAGATCTTTTGCAATTAAGATTCTTCCAACAGGTTTTTAAGGAACTCCAGGGATATCTCTCATCTCATGGATCTCAGCAGAGTAAATTAATCTATGTTCAAACAAAATTAGAGATGTAATTACTTTATAACCTTTAAAAGAATAATTATGTTCCTAACACAATGTTTTAGGCACCCTATTGCAAAGACTCCTGGCCTCTGCTGCAGATTTGCTCTTTTTCTTCACACTCCCTAAAATAAAAGAAGGTTTAGACTTTTTGACTGCCTTGGGTGAAAACCAATGTCCTGTGGGTTTACTGTGTAACGTTTGGTATTTCTGGCTCTGCTTTGCTTATTGTTTTGGAAATTGCAACTCAGAACCTGAGTGACATTCTGAGCTTAGGAACTGTGTTTAAATCAAATAAAGAACAAGTCACTAAGCATGCTTGGGACTGAGATGTCTAAACAGTAAAATATTTGCCATTTTTCTGTAAGTCAGCAAAAAGAAATATTATGATACATCAGATGCTTAGAAAATATTTTTTTCAGCATCCATGCATGTGAATATAAGGAGGAAATTTTCCACTGTGAGGGTGCTGGAGCCCTGGCACAGGCTGCCCAGAGAGATTGGGGAGTCTCCTTCTCTGGACACGTTCCTGTAGGATTTACTCTGGGTGATCCTACTCTGGTAGGGAGGTTGGACTAGATGATCTTTTGAGGTCCCTTCCAACCTCTAACACTGTGATTCTGCAATCCATTAATGAAAATATGTAATAAAATGCCTTGAAATTCTATATTAATTGCATTTGTGTATTAGAAATTAAATGTGCTCCTCTGAGAAATGCAGAAATTCTTTGCTTTAAAATTAAGTCTTAGATCTCATAGGCTGGTACTTGCCTGCGTACTACTAACTGAAAAAACCTCCTTTTTGAGCATAACAGTATTATTGATGATCTATGCACTAACTTTCTTCCCAATTTTTAGTCCTGCATGATTACCAAGAATAAAATATAACAAGTAGCTTCAGTTTGCAAAATCAGTGACATGATACATATCCATGTTAGAAGCAGAAATATACATCTCTAACGCAAATGATGTTGGTCCCAATTTGCATGTAAATGAATATTCATGACAGCTCTTACATAATAACAGCAAATGTTCTGACTATCAGAAGTCTAAAAAATGCAATGCAGAATAAGTTTTAGGAACATTGTTGAATCCTTTCTACCTGGCTTTGGTATCTCAGCATGCTGGGATGTGTATAAGTGTTGTGACTAGACTTGTACAGGAGGGCTAGCTGGGGCCCTTAGAAACAGCATAATGATTTTAGCAGACATGTAAAATACAGCCATATGTGCAGGCAGAAAATATTATATAGGTAAAATGCTTGATTAATAAGTTACTAGACAAAGACACTACACCCCAAGCAGTAATATAGTTATCACATAGGTATCAACTGTGTAGACAATACATGAGATGCACAGCTAACTTCTCACAGATACTGGAGATGTGTGTGAGCTACCATTTGAGCACTCTGAGCTGTCTGATCCTCCTGGCTGGAGAGCCACTGAGGTCCCTAAACTGAGATCCAGACAGAACCCAGGCTCTCCACAACAGAACAAATACTGACCATGATGCCTTTCTATCTGACCAGCTGTTTAACATCATTAAAAAGAATTAATTTCATGTTTACTGTTCATTTATTTCAAACTTCTTAAAGTCAAAGTCAGAAGGAAGAGTTTGATAGGTTACTCTGCTAATAAGGCAATAGTCAAAAGCTTCTTTTTGAAGATGCTGGAAAGAGAATATATAAAATTTCAAAGATAAATTAAACTGCCTGTTCATATTCCGGTAGTAATTATTACAGGATGCCACTTCCTGCCTTTAGCTGTCACAACATTTGTACGTATCATTTAATAGTTGCAGAATCTCATACTGAGCAAAGATGAAGGTATCTGCCCAGCTGGATGTGCCTTTGAAAAATCTTTTTGGGATGAAAGACTTTGTAAAAACTAAAGCACTGATGGTTGAAAATGTCTATCAGGACCACAGAAAAGAAATTAATTGTCTTCTCAAAGGTAGACTTTCTTTAGGGAAGCAGGTGGTTTCACCCCTGCACTTGGTCACTAGTTGACTCTTCTAAACACTCACTGCTGCCCAACTGGTTTTGTGACATGCATCAGGCTGGTAGCTGACTATTTGCCTAATGGTCTGAAGACAGAATTTAGAGAGTTAGATGCTGGTTCTCAATATGCTGACTGTTTCTCTCTTGTGGTGGAAAAGCAGAGCATGTTTTGAGTATACTAACTGCCTCCAGTTGTCTATTCATAATCTTAATAAATATCCACTGAGAAATACTAAAAAAATTAGGGGAAAACCATATTGCCCTTTTCTACTTTGCTGAGAGCTGCAGAAGGGATCTGAAAGTTATTATAAAGATGAGAGGAAGATGTTAGTTATACTGGTCACATTCTCTGAGTTGATGTTGTTGAAACATTCTGTAGAGAAACAAATTCTCATCATTTAATAAAGAAATGTGTTTTGCTGCTAGGTCACAGCCTATAAAGTGGCATCAGATATACACCCACTAAATTACGTGACTTGCAAATAGGACAGGACAGGCCATCAAGGTGTGGCAGACACCCATCCATAGAGCCCTTGGATAAACCTTGCAGCTGCAGTTTGAGTTATGTCCACATTGCAGTGGCCATTTCAGTTGACAAGTGATATGTCTGACATCCTTGACCAATGGGAGTGCAACATGACTATATATGACCACAGGTAAGATTCGAATTGGATATAGATGGAATCCCACAAGAGCACTGTTTTGAGTTGATGTCCCTCAGAGCAGTGGCTGTGCTGTCAGAGGCTCTCCCCCATGGGTTGAGACACCACTTACAGTTCACCTTCTGCATGGATTGAGAGACCTCATCTTACATAGCTGGGTGATTTTGCATAGTTTGGGTTATCAACCATAAACCTTAGGAGGTCTTTAGTCAGCAGTTTAGTACTAACTCCTGACTGATGTTTTAATTTGATCCCAAAGACCTGGCATTTACAACAGGAAACATCACTGTCATCACAAAGAAATTGAACATGGGCAGTTTCACTGATGGGTTCCTAGGTTGATCAGTCTGTTTGCCAGGTAATCATCAGTCATGAAAACACAGACCACCAAGAAGTTTGTGAATGACAGGTCTGAGAACCCTAATAGCAAGTGCCTACCTTTCACAATGAGACCTTACGCCTCAGGGAAAGACTTGTGCTTGGGCCCATACTACATGAGAAAAGGACCTCTTGAAAGAGGCTTCATCTTAATAGTTTTCTCATATGATATGGCTTAATCCAGTAAGTTTTGGTGCTGAGTAATCCCAAACACTTCTGACACTTTGCTTGGTGCCCTGAAACTTATTTTCAAAGAAGAGGGAGAAGAGACTGGTATAGGCAGGGGTGATTTACTTTTTACAGGGTGTCATGGTCTCCTCTCCCATAAATACAACTACATAAGTATTTATCTGACAATAAACACTCTGCTGCAAGTGTGCAGGTTAGCAGTGGCAGCTCTGGGTGGTTCAGCACTTCTGTAATTTATTAATGGTTGCCCTTAGTGTGAACATTTTAAAATATTGGTCTGTTCATCACTGGAAAGGATTTACAGTGAAATTTAAGTGAAAAATCATTCCAGATCCATTCACCAATATTTAGAGTCCCCCCTGACTTTTGGGATAAATAAAAAAATTATTTTTGTATTTTATTGTACAGAATCAAGCATGGAAGGCAGATGTCCACTGACATCCCATTCCTGAAGAGCTGGGCACCAGTGTAAATAGGATCATAAACTAAGGGGATCATCACTAGGGACTTTGCTTGACCAGATAAAGCTATTACAGTGTAGCCCTAACCCATGGCTGTAGCTCCTAACAGTTATGGTGATGGAAATAAATAGCAGTCTGTTTAGTAGCTATGATAGTGCTGCTAATAATGATGATAACAATGCTTTATTTGCATGTCTTGTATAAATGCTTTATTGTATAAAGTCCCCGATCACCAAGTCAAGGCTCAAGGAGCAAAGTCCATTAGCTATGTTTTGGACAGGCTTTGACTGGCAGAATAGGAAGATCAGCCAGCCTAAGAAGGGAGTGAGATGCTAGTTTTGGGGTTTTTTTTAATTGCAGATAGCCAGATGTTTGCTCTTCACTGATTGGCTTTTGTTTGGGTTTTTTCTTCAGCTGTTTTTTGAGAAGTTGTCCTAATGGACATAATCCATCTGGTGAGCTGCTTAGGTTCTTCATAACAAGCATTCCTTAGAGCAATCACTACAGAGAGCTCACAATTTCCACTGCCTGACTGGTTGGCTGAGTTATTTGATGTGGTTTCTATTTTCTATGGAGTTGTCCAGAACAATAAGTTTTTATGCATCTGCAGCTTTTCACAATTTTTCATTCAAGAAAAAATTTCTACATTTGGAAAAATATAAGCTCCTAACAAAAACAGAATTCAGCTGTTCATATCTTCACAAAAGTGAAGTTGAAAACATGATCAGAGCAACTTGTGTGTCCTCACAGCTCACTTAAGTATGCATGTGCAGGACTGAACATGTGGTGAGAGGACTGTGACAGAAGAGGGACAGCAAAGGCAGAGAGACATGCTTTGTGAGAGATGCACAGGGCCCCACAACACATGCCAGGAGAGACTGACCTACCTCTGAGATGTGCAGGGAGTCAAATATGAACCTTGAAGATACAGGAAGATGTTGCCTACACAGTGATGCTCTCTACAGCATGACCCTGATCTGGTCCCCGCAATTACTGCCTACTGGCTTGCCAGGAGGGGACATGGGTCCACTCCAGCTCACCACAGGCCCTTATTTTGTTGCAGGGAAACTCAAAGTCTGGGAAGGATCTTCCATATACTCCAACACAATCCTTTGGGCACAGAGACCATATAGCAACCTACTATGAAATGCCAATGTAATCATTAGGATGAAGATACAATGGACAAGAGCAGCGGCAGAAACAGCTGTAAGCTGGGAACATGACAGCCCAAAGAGTCAGCAGCAACCTACTACAAAGTGCTATAACACAGGAACAGAGTCAACCAAGGTACCAATGTCATGCTGGGCTAATAGCTAAAGATGAGTCCATAATAGCTAAATATAAGTTCAGTGCTGTAAGTAGGAACAACAGCATGGTTCTAAGGATGCAGGAGGCAACAGGACAAAAGGCAGATGACTTTAGACAGTGGTAATTAAATATCCAGTGTGGATGCATTAATGTGCCTTTCGTTACCTCTGCACTACATGTGCAGTGCCTGGCACTTTCTGGCCATGAAGTTAATCCTGTGTTTACTGATACAGACACATAGATAAGCTCCCAGCTGTGGAGTGCTCATCTAGGGGAAAGGTGAAAGGGACGCAAATTCATACATGGATCAAAATAAGACTACAGAAGATTTCTAATCATAGAATCCACCAAGGTAGATCTCATGGGTTGCATGTTCCCACACACAGGAACAATTCCTGTGAAGTTTTATTATCCTTGCATACAGATATTTTCCTGAAGAATCTTCATCAGTATTTTCATAAGGACACACATTGGCACTAACTGATTTACAGGAGACTCTGCACTGAAAGACACTGAACTTACCTTTTCCAGTCAGGCTTCTGTCCGTCACGTTTTCTTCTTAAGACACACACCTCTGATTTATGTAGGGGACTACAGAGCTGAGACAGCATCATGCAACATGTGAGCATCTGCTGTACTGCTGCTTACATATGGGACCAGTAACATCTGCAGTCTGTCCTCTCAGGTAAACCTAAGCTTGGCAACATCCAACACTGGATGCTTCAAAGGAAAGAAATATTATTTCACTCATCAAGCCATGAATAATGCATCTGTGGGTTTCTACTCTGGCCCTCATATTTCCCTAGCCCCATCTTTGTGGTAACAGCAGATCCTTCCTTGGCTTTGTAAATCTCACTTTGTGGTACAGGATGCACTATTATTCACATTTACCATGTGTTTATTTGTAATAACATGGCATCAAGATGCAAAGATGTAACACTAGTAACACTTTTAACTCTCACTCTAGGTGGACAGAACCAGATGAACAATGAGGTCTCCATTCCCTGCTTTTTGTGCCACAGCTCCCTTACTGATCTCCTTAAACACCATTGCTTTTGCTCATGAGACCTACATGCATAAGGAAGGACCTGCTGTCCTCTCTCATCATTTGAAAGCAGCTTTTTAGTGCAGCACCACTCTGCATTGCCTTGACAGATTCAGAGAGTAACTCACCAGTGGTTCTTAGTGAGGGCCTAGTTCTATTATGATGCTGATAAAGACTCTGTTAATAGGCTAAATTCAAAACTAAACAAATCAATGTGAGAGTTCTAACACTTTCGCAGTGAAGTGCAGGTCAGCTCTGTCAAAGAAATACATAAAACCAGCACATATTTATTAGCTGGATTGATGCACATTTGGTCACATCAACACCAAGTAGAAATTGGTTTTTGAGGATTTCCTGAATTTTAATGAATACAAATTCTTATATTTGGACTATGGGGTGGCATTCAGACAATTGCATTTTTATGATTACAACTGCTAAAGAATTTAACTAATTTTTTAAAGTGAGAGATGTTTTAGAACATATCAGCCCAATCCAGACATTGAGTTGACCAATCTAGTACTGTGATATGAAGATTTTATCTGTATGTATCTATATGCAGCCACTGGGACTAGGTGATTACAGGAGAGTATCAGAGTCTTCCTTCTATGCAGCAACAGAATTCCACCAGGAAAATTCAGTTTACCTGAGCTAGAAAGCAATCCTGGTAGCATGAATGTTGTGGGTTTTCAATTCAATTCAGAGCTCTCCTCAGACTGACACCATAGCTTAACTCCCTTGGCCTGAGCTGGCATAGCCTTTTAAAAGAATTGTGTGGTGTTAAACATACAACTCCTTCACTGTAACAGCTCCTGGCAGCATGTGAGGTTTGAGGGGAACAGACCATCCCTCCTGCCCAGCTCTCATTCCAGGTAGCCTATCAGAAGAACTGATCAAACTAAAGTGTGATTCCTGAGATGGCAGCACCAAAAAATTGCCTGTATGCAATGTGTTAACAAGTTTAGAATATAAAATCCACATGTGCCCAGCAATTTTTCATCCTGTTCAGATTCAAGTGCATATAAAAGTGTAGAACAACTTACTAGTTTTAAATCACTCTGCATGGTCAGGGCCTTAAATACCAGTTGTTACAGAACAGGCAGCCCAAAATCTACTGCTCTATCACATACCCAGTCAGTTATGCCACCACAGAAGGCTATCAGATTGTCCAGGCATCACTTCCCCTTGGTTAATCTGTGTTGACCACTTCTGATAAACTTCTTTTCCTCCACAGGTTTATTGATGACTCCCAGAATGAGCTGTTCCAGCACCTTTCCAGTGATGAAAGTAAGGCTAACCAACTTGTAGTTTCCTGGATCCTCTTTCCTGCCCTTTTTGAAGACCAGGGTGACATTAGTTTTTCACCAGTCCTCAGGCACCTCTCCTCTTCTCCATCTCCTTTCAAAAATGGAGAGGAGCTTTGCAATAACATCTGGCAGCTGCCTCAGCACTTGTGGCTGCATCTCATAAGGGCCCACGGATTTGTGGGTGTCAAGTTCACCTAAGTGATCTCTACCCTGATCCTCCTTGACTGAGGGAAAATATTCCTTTCTTCAGACTTTCTCTCCCACCTTTGGGGTCTGGGATCCCTGAGGGTAGCCTTAGCAGTGAAGATTGAAGCACAGAAGGCATTCAGTAACTGCCTTTTCTCTATCCTCTGTCACCTACCTGGTTCAGCAGCAGGCCTGCATTTTTCCCTTGTCTGTTTTCCTTTTGCTACTGATGTACTTGAAGAAGCCCTTCTTGTTGTCCTTTACATTCCTTCTCAGACTTAATTCCTAGTGGCTCTTAGTTTTCCTCAATATCTCCCTGCATACTCTAACAGCATTCCTATATTCCTCACAGGTGGCTGGTCCCTTTTTCCACATTCTGTAAACATCTGTCTTCCATCATTTTGGAAAGCTCCTGGATGTAACCCATGGACACACCTGCTCATGAGACTTTGCCTCTCATCGCTTTCTCACCCATTCAGTCTCATTTATAGGGAAATGTTCTGACTTGTTTGAAAATCAGATGAACATGACATAGAACACAAATCTGTGTTTCCCTATCTGAATGTTCATGACTTGAATATTTCTTAAATTGTGCTGAGAAGAGCACAGCCAGCGTTTGCTGTGTAAAACTGGATGAACAATGCTTCTATCAGCCCCTCGAAGCAGATAAGGCCATGAATAATTCAGCATGGGAGAGAGTGCCTGGCTCTTCTCTGGTAGCTTCACAATAGGTCACAAGTGACTAGGCCCAGAAGAGGATGTGTCCTCAGTCTAATTAGTCTTCCTTTAACAGTACTGAATTAGCACTTCTGTTTTATTGTACCCTGAAGCTAAAATACTTATTAGGTTATAGAACAAGCAAATTATTGCTAACTGCCTTGGGCAGAGTATGCAATATAGCCTCTCACTATCTCTTTATTAACTGTATTTTACACCATCAGAAAAAAACTGGGAAAAGTGACAAAAAGACAAATGCTACCTTAAAAATGAATGCTGTGGATGTAAGACAGTGTTACAAGTCCTTCAAGTTTCAAACTTGTACCTATGGGCCTGTACATTATCTGGCATGAGCATAACACATCATGAGTTCTTATTTCATAGCTGTTCAGACTGTTCATGTAAGATATCTTGTTTATAATTTCATAATAAAAATGCAACAATTTGAACATTTAGCTGTAATATAATTTGACAAAATTCTAAAAAAACCCCTTTCTGAGGCTCAGTGTTGCTCAAAACCAGTTCTTTCAATTCTACTAATCTTACTCTATATAGAAACCAAATGTGAGGACAACCAAGGGACTATTTTCCTGGACTAAACAGCTAAATTACCTGAATTTCACGGCTAAATTACCCTCTCTAACTTTGCTTAGAAATTTTAGAAGAAGCTCTTGCTGCTTGATTAGTTCTTCCTGATCCTACCTTCCAGCTACTGTGCCCTGAACAGAGGTCCTTTGGCTGGAATAACTCCATCTGGGCTTTAAGATCCTTCCAGGAGCTCCATAAGGAGACTTACAGTGTTGCCCCAGAGGATTATTTTACAGGTGTTTTACTGATGTGGTTTATAGTGCAGGAACCCCAAAAGGTGTATAAGGGTAACTGAGTGGCTCAGTGGGATGTTGGGGTAAGGAGGAGAGCAAGCAGCAGTTCTTACAAGTGAAACTGCAGCTATCACACTGGGAAATGAGAGTCTGTCTCTCTCTGGTACAGTCTTCCAGCCTAAGCACATACAGGCACCTCCCCGAGGCAGGTTCCCTGCCCTCCGGCTCCTCTGAGCCACTGCTACATCACATTCTGCTATCCCCTTCTTCCACCAGTTGGAAGGAGGTGAGCAGAGTCCTTATGTGAAGGATGGAGGTTGGACAGGCTGACCCAAGTGGACAAGTGGAGGGACAGTGCCTGGAAACAGCCCAGCACCAGCCTGTCACAGATGGACAGACCCACAGCCCATCTGTTTGGATGGTTGCAGTAGCAGCTGCAGCAATACCTGTCTGAATTTTGGTGTTTATTTACCTATCCACCTGAGGCTTTGTCTTCAGTAGCCCTGCAATGTCACACTAGATTTTGCAGTCTTTCCTGTCAAAGTTAGGTCAGTACTACAAAGTGATGGACGTCAGTGAAGTTTTCTGTTCATTTCCAGAACCATCATCAGTAAGCAAAACCATTTGGGTTAAAATTTGTACCATACCTCTGTGAAGCTGTATGGTTGCATTTTTATATAAGTCACATTCACAAATATAAATCACAAAAAAAGACATGGAGCTGTATCATCAGTCAGGAGACAAGGATTTGGCAGAAAGTCAGTTCCTACAATCACATTATTTTGTGTTGGAAAGAAAAAATGCTTAAGCTTTTAGAGATACCTAAATAACTTCTCAGTGCTTGAGAGTTCAGAGAAAGGGTAGGACCAACAGGGCAGGTTTCATTCCATGCTCCCCATCCCTGTTGGGAACTAAAATTGCTAATAGCTGCATTGCACATTTAATGACACACAGAAATGAATTACCATGAAAAAGGAGAGATTTGGTGACATTTTAGAGTGCTTGATGCAGAGTTCTACCTAAAGTACTAAGAATCTCAAAGGAAATGCACAGATTTTACACCCGTGGGGTGCTTTTTCATTTCCTGTGGGATTTATTAACAGACACCAGCTTTCAATCAAACAGCCTAAAAAGAGCCCTGCATTTTCAGCTGCTGCTGAAATCAATGAGCTCCTGATAAAGAATGAGGAGCATAAAGCTAAACCAATAACAAGCTGGTAGGGGAAAAATCAGGGAGAGTTTTATATCAAGGAAAACAGAGCTGGTGAAGGGTTTAGAGCACAGGTCTTATGAGGAGCAGCTGAGGGAACAGGGGTTATTTAGCCTGGAGAAAAGGAGGGTGAGGGGAGACTTTATTGCTCTCTACAGCTACCTGACAGGAGGTTGTAACCAGGTGGGTATTGGCCTTTTCTCCCAAGCAAGTGAGAGGACAAGAGAAAATGGCCTCAAGTTATGCCAGGGGAAGTTTAGATTGGATATGAGGAAAAATGTCTTCACCAAAAGGATTGTCAAGCACTGGAACAGGCTGCCTGGGGAAGAAATTGAGTCACCATCCCTGGAAGTTCTTAGAAGAGGTGCAGGTTTAGTCTTTGGACTGGCAGTGCTAGGTTAATGGTTGGGCTTGCTCTTAAAGGTCTTTTTCCAGCTACAGCACCTCATGGAACCAAGTCTGCAGCTGGGCTTAATCATCATCATCCAGTTTTTATTAGTGTCTGATAGTTTCTCTAACCACCCTTCCCAAACACTATCTTCCAGTGATGGTAAAAGGTGGTTTTAGCCAATTCAAATTCTGCTAATTGTTCATAGTATAATTCTCTGGAATATGTATTAAATAATGATCTTAAGGTTCTTTTTTTGTGCTGCAGAGATGTCTGTGAATAAGACAGGAAGAAATGACCCCATTTTGGATACGTGGCTGAAAGCTCAGTGGTGATGACAGGTACTTTGCTAACCATCCCATTTACTCCCTCTGCAATAGCTAGATCTTAATGAACTGATTTGTGAATACAGTTGTATTAAGGTGACCTGGCCAGACAAGCTCTGAAGGATGGTAAGGTTTGGGGAAGGTTGTGTTTGGGTATTGAGGTCCTTTAGTATATTATTCCACTGTATTCCACAGTTGTGAAGGGTAGATGCTGCTTAAGGTGCTTTTTCTTAACATGACTGTTTTGTTTGTGAGATCAGGTACCCAGAACCTGGAAAAGATTAGTTACCACCCCTCCCCCCAAAAAAACCCTTAAAGAGCAGTAATTTGAGTGGGGCTGCTATGAAGCAAAATCTACTAACAGCAAAATTTCAATATTCATTAGTTTCCATCACAGCAATAGAGCTGCTATGGGAAAAATTGAAAGGGTTGCAGCTGTGGCTGTGACAGTGGCCTCCATGCTGAGATCCTCCAGCAGATCCCTGCCTTCCTACCAATGGGCTGTTGGAAGGGGAAGGGCACTGGCCCCACTCTCTTGAGTGGCTCGGCAGATTCATGGTCATTTATTGGTGTTAACAGCCATGTGGATGTTATGTAAGAGAAATGAAGGTGTAACAACACCACATTTGTATTCTAACTGGTCCCTTTAGGACTGCAAAACATGATGGCTGTGGACAGTAACTGAAGTTGATGACAAATAAGCCAGGAATAGATTTGGGTATAGCCAGTGATAAGAAACTGGGTGGAATCCACATGCAAGAACTCAGGATGCTTCAAGAGGATACTAAAAGATGTGCAGATAAAACCTCAGGGTTTAATTAGTGATGGATATGACTCAAAAACTGTCAAGAAAACCAGAATCTGACCTAAAGTGGGTCTGAACATGATTTCATCTTGGGGCTGATCAGGAGATATTTCTCTTACTTTGCTTAAGCTTCCTGAACTGAACAAGGATGTTGCAAACAGTGTAGGATATTAAGAGGTAAGTTGTACTATCTTAGTTGTAGGTTTCTATGGCAACAACACACTGAAGCTCTGTGGTTTATCAGCACTGAAGCTGACAATGATGAGAGACATAAGCAATCAGAAAGACAGGTTTCTAAGAAAAACATTTTTAAGAACTCTGTGCTAATCATATATAGCAAAGTTTTTCTTTACAGGTTGCAGTGAATTTCCTGCAAAGGTTATACCCTTCTGGACACTGTCCAGGATGGCATGCTTTCAAGATTCTTAGAATCCTTGGGAAGTGAACAGCCAAGCCTTTGTGACCTGTACTGAATTTTAAAGCCTGTGATAACAGTTCACCCAGGGGTAACATAAGGTTTTTTAGGGCAGAAATTCCAGTTTCCATTTACAATCAGAGCTTTGAGAGAAACAAATCCCAAAGTTCACTACGTGTTTGATTAGAATTATAGTTCAACTGAGTATTTTACATGGTAGCTAATGAAGATAGAAAAGAACACAGAAGATGGGAAGAAGGCTCAATTTGAGTATGCTTCTAAAGTCTAAACAAAGTTCAATTAAGTTTAATTGCTTTTCAAAGAAATTTGAAAGCCAGGAAACATAGCTGATGTAGACCAGCAAAGTAATGGCTTTTCCACAGTTAGAACTCTAAGGTATAAGATGATGAGCAATTTGTCTTCCAGACTTTTTACTACTTTGACCTTGTAGTGAAATTAAATTTCCTAGTGAGCTGGCTTGAAGTTCCTGAATTTAGCAAAACCACAAAGCCATTCTTTCTTGCTGTGATTTCACATTGCTAGTGCTTCTCTTCAGCAAAAAAAATCAGCTGAGCAACACAGATGGAATATAAAAAAAGAAAAAACCCCAGGTGATGCTTAAACAGCCTCACTTAACCATATTCTGAGTGAAAATTCTGCTTGGTTGACTGGGTTTTAAGTTTCCCATGTTTCATTTTTTCTGATCTCTCCCTATACCACAGCAGTGCTATTATTTATGTAATAAATACCTGCATCTTTAATTCAGTTTTGTTGCCTTTAAGAAAAAGGTCTGTCTCAGCAGGTGATTGGGATGGTTATTGCAGAACACAAAACAGTGATCAAACAATTATTTGTTATCTGTAAGGTACCCTGATTACAGATTAAAGCACTATAAATGGGGATATTATTGTTGTTATTACATTGTATTTTTTTTTCTAGGAAGTGATTTTGCAGCCCTGGAGAAGTCTCAAATGTAATCCACCAAGCACTTAGCAGCTGACCAATTTACCAGCAATGCTGAGCTCTGTTACTAGAGGTCTTTCATATGGGCTAAGGTCGGTCTAATGAGCAAAAGGTCTAATGGGCAAGGGATCAAACTCACCCCTGGATTTCACTGCAAGTGCTGCCAAAGCTGCCAATCCAAATCAAGAAGCAATGGATCACTTGCTGTGAGGGTTGCCAGCATGATATTTCACTCTGAAGTAAAGCCTGTCAGCCTGTTAATCATGTTGATGACTTGTCTGTAGTCTTATTAGTGTTCACTTAATATTGAAATATCAGGTTCCAGCCACTTGACTTGACTGATTTCAATGGCTGTGACAGGAAATATAATCTATTTACTATCGCACAACACTGAGCTTCCTGCTCTAATGTACTCAACTAAAGAGCTCAACTTGCAACATGCATGCATTGCCTGTAATGCACTCATGTTTCTAGCTCTGGACTGTCAAGGTAGAATCCTTCCTAAATCATCCCTTTAAAAAAAGACAATGATTGTGAGGATGCAATATTCATATTCAAGCACACACAAAAAGTTTTATATAGATTTTATGCCTGGAAAGTCATCTGATCTCTTGGAGAAGATTGCAGGTTTAGAAAGTGGGATTCCCTAGAAAGAAAAATATTCTGCTCGAGATTCCATCACACCTGTCATGATGGCTAAGTTAGAGGCAACAGGTTATTGTTTTATAGATAGTGCTATTAGAACCTGATTTAGAAAATGAACTTTTTTTCCAAGTAGAATAGCTTTTCAGCTTTCATTAATATAATTTTGTGGAGCTGGGATATTTCTGCAATACACAAGTTTTTCTAGAGAGAAAGAAAAAAGAAAGTCTGCCTGGTTTACACTAGATTGTTTATGCTCTTGAGTGACAAAGTAAAATGACATCTGGCAAGGATCTTGGGAAACTTGGCTGATCCTGTGCTTGAGGAACATGTGATTTGCACAGGGAAGCAAAGAGTGAGGGGTCTGTGTGAGGTATGATCTTTCAGATGAACCAAAATGAGAGGCCAGACTACCCACATGCATTGAAGAGCCCATGGTGCTTTTTACAGGACAGAAATTCTCTCTCCAAAATATAGTGTGAGTCCCATCCAACACCATCTTATTTATCAAATTACTGCAAGATGATCTAATTACCATCTGCTAATGGTAATGCATGCCCTCCTACACTGACACAGTAGACACTGTTTTCTGTTACAGGTTACCACTAAGTGTTGTTAAACAGTCACCATGTCACATTCCTATAAACACATCCTTTCTAAAATGTGTAAATGCTATTGGTATTCCAAGAGCCAGGAAACTGTTAAATAAGTCTAAGTTGTAGACTATTATTCTGATTGGAATTAAGCAGCAAAATGCTTGTCAGCATGCCAACAATTTACCACAATTAAAACATTGATAATGAGAACATCCACAGGTGTATTCAAATGAATAAATTAAAAGCTATCTACAATCCTTACACCCCAGCAGATGATTCAACTGCTAGCTGATGGCATTAAGAAGAGAATCTTTTCAGAGGCATCTTATTTCAGAATTGTGCCACAGTTGCTAAGAATTAGGCTATTTACATTTCCCCTGTTATTAGTTGCACAGAATCACAGGATTGTAGGGGTTGGAAGGGAGCTCAAGAGATCATTGGGTCCAACCCCCCAACATTTCCTACATTTATACCACCTTCCTTATCCCTGATAGAAAATTTTCTTTGCCACTTATGCATGTATAAACGTGTGAGGGGCACAGAGTTGCCAAGGGAAGGTGCAAAGTGTTACTCAAAAGTGTATTGTTAGTTTAATAAAATTCTGATGGGGAAAAAAGCAGCAAAATATTGGTCAGTAGACCAATAACTTTCCATGATTAAAATATGGCTTATAATGCCACTGAAAACATCTGAATGCTGAACCCACATGCTTGGCAAAACAGCTTTTGCCATGGTTTGCTTTATACTTATGTATTGTGTGAAAGGACTTTTAAATCCATAATGCTCTGTTCCTGCATCTTCCTAAGTCACTAATAAATTTCCATTAGCTTCAGTGGCATAGAAACTGGCTCTGACTCATTAAATCTCTTCACTCCCCATTCCAAACACAAGTATGTCAGTGAGACTCTTCACCACAGGACAACCTTGAACACAAAATGTGAGTGGGGACAGAGATGTAAACAAACTCAAGGATTCTATTCTTTCTCTCAGCTACAAGCATTAGGCTACACAGTCAGAATGTTTTTTTTGGTTTTTGTTTTTGGACTCAAAGCACTTTGAAACTCTCACACACAGGCAATATCCAGACCTGCTGAGGCTAAGATAGCAGCATGTCCCAGGTAACACCTGTCTGTATTGGAACATATTTTTGC
Source organism: Laterallus jamaicensis coturniculus (assembly GCA_022605575.1). NCBI lineage: Eukaryota > Metazoa > Chordata > Aves > Gruiformes > Rallidae > Laterallus > Laterallus jamaicensis. The sequence goes on along the minus strand of JAKCOX010000021.1, from coordinate 3,610,048 downwards.
TGTGTGAAAGAGCTAAATCTGTTTACTCAACAAGCAGATTTACTAGAAAATACATTAGACATGGCTTTCACTCCTAATCAACAACATGACAGCTTCTTAAGCAGCCTCCTGTTCACCTACTTGCTTTATGTTTGAAGGAACTTGCCAATCACTATTACAGTTTCTTAATGAGTTTAGCTTGAAAAATCAGCTACTGTGCTGCAGATGCCCATCCATCAATTTGCTTCTCCACTCTCCATCAGGAACTTAGACTGTATGGTTATTTATCTGTTAGGGCAGTAAAACTGTCCCAACTGCTCATATATTCTGATGGGCTTTCAGGAAAGCATCATTTGGAATTATAGAGCTATAAAGCTCTTGTCCATCATTATTTGATAAATAGACCCTAAATTGACATTATATATTCTTTCTTGTTTATAGATCTCAAATGTGTCCTTTGTTACACCCATCTGTGCCTTTTTTCTGGCCTACATGAATGAAACCTTAACAGTGAGACAGAGGTCTAATTCAGAAAATTTATTATTTCAGTGGCTAAAGGCAAAGTAAGATTATGACCCATATTTCTCACTGGAAAATTGGTATAGGCATGGGGTGAGGCAACAGTGAAATGTTAAAAACATAAGAGTTTCAACCAGAGTCCTTAGGTAGTCACCTGGGGATTCAGCACTCAGCCAAGATTTTCCTTCTCTAATTGTTTTCCTGAAGCATTTATAACATCTTTCCTATGTTGATTCCCTAGTGCTAAGGGTTGGACTAGATGATCTCCAGAGGTCCCTTCCAGCCCCTACCATCCTGTGACTGTGTTCAGTGAGTACACATTTCCCTTCTCAAATGGTGCTTCAAGGGTTTAAGTTCTCACAACTATTTTAATGAAACTTAACAAAATCTAAATATTTGATAATTCTCCTCATCTGTCCACTCTGCTGAAATAGATTAGTGGGCAAAAGCAACCTAGAGCAGAGTTGCACAGTTCAGAAAGCAGTCTAACAGGGAATTAAAGTGATACACACAACTTCATTAGTTTTACTTGTATTTCCTATGGCTCATTTTTCACAGTGTGGAATCTATCAATTCTTTTCTGTAGATCTGCATTAACTGTATCTCATGTATGCCGCTGGCCTAAGTGCAGTTCAGGCTTTTGTGGACCTGTCACTATACATCCAAAATACACACCTCCTTGTGAGGAATACAAAGGCTGAAGGAAGAGATGCAGTTGTGCTGTGTAATTATGGTGTAGCGAAGATGTGACCCTAAAGTGAGGTGATTCATAATTGCCTAAAAGGTGGACTCTACTCCTCATCACCCAAATGCATACACAAAGCTTGGGGAAAAGGGCATTAAAAAATATTAGAAACAAAAATCTCCTCAGCAAGGAGACATCAGTCCTATTCACCACTCACAGAACAGGAAAAGAAAGCAGATGACAGTCAGATAATCCTCCCTGCTTTTTTCTCATGAAGAAAAACAAATGGAAACCAGTGAAAATTACTATGCAAATACATGGGAAGAAATGCTTTTTAAGATGACTAATAATTGTTGGTACCATTAGGCATGATTGAGATGAAGCTTAAAGGAGGATTTAGAAATGGATTAGACACTTATATGAATAACAAACACAGTCTGAAGTTGCAGTAGCCAGGGCTTATAAGGCTCTTGTAATTAATTGTCATGCATCTACCACATGTTAAAATTGAACTTCGCTCTATATCATAGAATATACAGTCACAAAACAACCCTCATCCCTCAGAATCCAATACTTAATGGGCCTTAGAAGGCTAAAAAGAATTATAAACTATACACCTACAGAAAAGAATTGAAAGAGACAACAAGAAGGTCCGGGACTCTGGTACAATCTGTACCAGCATCAAAGCCAAGTAAAAATTTCTGCAATTGCTTCATGTCACAAATGCAGTGTCAAAGTCAAGAGGTCTGTTCCATGTCCTGAGTAGATGAAAGGTTGCAGACATGAAAGTCACACTACAGATAACCACACAGCTGCTTCTCAGGAGAGAATACATTCTTAGAGAAATAGTTCATTTGGTAAATAACAGTGTTTTCCATAAAATGGAAAGTTTATGCTATAAAGCATTATTTCCTAAGGGCAAATTTTACTCTGGTTCCCCACTGAAAAGGAGACTATCCCAGAGCTGCCAAATACTTTCACTGCAATTCACAGATCCAACACAGCACCTCTGCTGGCATGTCTCACCAAGATATTGAGCCTGAAGAGTGTATCCTGGAACATATTTTGTGAAGGATGGAAAAGTGCCGGGATAAGAGGAATGAGGGCAGAGAGTATGTTTAAGTATCTACTCAAGCCACAGTGTAACCCTCCTTGAAATTTTGAAGAGCAACTTGCAGGTCACACGGGCAAGAAGGGCTACAACTTTTCTGGAAAAAAGGACGGAAGGAAAGGAGAAAAGGCAAAAAATGGTCTAGACACCTGGACCCTATTTGGTTTTGGGCCAGATAGAATTTTGCTTTGTGCTACTACAGTTATCTGCAGGCTTACACAGGACATGCAGAAAGGTTTGTTTTTTCTTTGTTTGGGGAAATAGTTAGCATTTATAATCAGACATGACAAACTCTATGGACCCCATGACTCATTTTTCATCGCAGCTCCTACATGCAAATACTTGAGATGCTTCTAAGATTGCCAGCTGAATTAATTTTTCCCCAAACCAAAACCATCCAGGGGTGAAGAGGAATGAATGGATGCAAGTAGCATACCTCTACACACACACCTCTCCACCAGCACCTGGAAGTTGTGTCTATTTCTGCCTTGCAATGGCAACAATGTAATTATTGGAAATTCCACTCTAAGTGTAAGTACTGTGGATAGGAATCAATTAAAATGCTGTATTAGGTACAGTAGGATGTTTACTCAGAATAATTTTTCCATTTACTAGATAATATAACTAATGAAAGGAATTGCTTCTACCAGCTTTCACAATAGTTTAAAAATATTGAGCACAAGCAGACAAGTGTTTAGCCATTTGGAAGAGAAAGCTTGAGCAATGGGCTGGAAATGCAAGGTCTTTTAAAATATGCCCATTTTAAAGATTTAATTTCAGTCTCTTCTTTCATGTTCCCTGTCAAGTAATTAAAGTTCTTGACTTGTTTCAAAATGGCTCAGATTAAATTTCATTTTGTTAAGCACCTTAATTTTTCAGCTAGGAAAAAAAAGACCATTAGGAATTTGCATTATCCATTACAGCCTCCTTCATGATCTGAAATTTATATGGGAAATGCTAATTGGATGTTCATCATCATAAAGATAATGATTTCTGTAGTCTTCAAAGTGATAATTAAGATGAAAGATGAAAATGATGCAGAGTGAACATTGTATTCTTTATTTGCTGTGAATGGAGAATGGAAAATGAATTCTGCCCTTGTCTGCAGGGCAGGGGCACCAGGCAAGGATAGAGGGGGACATGTACAAGAAATTGTTTTGTCAAAGATATGTGAATTTGCTTAGGGGAGAGATAGCCCTGCTGTTTTTACTCCAATACCCAGATGAAGAAGGCTGCTACTGTGTGAAACCTCCTCCTACTTTGGAGCTGTACCAAAGGCAGATGTGCCTAATGAGATTTCATTCATTATGGTTCAGTGCACTGTGGGTAGGAGCTTCCCCTCTCTTGTTTTCTACACAATGTGTGTTCCCAGTTCCCTAAGGAGAAAAGGCAAGTGGTGCAGAGCTGTAAGCACATGCAGTGACAGAGCCAGACTGCATGAGTCAACTGGTTAGAGTGGTCACTGCCAGATCTGCATGCATCCACCAAGAAACTAAACGCAAACCAGTTCTGCTCTATAGAAACAGAGGCACACAACATCTTTCTCTTGCATTTGTTCTACTCTTCTGCCAACTCCAGAAGAGGTTTGGTGCCTCTGTAGAGCAGTGGCTAGAACACCAAAAGCAGTCACATGGAATCCAGGTTTGAGACGATCGATACTGTCTTTTTTCCCTGGAACTGTAATGAACTTGAACTATTAGCCTGAAGTCTTTGCTGAGCCCACACAGGACCAAAGAAAATCAAACACATCTGATTATTAGTTCAGAATAGCAGTGTGACTTCAGACAGGCATCTCTTGCCAGGGACTTGGCCCAACACAAATTTGTCGCAAGCTTTTTCTTTTTAAAGTATCATTCTCTTGTGAGCAATGCTTGACTCTTACGGTTATAGATCCCAAGCTTCGAACCATTCTGGGTGTGGATTGAAACCACTTCAGCTGTAACTGAACCCACAAGTGAACTGCATGCTGCTCCTCACAGGACATACAGCCAGGAACAATGGACATCTCATTGTGGTGAGAGAACCACCATGTGCACCATTTAAGTGTTTCCAAGCAAGAGTGAAGATAATTCTGCTCTACACTTAAGACAAATTCTACAGAAAATCCATTTAGAAACAGTGCAGAACCACACATTTGGTTTCATCAGTCATTCTATGGTAAGCCTTTCAATTAAAAAGATGCATAAATCATACCTAACAATGAAAACATGAGCATGTACACCAGCACAAATTAACAGGGAATGAGTGGCGATGTTATGAGGGCTTCAATTCCCATTTGTATATTAGCACCAGCTGATGTGGTAAGCAGTCCCACTGTGGCCACAGCCACTTGGCTGCACCAGTACCCAAGACATGCAGAGGGAAAAGGAATTCCTTTTTTTAACAGTTGTGAAGCAAATAGGCTGTGTGTGCTCAAAGCAGCAGATTTCTTTCTGAGGGCCTCAGGGACAAAACCATTTGTTGACACGGTGCTAAGTGACCCAGTGGGATTCTGAGACCATTCAGGAATTTGGTAAAACTTCTGAAAAAAAAAAAGTCAGGAAACAGAGAGCTAAGTATTTTCTCTTAATCTTCTGGATGTCAAACACAGTTGTCATGTACACATCCAGGCAGGGTTAACCTGCTTCCTTGGAGCAAGCAGCAACAGCCATACTCTTGAATCATTGCACCAGGTGTAGGCATACTCCTTGCTGCAGCAAAGAGCTGGAGCCTCCAGAGCAGGCTGTGCTTTCTTACAGGTAATTCTGGACCTGTGCAAGGGGGGGGGGGGGGGGGGGGGGGCGCGCATGAGCTCCTGCTGATAGCCCTTTCTCTGATCAAAAGGAAAAAAATAAATCCATTATGAGTTCAGTTCTCTATCAGTACCAGGACCTGGGGGTCTCCTTGCTGCAAGGACCATCAGCAGCCTCTCTGGCTTTCAGCGATGAGCAAGAGAGGGGCACGTTAGCTAGCATCATAGACACACAGAAAGAGGGACTGATGAATGTGACTAAAGCACACTACATGTACATTGTCAGGCACAGCTCTAAGGAGACAGTACCTTGCACCTTTCTGAATGGAAAAATCCCTTAGAAGAGGCAATTCAATTAGTGCTCCAACTGCTTTTAATAGTTACTGTATTTAAGCCATTTCAGTAGCATCCTGCAGTTTTATGAGGCCATAATATTGTTCCCGAAAGGAAGAACTGTGAGGGCAAGCAAGGCAGTGAAATGGGAGCACTATTCCTGGTGTGAAAAACTTCACATGGGGCTGTGCAAATAATTGACTTCTTGGTTTTCTTGCTGAAGCAAAAAAAAAAAGGCAGGCCAGCAGCAGTGAGAAAACAAACCTCATTCACCTGCTTGTTGATCCAGTGGGATCAACACAGAGTGAGGGAACATGGGAATATAATTTTGGAGTGTCCTCAAATGAGGCAAAAATAAAAATTCCATCATTTGGAGGTATTCCACACTGTAGAAATGATCCAAATATACACTTAGTCAAGGGTATAGGCTGGATGGTTGGGATGCTCCCCTCAGACGCAAGAGCTTTGAGCAGCTGTATCTCTGCTGATGTGTGTTTATCAAAAGCACAATGGAAGAACTTCAAGGAAAAAAACAATTCCTGAGTCTTGATCCACTGGTCAAAGTGAAGACACTATCAGCTTTTTGGTTTCACCAAGCTGGCACTGAAATGGTTTCCATGTTTAGAGGATGTCCTCTGTGTGGGTCTTTATTTAGTGAGACTAGTTTTTGGCTAAAAAAAAAATCCTCAAAAAATAACAAAAAAAATCCCAGCATATTTTATATACTTAATAGTAAATAATAGAATAGAAAATGGCAGGTATTTAATTTTGCTCCTGAATTTAAGCATTTCCTAGACTGTAGTCCTGTATTGAGAAGGAACTGGAAATTGAGGTCACAAGAAGTAAATTTTTCAGAAAGTCCTTAGGTGCTTTGAATGTTTTACTTCAGAGAAATACACTGATTTGGGCATAACAACATGCCTGCCTTAAACCTTTCAAGCAAGACTCCCATGAATTCCTAAATCAACCTGAACTTTCTTTCTCAGCTTGCTAACATTCCAAGTTAAACTATCTTGAACTTTCATTTACAATTCAATCTCAACCAGGACTCCATCCTGATAGATTATGAATGTTAAAAGTGTTCTAAAAGTTTTCCCTGGTTTCTTTTCTCCTGCTCATATTCTGCATCTATTCCAGGCCCCCCAGGGCAGCATCCAAGCAGAAGAAACAAATCCCAGATATTCTGCAAACCCTTTCTTTCAGAATGTTTCTTGACCCACTGCAATAGGCATAAGTGAATAAAATTACTGAGACAAACTGCTAATAAGAACTCAGATCGAAATCCAGCTTTTCATGGTTCTTGAACAACTAAGTCAAATAAATGCTTTTCTGGTTGTTTCATGGTTTGTGTAAGACATGGTAATCAGCTACAAGTTTTACAGATTATCTTGCATTTAAGAAGGGGATTCTATTTTTCAGGTAAGTTAGAAGGTGTGGTAGTTCAGCCCCAACCAGTGGCTGAGCACCACACAGCAGTCACTCACTCCCAAAGGGGAAACAGCAAAAGCTTCTGTGGGTCAGCATAAGGACAGTTCACTGACACAATCACAGTGAAAGGGAAACAACAACAGCCCACCATAAATTTCACTCACATCCAGTGATAACACAGAGTACCTTACCTGATGAAAACAGTGCTGTACAACCTGAGAATTGACCCAACTCAGCCTGTCCTGGAGAAAACCAAGAGTCCCCATCTCCTCTCAGCCCCTTTTATGGGGGAGTGATGTCAGATGGTGTGGGAACAGTCAGGGCTGACTCAGCTCACTTGGGTTGACTCAGCTCACCTGGGCTGGCTGAGCTTACCTGGGCTGGTTGAGCTCATCTGGGCTGGCTGCTTGGAGAGCTGAACTCCAGCCTGGCCAGAACCAGGACAGGATTGTTCATTTTGTTCAAAACAGGGTACAAAAGTTTAAAGTTGACAGCTAATTGAAAGATGTATATCATGAGTTACTCTCCCAGTGAGACCACACCTGGAACACTGTGTCCACTTCTGGGCCCCTCAGCTCAAGAAGGACATAGAACTCCTTAGAAGAGTCCAGCTCAGGGACACCAAGGTGATGGAGGGAGCAGAACCCCTTCCTTGTGAGGAGAGGCTGAGGGAGCTAGGCCTCTTTAGCTTGGAGGAGACTGAGGGGTGACCTCATCAATGTCTATAAATATGTAAAAGGCCAGAGTCAGGAGGCTGGAGCCAGGCTCTTCTCAGGGATGGCAGTGACAGGACAAGGGGCAGTGGGTGCAAGCTGGAGCAGAGGAGGTTCCATAGGAATGTCAGGAGGAACTTTGTCACTGTGAGGGTGAAAGAGCCCTGGGACAGGCTGCCCAGAGAGGTTGTGGAGTCTCCTTCTCTGGAGACATTCAAACCCACCTGGATGCATTCCTGTGGGATTTAGTCTGGGTGACCCTGCTCTGGCAGGGGGCTTGGACTAGACGATCTTTCGAGGTCCCTTCCAACTCCTAACACTGTGATTCTGTGAAAAGGAAAATCTGCATGATGTTATCTTCTGAGAACGGCTCCTCTTTCTACCTGTCATTCACATGGCATGTTCATGTAAAGCTCTAAATCAATCACACTGCAAATAAGAAATTATTCAAGCCAGTGGTGCACAGAGGGGTTCACAGGAAATGTTTACAGTCTCGTCTAGAAACCCAAGTTCCTCTATTTCACACTGTCTCTGGCTGTACACTCTGCAAAGGGGCGATCCTTTCCAACAGAGTATTTTGGAAGCCAGACATTAAAAGAATGGAAAAAAGTGCCAAGAAAATTCCATTGTCGTAGGTTTGATTTTTCACTTCAGTAGAGACCCAGAAAATAAGATGTAGAGTCAAAGCCTGTGTCATCTAAGACTTTTCTTTCAACAGTACTACCAGATTTAGGAATCTTGAATTTGATCTGCACTGGAATGGAAAATTCTGAATTTCATGATCAGGCACATCAGGGAAGGAGTCTTCTTAAACCAATACACACCCACACCCCCCCACATGGACACACAGACAGACTAGCTGCTTCTAATCTGCGTAACTGCAATTTTCGGATTACGCACTGGTCAATTCCTATCGTTGGACTAATTTTCAGCTGTTATGAAGCTATGTTTATTGATCTTGAAATAACCAACAAATCTAAGAGTATTTATTTGGAGCCCTAGAATGTGAGAAGTCTGGTTTGCAGATAACAAGTAATTTATCCTGCTAAGTGGCTTCTTAAAGGTAATCAATAATATCATTGAAATGAAGAATGACATCACCTCGTAAAGATCCTTCTGAACTGGTACTGCTTTTTTTGGGTGGTATGGCACAGCAGTCTGCAAGTCTTAGGATGGAGTTTACAAAAGGTTTGCCTACATTTGACATACATCACACCACTCTATCAAGCTCAGCGTTGCTTTTTTTCCCGGAATAACAGCTGTTTAACAAAAGGGAGTTGATTGAATTAGCATGGAAAAACTGCACTTTGATCTCACTGTGCTTGCTCTATGTAAAGGAGAAATCTTGTGCCTGCTGACAATAATATCGTGGAAACATAGGTTAATTTTCACAGGCCTCCTTTATCGTAGGGGTGACTGGAACCTCAAGGACAAAGGCAGTGGAGGAAGTGACAATGCTTTCACAGAGCTGGATGCAAAATACTTTGCAAGGATGTGACTGGGGAATCATAAAGAAATTGAATGATATTGTGGAATAAGATACAATGTAAAAACCTTAACGTGTCAGGATTTTTTCACAATAGTTACTGTAAAGACAGTTTCTCTTTTGGGAAGACTCACAATCTTGGAAGTATTATTTGTAACAGTATCAAGAACATTTTACCCTAAGCAGTGCTGTCTTGCAGCATACATTCACCGGCTCTCGTAAGATAGCCAGGTTCAGGCAGACAGGTTTTGACCCACAAAGAGCATTCACGGCTGAATGGATGTTAAAAATCCGTAGGTGGCACTTTCCTTCTGACACAGAACCAGCTGTGTGGTAGAAAAGACACTCTTCAGCAAGGTCTACAAGTGGCCTGATTACAGTTTGAATTATGGAGGGCCACTTGTACCATGCAAAAAATTCCCCTCGGGTAACTGAACTGAGTCTCTTCAGCTTTCCTTGGTGTTTTCAGTATTCTTTGCTTCCTTTTTCTAGAGGGCTTTCCAGCTTTCATTTGCATTCCTAAGGGCATTCTCCAGTAGTGGCTTCACTGTAGGGAACAAAATAATCTTAAGCTTGTGCATCATTATATATCGTATTAAGTTAGTGACCTCAACCTGTGCTCACTGGTGTTCACAACACAACTGGTGTTGTGAACGCAGTTCTGAAAGGGCTGATTCAGTTTAGATAAGTAGTTAAAGGAGAATCTACAACTAATAAGGGAGGTGACAACAAACTTGCATTACTCTGATACTGTTCATTAAAAGGCATTGCTTTCCTGTTACAGGTACACACACATTATACAGACTGGTACGTATACACATGCACACAGAGATGTGGATACCAGATCATTATCAAGTAATTACAGGAAGCTTTGGAAACCTGTTTGATTCATGTAAAAATTGGTTTGCACTCTGATTCATGAAGAAGCAGCTGAGCTACCTTCTGAGGATGAAAACCAAAATTCATGTTTTTGGAACTAAGAAATAATTTTCAAAGAGACTGGATGAAGTGCAGATGACTGGAGAATGGAAATCCAAGTAGCAACATCTATTAGTATGTGGAGGCTAGATTCTGCTATCACCATCTAAAGTTTGTGACAACTAGATTTCTGGATCCAAGTTTGCTTCCCATTCTCCTCTCAGTGACACTTCAGATCAGCACTCCTATCTAGTTTGCTAATTGCTTTTTTTTTTCCATAATAATAAACTATGCATTAGCCAAGGCATAGTTTTTTTCTTTGACAGGCTTTACTGGCAAAGAAAGGCAGGAAGAATGTTATTAAAACTTCATGTGAAAGCATTATAAAGAAGGTGTATATTTTTATAATTTATTTATATGCTTACTTCCAAGCTAAAATATTAAAACAAAACTTTACTTGGATGTGGACAAGGGGAAAAAAATTACTGATTTCTTTTCTTTTTGAAAAATCTTTACATTCTCACAGCAAGTTTATTTCCCCTTTTCTATTTTCTTTTGTAGTTATTCACAAACTCAGAAAGTGCTTCCTTCACTTCCCAAATCAACAACGTGAGCATTCCTTGTAACGAAATGACATCACTCAGTCAGACTTTCAAGTACTGCAATTTCTGCCTAGACTCACTCTGTTCAGTGTTGCTAAACGCAGCCTCCGCAGTGACCCTGTGGCTGGAAGCAATGTCCCGAGGCAGGGAGCTGGCTTTGATACCTCCAAGCTGCTCTGGCCCAGCCACCACTGGGAAGACAATCCCATATGTAATTAGGCAGCACCTTAAGCTGGGTAACTTTGAAATTAGGACTGTTGGAAGCACATCTGCTCCCATCTCTCTATGCATAAATGAGTGATGCCTGCTGGGGCTCCAGTGGAACAAAGTACAGGGAGGATCATGTTATGGGCTGCAAATCATTTACACTGGAAATCCCTGTCCCTTTTAGGCAGTTTCTTCTGTTTCACTGAGCAGACAGCAGAATTCGCTGTGGTTCAGAAACTAAAAGCGTGATCTATGCCTCTCTTGAAGTCATTGGAACTAACTGCAAGGTAAGGTATTTGTATGTCTGAACCTGGCACTTTGATCTAAGTTATATTCCTGGGGTTAAGGAACCATTCAGAATACATACCTAAACTAACAGGACAAGTTCCAAGCTCAGCTTAGACAGAACACATCATACTATTCAGCTTTCGTGCTCATGTCAGCTAGTGTTCCCTTCAGATCTGCAAGCTGCTTGTGTGTTCTTCATCGATTCAGCATTTCCCTACTATGAGACATAATATGCTTTCCTTTTAATGACTGTCTTCTTGGCTAGAGAATCGATGGGAATTCCAGCTAGAATGAGATGAACCGTTCTCACATGCTGACTGGCTCGAGCAACTCTGAACAGGATATAGAGCTGGCTGCTGATTCAAATTCAGCCAGAGTGAGTGGCTTCCAAAGTACTTCCTTCGACAGGCAAGGCAGGGGATTAGCTGCTGTGAAAGCAACAGGGATGAAAAGTCAAAAAGTCACTGGGAGCTGGCAGGAAGGAGCTGTGCTGTAGCAGAAGAGGCTGCAGGGAGTTGCAGGAGAAACTCAGCGTTACAGTGCGTATGGCAGAATCGCTGGTGACCTTTCAGGCTGGAGTAGCGAGGCCTCCTCTGAGATGTGCCAACAGGTCCATGTATGTGGGAGCTGGAATGGATGTGGCAAGGGGCTCTGCAGATCAATTTGAGGTGCACCAGCAGAGCGGTGTGTGGGGAGTTGATATAAAACCTAGCCAATGTGCTGCTGGCTTACCGCCAGCAATATTAAATCCTTGACTTTCTGCTCACAATATACTCTCAGGATAAAATTTATGAACACATTGCTGAGAAAAGAGTCTCTGATCCCCGCACAAGCTGTACATTTCTTTTGGCATCTCAGTTTCTTTCAGTGCTTAATCCCTCCTCACCTACTTTCACTGTTTTTTTTCCTGCGGAGGCTTGTCAGGAGCTGAGAGAATATGGTTTCTAATAGTTTAAATTAAGTAGATCATTTACATTTTGGTGGCTTTGAGTTTTGTGTCTTTTTTTTTTTTAATTTATTTTTGTGGGTGGTTTTTTGTGACATGTCTCATCATCTTTTGGGTTTTAGATTATAAAATGCAAAGGGAGGTTTGCATGAATTGAGGAAGGATGAAATGTTTGTTGACAGAACTGAACTGTGAAATTGAGGATTCTGAGAGTTTATTTATCATTTATGCTCGCATATTTTCCACAGCTGTTTGTATACTCATTCCAGATATACCTATTGCCTTCCTGCTGGTCATCATGCAAATTGTGACATTGTCAATTCAGAAAAACAAAAAATACATCTATCATTTATAAAAAAATTAAATCATGAGACTCTGCAGATCCCTGTAAGTGCACACCCACACGATGAAGTAAATTTTCTTTCACCTGGGCTCAGAAAAAAACCCTCAGAGAGATTTTTCTGAACTTCAGTGCTACCTTCAGGTTTGCAAGGAACTTAAAAGCAGTATATAGAAGCAAGCATCCCTATCTTCTCAAAAATCACTGAGCGCCCAGTGGGACAGTGCTGGGCAAGGGCTTAGCTGCAGGGACTCAATGCTGGGACACCTCTTGGCTTCCTTCAGGCACTTGGGAACTGTGGAGGGGACTGCTGCTCAGCAGGCTGTGGGAATTTTTCACACAGAAATAATGAGTTTTTCTTCCAAACTCACTGTGAGGGAAGCCTGATGCATAATATGTGTTATGGGAAATGCATGTAGGTACAGGGGGAAAAGTGGCAAAACACTGTGGGTGAGCATAGAGGGGCTCACAAAAGTTGTGAGGTGGGAAAAGCAGCATCACGGCTGGCCACTTCCAACTTTACTGGCATGTGCACGTGGGATGGATTTGGATCTAGGAGTATGTTGTCTTTCTAATTTCACACTGACAGCAACAGGAATTAAGCTTGCTGATAACCAGATTCCTAATGAAAATTTGCATACAGAAATGAAAAAAGAGGCAATTTTGAATTTGTTAAAAGTTTGCAGCAGATCCTGGTGTCCCAGAGATGTTATGAAGATTCTTTACAGGTATCAGGTCTTTTTTCCATAGATGAGAAGGCAGGACTGGAGCCTGAAATACTCACCCAGCTCTGGTTGAGGCAGGCTGTGTAAGGAAGGCTCGCTTTGCTTCTGTTCTACAAGTAGCAATCTCTGTCTTCACCCAGGACTGTCAGCCCTTATTCTCCATGAATGTTACATGAACTTAGAAAGAAATGGTGAAGTGTGTATTGATTATTTATTTACACACTTGTATATTCTCATCCAGTGAGAATGACCTTCAAATACCAGATCAAAACATGAGACCATCTTGGAGCATGTTGGAGCTGAAGTTGTGAGTGTACTTCAGAGAGATGACAGTTTCCCATTTAAATAGTTCATCACATAAAATTATTAATTATTTATATGGCTGATACTGTTTTATACAAAATTGTATGCTTTGAGCTTACTGTGATCATGCAAGAACGAGATCCTCCAGTCATAATATAAAGTTTCAGGAAAATTTTAGCTGAGTGCTAATAGCTATAAAGCAATCTAGTTGTTGAAGCCAATTAAGAAAGATACAGAGAATGAAACACAGAGCATCATTATGCCTCTATAGAAATCCATGCTGCAGTTTCATAGTGTGCAGCCCTGTCCCACTCACCTCAAAAAGGAAGTAATGGAATAGCAAAAGATTCAGAAAAAAGTCTGGAGATGTTCTCACAGGAGGGATGACTGTGAGTCCTGGGACTCGTCAAGCCTGACTTGAGACAGAATGTGGCAGATGTCTGTAAAACCTTGAGTGTCACAGGGAGGGTGAATGCAGGCCAGTTGTTTGCTGTGTCTTCCGAGACATGATGTGAGGGTTGTCTAAAGGATTTACCAGGTGGGAGACTCCAAACTCTCCAGGAGGAGTGATTCTCCATGTAATGTAGACATAAACTCTGGAACTCCCTCCCTAGGGTGCTACAGATACCAAACTGTATGTGGATGTCAGGAACAGCATCTTCCTTACAATTTCTGCCTTTATCATCCCTGTGCCTTTGGAGGCTGGGCAGTGAGGCAGTAGCTCCCAGTTAGCCTGCTGGAGGGATTCCTTCGGACTCTGTAGTGAAAAAATCCACAACAGAAAAACTCCAAAGACTGTCAGGCAACATTTTCCTTTAAAATGGACTGAGAGCATCCAAAGCAAATTGACTAAATAATGCAGCTCACATCGGTGCTAAGCTCAAGGATGGTACTCAGAAATAATAGATCTTGCATTTGTCAGTCAAGGAAGGACAGGAGTGGGAGAAATTCATTGTAGTCACGGCTTTAGACACTGCTTGTGATGCAATGAGAGCTTTGTTCCTGAGTCTACTGATGCTAGATCAGGTCTTTTGAAAAAACCCAAACCAACCCAACAACCCATAAACATTTTATTTTGTGAATTATTACAGTTGTGGAATGAATCCCTACTGCTGCCTCGAGTAAACGGGTGTTGACTAATGTCTGTAGCCACAAGGAAAGAATGCTTTCTAATCTATAATCTCTCTCAGAAGACACAATTCCATCCACCACACTACATCACAGGCGACGTTACCTCTTGTTGAAAGTCTCAGATTAAGGCAATGACAATTTCCCTTTCTTAAGCCTGTTGCTTGTTCTTTGCTCATCCATCTTTAAACAAACAAGCAAGTGAAAACAAATAAAAATGTAGCAAAAAGAAAATGCTTTCCAGAACGATCTTCTCCAGACCAATAATTTGGTATTCACGAGTGCCTTTTCCTAGGATATGGAATGCAGTGGCATTTTGCACAGAGAAACTTTATGCAAGAGATCCATGTCAAATAAAGATGGAATGGTTGTTGCCATTCTGTGGCAAGGCTGAAGAGACTGAAATTTTACTGTTCAAAAAAAAAAAGGAACTCTGGAACTTTTTTTTCCTAGCAGTCATGGAAAAGGATCTTTGCACAGAGCAGTACAGTGCTGACCAGAGCTGAGTACCCAGTGGAGGATGGCTGCAAGGGGCCCTGCTCTGATCTTGCTTCGGCTGAGGGCTTCCCCCCTGAATTTGTGCCATCTTTCTTCAGGCATGAAGGGCTGTTTATTCCTCTGCATTTTGTGATGCGCTTACAATCAGGAGTAAATTAAACTTTCCACAGAAAATAAAATTAAAGTGTTTCTCTCTGAAGAGCAAACCCAGTGTTTTTGAGTAATCATTTTTGTTACCATGAAGTCTGCTTCCTGACTGTTTTTCTTTTAATTGCGCATAGCAAAGTGCTGCTATGCTGCTCTGCAGTAGTACTTGTCCTTGATCATACTGTATCCCCTATTTTTCACAGCTCCTGTGATTACTGGTGCAAGGCTTCTTGTCATTAGACCAAGATAAAAACTTCTCTAAACTTATTGCCAGCATTTTAACCATAGCACTTCCTAAAACAGATCTGTCTTGCTTACATGAAGCCTACTCATGTTTTATGTGATGTCAGCAGCGCCAATGTCAGTAATGAAGTAACAGATAAAAGCAACTTGTCTAGACAGACAGCTTCTCACACCACATTTCTCCTCTCCTCCTTGTGAGCAGACCTGCATCCTAACTCTGAAACCAGTCACAACTTGATGTACAGAGTGGATACTTTCCAAGGGACTTAGTAGAATCCCATTTATTCCTCAAGGCCTCTGTACTTCTCAGGTTACAAACTTTTTCACTTTCCTGTTGGACCCGGAGGTCTTACTGAAGTGAGGTCACATTTTGCTGGATGTCATAAAGGTCCTTTACATATAAGTACATATACACACCCCCACAAACATACATACCTATGTGTTTGTATATATGCACATGGTAAACCATGTAGGTTTGTGTTTTATGGTTATAAAGAAGATGATGATTAGAGAGAGACTGTCTTCTATTAAAATCTACTGATAGAAAAATTAACAAGTCTGTGATACTCAAAACCCTGCTTGTTAGAACAGAAGCAACAAACCAAACTGAGTGAAAGCTGGGATCAGCAACTCTAATGTAATTTAATGATGCTAATCAGTTTGAGAGTGGGAGCAAAAAAAAAAAAGTGACTGGTATCTGTGGAGGGGAAGAAGTTAGCAGAGAGAGAGAGATGAGAATGTTGTTACCCCTGTGGGGGAGAGAGAGAGAGAAAGATATCACCTAAGGAGATGGGTTACGGGGAAAATTGCAATATGTGCACATATTTAAAACCTATAACTATACAAAATATTAATAGTCAAGCCAGGTGAAGGGAAACAAAAGTGCAAGGATGGGAAGTGACTCACTCTTTTTTTCTGTACATTCCTCTGCTATAACTTTCTGTAACAAATCACCTCTCTCACAGCTCCTGATGTACATCAATTCTTTAACAGAGGAAGTGTGGCCCAGTGAGGTGAGGTAGCTTAACTCCAGCTGCTCTGTGAATAAATCAGTGCCAGCACTGGGAGCTGTGACCTCTCTCACCCAAGTGAATTTCCCTGTCCTATCGCCTCGCTCTTGCCAGTGGCTGAAGTTCAGTCTCAGCTGAAGTTTGTTTTCTTCCCTGTTGTTCTGTGTGTCTGCAAATGTCATTTTATTAGGCAGCCTCGCTTCTAAGAGAGAGAATAAAAAGTTGAAATATAGGTTGAAGAATAAAATCCAACTATGAACCTTGGAGCAGAATGGAAATGAAAGCTGTCATGAAGAATGTCTGTCTTTTAAATTACTCATCCATCATGCATCTTGGACAATAAACAAACAGCTAGGTCTGGTGTAGCAGCTTCACTCTATGGAGGAAAATGGTTTACGCAGGGTGGGAGTTTATATTTCCCATTTATTGTCTGACTGAATGAGTAATAAAAGACAGTCCAAGTCTGAGTCAGGTCATTAGCAACTGTTAATATGGGAGAATTTCACAATTTGACATATCCTGGCCAGAATATGGGATGGAAAATTTGAGCTGCTGCCGGAACACGAGCAAAAAAAAAGATAAATTAAAAATGACATCTACCCTAACCTTCATTACATTATTAAAGCGCTTTCCATCTGATCTCAAATGCCATGTGGATGGGTCAATTTGCAGATTGCCGTGGACATCCTAATGTTCATGTAGGCACTTCAAGACAAGCTGTCATAAATAGTTAAGTTGCCCTGGGAGCAGCGCCAAAATGCATTTCAGCGATGGCTGCAGAGATGCCTGCTAAAAAGCAAACAGCACATTAGCAGCCCTCAGAGTTATTGTGCAAATGGAGTGTGAAATTCTGGTCCATTGCTCCGCACTATAACTTTTTGTCTCCCTGATAATGATTAGAGAAGCTTTGCTTGATTTGATGATGGGTGGAAAGAAGGGTGTGAAAAATGAAAAAAAACCCCAACAACCCACCTCCTTTGGATGTTTCACTTGACCTTCAGGAAACTCTAAGGGAGGGTCGTGTGATCTACACACACAGGAATTAACTGGCTTTGTTTGTTCTAAAACCTGGCGCTGAATTTAGAAGCCCAGGGATGCACGATGTGTAATTACCATAAAATAAAATGTCCCAAGCAGTTATTAAATATTTAAAAGGCAATCTGAACTTAACTGTTGGCTGAAATGAATGAAGAGGGAGAGATCCTACTGCAGCCCTCAGGAAGAAAAGCAATGCTTAAAACCCACAAGATTGGAACTGATCTGTGGTTCTGTGTTAATTTACTGAAAATTATTCCTTTTGAGTTTTCATTATTATTATTAATGATAACACTTCATACTTTCAGAGCATCTTACGTCTCAAACTGTTTCAAATAATTAAGCCTCCTAGTCATAGAATGATTACCACTGGTGGAGCACGAACTGCAATGTCTCAAAAGGTGGGTAAGTATCATCGCATTTTACCACTGAGATGGAGAGGGATGTAATGATTTGCCTAAGCTTGCATCACTGGCACATGCAGGGTCAGAACATAGATTTTCTGACCTGGAGCTCCACTTAACTGCGATGCCTTTCAGAGCATTCATTTAATCTGTCTCCTGCTACCAAGTGATAGGCACAGAAGTAAAGGCTGGAGCAATTGGCCCAAAGATTACCCAAATCAGTGGCAATGCTTCGAAGGAGCCTTAGAGCAGCCTTAGACTTTGCTCTTTAATTGCTTGTGCATTCTATTTTCTGCTTGACAAACACAGGAACCCTCGCCCTTTTAGACAATGAACAGGGGGCTCATCCTCTGCTTAACCTCTAGGCAAAACTTCTGGCAATTGCACTGGGTAAAAAAATATTACAGTGATCAAACACAAGTGTTGGGCCAAGCCAGTGCTCTTCCAAAGAACAGATTCAGGCAAAGCATTTCTGGATTTGTCACTACCCCAATTTTTTACAGAAAACAGGATGAATGTCTTTGATTTGCAGTGAAAAGCTTTCATCAGTCACCATTTGTTACTGAGAAAGGAAAAGAAGTAGAAAACAAGGCTCAATCAGTAACTGAAAACTAGCAGGGAAAAGTTTGCTCCTGGATCATATGAAATCCTATGAGGTTTTAAAATAGTGGTTGCAAGGTTTGCTAGATTTAGAGGCTAGATTATCCGCCTCTGGGGAGAGAAGATAAGACTTTTTCTGCCAGTTTAACAGCTATGCTAAGTACCGTATGAGAAGTCCATGATAGGTTTAGTGAGACCTTGAAAGTATGCTATGACTAATTAACTAGATCAGCCTAATACTAAAATTAAAGACATTATCCAGGGATCACAGAAGGCAAGGATACTACCCCAAAATGAGAGTCATATCCTACCTATATTAACAGAAACAAATTAAAAGGGAGAAAAGATGGGTTCTATTTTTATTGCTAAAATTGGACCAATTCATTTCCAGCTTAAAATTTGAGCTTCTAGTTTGTTGAAGAGTTCTGTAGGTGTAAATAATAAAACTATTAGTTTTCCTACTCCCTGCCAAGCATAAGTAAAATAACAACTAAAAAAAAGAAACAAGAATGTTAAGTGTGATGTATTTGGTTTCACTCCCTTTGGGGATGTACTAAAGGATACCCATGGTCTGTGTCTCTGCCTCAGCTGATAGGTGGATACTTGCTTTCCATCATAAGACGGTACATGGTTTGAAACATGGGTGGGTTTCATTCCACACTTACACACATGTGGGGCAGAATATGGAGAGAGATGGCTTGGCTCCAGTGACTGACCCTTTGGGCCTGAGGGTCAGACAGAATGAAGCAGCCTGAGGCTTGTTGAGCCACAGGGGCTGAGCTCCTCTTTTTGTTTCTGAGAGGCTTTCCTGTGTTCAAGTTAAACTCTTCCTGTTGTATAAATAAAAAGGATAGAGTGCAGAAGTACCAGCATTTTACCAGCGTCAAATCCAGCTATAGATGTGCAGAAGCTTGGAGTAAATTCAGAGCATCCCAGTTATTCCCAGTATGGATTTTGTTCTATACCAAGGACATAAAGAACCAGCTGAGACCAAAGGGCACTTTCAGTAGGGAGTAGCTTTGGGCAAACACTGCAAAGTTAAGAATTTGTTTGACAAATTTAGCCTACTTCTGTGTTTACAGATTATTCATGAATGGACTTTGATTTGTTCGAATTTGTGGAGCTGGTCAAACAGAATTTGCCAAATCCTAAATTCTTTCAGCAGTGTCCTTGACCTGGTTTGGGGAATGTATTTGTGCTTGAAGATCTCCAGCTAATATTACAAGTTAATATAGTTTAAAGGAGCATAAGGAAATGAGCTGGCTTTCCAATGAGTTTTCACTTTTGAATCTGATACTTTTGCTGCTGTTCACCTGGCTGGGTGGACAAAGTGCCTTGAAGGGTGGCAGCAGGTAGAGTACTTACCTGAAATAAGTGTTGTGACTTCGCTACTCAGATTACCTCCACAGCTTTATGAATATGTAAAGATACGAATGCATCTGAATCCAACTAGAACACTAATTGTTTTGAATATCATTTCAGCTCTGAACCGACTTTCTGCTTTGCTAGGCCTTGAAGCAAATCCAGTGCTTTATTTGAACATAGCTTAGTCTCTCAGTTACTCAAGAATGTCAGTCACAGATGTTGGCTGTTTCTTCCACAAACCCACAAAGCTTTTTCAAGCCAGTTGCATAAATGTGATATAAACACATTCATGTGTATACCCATGACCCTTTATTCCTATGGATGTTTTTGTGAGTGTAAAAAAGCTGTATATGTACCACAGAATCACAGAATGTCAGGAGTTGGAAGGCACCTTGAAAGATCATCTACTCCAACCCCTTGCCAGAGCAGGATCTCCCAGACTAGTAGTTCATAAATCCTACACAAACAACCCATAGATCCTATGAAAGAGAATAAATACATTTTATGCAAACAGTGTGTCCAAACACTTTTTAAGTGTCTGCCTTGTCCTGTCTGTTCAAGGTATTCATTTCATATATGCCCTGCAAATCAGAAAAGAGATTTGAACTTAATATATAAAGCTTCATAATAATTAACACTCATACTTTATCACTTGTACTTTATAATTAGTATTAAATAATAGCCAAGTTCTACTGAACTTTTGCCAACTGGTGTGCAAAGGCCCTCTGGTAGACAGTGCATTTAGATCCCACATCCCAGCAAGGTCAGATCTTTCAGCAAAGTTCTGTTCCTAAAAAGAATGCAAATACTTTTATCCTATATGTTGTGTGCTGCATCAGCAGGATAAGTTACGGACAACTTCTTGAAGACTGGATTTCTGGCAGGTGCATGTGACATTTAAAGAGGTATTTTCTATATTAGAAATTTGCTGCATGGCTCTGCAGGAAAACTTTTCTAATAAAGTTTATTTTACTCCTGAACTTTGTCTATTTTAAAGAATGACTCATATTTACTAAAATAATTTGAAAAGGTCCTTTAAAAGCAATGTAGTTGTTTCACACACACCTCCCAGCACCCCCCTCCTCCCCTGACTGAATACAATATGAGAAAAGCTCCCGGAGGCTCAGGATTTCATAAATGCTCTGGCTGTAAGAAGGAAATGGGAAGACATGTATCACTCTGGGTATTTGTACTAGATGATTTTACATGCATTTCTTATTAGTACTTTTCTAAGTACTGTTTAATTAGAAAGTAAATCAGATGTGACTTGCAAATGGTGTCTTCAAATACATCCCAGCAATATTTATTTAGGAGCTAATAATTTTCGGCAGAAGCCTGAGATATGTTTTCATTCCAGGTGTTCAGTATAATAATAGCCAATTTTCTTTCTATTCGATGTATATAAACGCAGTTGCTTTATTGGCGTTGTATAGCTTTTTTTTAATCTTTAATGTTCTGAATAAAAACGTGCAGGACAGTCTTTGGTGGAGGGAAATCTCAGCTAATAAACAAGAGCTTTAATTGCCTTGTGTTATAAACTAGAAGGGTTATCCACTTTACAGCTGAATAGACAATGTCCAAAGCTTTCCATTTTAAACACCATTATACATCATATAAAGACTAATATATATTCCATGACATGTGCTAGGTTGATGAATACGAATGTGGTCTGGAAATCTCAAGATATTCAAGGAAAATGCTGTGGACAGTTACATATCTTCTGAGCATACTCCTGAATGTACAGAATGTACAAAATACTCCGTGCTTTTTGGGTGAATTGCTACAAGGTAAAAAGAACGGGAAGAATAGAACAGGGTCTTATCTTCTTGGTTTTGGGACACAAACAGACATGCTGAGCAAAATGTTAGATGTGCAAGATCTTGTCTTTTTAAATAGCTGAAGGTGTTATGAATAATCTAAGTAGGAGCACAGATCATTCTGTAGTCTTGAGTTTTATCTCTGAGCATGTTTCATTGAACACAAATCTTTCCAGCACTCTATTTGTTATCCCAGAAGTGCTAGCAATTCAACAAGTCCGTAAAGAAGGAAAAAACACCTGAAAATGAAACAAAACTCAAAGAGATTCTGGTATTAAATGAAATATCACTTCTTCAGTGTCACTAACCATTACTTTTCTGACATGATGCCTCCAAACTGGAATTTCCACCCTCTTGCATATTCCTGTTAAACTGGAAGGGCTGCTGAGCTCTTGATGATTTGTGCTTTTGCTGCGCCAAGATTTGTGCTTGATATGTTCTCTCCTCCTCATGAATGAAAGATTTGGTCTGAGAGTAAACTCAGCCATGGCTTGTGCACCTTGTGCTCAGGTCACCTGATGTCCCTGGGAGGTGACGCACTGAGGTAAGGTGGGCTCACCTTTGAGGTGTCTGGGATAGTCTCTTCTGGCTTGGCACTGGCCATCCTATCAACAACATATGAAGGGCACAAACCCTCACCCACTGTTTTGGGACTGGATAGTTTCTCTTGTGTATCATTTTGGCTCTCCCCCCTGTGCGAAGAAGAGAGGAACAGAGGGACATGCTTGCTAGCACAACTGCAATGGAGGCAGGAGGCTGAGGGGCTACCTTTGGTGACTCTGATACCAACAGAGGAAAGACAGGTGATGATGTGCCAATATGTCCCATGTCCAGCTCCTGACCCTAGAACACTGCAGGCTCCTTTCCACACCTCCTTAAATAGCATGTTCTGGAGATATGTTCAGAGGCCTTCTTGCAAGAGTTTTAGGTATCAATTTCTTCCTAAGGAGAGATGCTGTGTTTACTCCTCCTGTGATTTTCCATAAGATCTATAGCAGTCTGATGTCAAGAACTATTACAATCACACACTCTCACAATGGCGTAATGAGATTTTCTTCCTTTATCTGCAGTGTTCCTCCTCAACATTTTCCATAAAGATGCTGTTTATGATGAATTCATTCCTCTGATTGCAATGTAATTTACATTTATATGATATGTTAGGATTTTGAAATAATGGATTCGAGCCTTATTTAAAACTTTGTGACTTAGAAAATCTCATAAGTACGGATTAAAAAACCTGAAGCAGCCTCTTGTTTAACTAAGTAGGACTCTTTCCGACGCAGGTCAGTCCTTGGGTACTATAAGGATTCTTATATGAATCTAATATTTAGGTCACTTTTTAATGCACAACTTGCCTGCAAGTTTAAAATAGACAAAGATTCATGCAAATAGTTAAGGCTATTTGCTGCCTGTGAATCTTGTAGAATATAAACAGCTTCAAACATCCAACTTCAAAGAAGCAAGCAATATATTGGACACTGTTATTTTCATTTTCTTTTCCCAAGTTCATCCATCATGCTCCTGTCAGTGCCATCCATCTACTTTCCAGTCCATCAAATAAACTTGCAATAGCATTTGGTTTTGACTGGCTTTGAATAACAACTCCCAGAACAAGATGGAAATGCCCACCGGTTCCTACTGTAAATTAATGATTAGGCTATGATCAGATGGCAAAATCCTCCATTTGATACAATCTGATATCCATGATCCTCCATGGATATGATTTGACCACAAAGGGGTGGGACCCTCCTTGTCCTATTTCAAATTAAGTCACCTTAAGTGTGAAATGAAAGCTCAGACTGTAGGTGGGTAGGGGTTGGGTAACACACATATCTTCCACACAGTTGTTCAGCTTAGACAGCTCTCAACACAACATAGATGGAATGTCTCAAGACTTGCTTATACAGTGAATCCTAATTTAACAGAGGTCTGGGGCTGCTCGACATGGCCTGTTTAAATTGTAGTAAACGCACACAACTGTTTTACACCACCCCTCCCTCACTCCCCTGCCCCTCACCCCCTGCAATGTGATGGTGGAGATAATCCAAAAAGGGGAAAAAAACCCAAAACCACAGAACTCATGGGTAGAGATAAAGGCAGTTCAGTAGGACAGAAAAGAAAGATGGTAACGATGATGCTGATAAAAGAATATACGAAACAAGTGATGCAGAGCACCATTTCTCACCACCTGAAGCCAATGCTCAGCTAGTTCTTGAGCCATGATCCCACCTCCCAGCTAGCTTCCCCAGTTATATACAGAGCATGATGTCATAGGGTATGGAACACCTCTTTGGCCAGTCCGGGCCAGTTGTCCCAACTTTGTCCTAACTTCTTGTGCACACCCAGTGCACTTGCTGATGGGGAGGTGTGAGAAGCAGAAAAGGCCCTGACTCTGTGTCAGTGCTGCTCAGCAGTAACTAAAACATCCCTGTGTTACCAACGCTGTTTTCAGCACAAACATACCAGAAAAATGAAGAAAATTAACACTATCCCAGTCAGAAACAGCACACCTGTGTGACTAGAATATCTTCTGGTTTGCATTTCCTTTTAGTTTGTCTTTTATTTTCATTGCAAATATTTACAAAGATTCCAGAGCTGTCATTGTGTGGCAGCAAAGCTGCTTGGGAAAGTTCCTTTATATTTGAAAAAAATGCATGTCAAGTAACAGACATGGGAGCTCTATGTTGAAGGAAGGCTGTGTTCAAAGGAACCTGACTTCTCAACTGACAGGAAAACCACAGATTATTCTTGCAAGAGTTTGCTCTCTAGGATCACAAGCAATTTAGCAGCACAGCTGCATTTAGCTGAAGCTCTAATGGTCTTTCCTTTTAAGCCAGCCTGTATACATCCCTGTGCATACAAAACATACGCTTTCAAGTCCAAGCAGTCATAAAAGGTACTTTTTTCTATGTACTTATTATCTATCTGTCAGGAAAAAAATACATAGATTGGAGAGGAACTGAAAGGCTTGTTTTAAAACTGAGAAGCACTAGACTGTTTAAGATCAGTTGTAATATGTTAGCAGTGTGTCAGTGCTGAAATTTTGAAATGACCTACCAACAGAACTGAGCTACAAGGTTGAAAGGCATCCCCAGCTTAACCCTTGAAGTCCTGACTTTGGGCTAAGAAGACAGCCCAGAAAAATGACCTTTAAACACTGTGTTCAACTGAGTTATTTTTAAGGGCATAGGTAAGTCTTTTCAAGTCCCCTACCTTGTTTGTGCTTCTGTTTGGAAATGATGTGTGGGTAAGGCAAGTATTTCTTGAGCTACTGCATAAATATATTCATGAGTATTTGGCATGGTGCTTGCATTGCCCTCCTCTGTGGGCTGAAGAGTTGAAAGAGAGGAAGGAAAGTCTGGAAGAGAAGCAGGGGACACAGGAGCAACAGGTGCTTTGTGTGTAACCTGCCTGGCTTAGGAGGTGTGCGGCGGTGGATGATAACAGTCTGATGGTGGGGGCATGGAGAGGCACCCTCCAGGCAGGCACCAGACATAGGCATGAAGAGAGACTCCAAATGCTGGAGGGGCCAGAGCTTCCCTGACCTGGGGATAGCTTCAGGAAGGCAGCAGTGTGGAGGAGCAGAACCTGAGGGCTGTGTCTGATGGCACTACCTGAAAAATTAAACTTGATACTTGTCAATAGACAGCTGTCGGCCTTCAAAATAGAGAGAGGTGGTCGGTGGTAGGACAGCCTGAGAACTAGAGACCAGGACATTCAAGAAATGCACTGATGAGAGGTGACACATGTACAGAGGATCCTTCACTCTACACCAAAGTCCATCGTTAAGCTAATCGTCAAATGTGAGGGGGAAGGAGCTATTTTACAGCTTAGAGGAAACCTAGTTACTTGCACTGAACACTGGAATCATTTTGAGAAAATACAATGAAATGGTGTGTGAATAATCAGCTCTATAGGTACAACATGTCAGACTGAAACGCTTGTTTATAAATTTGTGGCTGCTTATCTACGAATAGACTATTCTGTTAAGAAATAAAGGAACTGTTATCCCCATGTAAGCTCTCCTATTAGAGAAGGCTGGTTTTGAAAACTGCTCCTCTTGAATCTTTTGGTCCACAATCTAAAAATAATCATTGTATTTACCTTTCTATATTTAAGTCCATGAAGAGCGCCTATAAATACAAGAGGCATGCCTTCTAATGATTTTAGTTCATAGATGTTCTCTCTGTCACATTTAATTTAGTTCCTCTAGTTTCCTTAAGACTTTTTTTTAATTGAACTACAGCAAAAATGGAAAACAGGTATAGGAAGACATGTTTGCATCATCCAACTGAAGCTTTCTACTGTTTTTAGACTTAGTGTAACAAAAGATCATGATCCAAGGAGATAGGTAGAGTGGTATGGGGGTAGGGGATTGGCAAAGATACAAGGGGTGAAATGATGTGCTCTGTTATATATTCGCCTTTTACTTTCTTTTTAGAAAACCTTTAAAGTATTTCAGATGAATTTTCATTTCAGATGAACTGAGGGCTTGTTTTGAGAGGCAGACTGTGCCTTTTCATAAAGTCCTCTGATAGAAGCACAAGTCGACAAGGTAGCCTTTGGCTTTGAATGTACTTAATCTTTTCTACTAAGGAAAGACAGTAGCTGCCTAATACTTCTTTTAAAGTCAGCAGTGCTGGTGTAATTAAAATATGTTTCTCAAGACACTTGGGTGTGTGCTTACTCAGTCAATTTCTGTCTGCCTGCCTGAGTAACTGTGTTTATTACCAGGGTGCTTACCGTGGTACCTTGAGTACCGTCTCTGTGGAAGAAATTTAAACCCTGTCTTTATTCTGCTGCCTGGCCCCCTTGCCTGTCCCAACATACAGATTGGTGCTTGTTTAGGGCAAGCACTCCGAGAATATCACTGCCTCATCACAAGGAGTTTAACAACAGGAGGAAAAAAGAGCAGAATGTTTTTTTAAAGGTTCATGGTAATTCTCTGAAGAACTGAGAAGGAAGGGCAGGCCAAGGAAATACCTAAAGGTCATGACTTCTTAAGTTTCTGAATGTTCCTATCCTTAAATGGAGAAGTGATTTATAAGACACAAGACCCCTGGAAATAATAGATCTGAGTTCTATAACTTGAGATAATTTCTAATTAATATAACAAGCAAAATACTAAACATGCTTAATTCAAGAGCAAACATCAACTCATCTTTTTCATCTATTGTATCTGACAGCCAACTATACCATGCAGATGCCTTAAATACTCCCTGTCTTGTGAAGCATAACAGTGACATCTTACTTAGATCAGAAAATAAATGATTTTACATTTCTCCCTAAAATTTTAAATCACTACCAGACAGTGGAGCTAGAGAGCCACACATCGAAGACAGAAATGGTGGCAAGATTTCCTTTATACTCGTGAAGTGTGTGAATTAACAAGAAGTCAAATAGGTATAATTATTTTTTATATGCGAGTATTAAGTAATCATACATCTGATTAAATGCAAAGTAAGAAGCAAGCATGTTTTGGGCTAAACTCAGTCCTATCACAACTCGGGTGGGTTCAGAACTGAGTGCTGTCCGTTGAAAGTAACACAGTAGCTATTCTTTCCAATTCCTTTGGAAAAGGAAAGAAAAATGCAGCTATAAAGTCTTCCCCATCCAATTTATTTCACGCTGCATGCAAATGACTCAAGGCCAGTGAAATTGCTGGAGGCTTCATCCAACAGTGCTTGTTGAGATGGGGAGGAGCAGCGTGGGGCAGGTTCAGGTCGGAGGAGCAGCCGTCTGTACCTTCACATTTCTGAAAGGCTGAACAATTCCACAGAGCAGCTCCAGACTGTTATTTTAAAGGAAGTGACACAGGGCTGCTGAGAAGAAATTGTGCATGGACATGCTGTGCTGAGAAGCAGGAAAAAGCCTATAATTTAAGGTCCACTCTTATTGTTCTGAAAGCCTTTTCTGGCATAAGGAACACAGTTTTCTGCCTTATTCGTGGAAAAATGTTTGTTTGGTTTTTTTTTTTTTTTTTTCCCCCTTCTGTCTCAAAGGATGTTGGTCTCCTTCATGGAGACCTGAGGATCTTCCTACCCCGATCTGCAGCTTTAATACTCTCTGACTACATGCACAGGTTTCACATAACAGTTCATCAAAACAGACATATTTTCATGCTGCTAGGCCATGGTCTTTGTCCACCATGTGAATTCCCATACGATGAGGTTAAGTTTGGGATGCAAAGAGATAACTACACAGAGACTGGTTCAGCTGTGATGCCCTCTTCCTAGGGATTCAGCCACTACAGAGAGTCACAAGCGTGTGAGTAGTTTTGATTGACTGCCCCACAGCTATTGCTGAATGGTAGCACATTCCTTTTTAAAATCAATTGGTATCTAGTTCACATTAGCGGTAGTGAAACAGGATTGGGTCAGGGGTTAAAATCCGGGGACATTTCACAGTTGGTGATTGAAAACTGAGAAATCATTTCTTCATTTAGACTGGCTTATGTTGATATCATTCATGTAACTACAGAAATAAAAATGGTTGCTTCAGCCCCTCATTTCATTCACTAGACAAAATAGGAACTTATTTCCTTTTCTCGGTTGATAATAGTTAATTGGCAAGCACTGCAGCCTGGCACAATATCTTGAGGAATGCTTGTTAACTGTACCTCTGAGCTAAATCCTTTGGCTTCTGAGCTTATTTAAGCTGAGATCATTGAGGAGAATGCACCCTGAAATTATTTTCTAAATGACTCCATACACAAATCCCTTCCATCCCCTGCTCCATTATTTTATCTGTTAATGGAAAACATTCTCAGTATTACTACACGATTTCTGGAGCCATGCCTCCTTCTATTTATTCTGAAAAAAATTCACAATGTATTTGCAAATGAGCTTTACCTGAAAATGATATGATGCCTGGACAACCTCAGTGTATAAAGCTTAGTTTAACTCTAGGTGGGCAGGACACAGGTAGCAGAACACAGGCTTTTCTTTCACTTCAGTAAGTTTTAAATCTAGCTGGGAGGGGAGATTCAAACAGCGTCCATGCTGTACTTGGCTTCTCTGCTCTGACACCAAAACAGCATAGGTGACTATTAGTCTCCCAGTAGTAGCTTTTCACTCAAAGCATGCTTTTCCTACAGGAATAGGGAAGATATGGGAAACACGTAAGCTTAATATTCTAATCAATTGATTAGTCTTTGCATTTACTATTCCCTTCTGCCTAATTCAGTTGAAACTCTCCATCTGTTTGTCCTGCAGGCCATCTACAGCTCCTAGGGAAGGTGATTTTTCCCCATTTTGCTCTCTTACTGCCTCTCTGCTCATCAGTGTGATTAAGATGGTTAGTGGCAACTGTAAAATCCTTTGTAGACAATAATTTGTTTCAGAATTGAATTAATACGCAATAAAAGGTACATTAATCTCATTGAGCAGTGTGAGGATGAGCATGCAGGACATTAAATTTAAAATGATACTGTTGTGTCTAAAAACACTAATAGTTCTTCCTATTGTATCCAGTGAAGCTCACTGAAATTTTATTACATGAATATACAAAAACTTGAATAGTAAGTGCACACCTCAGCAATGGTGATTGGATGCTCTGCTATTAACCTCTGAAAGCTTTTTCTTGCTCCACAGAACAGAAAGGAAAATGCCTCTATTCCCAACAATGCAAATGAGCAAGGGTTTATTTCTTTAGTGGGGAAAAAGCAGTGTAGTTTAGTTACAACATAGGAGTGCAGATCAGGAGGATTCACACATGTATCCTGGTTTATGCATGCTGAGTGCTGCAGGTCTCACTGAGATGACATGGGCATCAGCAAGGCATAACTTGTTTCCTCTGCCTCTCCTTGTCCTCTTCATGCTTTCTTGTATCTGGAGAAGACAAACAAAGGGGAGCAAAAGGGCCTTCTCAGCTACTAGCAACAGAAAGTGAGAGTAAGAGTTTGTCAAGGTTTACCCGCAGATTGGGTTCGTCGTGCCAGAAAGAATAAATGAATAAGAGCTATTTACCATTACCTTTCTGAGTCAGCATGAAATTTCTTTCCAACGGATGCTCCATAACCATCCTACAGTCATCACACAGTTTGCACTTGCAGTGATGGCAAATGTGCTGGAAATATCCTGTTGTGCATGACTGCAGGCTTCTGTGGCCTCAGTGGAGCTTGCTGCAACTGTGCAACAGACTTTAAGTGAGATGCAGGTTGGTGGCTTTGGGGTCCTATGCTCGTTCTCAGCTTCCATGAAAACATGCCAAGCCCTCAGTGCTTTCTGCTCACAAATGCCTCTCTGTCCCTATCTGCAGAGCTCGACAAAAGAACCAAGGACAGAGCTCACAAATCAAAGCTCAAGACCCTGATTCTGATGTAACCACTGCCCAGCCCTGCAGCACTTCAAGCAATGAGGGAGCACTACCTGCCTGAACAGATGGAACACCAGAGACTCTGCTCTTGGGCCATACAGATCAGGCTGCCTGCTAATAATTCATTATACCCCATGTAATAAAGTGCTGGCAAAAGATTTGTGGGGGCATTTCTGGTTCCTGATAGAGCAGCCTAGGCCTGAGATACCATGCTGCTTAGAGCTTTCTGTATGACCATTATCAGCTCCTCACTTCACAAGTGGGCTAAGAGTTGCCTGTGATGAAAGGTTGCCTTCACGAAGCTCCCACAAGCAACTTAGGGACATTAGGTGGCTGCTGTGAGGATGTGTAGGAATTGCTCTCAGACCTGACAGCCCCTGAGTACCTTGCCTTGACAGCTCCTTTATACTGCAGACTTACAGATTTTTTAGTTATTTAGGGAGTTTTGCTTTCTGTGTTTATTCCCCTGATTAGCTGTGCTATTTCAGAAGGAGAATTTATGTTGCAGAAATTAGAAGGCTGTTGTTTAATGTTGTGTTCAATCTCTAAACTGGAATTCCTTCCACCCACCTCCCCACCCTTTTGCAGAAGGGGTAAGACATCACAGAGCATCTTAGCTATCCATGAAGCTTCTTTGTGTTTTTTTCTGCCAGTTGACATCTTCCTACTTAGTATGACTGGTATGGTAAATCTAAAGGAATTCAATAGTATGTTCTATATGGAACCCTCTGGCAACTAGCCTGCAAACACGGGGTGTCTCTGATGGCATAGTACTTTCCTCCTGAGAGACTCTGAAAATTTTGAAAAGAGAAAACGTTTGATCGTACTCTTCAGACCTGGATGACACAATAAAACCTTGTAGTATAAATACATAAGCTCTAGAGAACCATCAAAATATTATAAGGATCCCTTAACTACATCAGCAGGTCATCATAATTGGTGAGATGGGATACACAGACCCTGCAAAGAGAAGCTGCAGGTATATGGATTCTTCCCCATCACTATATTTAGTTCATGCTTAATGCTGCTGGAGCTGAGTTGTAGTTGGTCATTTTGGAATGAAGAAAAACATTTTCCAGTGTCTTGGAAGCATAAATAGGGGAGAAGCAATGACATGAGTATACAGCAATAATAGAAAATGGGCTTAATAAGTATCCTGTTGTATCATTTTCTATGCTCCTGACATGAGACAGTGCTCTTAGACTTCTAAGGAAGGAGAAGCTGCAGCAACCTGAGCTATCTGTTCTAGTATTCCCGCTCCACCCTGTGCTTTTTTTTTTTTTAGGGTTAGAAGGTTTTTCTGGTCATCTAAGCAGAATATTTCTTATTGCAGTTTAGGCCTGGGCCCTCACCACTTCCATTACGAAAGAAAAGGATCTTCCTTTCCTTTAAGGAACAGACATTTCCTTCTCTGAAGCCTATTAGCAGGTCTTGTCCAGTTTTCTCAGGCCAAATATCTCCAGCTCGTTTAATCTTTGCTGAGATTTTTTTCTGACCCTCTTTGTTTTTGCTGCTTTCCTCTATTTTTTCTCCTACCATCTGCACTCAACCATGAGTATCAAGAGCTTACAGGATGGAAATAGAACTGCAGGGACACAAAACTATGCACTGAGTAGCCAGGGACAGAGATGGTGAGCAAGGGTGCAAGGAAAAGGCCTTGTGCTTAAAGTGCCTCGGCATCGCTGAGGGTGACAAAGGAAGACAACACGTGTCCACTACCCCAGTGTGTCCTTTACCAGGCCACTGCTAAACCTTTGAATTAATAATGACTACATTCAAGCACTAAAAACAATAGTAAGAGAGAAACCATCCAGAAAATAGACTGATCCTTATTACTTTTACTCTCTGAACTTTTTAAAACCATCCTTCATGGACAGCAGAGTATAGGAAATTGAGGTAGTAAGACTAAAACTCCAAGAAGGGTATAAGAAAGGCTAATTTTCCTCTTCCGAGGCCTTGACTATGTAAGCACATTGCATCAGTTTAATTCAGGTTATTTTGAAATCGATGTAGTTAAAAGTAATACAAATCCTTTGCAGATCCACTTAATTCAATAACTGAACTGAGATAAATCCATATGAATCAGTTATAACCCAAAGCTTTTCACGTGGGATATGGAGCAATTTCACTAAATCCATACCCATGTCCAGGCTGCAACCAAAGCACTGTAACTCTTATGTGCCAGCAAAATTGCAATAAGCCATTATCCTCTCAAAACTCTACAATTCAGTGAGGTAAAACTACCAGAAACTAATTTGGGAAGCAAATCAATATTACTTAGAAATGAGTTTTTAAATTTAGAATTGCTGTTGTTTGAAACATCTTTATGGTATACATGAATGAAGTCAATATATCACCCGGATCTTTCCCAAAGAGATCTCAAAGAAAGCAATGGCTTATTGCCGAGCACCATCCTCACAAAATTCATGTAAAGGATATTGAGATACAGAAAATCTGCTGTCAAACATTTCCAAAAGTACATTTTTCTTCCGTCCTGAAACAGGTGTGCCATAGCAGGAGGCAGACTAAGAGCATGGAGCCTTACATGCCCAGAAACTTTTAGGTGAAACGGCAACAGACTGGCATGGCAGCAGCAGCAGGAGGCACTGCTATGACACAGAAGGAAACTGTGCTGCCAACTGAATTAAGAGGGATAAGAGCTTTCTTTTGACCCTGCTTCTGAAGTACGAATTTCTGAGCTATTGCTTGCAACTTACAAAGCTTTGATTTTTCAGTGCACAATTTAATACATGTTTTGACCTTTCAATGTGCCATATGAAGCTTTGATCCTCACCAGCTGACTGTCAGGGTGAACTTTGCATAAGATGAAAACAATACATTTCAAAATCATGTTCCTCCCCTCTTAAGAAAACCTATAAAATATTTCTGAGATGGAGAAAACTCATCTTTAGACACAGCCTCAGGGTAAATGCTACAGAAGTGCTACAGCTAGATAGGTATGGTCAGAAGCCTTGCTAATCACATCCTAATGGTAAGAAGCACAGATTGACTAGGAAGAAGGTAGACTTCTAGGAAGAATGAAAACCAAGAGAGAGTATTTTTACTTCCACCTTACCTTGGAAAGAGTGGGCAAAAGACTAACAGGGCATTCTGCGGCTTAAAATATGACTGGCTGTTTTTGGAGCCAGGAGTGGTCATGTCGCTTAATACATGATGATAAGGCGAGTTCAAAAGGTCCAGCACAGCTCAATTTAAGAAGAGCTCAGAGATTTTGAAACTGACAGCCTGACAACAATGAAAATTTCATAAAAAAAAAGTCCAATGATATTTCTAGTCCAGTAAATGCTACAAAAGTGAAAAAAACATACCCACCCAAATGAAACAAAACCCAAACTCAGAAGCCCAAACCAAAACAGCACACACAAAAAAAGTGATTATAAAAGTTTGTGGCAGAAAGCACATAGGTTTTTTTTTTTTCCATTTGTCTTGGGCTTTTTCTGCCTGGAAATTCTAGAAAATCAGATTGCAATATTTTATAGATGATGTAATACATGATGCAATTTCTCTCATGCACGATAACCCTATACAATTTTATATCACACGCTGTGACCTATTTTCATAAATTTGAAAGATAAACTTACAAACTTGTCCTCACTGAAAAAGCTCTTTATGCTTAGCATATGTGCATCCTACTTAATTTTTTACCAAGAGAAATTATAAAACTTATAAATAACAGGAACAGATATCCTATGCCACATGTGAGCTGCAACATTCACCCACAGAATTACTGTGCTGCTAGTATTTAGTTCATTGTTTTAAAGTGCACAGTATAAACCTGCAATATCAGCTCCCAATCTTTCCTGAACCACCATTTAAAATAATTCTACAAGCTTTAGATGTCACTTTAAAGTCAGGTTTTGTCAGTTTTAAATGTCAGTTTTTCCTATTCTGGAAAGTGACTCTAGAAATAGCATCCCTGGTACCACATCACTCCTTCATCAATGCTTTCTCTCAGAATTGCTCAGTTCCCAAGTCGGAAGTGTTCCTGGTTTCCTTCTGGCTGCTGGTAGGAATATATTCCACCCATTCACAGAAAACCTACTGGAATAAATATCTCTGCAATCAGATCAAGTAATTCAAGAACCTAGATTTCTCTGTCCCTTTTTTTCCTGTGGATGTATGATGCCTCTTAGACCCAGCTGACTTTCCTCCCCTGTCTTCATGTAACTAATGGGAGTGGAAAAATGTCCTCAAGTCAGTGAAATGACAGGACTCTGCAACCCAACTGGCAGGTCCCCTCGTGCTCGTGGTCATCACAGACCATGAAGGAGGGGACCCTGTTCTCTGTCTCTAGGCAGCCTGGGCGTGCAGCTTCCAGGCATTTGAGCATGGGTGGCATGTATGACTACCAACCACTCTGATTCCCGATTTTCACACTACAAAGGACTCCCAGGGACGGGTGGCATAGGCATATAGTTATACCAATTCCACGTCAGTCAGGGCTGGCTTTTTGCCTCAGAGCATTCAAGCCTATTATGCTTCCAGTTTATGCCAGCTCTGCTAGCTGACCTCCTCAACTGCTGGCATAAATTGCTGCAACACACCCTGAATTTCCTCCGCAGGGAGCAGATTTCTTGAATTAGAAGGTGCAATCTTTAGATAGCTACTTTTCTGGATGACATGCAGAGGCCAGGAAAGACAGAGAGTGCATCAACTTGATCTGTGCTCAGTGACGGACCAAAGTGTCACAAGAGCCAAGACCTGTCTGCTGCACTTTGGTGGCTGGGAGGATAGCAGGAGGACTGCTCCGTAATGAGGGGAGACAGGCATGAAAAGAGAACAGAAGTCTGGTTACAGAAGAGAAATGAAGAGTTGCCTGACAGTGTTGCACAGGGAAAGAAAAGGGTGGGAGGGATATAGGAAGGGATCCAAT
The DNA here is from genome assembly GCA_022605575.1 of Laterallus jamaicensis coturniculus. Lineage (NCBI taxonomy): Eukaryota > Metazoa > Chordata > Aves > Gruiformes > Rallidae > Laterallus > Laterallus jamaicensis. Next base: position 3,575,277 of record JAKCOX010000021.1, on the reverse strand, counting down.
GATACACCTACTGCTTGGTGATTCCAGCATGGCCCTGCTGGCAAACCAAGAGAGAAGGGGTGCAGTGAAACAGTCCTGTCCTGGGAAGTGATGATGGGGCCCTGTGAATCACTGTTGATGATTCCTGCTTTTATTTTGATGGTGCTAGCGGTTTGTGGTGTTTCAGGACCTATTTTCAGTAAGGCATTTCCTTGGTAACTGCAATCCATGTTGTTTGAAATGCTTTTCATGTAAGACCTGGCAACACCAGAAACTGAAGTCTAGGATGAGGCTGGATTGAATAAAAGGTGAATTTCCCTTATATCCTCTGCGCCATTATTAAAAGGCCTCTAATTAGAGATATATTATAATGCCCCTAGACTTTAGCTAGCCTCACCACAGCGGCAGCAGGGTTATATGAGAACCAAAGGGAGAAAGGATGAGATTATAAATGAGAGGGATTGCAACACAGACTTTCAGCACCAGCAATTAAACTGTGCCTCAAGGACTATCTTCACATTTTCAGTCATCTGGAGACCTGATGATAATTTATAGGAATAAAACACATGGCAAATCACATGATAACTTCCCTGTAACCTTAAATGATTGAGGCTCACCAGGGGTCAGCTGAAGTGATTTCCACTTGGTTTCTAAATTTGCTTTAAAAATGAGCTTTGATTCAGCTGAAGAAACCAAGGGGGAAAAGAACAAACAAAACCCAACACACGTATGATTTCTCCAAGGTCTGTGTTTGCCTGACCCAGACAGTGGAGGCTGACTTCCAGTGCTTCCTCTAGTTTGTCACCCACTAACATTTGATACTTTTGCCCACTGAATAATCAGAATAATCAGAATCCTTAATCTTAAAAGAAGGAATTTGGTTTCGGTGACAGAACTGGGGAGGATATACATGGCACCTTCCCGTTCCAGAAAGCCAGGCAACACATGTAAATGAGCACTGGCACACCATGCAGGTCGTGCTTCAGACAACTACTTTCAAGCACTGTGAAAACTCAAAATGTTTTACCCAGGACCTCTGACAGTAGGTTGATAAGAGGCATTAGCAAGCTAGGCAGATTTCATTCAAATGTCCAGACTTCTAAACTAATTTCATTTAAATGAGCTGTTTGGAACAAATTTTGAAGAGATTATATTTTAGCCTGTGTAGTTGGCTTTTCAGAGATTTTTAATGTTTTTTGCTACTACTATCTCCCTACCCCATTAGTGCTCTGAAATACCTATCTGTATTTAAAGGACTTCTAGCATGGATAGAAATAGGTTACCACCGTCTAATTGTTGAATCAAGTGCACATAAATAATTTACCAACATTACGTTGTTGCACTTAGACAATTTTTGAAATTACCCCGTGTAACTTCATTAAACTTCAAGTCTGGAACGTTAATTTGAGGGAAGAAAAAAATAACTATTTCCGTATTATTAGATCATTCAGGTGGTAAACACATTCTCAAAAGAAGTCATATAATGAGTGTTTCAGTCATCAGATTTAAATTGTAAATGAAACTGTTGTCTATGCATTAGAAAAGCACATGCCATGTTTTGTTAACATAATCAGAAAAATGGAGCTGCCACAAACCCTCTCCCCATCTGCCAGTCATTGCATTAAATGTTTCTGCAATTTTATTAGAATTCTCTGTCTCTGCAGATCCTGCTCAACTGTGAAATTGGAATTGCAAACAGAAATATTACATTTCTATGTACAGTAGTGGATAAAAAGTCCAATTTTGACATGTGCATAGACAGGGGAATTCTTTTTTTTTAAGGTGGAAGAACAGCACAGTGAATGTCTCTCCCTCCCACCATGTGAAGCAGAAAGCAGCCATTTTTCTGTGACAGCAGGTAGAAACAGAAGTACAGGAGAAGCTTTCTGGCAGTAGCTTTAACAAAGGCAGGACAAAAGACTCTGTCCTTCCAGCCCTTGGAGTGAGACACCAGCTGAAGGTTAATGTGCCTGAGCTGTGCTCGCGGCAGCAGCCACTGCCCCTGCTCAGGCTGTAGGAGTGGATGGGTAGAGGTTGGAGAAGCCGTAGGGAAGCCCTGCTGCCTAAATCCTTACAGTATCCTTATTCTTACCATATATTTGCTGCATTTTTATTAAAGCAAGAGCTGCTTGGGAGGGTTTATCTCATTCTGATAATACCTGTGCTGGGTATTGCTGCAGCATTATAAAACACAGTGGTCAAAAAGAGTTTGGCGAGTTCAAGGGTTGAACTGACCTAGCTACAGGGAAACTGTTTTCACATCTTTCTTAACAAAAAGTCCTGATATAAGGTGTTTCTCTATATCCTCATTCTCCCTTCTCCCCACCCTCATGATACATGCATTTCACTATTTGACAGGAGTTTTTTCAAGACTCAAATACACATGCAGTTGCACATGCTTATTTTGAGCTTTCCTGCCCAGCACATTTGCGTCCCTGCTGAAAAATGAGAACTACTAAAATGGAAGGAGGGATATGAAAAGAGCGCTGAGCTGTTCAGCCCCTCATGTAAGTGCTCTGCCTCCACTGTTCAGACCACATGGAGGCAAGAACCTCTGGTTCTCAGGAAATCCACAGATCTGGAGAATACTTTTGTTTTAAAAAAAATTCAATGATTTCATGAAGTTTGATCAGTCCTTCAGTAGCAATGCTTGACTTTATAGCTCTTTGCATTGATTGACATTCACCTGCAAAGCAAAGGGAAAAACTCCACAAACTTGGTCAATAACTGAAGACAGAGTCTGCAGCTACCCTCACTCTCAGATGTCCTCATCAGGACTTCATAAATATTGCAAGTCAGGCTGCAGCCTTCATCTTTCTCTCCTTAATCACATTTATCCCCAATTATTTTTTAAGAAATCTAGATACAGCCATGTCCCCCTTCTGCTGCCTCCTGCAATGGGAGCACAGCTCACGGGGTTCCTCTGTCCTCCCCACTGCCAGCACACACTCAGTCCTTACCCAAGACATGCTGAAGGCTCGTGCTGGGACTAAGCAACCCTTTCCTGACCCTGCGTGGCAGTAAGCAGCCTTCCCTTGGCTGCAGCTTGGCCTCACCCAATCTCTGAGGAGCAAACCTGTATCAGCAGCATCACAGCCAGTTAGAGAACAGATGCTCCCCTAAACAAACTCCACAAGACCCTACCACAGAGACTGTCTTCTGGAGCTGCTTCTTTTCTGTCTGTACCTTAAAATGTGCATACATACATTGGTGTGTGCACACAGAGAGCCAGGTATGAGTATCTGTGCACAGCAAAACCATTAAACTAGCACCCCTCTGTGCCTTTCTTCTCCTTTCTTAATCTTGCAATAGATTGCCAGAAGTACATAACTTTGCCAGGGCATCTTGAAGCGATGCAAACTTGATTCTTAATTATTTGCACCAGTTTCAGTCTAGTGTTACTGAGGTGTGATAACAGCAATGCAGAACTTGCATAAGCACGTAAGAGAATGAGACCCCACAACTTGTTTCCAATCAGCCTTCTCACAATCTTTAGCAGGATTTCTTACACTCCTCTTTTTTCCCCCACTTGTAGGTCCTATGAGCTGTGATTCTGTAACAGTTCTTGTTTAATTAGGATTTTATTTTAGAGCAGACCAAGAGACACTTCCGTGAAAGGTCAGGCATGGCTAGATTTTATACTCAACCATTTCTCCAAATCAAATCCATTCAAGGATAAACAGTGACTCCAGAAAAAAAAACCCAAATGAGAAATGCCCTCCTAAATGTCCCTAGATATAGGCAGTGAGTAACATATGAACATCTTCAACATTTTGCAGTCACAATATGACACATAATCTAACAATTTTACAGAAGAGAGACTTTTATACGTCTGCAAACTCATCTGGAATCAGTTTTTAAAATTGAACTTTCTTGGCAAGACCTACTCTGCACTTCCTCAGTTCTGTTTCCCATGCAAAAAGCAACTGGTACTTTCAGCCTAAACAATTTCACTTTATATCAAAGAAAACTGGCAAAAAACCCTGAGAAGCCAACACAAATTTGTTCTGAGGGTGTGTGACATAGGGATTTCTTTTTCTAGCTGCCATCTTGAATCTCTTCACAGTACTGTTGTCGAGCAGAACTGCTTGCATTTTGAAGTGTTGCATGGAGAAAATAATAATGAAAAATAACACCTATATAACACTGTTATAAAGAAAGAAATTCTGCCTTCACCTACTTTTCCTTCCTTCTCTGATGACCTTCTTTTTTACTTGAAAACCTGGAAGCATGAAATTAAGCTTACCATGGCATAAACTTAGTTATGACCTTAATGCAGAACTAGACCATAAAGAATGAACGATGCTGGAAGTTGTGCAATAACAGCGAATGAACAAAGACTTGAAAAGGAATTGAAATGATTTTCTGCAAATGTAGCTTGTTCCATAGAATGCCAAGGAGTCTACAGCAAAGCTTAGTCAGAGGACCACAAACTACAAGTTGGCAGATTTGGCTGGGATTGCTTTGTTGACTTTAAGTGGGGATGCAGATGTCGATGTGCCTGACTCAATACAAATTGAACAAGATCGCCCAGTTCAATTTATCCTATATGTATATATATATATAATGATACACAGAAAGACTGTATTTTAGCAGGCAAGCTTAATTCAGTAGTCCCAAATTTTTGAGTTTTTATTAGAATAACAAGTTAAAGATTTTTATCTGTATCTGGAATAGCTGGAAATTCATAACAACTCCTTCCACTTTCATAAGAGATGTGAACAATAAAATAACACTAAGATGACTGCTTTAGTCACTGTCATCTGGCTTGTCTCAACCTGGTTTGCTTGTGGGGATGAACACTGTAGACTTTCTCCAAATCAGAGAAATTCAAATCAAATTTACCCCATCATGACCTCAAGGTGACATGAAAGCTCAACCTTTGCATCAGCTTTCATTTCTTGCAAGGCTACCTGTTAAAGACCCACTTAATACCTTTTTGTTTAAATGCAATCTCTAGATTTGTAGAAACGTAGTGTGATCACCAGCTGATTTTCTATAGACTATAAATCATTCATCAGATGTTAAGAACTGACATACCTTAGTGCTGGTCCAGTAACCTAACCATGAGACGAAAGACTCTACTATATTTTCCCCATGGTCTGAGCTACCTTCAAGCTCGAAAAAATCAATGTTTATGCACTGGAGTTATTACCTACAGTGGGATCACAGTTATAATATAGTATGGCTTTAATTTGGAGATTTTTTTTGCAACAGATTTTATTACTGAAAAATACAGGACAGAAATATTGCAGGTAACAAGGAAAGGGGCATCAACTGGGTAACAAATAGGCTTTTCTTAGCTGATGTCAGAGCATCTTTAATGCCACCTGGCTGAGCATGTAATACTTTCCAAGGATGCCATACATATGTGCCCTCAGGGTTTTGCTAGTATTTCTCAGGTGAGCTCTGTATGGAGACACAATAAGGCTGACTCAGCCTGTGCTGGCTTTGTACACCAGTCTCACTGGGGGGAGATTGAATGTTGCTCCAGTAAGAACAGGGGGTGACATTTCTGAAGTTAACAGAGCTGCACCCACTTACACCAAATGAGAATCTGGCTCATACTACTGTTTTAATTAGAATCATGTTAGAGCTGCTCTCTGGTACATATCAATTAATCAAAACGATGTATAAAACATATGGCTCCAATGGGAGCAGGACATTGGACAGCATCTTCCAGTAGTCTTATCACATGAATATTAAGTCCTCGTTGCTATCAGATAATACTTAACGGAAACATATTTCAATCAGGCGTATAAAACCACAGGGATATAGTCATCACTATTAGGTTGATGCAAACAGCTGTCTGCATGGGATAAATTTAATGACCTACTCCAGATGCTTTTGAAAACTGGCTCCAGAAATCCAGCAACCTGGCACTCCTACTAGATTCAAGTTCCCAGCTTCCAAACTGAGCTTTTCATCTTTTAACAGTGCTTAATGATAGCTGATCCTGTAACTCCATAGACAAATCAAGAGATGTGGCCCAGGACCAAGATACTCTTTCCCTGAAGTCTAGACACATCTCAGCCATTTTGATTCTGCTGGCTATTTCTTTTAACAGTGATGTTGAGTTGCTTTGCTCCTATACCCTTGACAGAATCCTATCTCTAATAATTATTCTGCCTTCATAAATTACCCTCTGCTTTTCTGTTTCACACAGATTTTATGCTGATTCCATTGAAGCCTTTTGGTGATTTTGGCACTTTATTACTTCGCTCCATGAAATTGTTTTTTGAAACAACTAAGATGCCACTTCTAGTACTGAATGTGACAGCAACTTCAGCACCATTCAAAAATACACAGCCTTTAAGACATATAAGGATGAAAAATGCTGAAAGTCCAGGGCAGTTTACTCAATAAAAGTTCTCTGTGTACGTTGGAGTTTGGCCAGACTTATTTATGTCTCTGTTCTTGGGAGGACTGACGTGAATTTGTTCAAAGCCCCATTCAGTGCAGACTGGACTTGACAGCAGAAGGCATAACCTGTGCAGAAGGGTACTGATGTGCTGCAGTACAGCTACAGCCTCAGTAGCACTTGAGGTTCATTTGTGGTTTCATAACCATGAAAGTGGTATGTGGGGCCAGATGCAAGATAACAGTATATCCTATGTTGTTATTTTTGTGGCTCTTCCTAATTTCTAGGACAAACATAACTCAAGAATCATAACCATGTATTTTTTTGCTCCATGCAGATTGTTTACTTAACATTTTAGATAGCATTACCCCTAAATCTCTCTCCTTCCATTGAGAAAGCCTTCTGAAAAAGATTCTTAAGCTACAAAAAATAGCATCTACATTGTGAGCCTGAATCTCAGGAGACTTTGAATCCAGAATATCTGGTAAATGCCGAGTAAAATGATTTATGTTAGATACAGGAAATAACTGGCCTTAATAGACTGAACCATGTCATCTCTGTCTAGTTATTCATCCTATCATTTAAGGATTATCCAGTGACAAAGTAGTGCCACTCTGAAAATACCAAGAGAAAAAACAAAGGTTCTTTGTATGTGAAGCGAATTGCTAATGCGCTGGCAATGTAGGAAACTTGGGCCCTGAATAGCAACTGTTATTAATTTCTGTATTACACTTCATCTGAAATGCTTATGGCTCTTTGATTAAGATATAAGCTGTTCATTTTAGAATAAACTGAGAGGTATTTGTATCATTATGCTCACTTTCCTTTCCCATCCCACAAGGAAATGAAGTCATTTTCTGGCTTTTCAAAAATCCTGTAATCTCAGGCACCTTTTTCAAGACACTACAGACACTGATTTCATGGGCAGTTGCAAATGTGCAGCTGCTTAGGGAAATCAGGTGCCAAATCTTACCCTGCAGACAGTTCTCTTGAAAAATATGGAACTAGGTGATTTGGTTGGATTGCCTTGATAAGGGGCCAGACATTCTCAGTCGTGTGCTCTCCCTTCACTAAGCACAGTAGAGAGTGAAAAAAATCTTATTAAATAATTCCTTCTGTCTATTTACAGCCCTTTACTGCCAATAGACAAATATGCATCTTTCTGTGACTTATGTACCTTTCAATGTACAAATATAATTTGTTAACAGTGAAATTAATAATGGGAAGACTTTATCACAGTAGTGACACCTTCCAACATCAGTCTCCAGCAGTCACTGCTTCAAGTTTGATGAAGAAAACTGGGAGGGAAAAAAACCCACCCCACTCTGCCCCCAAAGTAATCACATACGCCAATTAGATAAGGAAGTCTGCCAAGGGTTTGGGAGCACAGCTATGATTTGTGAACTCCAGTCACATCAGGCAATTCTGCATTGTTTGAATTTTCACATCCTGGGAGAAAGGCAACTTGACACATTACTGAATTCACATGCAGGAATGCAAGGCCTTGGCTCAGTACGTGTTCCTCAGATCCTCCTTGGAGAGATGTCTAACACGGTGATAGCTTATCAAAACCTCTCACTATGCGATTTCAGAGAAGAGACTTTGCAGACTAAATTGGGTTAAGGTAGGGCAGGCAGGGGGGATAGGAGAAAATGAGTTATATCGGTTAAGCTATGCGTCTAATTACTAACCATCCTCTTGGGACTGGCCACAGGTGCTGCTGACCGGTCCAACCCAGACTGCATGTTATTTGCAGCATTCTCATACGGGGCAGGTTGACATCTTGTAAACCTGTCAGGACTGCTGCTGTCTTTTAGAAGCAGCTCTATTACCTGGGGATGCAACAAAGTGCTCACAAAAGCAATTTAAAAGCATAGAGGACTAATTGACATTTTTTACAAGATCACAAAGCATTCAAAAAACCTCACAAAGTGATTAATAAAGCATAAACTGCAGTCTGTAGACACCCCAAATCAAGAGCATCTATGCGTTACATTTTTAATGCATGGAAATCAAGTGAGTACTTTCACTCTGACTAAGCTCTTGTTTTACTCATGGGGACAATGAAGCCCAAAAGGGAAAACAAGAAGTCAGCATACATCTCTTCCCTTTGTGATCATCTGATCTGCATAGATCAGTGCACAATGTGAGCTGTTACAGGCTCCCAGCCACTTACTGTTACTCTTCTGTTCTATTCAAAGTCAGCTGGCTTGGTTTAGACAAGTTTCACCAGTGTTTTTGGCTCAGATGTTTTCCTTGTACTGCAGTAGATGTGGATCACTCACAAGAACAGGCTCCTTCCCTTCTGCTGACCGCACTGTGGGGTGGGCAACCCCCAACAGAGATGCGGTACCAAACTACCTGAAGTTAGTAGCGTCCTACACCTCTGCAGCTGAAACTGCAGGGGTTATCCGAGCACAGGCTGGTTGTTGTGTTAGGTGGCTCACAGAAAAGCAGCTGCTCCAGCAGCCAGGATCACTGGCCAAAGTTTAAAACTCTGATACAGACAGCATTAGAATACTGCAGGGCAAGATTACACCAAATAAGAAAAATTCTGTCAAACTGCACCCAAAGGAAAGGTGTGGACCTTTTGTTTGTGTAGGACCTTTTGTTTGAGAAGGAGGGTTCATAATCTGAGGGTTAGGTTGTTCTTTTTCTGCTAGTACAGAACTGCTAAAAAAATCCTGCTTTTTGGGTTTTTTTTCTTTTTGACATGATTCATTCTACCCTGTGCTTCAAGATGTACTTGAGCAGCAATTGAAAGTTCAATTTGTATTGATGTTGCAATTGTATCATTAAATAATGACCATTACAAGCTGACTAGGGGTGGGCTGTTAAGTGGGTGAGAGTTGATTAATTATTAGGTCTTAGAGACGGAGGTATGTATATTTGATTCATTTCATCTTTGCACCAGTGAAATTGTGTTGAGGTGGCTAGAAATGCAGCTTTGTTGCCGTTTGATGAGAGAGAGAAGAAAAATATACTGACTGTTTCTGTGTGAGCGCGGGAGAAGTGTCTTTCGTTCCTCACCACAAATCGTCATTCTCTTTAGTCAGCAGTTACTTGTGCCTCTGAACTGAAGTTCGTATTCATCTGCCATGAAAGGAAGGACTAAACGAAAGGGTTTGACCCGAACGGTCAGGCAACCCCACAGAGAGAACTCCCTCTCTGAGCTTTGCTGAGGTTATCTTGCTTAGCTGCAAATTCTTAATCACAAACTACACATGCTGCTGCTTTATTCTCATTGCTTTGAGGTTTCAATTAAAATGCAAATATAGGAAAACAAATTCTGCCTTTGGGTTACATGAAGATTTCTTCATGGGAACTTTTTGAGGCTCGATTCTTTAAAGAATTGAGCACCACATGTGAACACTGACAGACAGACCTTGTTCTTCCTTGTAGCAGTGTAACAGCCCAAGACAACCATCCAGACTGAAGAAATTGACAGAACAAATATGGCAGACAGGTATGGCCTTATACTCAAGGTATTGGGACCAAGAGGTAGGACAACTGAGTTCAGTCAAGATCTGATGGAGGATGACACTAGGCTTCCAGAAATCATTTTCATATCAGTTAAATCTGATCTCTCTAAAACAGTGAGAATATTGCTTCCCCCCTGTCCTTTTTGTTGGTCTTGTTTACTTGATGAAAATTGTTTTGCATTAACCCTGTTTCTTAATGCACTATTGCTATATGCACTGTCCTACATTTTCTGTTCCTAGCCCTCAAGACCTTTGGGATCATTTAGGGTGTCTCATTTATTTTGAAATACAAATAATACTCATAAAGAGAAACTGGATTGCTTGGGAAAGGAAGGTATAGTAAATGCTCTGGATATTTACCTTGTTTCTCTGGATACTGGTCAATAGGGTAGTAGGGAAGAAAGACAAGACAGAGGGGGACCTCAGTCCATCCCACTCATACCAGTTTGGTGCCAGCAATAGAATGTATGAGACTTGACAAGGATCACAGGTCAACGGAACACATGGAAGTACAAAGGAATTTCAGACAGCAAGTCAGCTTCATTGGGAGGCTCAGCTTAAATGCCTCTGTGCAAATGCATGTAGCATGAGGCACAAACAAGAGGGGTTGGAGACCCAGCACATGTCTGCACAGCTATGATCTCATTGGCATCACAGAGATGTGGTGGGATGGGTCCTATGACTGGATCATTGGAATGGCAGGATACAGGCTCTTTAGGACACACAGGCGGGGGAGACAAGGAGGGGTTGTTGCTCTGGTCAGTGACCAACTGAAGTGCATGGAGGTCCACCTAGGGATGGATGAGGACTCCTCCCAGAGCTTTTCAATCAGGATTGAAGGGAGGGCAGGGGAGGGGAGGATGACACTATAGTGGGGGTCTTCTCAGGCCACCTGACCAGGAAGACTGAGAGGATGAGGTCTTCTATAGACAGTAAAAGCCTCATGTTCACAAGCCCTGTCCTCATAGGAGACTTCAACCATCCTAATATCTGTTGGAGAAACAACACAGCAAGGCATAAGCAATACAGGAGATTCCTGGAACACATTGACGATAAATTCCAAGTGATAGAGGATCCAACAAAATAGGTACCATGCTGGACCTTGTTCTCACCAAAAACAAAGGGTTGGTAGAGGATCTAAGATCAAGGGCAGCCTCAGCTGCAGTGACCACAAAATAGTGGAGTTCAAGATCCTCAGCGAGGAGGGTGCACAGCAAGCTTACTACCCAGGCTTATAGAGAGCTGACTTTGGCCTCTTTAGGGATCTGTTTGGTAAAGTACCATGGGCAAAAGCCCTGAATAAAGTTCAAGAAAGCTGATTAGCATTCAAGGATCACCTCCTCCAAGCTCAGGAGTGACACATCCCAACAAAGAGGAAATCAGGAAAAAATGTTCAGAGGCTTGTTAGGATGAACAAGAAGCTCCTGGGCAAACTCAAATACAAAAAGCAAGTATACAGTGGGTGGAAGCAAGGACAGGTAGCCTGGGAGGAATACAGAGAAACTGAGCAGCCAGGGATCAGGTTAGGAAAGGTGTATTCCTAACAGAATGAAATCTGTCCAGGGATGCCAAGGTCTACAAGAAAATTTTCTATAGGTATGTCAGTGATAAAAAGAACACTACAAGGTCCCTTCCAGAAGGAAATGATAGACCTGGTTACTTAGGGTAGGGAGAAGGCTGAGGTACTCAGTGAAATTTTTGCCTTAGTCTTCACTGGCAAGTGCTCTAGCCACCCTGCCCAAGTCATGGGAGGCAAACTGAATGAAAATGAAGAACTACCCACTGTAGAGGAAGATCGGGTTTGAGACTATCTAAGGAACCTGAATGTGCACAAGTCCATGGGACCAACGAGATGCATCCACAGGTCCTGAGAGTACTGGAAAATTTAGTTGCTATGCCACTGTCCATCATATTTGAGAAGTCATGGCAGTCTAGTAAAGTTCCCACTGATTCGCAAAGGGGAAACATAATCCCCATTGTTAAACAGGGGAAAAAAAGGAAGAGCCATGAAACTACAGGCTTGGCCAGTCTCACCATGGCAGGGCAATTGGAACGACAAGATCTTTAAGGTCCCTTCCAACCCAAACCAGTCTGTGATTCTGTGATTGTATGAAAACTACAGGAGACAGAATGGAATGTAAGTCTAGAAAGAATATTACACCAAAAGAGAGACATGGATGTGGACTTGAGAGACTGAGGTTACAGGATTGCAGAACTGAGTACAGAGTGACAAAAGGGCTTAAAAGTTGACCTAGGACTGAAAGAAAGCAAATAGAAATATGAAGGTGAGAAAGGAACTGGAAATATGAAGGAAGAATAAATGGGAAGACTAGGAAAGCAATAAGATCTAGGATAAAATATTTGAGGAAATCAATTACACTACAGTAAGAAGTTGAGGAGAGATGGGGTAAAAAAATCCATGGGTGAAAACAAAGAAACTCATAGCACTGCAATATCTATATTCCCAGGGCACACGTACCCAATGGACAGAGGACGTACAGGAAGCCATAATAAATTCTTTGATTCTGTAGGAAGACTGTTAAATACCTATATACTCACTGTTTGACTATTTTAGGCTAGAAATTAGCTTGTCTTGTCATTGAAATATCAGTTTTCCCTGATGTACTTGCCTTTTGCTAAATAAAAAGACAATGCATAAATAAATTTTATTTTCCAAATAATTAAATGTTTTAGCATTAAAAGAAAGGACTAGCAGATGGAGTATGGCAAAATTGGAGAAGAAAGAGTAAGAGAAAGGCACTAAAAGAAAACCCAGGTTTGAAACTACTGGTGACATCTTGGGTCATTTTATTGATGTGATCATTCAGTCTCTGCCATATTTCATTAGCCAGCCCCACCTCTTGGCTTTTCCAGGGTGTTCACCTTGTTCCATTCTTCAGCAACGATTACTGAACAGTATTATTATGATCAAGATAAATAAAGCAGTCTATCAATTTATCTTGTGTATTGTTTATAAGAATTTGTGTGCTGTCTCTGACTGCTCATTGCGCTGGAATAAAGAATTGCAATCAATGTAGTGTTAGAAATGACTCGTATCCTTCCTTTCTAAACTGAGCATGCTCCCCTTTGGTTTTAATCTACTAAATTACATTAAAACGGTCGTTTAGCAAATGTCCTATGAGGTTGCTTTGTTCAGATGACTGTTCGTGATTAGACTTGTATAAATAGCACTGGAAACTGCCTTTGTCATGTTAGCTACATAAAGGCTTGTTCCAGTTTTATGTCATATTTTATATTTAAGCACACCTAACACCAACATGAGCCTCAGAAAAGGTGTACATATTATTTATTGCTAATTCAAACTGACTCTGCAGGTTTGTCTGTGCTGTGTTGAACAATACGGCTGTAGATGCAGGGCCTTTATCTGGGACTGTCTTTAAATAGGTAATTTATGTATTTAGAATCTTTAGCTAGATCATAGGCTGATAATATTGCTCATTCATTCAGTAATGAGCAAGCCAGAGGATGTATCCTGAGTGGAATCAGAAATTATTTGTAGCAAGGTTCTGAACTGCTGTTAGTTAGGGACATTCTTAAAATGGCAAATGATGATGACTGCAGTTTCAAGACCCTTTCTCCAATTATTCTTTCATTCCGTGATGAAAGTGGTGATATTAAATGGCAGACTCTTTTTCCCCATCTGTTACATGAACAAAGATATGTTTCTGAGGTCACAGGTGCAGAAGGGACAGAAGACTAAACCCATTTTTAACTGCTCATGAAATCAGTGACTCCAGTCAGCTTTCATTGTCCATGATGATACCTATCTTTCCCTCCACTGCAATGATTTCCTAACTAGACTAAATCAGGATGAAAGATTCTGGCCTTGTTTTAAATTGACTTACAGATATCTGTCATTTAAGCTATGACCTGAGTTAAACACATCTGCTTTTTTCAAGAATAAGGAATAGGAAATGCATGCAGTGTTGTATAGGCACTTGCATAGGATCGTTCCTTCATTTCTTGGGCAGTTTTAGAAGTTGATTGGTTTCTGAGGCAAGAATTATATGAAGAGGAAGGAAAGTTTCACAGTTAAAAACACTCATCTGCTGAACTCAGGAGTTAAGTTTTATCCTGATCTTTTCTGCTGAATTTTGATGTGTTGCTTAGCAAGTGACTTCAAACCCAAGATGGGATCATTAACAGTTTGTTCCTTTTTCCCAGGGTGCCCAGTATGAGGCTCTTTTCCTGATTGGCAGGAGTGCAAAATGCTCACAACTACAGCTGCAGTCAATCAGAGATGCGCTCTCAGCATATCTCAGATAGCATTCTTGATGTTAGTGGCTATGTTTGACTTTTAACTCCTCTGTGGCTCAGTTTTCAATCTATACAAAAAGAGGATAATGACAGCCTTCATCTCACCTGGGCTTTGAGGAGATAAATTTATTAATGTTTGTGAAACCCTCAGGTATTAGTCACAAACATCACAGAAATATCCACAAGGAAATGAATAGTTGTGTATTCAGAGCATGGTTGGAATGTAATTCAGTAAATAAGGACTAAGAGCACATACTGAATGATAAGAAGAACATCAAATATTAAAGAGCTGTTCATTAAGTATACCCTGTCAACTCTGAACACTGAATGAGACAACAGTTCTCTGTAAATAAAAGCATGTGGTCATGGGATTAAGAGCTGTAGCATAACGCATATGTATCAGACACCAAACTAAATTTGCAGGCACTTCCTTAATGCTGCTATTTCCAAATAGTCAATGCTTGCCCTCAAAACTTTGATAAAATTCTTCTAATTGCACAGGCAATAATTTCACTTTGATGAATCCATATTGAGCTATATACACATTCCCTCATGGAGACACGCAATCACAGAGCGTATCCTATCCCCTAAATAAGCCCAACTAAAGCAAAACTCAAGGTCTTTCTTTTACACATATCTGTTTCTTTCTATTATTTTTCCACTTCCTTCTTAACTCTTTTTCAGTGTTCAACCTAATTCATAAATGTAGATGTGGAAGATATGTCTAGCAACTTACTACTTGAGTATGAATCTGGAAGGCAACAGCTAAGAATATTAATAGATAAAAGATTGGCTTGTTTTTATAAGTAACCAAATAATTTTTCCAGACACATTTTCATCTCATTATTCCCAAATATTAACCTAGCAGTTTCCCATATTTCTCCCTGATATATTCCATTCATTGATTTTTATGATAGATTCAGGTTTACATTTGCCAGTGAAAAGTATTAGATGTTTTAAGATGCTAATAACTTTTATTGCTGGACTCTCGTGTATTTGCCCAGCCGATAGCTAAGCCCCAGGCCACTCACTCACCCTCCCCTAGCAGGATGGAAGAGAGAATCAGAAGAAAGAAAGAAAATTCATGAGTTCAGATAAAGGTAGTTTAAAAGGTATAGCTGCGCCCAGGAAGACTAGGAATTCATTCACCACTTCCCATGGGCAGTTCAGCTGCCTCCAGGAAAGTAGGGCTTCACCACGTGTTACAGCTACTGAGGAAGTTAAATGCCATTACTTCCAATGTCCCTCCTTCTTCCCCCATCTTTATATACTGAGCATGACATCATATGGTATGGGGTATCCATTTTGTCAGGTGAGATCAGCTGACCCAGCTGTGTCCCCTCCCAGCTTCTTGTGCTGCCCCAGCTTACTAACCGGTGGGGTGTGTGAGAAGCAGAAGAGGCTGTGTCTCTGTGTCAGCACTGCTCAGCAGTAACTAAAACATCCCTCTATTATCAACACGGATTTCAGCACAAACCCAAAACACAGCCCCATACTAGCTGCTATGAAGAAAATTAACTCTATCCCAGTCAAAAGCAGTACAACTCTCAAAGCACATTTGATGTAGGTAATGAAGCCATTTTAAAAACACAGAGGTAACAACGCTGCAAATTAGGGGTGATGGATATTGCACAACTGTGATGCCACAACACAAAATGGAATGTTGAGAGTGAATCACATCTATATATTAAGACAATGGTTATACATAAATATAATGTGATTTTTTCTTTATAATGGATCTGGGTACTCCATACTCTGCCCAGTGTCATAAGAAAGCCAATGATTTATGAACAGTTTTAAGATAAGCAATCGAAATTACCTCAATGCTGTTCTGATTGGTTCTGATACCCATTAAAGGGTAGCTTTTCAGGATGTATTTGGCACATTCACTTCAGGTTTTCATCAGAAAGTGCAACTTTGCTACAAAACTTTAAAGTGCCTATGTTTTGACATGTGTGGATTATCCACTGAATGCAGGTCTCAATAAATGCATAGAAAACTGTAGGAAAAAAACCACAAACAACCCACAACTTACAAAAAGGGGGATCACACAGACATAGCATCCATTTGCTACTTTTTTAGCCCAGAACCTTGTATGTCTCATAGGCAGGATGTAGGGTCTGTACAGAGCCTGAGGAAGGGAGCACAGCTTGCAGGATGGGTATTTTGAAGGTGATATGTGGCCAGTCTTCACATAAGGAGCTAAAATAGCTGATGTTCCCACAGCACGGAACAGACGTTTACTTAGCAAACAGCTCATTGCACTAGAAATGTGAATCTTCACATGATGCTGTGCAGCTGATTTACAGAAGTAGCTGTACCTGGGACCAGACAAATCAAGGGGAGACAGATTCAGGGGTAAACATTTTGATGTTGGTTTAATTTTGAGACTGATACAGTGGAAGTCATGTAAAATAAACATAAGGTGTGACAAGTTCATCAGAAAGAATATAATTGTAGAATGCTAATTATGTAAACAGTGTACCATCCTTCTCTTCTGTACTGAAAAAATAATTCCAGAGAATTAATTTTGAACAAATACTTCTCTCTGTTACTGATTTTTCCTGACATTTATAGCCAAGGAATATGTTGCTGAATTTTAATTTTCTGCTACACATGGGACCAAACTTACTTTTTGTCACGGAGGATTGCCCTTGCATTCAAATAGGTAACATTTGGATTTATTTCTTCTTCTGAACTCTCTCTACAAAAAAATTGTACATGAACCTCAGCTATAGGAAAGCTAATTAGAAGTGGTCCAGTTACATGTTTCTGAGAAGATACATCCTAGCTTAAGCCTAGGATGCACAGATTTAAGTGGAGTATCCCTTTTTATTTTCTAGCATTGATATTCAGGGCACAAGTGGAAAAAAAGATCTTAGATGCTTAGACATTGGGCAATAACTCATTTGGAAGGGCAAGAAATAATTCAGAGGTGGATGTGAATTGCAAGGAAGAGTAATGGTGTTACTGTATGTACCATGGCTCTGTACCTGAAGAAATAACAGGACTTGATCAATGATAACTCATGTAGAAGAGGGATGCGAGATGATGAAGAACCAGCAGAGGCGTCCCTGAGAGAATAATGATATCTTACCCCATGGTCCCCATCGCCCTGCCCAGCAGGTGTGTTTGGATTGATGAGACCCCCGTCTTAGGCAGTCAGTAGTAATTTAGTGTGGTAGGCCATGCACAAACGACTTTCGTTACTGCCGACAGCTTCATTACAGCAGGCCCATCTTTCACTAACTGCAGACCTTCTTCCATCAAACTGAAGATGAATGAGAGAATGACCCAGACTCTATATGTTTGCAACATGATTCTCTACATTATTGTTCCCTGGCCTGGTATTGTTTGTAAATTCTACAGCTGGCTATACTTTTAAGTTGTACAACAATGATCCAGAAGCACCTTTAATGCCTTTATCTGCATGTATTTACATAATTACAGCATGTACTCCAAAAGAGAAATTAGCAGAAAAGGAAAGAAAAAAGAGCCTGAACATGCAGTTTATTCTGACAACTCGTAAGAAATGATTTCCAGAGCATGCTGGGTCACCATGGACTCATTTTCTTACTGGCATGGCAAGAGCCATCTTTCTCCAAAGCTGAGTTTCCAACTACCTTCCCAATACCTTTTCAACAGAATTAATAGGTTTCTGTAAAGCAGTAAACATATCCAGACATTAGTCATCCCCCTTAATCCTGTGTGTGGGATGGTGTGTACCATCAGATGGAGCAAGACTGTAGTCAGCTCTGGGAATTCCTCTTTCTCTCAGCAAGTGACTCAAAGAAAAGGAGAAATTATATCTTCCATAGAAGAAAAAATCGTACAAAGAAAGCAAGGGGGTTGCTCTGCTGCTATAAGCACTGCTGAAACAGAGAATAATGAAGAAATATACATGACAAGGCTGCATAGTAGCAATTGCAAGAAATCAAGAGAAATAAAAGATCCTAGATTGGAACTCCTTGTTACAGTCTTCAAATGTGTGAGGGCAGGTGTATTTGTTTCTGCTGGTGAAAGAGATTTGACTATTGCTACAGGCCTGACTGAATGGTTTGTGTGCTTCTATAAACTCTGTAAAATCACTGTTTATGACAGCATTTGCCTCTGGTTGTGATCAACCCACTCAGAAGATCTGTCAATGCCAATGCAACAACTGAGATTCTTCCTGGGGTCAGTTCTAAGTCATTTGTTAAATTATTCATTCAGCCACATAAAAAAGATCCAGACACTGTACATAAAAACTCTAAACCAATAATAATAATAATTAGAACATGGAATATAGATAAAGTTCTATGTAAATGTTCTATCTTCGATTTGGAAGGTGTTTTAATTTGTTATACTAAGGCTGCATACCAGATGAAATGTAAATTCTTTATTGATCACAGTGCCTCTGACTGTATTGCACTAATTAAACTTTTAAAGCTGTCCCTACTGGATACTTGGCATTGCATTGTTAAAGTTTACTTCTGTGTATGGATGGTGCTACGAGTATCTGTCACACGTGAATTATATGATGATTCTTACAAGGGAAGTGAGAATGTGTGTGAAATTATTCCATAGGAACTCCCTGCCTATTCAACTATCTGACCAGATATGTGCTGATTGTGTTATAAAAAGGGGCTGTCCATCTGGCACAGACAGGATGAATGTGTAGCCTATATAGAACTGGTAACTGTTGACTGTTACTGTACTTTACCAGCAACTCAGGAAATACAGAATGAAAAAGCAGCCTTGCTATCTTGCCTGCAATGTTAATGGCAGCTCAAAGGCCAAAGAATGGGGTCAAATGCCAAGAGACTGCTGGCACTCTAGCTTGGTATAAAGCGATCACACATTAACAGCCTGATGATTATTGACACTTATAAAGATATTGAAAAACAATGGCCTTGAAGGAATACTGGTATGAAGATAAGTAAGTAGCTTTGCACGTGTTCATGCCAGGGTTCTTGAATCTGTGCTCTCTCAGTTCCATGTATCTTAGGAAACAACACAAACATTCTCTGTAACAAGAGGATCTACCCAAGAAAAAAAAAAGGGGGGACTCAATTTCCTAATTTATTTATTTTAAAAGCTACATATTTTACAAAAAAAAAAAAACCCTCACAGAAGTACATTATGTATGATGAATTCTTTGCCAGATGCAGAAGTCAGAAATTTTATGAGCCATCTGGACAGCTTCCTAGAGAACACTGTTGTGGAGCTGCTGGTGAATGTTCATGTAGGTTATAGCAGCACTGGGAAAAGTAACAATGGGGTTATGTGAAAAAACTGCAGCTATGAGCGAGGCAGTTGGCATAACATTCATTTCAGGTACCTTGCAGAAGGGTAATAATTAATGGCACACTAGAAAATCAAAGTGCAAATTAGAGCCTGCCGCTTGATGCTGAGGAGCACATAGGGACAAAAAGCGCGCATGATCGGTGTACATGCTTGATATAAATTAACTTAAAAATCACAGGAGTTCTTCACATTAAAATTTCATGTTTAAATGGGGAGCGATGTCTCGACTACCTGATCAGGAGGGGAGTGATGACTGCACAATACTATGAGTGATAGGAGAGCCTGCAAGCACTGGAAATGCAGCTGTAATGAGATGTCCCCTTTCCCCATGAATGTTAGTTAAATGTCAAGGTAAGGAGCTATGCAAAAATTACATTCTTAGAAGTCACTGATGAGTGTCTTCAACAGAAAGAACAGTAACCACACACATTCAAATTCATCAACCTTATAGAAGTGAAAAAAAATCACTACCCTAAAATTTAACTTCAAAATGGGAACTCTGTGGTAACCAAGAAACTAACTTAAAGGATCAAAGGGAGTCATCTGAAGGCTAAAATGCCTTCAAGAGTAGACACCATACTGCAGCCTCAAAGAAAATATTTATCCCTATTACAAAACACTCTAAATGACTAAAAAGGAAGAGTTGTGTCCAAAGGTGCAAAACAGAAAATGCATAAAAAACCAGACATGTGCAGTGTAAAAAACATAACAAGGAATGCCAAAACTGATTCTGAGAAGCAAGCTGCTAAAGGCATGGAAATTGTTAATAAAATCTCTCTAAAACACGTGAAAACTAAGCATCCTTCCCAAGTCTGCAGGGCTATTGAGGATGCCGTGGCCAAAGTAGAAAGGTTAAAAAAACCTGCTTGTGTTAGTGTTAACTGCATGGGAGCTTAGAGAGGGCACTGCACTGCAGCCTTTACATGCAGGGGATAAGTTTGAAGAACTGTCTCCAAGTGAACTGTCAGCAGAAGAGGTTTTAGAACAGATCAATAAAATGTATAATAACAAACAACATAAGAAACAGATGGCACTAACCCAAGATTTCTCAAAATTGCTGTTGAAGTACTAATCACTCTGGGTGATCTATTGCATGTTAGTCTTTACACCAGAGAAAGAGCAGGTGGCAAGCCTAACACCCATTTGCAGAAGGACCTTGTGAGGTGGTGTGGGTGGGGAATTATCAGGCTGTGAAATCTACAAACAAAGAAGTCTGATTTTCTTACCAAGCAAATTGACTGAAGCTGTGATAAAGAATAACAATAACAGACATCGATAAATGTCATAATCTCAGGAAGAGCCAGTGAAGCTTTTCTTTAAAAAAAACCCCCAGTAGTCTGTGTTTCACAAATCAAGATGAGATCTTTGGGCATGTGTCATCCTCTTGATATAGTGAGTTTTGATTTCCAGAAAGCTTTTGATGATATTCTCATCCAAAAGTCTATTGGTCTTAAAACAATATAGCCTCATAAAAAGAGAGAGCGAGGGAATAAGTGAAAAATGTAAGATCACAAATTACTTGAAGAATGTGAATAGGGCATGATTATGCACTGATTTTTATAACACAAGAAACAAAGATCATTAAGTGAAATAGCCTAACAAGCTGGAAATAAAAGAAAGCAATTGTTTACTCAATATGTAATTAAACTCTCGAATTCACTATTGTAGTATGAAGAGACAAAAATCATTACAGGGTTTAAAATGTGGCTGGAAAAAACCTGGTAGATAGGCATGCCACAAGCAATTAATCTAAGACGTGGATTTAATTACTGAACCAATCTTTGTTCTATATACCATGGGCTGGGAAGGTAGACACTTGCCTCCTTTTCGTACTTCCATAAGCATCTTCTGGTCAGTGTCAGAGAGAGGATACTATCAACTACTGCTATTCTGATGTTCATCTAAATATTTTAAGATGTCAGTGTGGAAAACAGGCCTCATAAGGCATACATTATGTCATAATACTAAATACTGTATCAGTAAATAAAGAAGAGAAATTGATGGAAATACGGACAGAAACTACCACTAATTTTGGGGTTAACCGTTGTAAAAGCTCGAGAAACACGCTAATCAAAACCAGATATAGAACTGATAGAAGTAAATTTAGCATCAGTATCTCCAAAGATATATGGGAAAATTTGTCTGAAAGATGGTCTCACAAATACAGTATTAGACTGGATCTGAATTCTTACCAAAATCCTGGTTGATGAATTGCAAAGATTCTCCAGGCATCTTTGTTTCCCCAACTGCAAAACTGGGTGACCCTAACACAGTAACTCCTGACTTACAGAGTGTTGTTAAGCATAAGTACTTAGTGCTTCAAGGCACCCAGAAAATGTGTTTGAGAAGGCTTCTAGCAAGTTGCAGTGCCATTAATCTTTGCCATTTGTTTACAAGCCTCCAGCCAGTTTTCAGGCCACGCAACAAAGGCTTACATCCAAGCCTCTCTGAATTAATTCTTGTAAGACCTTGTGAAGCATTGAATCAATATAGCGTTTACTGTTTAACTTACTAATTGAAGAATATTTTACATTAATATAGCTCTTCTCAAGCTGAATGGTCCTGAAGCGCTTTGCAAACTGTGTTAATACAACTGCAGCGCTAAAATGCTGCACTAGCAGAAAGCATATAGAGAAGGGAAAATTACAGCCAAGGACGACAGGGCAAAGTATTTCTCTTCCAAGGAACTGTTTTGAAACCTTTACTGCTTACTGACTGCAGTTTGTAGGGAGAAATCCTACAATAGCCTGCTACTGATAACAGTGCTGCCAAAGCCAGAGAGAAACTGAAGTATCATGGGGCACTCTGGAATCAGGTGGCCCTCCTGGATTCCTTCTTACTCCTATGGTATCCTATGTTCTGCCCTCTTTCCTTCACTACTTTTGGATGTGATGAGGGTTATGTAGCATGAACTATCCTGGAGCCACATCTTCCCTAAACGTGTTTCTCAGTTTCGCGGAGGTTAGATTTGCTTTAAAATCTCTGCCATGCTGCTAAACTTTGGGGAATGGTTTAGCATTCATTTAAAAAAGGGTTGGTTCTTCTGCCAAGTAGGAAGCTGTGGTGCTGGGAGGCACGCACTGCGCCTGTCATCAGGTTCAGTGCCTCACCTCACAAGTGCAAGTGTGTGACAGTGAGATATGGGATCTCTCCAAAGTACCACTGACTTCAGGACTCTTTCCATGCTGTTGTAACCTGTCAAGTATGGCAGGCAAATCTCTGATATTTGGTTTTCTATCTCCTACAGCCTGGGACTACCAGCAGCCCTCATCTTCTCACCATCTTCCCCTTAAAGGACCGTGGACTGAACTGCAGCATTTATCTCCTTTTGGAGACATTTGGAGTCAGGCAGCTGGAAGGAATGAAGAAGCTGGAGGTACAGACCAGCGTGCAGTAGGGAGTGAGGACTGGGGAAGGGTAAACTGGATACGCATCCTATCTCTGCTGAAATGAAAGATTAGCAACAGAATGAAACTCACCCTTTCAGACCTCCCCTCAGGGTCACACTAATGGAATCTTCAGTGTCATATCCCAGGCTCCAGGGTCACATGGAGAAGGGAGCCCCAAGAGCCTATCCATCATGAAAGGTAATTGCTGAATTGTACATCCATGGTTCTCTGCTGCAAAGTGCCACGACGGAGGTGTGTGTGTGTGTGTGTGTGTGTGTGCGATAAGAGCGGGAGTGAAGGCTGTTTCTGAATGTGAGTTCTTGCCTCAGGCTGCTTCCCTGCTGCTGGTGAGTAGATGGCACTCATTTTCCATGAAGTGAGAGAAACGTTGCTTGGTTTCCTTGGGCTTCCTAAGTGTGACAGTGTAACTCACTGTACTGTGTTCTTTGGTGGCCCTGTTACTATGACCTCAGCGGCTACTTAAATTTCACATGGAAGTTTTCTTCTCTGTGCTGTTTCCCCACCTAGTGGGAACGTTCTCTCTCACCCTTTGAGGCTGGATTTACATAGTGGACCAGGGGAGAGGAATGCTACTGACTCTGCTCTCTTCACCCATTCCTTCCAGAGACACCTGCAAAATTTCTTCTTATTTCAGAGAAGCCAAAATCTCAGACTGGTTTTATCTTATGACAAAGAGAAATTTCCTTAGATCTTGAAGTCAAGGATGGCTACACATGACCATTTTTTTCCAAAGTTTGAAGACCTTAAAAAAGCTAGATTATGAACATGTGATGACATCCAAAGTAATTTTCTGCTTCATGAGTTGTTTGTTGGGATTTGCCTGGTAGGAAGAAGCAAGCTGAGCTTTTTAGAATTTTTTTTAAACATATATAATTAGAATAGGTTTTTATTAAGATCAAGCTTGAATCAGATTCCCAACAATAAATCTGACAGCATGTGAAGTCCTGAGAATTGCAATACACTCAGAAGCAAGATGTGAAATATAAGTAAGAATGCCCCACTTTTCTGGCCCCCAACAAATCTTACTACTGACCTTTGCTGTCCATAAAAACCCCCACCAACTCGGGAGGCTTACTTTGACAATAGGAAAAAAGAAAAATAACTGTACTGATTCACAATGGATAGCTATCATTAGCTCCTAAGAAAATAAGGGTGTAGGATGTAAGTTAACGAAACCTGCTTTTCCAAGCTAGATTCATTTCACTGTTGCCAAAATTTCACAGTGGTAGTAAATTTCATGATACACAGATCACCTTTTTATTCTGTGCTTACAATCAAGCACAATGATGTCCCGATCCACATCAGAAAGTCCTTGATTCTATCAAACTATAAATAAAACAATTATAAACCGTTGCCTTTCGTGCTCCAGTTTCTTTGATCCAAGCATAATGAACATGCTATTCTGAATACATTCTCAAAGTGCCCCTGTGAGAGATGCTGAGAGAAAAAGCATTGTTTTCCACCAAGCTTTTTATTGGAATTTATGTTTTTGAATTTCAGCTTCCGTTGTTAGTTCTTGATGAAAATGCATTCCCTCTACCTGCTCTTTTTCTAAAGAGAACCTGAAGCAGTGTGAGGAGAAGTGAGTTGGGTAGAAAGAGACTGAAAAAATAAGAAAGGACTCAGCATAGCTCCTGCTGAGATCAGAAGTGGAAAACCAGGCATGGTCATGTTACCTTCAAGCTATTTTTTTGCCTGAGTTACTTTAATACTGGGCTGTCTATCTTGCCTGGGCAGGGTGACACTGTAGCTCAGCAGTGGCTGCAAGAACACAGGTTGAAACACGCTCTGCTCTACTCCAAATCAGCATCTTAAATCGTGCAGACATTGTGACCAGACCTAGACAACAGTAAACATAGTTGCCTCCATGCATGTGTGCAGTGGTTGCTTGTAAATAGACTCTCTTTAAAAATCAGCCTCTTAGTTTTTGGATGTATTTTAAATATTTATGGCTCTCAGCAACTACTGTCTCATCTGCAGGGTTTCTGGACCCTTCAGATTTCTGGATCTTGGATAGATTTCTGGCCATGTTCAGACTATGAAACCTGGGGTGCACTTGATTCTTTTCCATTGTTCTCAGACCCTGGGAAGGAAGCTCAGTCATACAGGGTCCTGCTCACACAATTGTGTGATAAAGCCTTTGTGTAAATATACCTACATATGTATGTGGATGCTTCTGTGGTTCTTGCTCTGCAGAAAGCTCATAACTAGGGCATAAAACATGGACAATGTTTAGATCAAATGTGAAACAATTCGACATAAAATTAAAAGCAAATCGCTTTTTCCTTCAGTTCGGCTTAAAAGGAAATTAACTTAATTGAATATGGACAGCTCTATTTTACAAAAATATTACAGCTAAAGGTAATTTGGTTTTGGAAAATATTTTAGTAGACCATTTCAATTTCAATGAGATTATCTACTAGAAAATTAAATACATTTTCTGTTAAATGTAATAATGAATTCCATTGTCTACATTGCTCAGGCAGAACTACAATATAATTGTGTTTAATACAATTAAACACAGTCTCTATTAAAAGTAATAATGCAGTCTATTGTCTGCATTACTCAGGCAGAACTACAATACAATTAAGATTTTGTATCTAAGTCACTCAGAAAATACGTGTGCCTTATTACATCCTTATTCTCAGCATTATACCCTCACAGCTCTCCAGGCTAATATGTCTTCTTTGTCCACACTCTAGTAAGCCCTGGATGTTACCAGCTGGTCACAGACTTGCACTAAGTCAGTTTAGTGCTTTTATCCCAGTTATTTGTGGACTCAGAAAGCTTTTCAAAGCTCCTATCTCAAAGCATTTCTCCTAAGATTTTACCATCTCTCTTTCCATTTAGCTAGGGATATTAATGCTTAAATATCTTTTAAAGTGCTCCAACAATCCTCCAAAGCTCTAAAGGTTCCCCAGTGAAAACTTCTATATACCCTGGTTATAAAAAAAATCTGTTTTATAATACAAACATTTAAGTAATTTCTAATGCTTGATAACAGAGTCTATGTGTTCTATTGACCTTAAGAAGTAATTTATGCTTCTTGAGAAAACTCTGCATGTTAAAAATTGTGCTGGAATCATTGGTTTTTACAACACAAAACCAGAACTTTTGGAGAAAGAATGGCAGTGGAAACAAAAAATTTTGAAAAGAAATAAGTGTGATTTTGGTAAACAGGTTGTATCTAACTGAGAAAAAAATATTCAGTATGTCTTACTGAAAGAATACCTTTAATAAGCCTTACTTCTCCTCAAAAGTTCAGGAGAAAAGATGGAACAATTAGGACAGGAATCCAGAGAAGTGGAGACAGAGTAAAGGGACATGACACAAGTAGGTAGCATTAAGCGCAAGTGAGAAATTCCTGGAAAAGTTCTTCAAATGGCTCAGATCAACCCTTCACTCATTTCTTCTAGAAGCAGAACAAACCCTTGTACAAAAGGACAGATCTGCTAAAACTGTTCTCTTGTTTTCATTTGACAGAGATATAAATTGGGGTTTTTTTGGTGTGTGTTTCCTGTCCCTGAAAATGAGTTTTCTCTCACATGTGTACTCAATGACACAAGGGGAGGACTCCCACTCCCCTTCCCCCTCCCTGTTACCTCCAGAAGGCACTGAGGATCAGACTGGTATAGTCTGCCCAGTTGTATTACCTTGGTGTTTATTGTGTTAACTTTGACTGACTATGGAAACTTAACTCTTTAGCATTTCAAGCAACATTCTATCAAGAAACAGGACTGCTGTTAGTAGCTCGGAGGCCTGAGTAGTGAAGAGCCTAAACTGCTGGCAGGAATTTTGGTTGCAGGCGTTTACTGCCTTGTTTTTCATACCACTTCACAATACTACACTCTTCACTTACCACTTTTCTTAGATACCTACCTTTAGAGAACCAGTGGGTTTTTTTTCAGGGAGTGAGTGGGCAGTGGTGGGGTTTGTAAAGGGGTTTATAGAAACCTGCCAGAAGAAAACGCTTCTGGATGACCATGGATCATGATTAATTCAATTTAGAAATTACCTAAAGCCTGACACAAGGAAGTATTAACTCTCAGTTGTAGAAATATTTATTTGGGTAACTCGGAGAAATGATGATTGAAAGTTTAATGTTTTAATAGTGTCTGTGATACAAAGGGCTTCTACTGCGCTGTAGGTACCTTTCTGCTGCTACATCCATTTTAGCATTTCAATTTCCATTTGACACATGGGTTTTGTCCCATTGGAGATAATTACAGTTATTTTCATTACAATAATGGCTGGAGATTTCAATCAAAATTAGAAAGCTTTTGCCAAGTAGTGTAAGAACATGTGACAGGGCATAATTCCAGCCATGAGAAGTTTATAATTTAAATAGACAGGATGTATAATGGGAGACCTATTTGCATCTGCAGGCATCCAAACATCTGATCTTGAATACCAGACAGTAAATGGCTTGCCCAAATGAAAGTGGGAATTGAATATCCTTTTCCTGAGTTCCTGGCAACTCTTTAAAAAAAGAAATAGTCTCTTGTGATAGCTGCACTCTGAAGAATTATTTGCAGTTTTCTAAAGCTATCTGACTTGCAGCCATTATTTTTCTTGTATTTCAGAACTGGCTCTGTCCCAGCTTGCTGCTGCACTCACCTTTAAGACTTGAAGATGCTCCTGTTGTGTTCACTTTCAAAATAAACCTCACCCCAGACCCATAACATTCACTGCTATTCTAATATTCCCCATACTTTAACCTTCCAAAGTATTAACCTTACCTAAAAATCTTCAGTTTCTCCTCTTTTAGTCCCTCGGGGTGTTCAAGAAAAGGTTGTATGAAGTAGTTAGGGACATGGTTTAGTTAGTAATATAGGTGGTAGGAGAACAGTTGGACTAGGTGATCTTGGAGGTCTTTTCCAACCTTAATGATTCTGTATGATTCCATAAAGGATGATATTAGGATGGTGTAACAATTCTCAGCACAAATCACTAATGTAGATGTACACCTAACCTTTCATTTCAGTGATCATATTAACACAAAACCAGCTATCCAAAAATAAGAGATTTATAAGAGAGTTCCTTTTGTCCAGCTGGGTTTTAGCAGCTCCCTGCACTACACAACTCTACAGGAAATAAATATTTAAAGATACACACTAGTTCCAATTGGCTAAACCACTTCAAATGGTAATTTCATATCCAATGGAAAAAAGGAGAATTAAAAATTGAAAGCCTTCTTCACTAGACCCTAATGTGTCTTTCTGTGCATCATAAAAGCAGAATGATTTTATTACTGTTTACCCACACAGAGAGTGCGATCAAAGCACTGACAATTTCTATTTTTACTAATCAGAGGACTTTCATGCTTGAACTTCACAACGTGGCATGTACGCTTCTGTGTTTTGTTGTTGTTGTTGTTTAAAAATTTGATTCAATCTTTTGTCTTTAAATGAAACATTTACTTTCAGAATGCTTTCTATTTTTGGGGTGTCTACACACATTGCCAGGAGAAATAGAACTGATAACCTTTGTCCTATGAGACTGTAGCTACAAGTCAAGAACTCTGAAACCTGAAGTAAAGCTGAAAATCTTTGAAAGGAAAAGGTATCAAAATCAGGGTTATAAATAAAAAGAGCCCCAGAAACATTATCTCTTATAGGCAGTGCAGCCTAAATCATTATAGCAGTCTTTACAGTGACATGGAAGGAGTGATTGTAGTGAGACAAGAGAGGGAGAAGGCTTTGACTCTCTTTATAGTAGGTATTTATCTAGCCTTGTTACCACATCATTTGAGCACACAACAGTTGAAACATATTTATTCACCTGGTGCTACTGAAAATAGAAGCTTAATCTGTCAGGAAGCACCATGAAAATAAGCAAAGACCTAGGCTAATGCAGTAACTTTTGAATAATTCTCTCTCATGTATATTTGCAGATACCTCAGATAATGCCATCTTCTCTCTCATGAGGGAGAAGAGCACACTAAGACAGAAGTACTGTGGCTAATCTTACAGAGTCTATGTGGTTTTCTCAGTTACCTTCCATTAACCAGGGAAGGTACATAGCTTGGATGCTGAGACCTGGTAAGGAGGATTTATTTGACATCAGCAGAATTTTGACATTCACATCTCAAGAGTTAACTGTCACAAAGGATAACAATGGAGCAAGCCTATGTGAGCTTGGATTCCTAACATTAGCTATCCAGATCCTCTGAAATTAGAGTTCCATCCGGCCATCTATTCCTATGATAATCTTTCAAACCACAATACTGGAGTAGTAAAATAGCTTCTGTTTTAACATACTGCCATTACACAAATATTTCTCTGGAATATTCTCCTCTGAGAGTGAAATTTTTCATGTATATGCATCAGCTCAGGACAACAGTATTTCAGGGAACAATTCCTGGTACGCAGACCAAACTGATAGATGAGAGAGTATGAGTGTAGGTGAATAAGAACACCTGACATTTGTTCTCATTCTTTATGCTTGTTATTTATTATTCATTCACTCATTAAAAAAGGTTGCAGCCGCTCACTCTGAAATGGGTAGCAGTCTGGGTAACTGAGATGGTAATGTCCACAGCAAACACTGGGCAACGAATTCTCATAGGGCAGAGGTCTTGGGCTGTAGTTTGTTTTACTGACCCTTTGCTGAAGAGTCAGTATTAGCAGACCTTCACAGATATATTGTGTTTGCTTTGCAACAGCCATGAGCAAAGCACAGGAAGAACATGTTGAGTTAATCGGTACAAACACATTTCCAAATCAGCTTTGCTGGGGAAATATGCCACAGTTTTAGTCTGCTTTTTAGTGAGAATCTAGTAAAGCACCATCCCCCTACACGGATTCAGCTGCCCACTCCAGCAGAGTGAGGGCCAGACTCACAAGCTGCTGGCACACTTTCCCTTAAAGAGAAATATTTTTGCACTGGGCAGAAATGCAAATGAGGTTGGGTTTATTTGTTTGTTTGTGGTGGTTTGCTTTTTTATCGTTTTTTCAGTTACCACATTATAAAGTATTTAAATTTAGGATCTTTCTCTAATATTTTATCATAGAATCACAGAAACATAGAATGGCATGGGAAGGGACCCCAAGGATCATAGAGCTCCAATCCCCCTGCCACAGACAGGGACGCCAACCTCCAGGCCTGGATCTACACAAGGTTGCCCAGGGCCCCATCCAACGTGGCCTTGAACACTTCCAGGGACAGGGTATCCACCACCACTCTGGGCAGCCTGTTCCAGCACCTCACCACTCTCTCTGTAAAAAACTTCCCCCTAATATCTAATCTAAACCTTCCTTCCTTTAGTTTTAATCCATTCCCCCTTGTCCTGCCATTGTCTGCCCTTTTAAAAAGCTGATTCCCCTCCTGCTTATAAGCTCCCTTCAGGTACTGGAAGGCTGCAATGAGGTCTCCCCGCAGCCTTCTCTTCTGCAGGCTGAACAAGCCCAGCTCCCCCAGCCTCTCCTCATAGGGGAGGTGCTCCAGCCTTCTAATCATCTTTGTGGCCCTCTGATCCCTCTCCAACAGTTCCACATCTTTCTTGTATTGTGGGCCCCAGATCTGTACACAGCACTACAGGTGGGGCCTCAGGAGGGCAGAGTAGAGAGGGACAATCACCTCCCTGTCCCTGCTGGCCACCCCTCTTCTGATGGAGCCCAGGATACCATTGGCCTTGCGAGCTGCAAGAGCACACTGCTGGCTCATGTTAAGTTTCTCATCCACCATGAAACCCAGGTCCTTCTCAGCAGGGCTACTCTCAAGGAGCTTTTCTTCCTGCCTGTATATATGTCTGGGATTCCTCTGGCCCAAGTGCAACACTTAACATTTCACAGTGCTGGACCTCATTAGGTTCACCCAGTCCCACCTTTCCAGCGTTTCAAGATCTCTCTGGATGGCTTCTTTCCCTTCTGTTGTGTCAACTGCACCACTCAGCTTGGTGTCATCTGCAAACTTGCTGAGGGTGCGCTCAATTCCATCACTGATGTCATTGATAAAGATGTTAACGAGAACCGGCCCCAAGACAGACCCCTGGGTGACACCGCTTGTCACCGGCCTCCACCTGGACATAGACCCATTGACCACCACACTTTGGTTACAGTCTGTTAGCCAGTTTCTTATCCCCTGGATGGTCCACCCATCAAATCCACATCTCTCCAGTTTAGAGATAAGGATGTGGTGGGGGACTGTGTCAAAGGCCTTGCACAAGTCCAGGTAGATGACATCGGTCGCCTTCCCTTTATCTACTGATGCTGTCACTCTATCAAGAAAGTCACCAGATTGGTGAGGCACAACCTTCCCTTGGTGAAGCCGTGCTGGCAGTCCCGGATCACATGCTCATCCGTCATGTGCTCCAACATGTCATCCAGGAGGATGTGTTCCATGGTCTTCCCAGGCACAGAGGTGAGGCTCACCGGCCTGTAATTCCCTGGGTCTGCCTTGCTCCCTTTCTTATAAATGGGAGTGACATGACCTTTTTTCCAGTCCCCGGGGACCTCTTCTGATAGCCACGACTTTTCAAATATGATGGAGAGCGGCTCAGCAACCACATCAGCCAGTTCCTTCCTACCTTATAGGCTCCATATGGTTCTTCAGGGCTTTCTCTGGTTAAAAGACAGCTGTTGGACAAACATACTTCTTTCTCTAAATAAGCATGAACAAATGTGGGTTGTCAATGAAACAAGACAAGAATGATGGAAAGCAAACACTGATTCTGGGCTATAACCTTTTAGCTCTGTTCAGGTGTAAGAGGCAGCAGGAATAAAACAGAGAAGGTAGAAATATTTTGTAGCCCCCTATTTGGATCAGATAGATGTAAGTCCTAAGGGAGACCATTTGTGCATCACCAGGGTCCAGTTCAACACGAAACCTTATTTGTTTCTCCTCAAGGGGCTAAGAGCTGTTGGGAATAATTCATATGCAGAGTATCCCCATGGGTTACCTTAGCTTTCAGGGAGTATGTGTGCTGCTCTAGCTGAAGCCTGATTGCTCACAGTTCAATTAGTAACCAGAGTGAAGAATTTCTGGCAAGTCTGTTACACCAGCTTTTAACTGCTAGGAAAAGAAAAAGCTTAAATTTGGGCTTAGGAGTGTTGTAGCAAACCTAACCTTGAGTTTTGGCTTACCTATCTCCAGATACACATATATTGGTAAAGATTCTTGAAGCACAGGGAAGTGCCAGACAGAGAAACAGATGGTGCAGAAAATTAAACAGACTTAGAAAGGAGTAGAATAAACTCATGGAAGAAAAAAAATCCATCAAGGACCATTGAAAGCAAAGATACCATCCCAAACTCAGCAAGTTTCTGAGCTGCAAATCCCTGTATGCTGCCACTGTATTTCTATTTTACTTTGCACTTGCCCTGCTCCCCTCTTCTGCCCCAGGCATCTATGTAGGCTGCTGTTAGAGTTAATATACTGGGCTGACCGGACTTTTGTTCTGACTCATCATGGGCATTGTTATTTTTGTGTGACAAAATCTCAAATTTCAATGACATTGCTGTCGACATCGTTGCTATGGAAACCAACTCTACTGCAATTTACTGACTGCACTTTTAAAATACATTAGTAAGGATGCATTTGCATCAAATCTCATGGAAGTTGACCAACACCTTCTGGATTTTTTTTTTCTTTACACTTCTGTGTAATGATCCAGCAATGAGGAGCTGTCAAGTTTGACTAGTGACTGGCATAACATGCAGAAACATTATACAAGCTCCATACCAATGAAGCTCTGATATCTGCACAGGGTCATCAGAGGAAGCAATTTGTATTTTATAGTGCAAGACAGAAGAGACAAAGGCTCAGGGGCTGTTCAGCCCAGAACCTGTTTCTTCTTTTCAGGGGCAGCTAAAAACAGGCAGAACATGAGTTCTCCAGAAGTAGTTGGTGTTATGACCACAGCAGATATTAGATTGCTGTGGCTGTGGTTTTATGCTGGGAATATCACTGTTTGGAAAAAGTTCACATCTAACAGTATTAGCTGCCTCAACAGTCCCCTTGGTCCCACTGCGTCTAATGGGATTACAGCAAGGATCGATTTGTTCCATAGAGTTTATGCTGAAGGTACCACGAACCCAAATATTTATTTCAGACATTCCTTCAAAAC
Source organism: Laterallus jamaicensis coturniculus (assembly GCA_022605575.1). NCBI lineage: Eukaryota > Metazoa > Chordata > Aves > Gruiformes > Rallidae > Laterallus > Laterallus jamaicensis. The sequence goes on along the minus strand of JAKCOX010000021.1, from coordinate 3,542,415 downwards.
CTTCAGTGACTGCTGGCAGCTGTCTCAGTGCTCAGGGTCAGTGCCTTTGTGCCCTGTAAGCCCTGAAGGAGATTCTTCAAGGTCCTGACCTTCTTTTTCCAATGAGATTGCTGTGGTGTACATACATCCTTTTATGCACGTGAAAAAACAGGCATTGCCTCTTCTTTCCCTAGCTGATTAATGGTGAGGATACATTATCAGAGCTAATAGGAGTCAAATGAAGAAAACTAGTCAAGTGAAACACTGTAAATTGGTTCCTGTGCTTTCTCCATCTCTTCTAATACCCAATGCCAAGGATTTTCATTCTTGTCCAGCCAGGGCTAAAAGGGAAAGGATTAGAAAGTAAATAACTCCCACATCTGCAATAGGGGAGCAGTCAGGTGTTTCATTGGCCCATTTATTAGCAGGACAGAAATGTAAATCTACATCACAGAAATGGGTTTTTTCCTCCTGTACAACCTGTCATTCTTCTTGGAAAAAGATGTGCATGCCAGCTTTCCAGCTGTATTTCAGTGTCTGGGTGTCTCTGTGTCTTTATTCTTCCCTTACCTGAGCTATATGACCTTTACGGAGGTGAAATCATCAGTTTTCAATAGGAATTTTGCCACTGGAAAGCAGGCCAGATTTGACCTTTTCTTCCTGGATGTCCTATTGTAACCTTACTTTTAAATTTATTTTTTTTTAGTTTAAAATTCCTACCAATACTCAATACTCTCTCTGCTGTAGTGCCAGTTGGCAAAAGAATCCTGCTAGCATTGGCTAGGTGGTGGTGTTTTGAAGACCTAGTGTAGAGACCTACTGAGAAAACACTGGGAGGCAATGTTTGTCTGTCTTTTGCCTATTCATGAATCGTTGCCAGTGGTAAGAAAGCTTATAGGGGAAGGTGGGACAATAAGAGCAGTGTTCCTGGCTCTAGTGATGCCCTGCTAATATGCCACCAGCATCACCTGCTTCCTTCTCACTTTCCCTTTCTGTCTCACTCCCCATTCATCTACCACACAAATTAATTTGAAAGTTCTGTAATTGCTATTAAACGTCTCCTATGAAAAAGTAATACACACAAAGCCTACCATAACAGGTAACAGATCTTTGCAGCTGCACTGTTTCCAAACGTATAGGCAAGAAGCTGGTGAGACCCAGGGTACCAGTAGGCAGTTCCCATCCCTGTTCACGTGGCCTTAAGCCTGAGACTCTTTCTGTGCACTCGGCTACTTCCCATACAGCATTATCCTAACACTTCTTGTAAGACACACTGCAGAGACATCTAGGGAATGCAGGATTGCTCCTCTGGACAAGAGAGAGAAATGTTCTGACAGAGAAAGTGAAAACTAATTTCCCATACACAGAAAGATTAAATTCTTCTACATGCACATACCTTATTATCCTTGCCTTTGCTCTCTTTCTAGCTTTGCTCCTGTCACCATCCTGGGTGATGGTTATCTCCCAACATCAGTAGTCAAGGCAATCTCTCCATCTTGACATGGAGTTTGATTTGGTAAGCCTATCTTTATAATAGCTATTGCAACACAGCACACAGAGTCTCAGGTTTTCTTACAGAATCTATCACTTGAAAGCCACAGAAACTGTCTCTTTTCTTTCTCTTCTTTTCTCTTTCCCGTTCAGAAACACTACATTAACAAAACAAATAATGTAAAAAGCCTGGACTGTCTTCTCTCATTTCTCCCTTCTCTTCTCAGTAGTAATTATTTGAAAGTAATGCAAAACCACTTTCCATGCATAATATTGTCATGCACATCTTTCCTTTTCCCTAGTTAAAGAATATTAAATTAAATGTGTCAAGCTGTAGGACTCTCTAATAAAACATTGTAAACAATTGGGATTGTCTTCTTGTTTGACTACCATTTTTCTTGTTATTTTGTTTGAATCATTGGAAAAATAGTTTCATTCTTTGTGTTATTTTTTTAAGCTTTACTTACCATCCTTATAAACAAAAAAGCTGGTGACCACATTAAAGCCATCGACAGCATGCTCTCCAACTAGCGAATAATTAGTGTGAATCTCTGAATTAATAAGCAGTATAAAAACATTAAATCACTGGATGTATCTAATTCTGTATCTAACGAGCAAATATACCTTTTATATACCAAATATACCTTTTTTACCTTTATACCTCTGCATTGTAAACCTGAGTATGAATAGCAACAAACACAATAGAACCTGACCCAGACGTATTCCTATCATTACAGCAAGAACTATATACTAACAATAATATTATTAATGCACTCTCTTTCTCAGAGGTTCTAAGCACCCTGGTTACATGCTTGGATGCAAATGCCTAAAAGCAGCATCACAGTAACAAAGTATTGTATGTTCCACATTACTATTGTGATTTTATCTATAAACGTCTACTATTTGTAAATGAAAGTGGGAACAAATTGCTTTCATCCTAGGAGCTGCTCAAGAACTTTATTGTCTTCTAATACTTAATCAAGGCACATGATTGTCACCTAAGCCTCTTTTTTTTCTTCCTTGTGACACATTACTGGAAGAATAACATACATCATAGAAAAAACAATGGGCAGTGATTACTGATGTTTGATGTGAATATAGATATTATAAAGACCAACCACTTCCCAGATTTTTGTCAACATAAGTTTCTCTACATAAGATTTTGTGGCAATGAAAAAGATGATTCGGTTTAACAAACTAACTGTTTCTATAAACAGAAGACTGTCTCGGTATGCCTCAGCTAGAACTGCTATATAGCTTCATCTCCACAGCTCGGGTGGGAATGTTATCATCTACTGCTAATACTACTCACTTGATCCATTAAAACCAGAAAATTCCTGTAGCTGAAATAGCCTGTATTTCCATGCCAGTACATGCATGTTCTGCCCCATTCTATAATTCTGTACTTCACAGTATTATCATCTCCTCCAACGAAAGGTAAAATCAATCAAGTGACAAAGGGAAAAAAACCAAACCTGCTTAAAGTAAGTCTGAAAGCAGCAACTGGGAAGCTATAAAGCCCACTGATCCCTGACAGGATGCTAGCTTTACTTCTTTGTTTGGGTTAGTACTGGACAGTCGAGACTGTTAAAATCTCATTCATTCTTCATGGGAGTAAAATAATATTTCACATCATACTTGCTAATTTCCATAGCCATTTAAAAAGCTGCTCCTTTACCATCTAGCTGCTTTTTTTACACTGAAGCTGTAATGCTGGTACGAGCAACAATGTGTAATGCTGATGTTAACAGCAATGTGTTTTCAGGCTTCAACTAATACTGGCGTAGAAATCCATCAGTCATAATCCTGGTGATAGCTGAGGAAAGTGAGCCATAACAAATGGTGGTGAGTTGACCAAAATCACAAAAGGGAAAAAATGTTCAAGCTGGGGCTAGGGTGCAAGAGATCAACCCTTACAGACCTGTGCTTATTTTTGAATAGAATGTTGCCTCAGGCCTGGGATATGTACAGGAATATACTGATATCATGTGCCTTACACACAGAGTAATATCTTCACTTCTGTGTCAAAGAGGAAAAGCTTTAAAGCTCCCCCCCCTCCATTTTAAAAGAGCAAAGGTTTAAAATGTTTAGCAAAAAGATGTATCTCTGTACACAGTAAGAAATATTCTGCTGGCAGTCACTGCACTTTAGTTAAATTCTTTTGTTTTCAAAGTAGCTCAGGTATGAAAGCCCTTCTTCATTCTTTTAAGGATGATGTCTTAATGGCAATTCATCACAGCAGCCATGAAATCTTGATGACAAATCCATAAACCCTGAAAAACACTGTAGGGGAATTTATCTCCTAATTTAAGCACAAGATAGTCTGCTGCTTCATATAATAAGAAGCATCAGTTCATTGACTAATGTGCATGGAGATTTAGAGTGGCTTGGAATGTGCACACCTATACCAAACCCCAAACCCTCAGCAGTTTGCTTCCCCTGTGAGCAATCTGGAGATGAGGCACCTGCTAGCCCGTCCTGTCTCTCAGCTACTTGGGTGCCATCTCATCTGCTGGCCTGAAAAGTCCTGCACACACTACTGAGCTTAGCAGCAGCAGCATTTGTCATGCCCTGACCTCGTCCTGACCATATAAAACCAAAGGCCCACCTTGCAAAACCAAGATATGCTTTTTCCAACATTTTCCTTATGCTCACATTCCTTATGCTCACATTCCTAATGTATCTGAGGATAACAGATACTCCCATATGGTGACTGGTTTCATAATTGCTTTTTACACTGTTTTGAGTTTGCGTAGCAAGGTTTTGGTAACAGGGGGGCTACAGGGGTGACTTTTGAGAGAAGATGCTAGAACTTTCCAGTAGGTCTGACAGAGTAAACACCAGCTGGCTCAAGGATGGACCCACCACTGACCAGGACCAAGTCAGTTAGCGATGGTGGTAGCGCCTCTAGGATATTAAAAATATTATTTTTTCAAGATGAAAGTCAGTTACCAAATACTTCAACAGCCCCAACAGTCCAGAAGGAAGGCAGCACTCACAACTTTAAGACTAATTTACAAATCCTCTTTTGATAAGGCCTAATTAAGTTCTCTTTAAAAAAACCAAACCAAACCTACATGGGTTTTTTTTATGCACACCAAGTATATACAGCTCATTCACAGCAAGTGTAGTCCCCGTGTTTCCTACACTCATGTCACTTCCACTGTCCAGTGTTCATGCCAGTTTTTTTAGAGTGGTGTGATGCCATTTCTAGCTGTCCCACAACTCCTGCAGCAGACAAAACAGATACCCACAGCCCCACAGCCAGGCTGCCAGACAGCCAGGTTGAGCACTGCTCTTGCCAGTAGGAGAAATAAAAGATTTCCAGACATGAACTGCCCACAAACGATGACAGACTCGAATTGTCAGACGTCTTTTTAATGCCTCAGACAACTTAAGTAGAGAAAAATTACTTTTTCTACTAAATCAACCACTATCACAGCTATCTTCTGTCCACTTTTTATGTCCCTGCTGAGTAACACCCTTATGCCTAAAGGGAAGTTGCTTTAACATATAAATTAGGATTTGTAAAGTACCTTTCCACAGTAACCCTCTTTCAATTCTTTTATTTATCATTGAAACTTCTATGCAGGGGAGAACAAGCAAGGACATGACTGATATGTGTAACACTTACAGAAACCAGGGGCAATTTGTGAAGTTTTCAATAAAACATAATTTTGTCAGAATCTGCCAGTTTCCTGACAATGAAACATTCAAGGGACAGAGTTGTGATGTCACTGTGCTGCTGTCAGGTCTCCAGAACAAGACACCTGACTCCTCAGCATCCCACCAGGGGGTTTGATTTAAGAGCATGAGCAGCTTGACATCCAAACACCCTCAGCTTGGGCTCCCAGGGTTTCCAGCTTCTGGGACAGCTGAACCCACAGAGCCCTTCCATGCGCTGCACATCCCAGGGAATCTGTGCTGTGAAGCCCATGGGGGTCAGAGCTCTAAATCCTTTCCCAAAGAATTTAAACAACTTGGACATTTGTCTTGAATCAACCCAAAATCGTATTTCACAGCATTATCTGTGAAATGGAATTCTCCATCTCTGCTGTTCTCATAAATTAGATTAACAAAAAAAAAAGTATAATTTTTTGTAGTCCATCACCAAAAACCCCGATGTTAGAAAGCTTTTATTTCATGATATAAGGTATAAAATGTTCTCACGAAATAAATGGATAAAAAAATCAATACTTTATAAATGCAAAGAACCTTCCATATTAGAATTAATGGCACTTTTGGATTTAGCCTACATACCTTAAGGTACAAGACAAATGTAACTTGGCTGTAGCAGTGAGGTGTACAGAACTAAAAATGATGTGTCTAACATGACATAGGAAATCTTGAGAAGAGCCAAGTTAAGAATCCAGATCTTCAGAATTCTTCATGCATTTGCTGTCACACTATTTTTTTACAGGGGCTGTAAGGCTTGGTATTTATGCAAAGTGAGTAGTGACATGCTAGACTGTGTTCCTTTGATGTCAGAGAAGACAGTGCTGGAAATACTCTGCTAGGCTGAATGATGAGTAAGGGGTTGCTCTCTGCTAATCAAGATGCTAGCACAGATGGCATCCACTGCAATTGCGATACTAATTTACACAGCAATAATTTATACTAGGGATTTCCCAAGTCATTAAGAAGAGGGTTTCCATTGTCTGGCCCATGGCACGGGCTCTTTGATTAGCAACAAACACTGATGTATTTTATGCCTTCTCTGTAACTTAGCCAAGACTAGACAAAACAGGTGTTTGAGGTCTCTGGTAAGATCACATGAGGTGTAGAAATTACACAGCTTCCAAAGATGGAAAAGGTGCTTACTCTGCAAGACCTGGATGTGTTTGCAATGCTAGCACTTAACAATAAAACAGAAGCATATAGGTTTGGTATACTGGTACAAAGCTGAAGAAGTTGCTGTTGAATACATTGGTGTTCACACAATACAATAAAGGCAAGGTCACATTATACCCCTCCCCCTTCAATTCAGAAGTGTATTTATCAGGATCCAAGAGGAAACAGCCAGCCAGCCCTGAATATTGAACAGCTCTGCAGAACAGCTTCATTTGCACAATCCCACCAATGTGTCTTCAACGGCAGCAAGTGAATGGCCACAGACACCAGAGCGCTTTCTGTTTGGAGATGGTCTCTCCACAGCAGAGGTGATGAAGGTCTATGGGGACAAGTGTTTGCAGTAGTGCAGGTGCTCAGCCTTTTATGAGCATAAACGAGGGACTGCAGGGCTGTCAGTCTGCCACTTAAGATAGCATTAAACTCATTTTTACACAGTGCATACATCTGATTGATAGAAAAGTGTTTAACAAGGGCAAAACTAAGACTCTGGATGACCTAAACAGGTATGAAGAGAGCAGAGAACATTTCATTCTTTCTCAAGAGTTTAATTCAGAGTCTAAGAGAGTAGTAGAAAATGGATAAAAAAGCAAGGAGTACACAAAAAGCTATTTTTTAATGCTTTTTGGTGCCACAAAATTTCAGCAATATATGATTGCTGAGATGACTAAACATGCACAGAAACAAAAAAGGGAAAGCTGTTAAAAAACACCAACATCTCCCCTTATGATAAGTCAGAGTATCTTATTCTTTCTCAAAGCCTACAGTGCTTTCCCCAAGGAACAGTTATGACTAGTCTAATGTACTTCAGATTTCTGTTACTGTAAGAAAGAGGATATCAGGATTAGGTTCTTAATAAAATAATAAAGGGCTTGGTGCCTTGGTTCAGGAAAGCGTGTTTTTATTGTTCAGTCAAAAGAAATTTCTTGAGCTGTGGTCACAGACAGCTTTTTAAAGTCTTACAGATGGAAAAGATGGATTCCTAAATTTCTGAAGTGTCTTGGACTGATGGAATGGAAGGAGTGATGGTCACGCTATCTGAAGAATGGCTGGGAAACTGAAAAGTATGAGAAACTAGAAAAGCAGAAACAGTTGTGGTACAAGGGAAAAATGGGAAGAGCAAAGAATGAGGGTTGTTTTGGGTTTTTTTTAAGAGAACCATAGCTGGATTTTCTTTGTGCCAGATGAATCTGGAGATAAGAAAAATTATTAGATCTTTGGCATCTGTACATCAAATAAAGAAGCTATGAGACTCGCTGATGTCACTGATGTCATCTTTACTTTGATAAACTTTTAGATGCAAAACCAACCCAAAATACCATTTTCTATTAAACCAGATTAAGTCTCTATCAAAAGAAGACACTCAAGAAAGGGGTCAACAAAGTTTACAATAATGCAGTTAATTACTTCCTATGTGCAACACTAGGTTTTAACAAGAGAAGAGACATTATGGTTTTTGACTAAACGTTAGTTTCTAGAGGTCAAAGCTAACAGAAGATCTTTTTTTTTCCCTATTGAGAAAAGTAAACATTTCAGAGCTTCATCTGTCATGGGAGGATGACAGATACAAATCTTTAAATAGCATTACTTTTGGGGCTGAAAAGACACAAATGCATATAATACATATATATATATTTCCCTGTCACATGAAAGTAGGACCAATAGCCTTGCTTGAAAGATTCTCTCCCTCAAAGGGGTTCTGGTTCAAGTCAAAGCAAGGCTATTCTGTTTAAATAACCATGTGATATTGAAATTTGTTCCTGCAAAATAATAGATCATTCTATTAGAAATGTGTGTCAGATCAGACCTATTTATATGAATGTAGCATGCAACTGGATCACCCTGTCAAATCTATACCTCTTGAGCATCTAATGTTTTTAAGTTTTTTGTTTTTTTTTTAAAAATTGCTTTCCTTGTTGTTTTTCACTTGAACTCATTTGTTACAAGTGAGTGCTCTGCTCCAAGTTTTATGGATGTTGTGCTCACTCTTGAAGTCCCCAGATGTGTACGTGCACATGGAGGTTTACAGAGAACTTCAGCACTGTCATGCTGATTGCAGGGAATAAGCTACTTGGTTACCCAACTGTGAGCTATGCATCATGCCAACATCTTAATCTCTGGGACAACAGGTTTCAGGGTTTGATGCAAGGCTGGAAATATGAAGTGGAGAGATAAAGCAGAAAAGGAGCAGAGAAGAGGCTGTGACAAGACAAAACCTGCTTGCTTCTTTTAGTTTAATGTAGGAGCATTTTCCTTCGGATTAACAGTTACTGAAATATAACAGTTCGAAGCCATGAATTCTGTGCTGCATCTAAGCCGTCTGACAGGCCCTGGCATTAAGTGATATCTGGAAATCTATAAAGAGGGGACAACTACAGGAGGCAACAACTGTAAAAGAAATTTTGTCTTGGCTGGCTGGATGGGTAGAGTGCGGCTTTGTGACCTGGTGATAGAGAGTGTTCTTGTGGCAAACTAGTCATGTTTTGTACAGGTGCCTGCTGAATGATTCAGCTGTGATGTAAACTGAACAGATCAGATCTGGAAGCACATGAACATGCAGAGCAGATACTGTCTGTGTGAACAGGGGCTACATATGCATTAAAAGCACAGTAAGAAATTTGTCTCTGTTGCACATGAATGCTTGGGAAAGACAAACATTATAACAGTACAGCTTTCCATAGCTGCAAGTGATAGAAATGCACTTTTTAATGCCAAGTTCCTTAATTCAATTTCCAATATATGGAGGAGTTTCGATGAGTATATTACCTGCCCTCCTGTGGGAATCACCCCGCATTTTGTAGAAGCTCCCAGCAAAGACCTTTCACCAAGTCCTTTGCTTTTTGAGACACATGGAAGGATTCAGGGGTATTCCAGAGACCTTTAAGGGATGATTGATAGGGACAGTGCGTGACCTGCAGCACCAAAGCACTCCTTATACTCCTGGAATGTCAATGCATATTTACTGACATTTTAAAAAGAGCCTTTTTATAATGAAGGGATCATTTTGAAACTGTGATGAAATAGGGATGGTTTAGAAAAATAGGGATACTGGAGAATCCAGAATAGATCATCTGCATTACCAATGACAGAATGTACTGCAGTCATTTTGATGCAAATTCTCTCTCCCTTTACATTTTCTTCTCCCTTTCTGTGTCACAAAAGCAGAGACAACAATAAATCCGGATTCTCTGCATTGGCTTGTTTCATTGTTTTCCCCAGAGATTTTCTCCTACAGTATAAATCCAGCATAACATGCTCAGATTAGTAGAGATACTTAACAGAACAGACTGTCCTGGTGGCACATAATTATATTACTAGTATTAATATACTAGAAATAATACCATTATTTACTGAGTATTTAACTGTACAGTAAATTTTAGTATCTTTCTATTTAGGATAAGAAAAAAAGGAGTCCCCTCCCCAAAACCACACAGAACCCCTAGTGAAGTTTAGGGGGCTGGCTCATTGCCTTCAAAGATGAATAATGTATCTGAATGGCTTTTAAACATCATATGCTAGAAGCTTACAAGCCAGTTAACTGCGCTCTAATTCCCAGAATGGAAAGGGAACATCTATTATTTGCTTCAGATGCAAGAGAATAACAACAAGAATGATGAAAATCTGCCTGCTACCTTGCAGGCAGGCAGAAGGATTCCTGCACTGATGCCAGGCGACACTGGAGGATGAAATCACTGACTTGGAACAGAGACCTTGCAGAAATGGTGTTATAGCAGAATCCCACCAGTTCTTTCAAATCTGTCATAGCTTTCTAAAGCCACTGTGTGACTCATCTATGACAGCACAAGAATAGGCAGTGACAAATATGAACTCTTCATTTAAGAACACCAGGATATGATGTTCTGAATGCTAGTGAAGATGCAGTCACTATGGAGAAGTTGGTGTACCTTTGCTTGTGAAGCTATTTAGTAGGAACGCATTGGTTCAGTTGAGGGGATGTTCATGGAAAAACAAGCCAGAAAGTCAGTGCAGTGCACATTAGAATGCATCCAAATGGTTACAAAAAACGTACACGAAACTAGGGCAAAAATTAATACAAAGCTGAGTGATCTGAGAACTTCAGCACTCATTTTCTCAGGCAACTTGCAGGGAATTATATCTTCACTGGAAGAATCAGAAGAGTTATTTGGCACATGTTGTCAGGAAAAAATGGCACTGACCCATAGAAAAACTTCTCTCAGATCCAGGAGATGACAAAATTTTAGGACAGATATGCAAACCTTCAGGTTGGTTGTGTGTTTTAAAGGTGAGTTTTCACAGAAGTCTCAGAAATAATTAATACCCAGCTTTCAGTGGGTTGTCTAGGAAGAGAAGGGAAACAACCCTCTTTCTGATCCATGGAAATACCATGCTTTTCCCAAATAAAGACCTTTCCCAGTGCGGTCATCCATTCATCATTGACTGATCCAAGCCCATACAGCTTAATTAATGTTCAAAAAGACAGAAGATACTTTTTAAACCTTTTGAGTTTGGACTAATTTTAAACCTCCTGTAGCAGAGATATTTATTGCATGTCTTCCTCATAAATTATGTCATATTCAAATAGTGAAAATCCTCATTTTGGCATCATCAACTCAAGTGGAAAACTGCAAATCCTCCAACAGAAAATTAGGGAACATTTGTTCTGACTGTCACAGCTCAAGTGCGCAGTATTTTTTTTCCTGTCACAGATGTATTTAGGTTTGCTAGCTAGTGAAACTGCTGTAGCTATTCTGCAGCATCCCTGGGGACAGCCATCCTATGGCTACAAATGAGTGTATTATTTAATCATGAAAAGACAAGACTTTGAATAAGAGAAAGCATTTCTAAGAGAAAAGTTACCAAGGACTCTGGGATATGACTGCATAATTCAATCTTGTTCCATTTTTTGAATGAAAATTATGTACTTATGCCTTGGGAGTGCACTTCATGTACACTGAAGTGCAACGATATACTTTATTCAGTCTTGAGAACAAATCATCTTTGCAGATAAGAGGACGGGGAAATATGCTCTCCCAGCATTTAACAAACATTAAGTGCTTCATGCTGCATCAGAAAGATACATACTTTGTCCTGCATTTGCAGCACTGTTTCAAGCTTTGGGGTGCATCTGAAATTCTTTCAAGGGGCTTAATTTTTAAAAGTATTTTGTGTTCTCTCCTTTCAAATGTTTTTGAAAGTACCTCTATGAAAACATTCCTCTCTGAAATCTAAGGAACACGAAATCATTAGGCATGTGTGAACTTTTATACTGAATACTATGTTTTTACTCATGTAAATGCAAGATGTAGCTTTTGCACTATGTCCATAAGAGACTTGGCAATAAAAGACCTGGCAAAACTCTGTGGATCCCTAAGCATGAAGTATGCATTGTGATTGACTACTAGATGGCACTTTGAGTGTTTTGCCCTCCATGTTTTCTTTTATCTGTATCTGATTATTTTTACTCCAGGGTTTATTAGTGCACTGTTTTTTACTAGCCACAGAGACTAAAACCAGTGGAAGTAGATATGCTCTACAGTAGTCTAAAAGAAACAGCAGATTTCAGAAGTTTGGCAAGATCATGGAAGTACTTTAAAAGTATATCAACAGTGCAAGAATGAGAACTCTCTCAGAAAGAAAGTAAAATTAAGTCTTATGTCTTTTAAAACTGTTGGAAATGTTGGGTTTTTGCTGCCTCTGAAAGATTAAGGCAAGTTAAGGCAACATTCCCTTAAGTTGGAACAAGAGAAGCTTTTTGAGATGCAAGGCATGATGTGAAAATAGGCCTCGAGTTCTTGAGGCTTGTAATCCTGTTGAAGTGCACAAAAATGCCTGTATTGTGTTTGCTATGGGAAAATAAAAGAAACTAAGTCTAGTATCGATAATTCAGTTATATTTTTCAGAGTAGCATCTCTCTACTGCTTGCCAGTCCCCTTGACAGTGGCCACCATAGGTCACACCTCTTGGATCTTTCGGCAAAGAGGGTGTTGTCCAAGAAAACAAAGTGACAATCTTATACTAGGGCCCAAGCAGGTCATGTTCAGTTTGGCGTGCTAGTTCAAGAGCTGATCAAGGAGTGAGTTGTGTGTTGGTCTCTGTAGATGTCACCAGTGCTTTAGAGGAAAACATGCAGTGTAGATAAAGGAACATTTCCTCCACAGGTGATGACCTCTCAATGTTAAACAGTTTACAAGTAGAGAGTTAAAATTTGCTGGCCCTCACCTTGCACAGCATCCCACATACCAGAATAGTACATATACAAATGCAGATTAGCAGCTGCTAATTTTGTCTCTGGCTTTTGAGGCCAATAACTCATGTATAGTATATCTATGAATGAAAAGGATAGAAGGTGCCTGTAGTCATGTATTGTCACATTTTGAGGGCTATCACACAGATTTAAATATGATCACTGAGACTTATAAATCCAGTTAGACTTGTGGCAAACAGGAAACAGTATTGTATAATCTCATTTACTAATACCTGAAAAAAAATAATAATTGGGTATTGGCTGCTTTGAAGTTTTACTTTGATCTCACTGAAACCTACAACCTGTCATGCAGCCAAAGAAAGGAAGATTCTGTGAATGAAAAATTGAACATCAGAAGTTTAGAGTAGTATCAAGAACAGAGATGGAAAGAAGCAGAAGCTGCTAGGAAGTAAAATTTTGTTTCATAATGACTAAGCATTGGGTGGTACCTCACAACACAGACAAATAGACATACTCCTTTGTGGTGCTGAATCCCCTGTTAAGCTTTGGCCTTGGTATTAAGAACAGCCAATCATTATAATTGCAATTTCAGGTCCCAAAAAGAAAGACTTGCAGATAGCCAGACTAGTCAGGAACGAACTCAGACAAGCTTAGGCTTAAACTGTGATAACATGTAAAAACAAGGGCACTTTTGTCCTTCTCTTCAATTACACGTTTCAACCATTTTAAAAAAAACAGTCCCCAAATCACTATCACATTTATCTCCAATTTTATTATAAATGTCTCTGCTTTTCATCTGCTTTTCTTCTCCTCCTCCTTCTAAGACACTAGTACTTTATTTTGCCTAACTGCTTTAAGAGAAAATCAGTAGTTCCTCACAACGTATAACTGCAGTTTCACAACCTTGCTGATAAAAACCCCTCATATCTTAATAGAAAAAAAATTTCTGATTTCTCTCATCATATGTACACTACACACACACAAAAAAAGAGAGTTTTATGTACTTTTACAAGATTACTGATTCTTTATCCTGAACTGAAATCCTATTATACCACCCCTTTATGTTCCATTATAGGCTGGAAGATCTTCGTACAGAGTTACTAACTACTCTTCCTTCCCTTCCTCCTCCCTGCAAAAGCTTCTTTCCCTGCTCTTGGAATAATTTATCCACATGGACAATCGGCTATTTGATCCTGATCATTACCTCCAACAGGGAAGGAGATTTTATTATTAACAGGTAGGCTGGACCCTTTAGCCCTTAAAGGAAGTTGCACTTTCTTCCAGGTGCCTTCTCATTTTAAGGACACTTAATTTAATACTTGGTAACTGATTCGCTGAGGCACAGATTGCTAGCAGGTGTCAGTGGCAGATAAATTGATACTAAACATTACTCTAGAATGCCACTTTGTTTCTTGGGTTGGATACCCAAGGCTAATTCCCAATAGCACACCTCTGTCTGTGCTTCCCGCATGCAAAACGAACCAGTGATACAACTTTCTTCATACAGCTGCTATAAATATTAACGCTATTTGCAAAGAACTGCATCTCAACAGCAAGAATGCAGTAGAGTGGCCTTTAGCTCTATATTCAGTGAAGGTATTGGATGGCAGGGAGTAAATAAAGCATAGGAGATTGTGCAACAAATGGTGAAGATGAAAAGCACAATTGAATTGCTATCATTCAGTAAGTGCTATGCAATTGGTACACTAAATGAGGCAGGGGACCTATGGGAAAGATTTAATCCTGTAATTAAAAAATATCATGAAGGCATATGCAGAGGGTATCTGAATAAAGATTGCACTGGAAACCTTAATTCTGGTATTTTCTAACTTTGGAGTGTTAGACTCCAGAATTTATTTACTTTTTTTAAAATATAATTTTCAGAACATATGTAACATATACTATAATTGCATTCCGTACACTAAACTGTTGCTATACTCACAGCTTCTGATGGTAGGAATTTTGTTATCAAGGACACTAGTGAATGGAGCCACTTTGAAATTACAAAAGAGAGTGACATCCCCTGAGCAGACATACCAAACATTGTCAGAATAACCAGAAGATGGAAGAGAGCCACAGCCCACTGTGTAAATATATCTGTTAAAGGAAAAGTTTGTTCATTGTTAAAAGCCCCATTTACTTAAACTTTAGGAGTAGGCACTGGAAAATGTATGAACAGGAACAACCTTGTTTTGGCAGAGAAGAAAAAGCCTGATAGAACCTGAAAGGTCTATTTCTAACTCACATCTCAGCACTGATGCAATCTCCTTCTGCCTTAGGGTAATTTACTGTAATAAGTTAGTGTTCTCTCTAGTATGGGGTTGAACTTTAGCTTTAGTAAATATGGAAAGACTGATAACTAAGGGGTCTGATTCCTAGCCAGGGAAGATTTTGCTTAGGATCACTTGACATGGCTCCTCACATGCTCCTCATGGAAGTTATGTGAAGATGCTTGTTGGTCTCAGAGCTCATGTGCCACAGCATTGCAGTCTGAGGGTAACGTGGAACTGGTTCTAAGATGCAGCTTCAGGGCTGACCTGATCAGCTTCTGCCATGTAAAACCTGGAAGTGGTTTCCTAATATCATTACTCATGTCTGAATTGTTACTGAATCATGACACTGAAGCATCATTCAGGATTGGGTCCTACTGGTTTTACAGCTATGCTGACCTGATCAGCTTCTGCCATGTAAAACCTGGAAGTGGATTCCTAATATCATTACTCCTGTCTGTATTGTTACTGAATCATGACACTGAAGCATCATTCAGGATTGGGTCCTACTGGTTTTACAGCTATGCTTTTGCATGCCCAGAAGCTGGCCCTTGCCATCAAGCATCATGTCAAAGCAAATATCAAAAGTTAGACTGAAAGAGTTAGTTACATGTAGATGACACTATACAGTGCCACATATTTAGGAGTTGCCTACAAGGGGATGTAAGTGTGCTGTGCAATCCACATCTCCCAGGACAGTCAGTTGTAATGAAGGCAAGTCAACATCAGGCAAGACATCACCACCCAAAATTTCTAGAGACAGCCCTGGATGCAGTATGCCTGTGTCATTTCAGCACTGGAATCACTCTAGTTATACAAACTAAGAAGAAAGGCTAATCAGCTTCAGCATAGTACTGAGCTGATATACTACTAATACTTTGGAATCAGCTCAGGATTGTGTTGTATTATGTGGGCAAACCGATATATTTAGTGGGGATTTGTCTCCAGAATGCTTCCTTGCATCATGCAGGCACTTCATAAAAGTGTTTACAGTCAGATACACCACCACAAGAAGTCACTTAGCCAGCTCAAAGCATGCCTTTAAGTAGTTGTGATTAATTAATTTAAAATTTTTGTTTGTGGTACATAAGCCTCACAGCTGTTACTATTAAATTTCATTCCAAATTCTAGAACCCTATATATTATCATGTGCAAAATCTAGGTGTTCATCACATTCTTCCCATCCCAGATATTCAGGACACTACAATATATATCTACAAGGTACAACTGGCAAACCACATTGTGGAGCTGATCATTAAATAAATCAATAATTTTTAGGACAGCAAATAAACAGGCTACAGTTGTTCTAGTCTCCACCTGAATGGTCTTATTTATTTCTTCCACTCCTATATTTAGAGATGGAAAGAAATATCCTAAACATTAAAAATTCACAGGTATTCTGAAAACTTCACCATTTCTGTTCTGAGCGCAGGATAGTTTGTGACTTTTATCAGTTTGCTTTCCTTAAAGCCAGCTAAATGGCAGGAAAATTTGTCTGATCTTTCTAGTAAACACAGCTTCAGGCATAGGGACAGTTTTATAGTGTAAATACCAGCCAGGTTAAATTACCACTATAAAAGATTTCTACCCATGATCAGTGATTTCTACTTTTCTTAGAATGTATTTACATTATTACATGGCCAAAGCAGGATATATATATTTTTTTTGTTCTTCTTCCTGTTGAATATATAAAGAACCCATCCCAATAACTAAATCAAGATAAAAGAGATCAGCATTTCTTTTTCCCTGAATGTACCAGCCATCATTAGGAATGCAGACAGTAAAAAGGCAATTAGGGACTCTGAGAGCAGGTTGCAAAAATAATTTACAGTTGTGTTCACTGTTGGCATTATACTAAATCACATCAAGACTTTTCATTTGTTCAGGCTGCATTCAGTATGGTATTAAGAACAAGCCTTTCCATTGGTATTTTTATTGTTGTTTGCAAATAAGATAGTTTCTTCTGGATGTCTAATGTGCCAATAGAGACATCTCTGTGCAGATACCAATTAGTTACTTACATTGTAACGACAGGCATTAGAAAGCAGACACAGTGGGAATGAAATCATGCCTTATTAAGGCATTTGTCAGGCAAAGTTGCTTCTCTTTTTAATTATACATTGGAGCAGTTCTATCAATGCTCATACAGTAAACGTACTGCCAATTTTAATTAATGACAATCTAGGACAAACACACTGAAGTCTTAGGTATTTTACACCCTGTTCTTCTAAAACGTTTTCCAACTGAATGCCATCCCAAAATGCTTTATAAGCTGTGAGGTAATCGTAAGAGTCCAGTGTAGCAGTTAAGTGCAATACTACTGCCCTTTTCCCTGAACAGTCTGAATCTAAAGAAACAATAATAACAAGGAAAAAATCCTCAGACTTTCATAATTAACAAGTCCAGTGATATACCAAGCAACACTACCTTCTGTTCCCTTCAAGTATGATCTGACAGAGAAGTACTCATTGGGATCTAACTTCAAAGTACGATTACATTTCTTTTATCTTGTGGTTCTGCTCTGTTTAGGCAAACACTATCTCTTTCTTTTTGTTGGGATTCCCTAGTTTCTCCTCCCATGTGACACAGACTTCTGTCACTGAGGGCTTTTTCATGGCTGCTACACTATTATGCCGATGCTCTCCTAGGCCTCGAAGAGCAGAGGTTCAGTCTGAACCTTTGGCACAAATCTAATCTCTATATTGTGAGATACATATGCTAGTTTTCTTTCCGATACCCCTTGTTTTCAACATAGCTCTGTAATTCCTAATTACTACAGGCATTAGGTATTTCACAAAGATTTCGAGCTTGTCTTTTCGGAGTTCAAAGTAGATTGGATCAGTAAATAACTCTTCCCTCTGAAAATGTTAAAAAACTTTCTTGTTTAGCAAATTTTAATATTTTTCTTCCTCACATCTTGGAAAGGCTAACACTCTTGAAGAGAGGGCAAAAAAAGGCTTAGCAAAAGGAAGTGTTCTCACCCAGACTCATAAGCTACAGAGACTCTCTGACCTCTGAATTCTGCAGTACTGCTCCCAACTGTCCTCAGATGCTGTCCGGGCTGCCCTCTCAGATCTGAGATACACCCCCGTCCCCTACCCCCCTCCCCAATTCTTTTCTCCAGCGTTAAAGCTTGCAGAACATTTCCCCATTGCTCACTGCGCCGCTGTGACATGCTTTTGTCATCCACAGCAAGGCTTTTACAGTTTGGTAACAGTGGTAAGAACTCATTTCCTCTGAAATGCAAATTAAAGAGAGGCCAAGAGGGCTTGTGGCACCCTGTCACATACTGTAAACTGTTCTCACAACACCATATTTCAGAACTGATGGCAGTATAAACGTAGGAGTGGGTAATGGAAGGTAACACTCATGTGAGGCTGTGGGGTACCAAATCTGCTCTCTGTCAAAGGGGTCAGAATAAATTGGCTCACTTTGGGAGGCAGAATATTTTCTCTGTCAGATCTTCCTAGCCAGGCTAGATTCCAAATCCCATGCATGTTGCTTCCATCTTGTATGTTACTGACTGACGGTACGTGCGAATGGATGAAACATGAACGAAGAGACATTTGCTCCTCTATATTTTTATTGTCTTTAAAAGGAAAGCAAAAGGAGGCTTCCCCCTCCTTAATCCTGGTAAAATGGCTCTGACATCAAACCTGTGCCATTCTTAGTACAAATTATTCCCTGAGCTCTGTGGATTTAACTGCCAAAAAGAGCAGAACTTCAAGACAGACCAAATAAAAGGTAATAATTAAAAAACTTTTAGACTGAAAAATATATATCAAAATAATTTTAATTGATTATTGAAGTTAAGAAACTTTATATAAAGAGTTCATTTATTATTGTACCAAAAGCACACATATTAAACCCTAATAAAAATGTAGTATGCCTGCTATCACAGTGTTAAGGCAAATCAAACAACTAAGCTGGCAGAAGTAAATTGTCAAATTCCTAAAATCCACTTTATTGACTTGCTAAGACAGTTAGAATGGCTGCAGTCTTGTCCTGTAGTACAGGAAAGAAGACATTATTTGAAAAGTTTGTTTCAGTTACTGATTCTATTTAAGGGGAGAAATCTGATAGATTGATAAAAGGTAAAAATTATCTTTCTTCTTCCAGCCTGTGAAAGCCTTATTCCCAGTCTGGAAGACCAGGAATAAAAAGTAGACAATCAACTAGTTTTAGAAAGATAAAGGATCTGATGGTTATAATCTCTTTGAGGCGCTAACAACAGATGATGCTTTCTTCCTCTACTAAGAGACCTTGGTGGTTTGGAAAGACTTGTATGAAGTCAGGCCTAAAGCAATTTCACTTAGATTCAGAACAAAAAACCTACCACACCAATTTTCTTTCAAATGCAGTTTGGCATAAATAGTGAGATAGGATTTATAATAATTATAATAATAAATAAAAATGTAGAATGAATACTTTTAAATTAAGTATGTGATTGAATCAGGAATTGAATCACTACAGATTAAACTTTCAAATTATATACATCAATGCCTGTAAATTTATTTAGACTGGCCCAAGTCAGCAAAAACAAATGCCACATACAAGAAACGTCCTCCTCTAGAAAATCAGCTGGAATATACTGATAACAACAGAACTTTAAAAAGTTCAAAGCAATTTTTCTACTCATTGAGTTGAATAATGATCAAAATCATATAGTTTCAGTTTCTTAAATAGTTTTGCTTAAAGAGTGCACCAGAACAAAGAGAAGCATTGTTGTAGAGATCACCTAAGGAGCTAGCAACTGTTTATAGCATGTTTGCTTTGTAAGAAGTTCAGCAAGTGAAGTCCCAGGTACCCAAAAGACCACTGGCCTGTAGTGATGCACAGATTATAAGAACACAGGGGATAGAAGCTTTTTCTCTTCTCTGGCTGTATGGATCCTAATACTCCAATGTGTCTTTCCCTCTTCCCCATAAAAATGCAGGCCTGTTGCAAACATGAAAAAACTCTTTGACAGCAAACATGGCAAAATGAAACATGCCCAGCAGAGACAGGGGTTTGGGCCCATGAGGAAATTAAACCCGTCAGTGCATCCGGTTGCCCAGCAGTTTTCAGATATGATCATTCATTTTCTAAGGTAAGCGCAGAGAGCGCTTCAATGAATTGAAGAGAAAGACCTGAGCCATGTTTCAAGAATACAGCTTAATCAATAGCATCAGAGAACACTCTGTTTAAATGATAAATATATTTATATTTAGTGAAGCTAAGGTTTGTGAAATATACACAAGGTGACAGGCCTAAAAATTAATTTTTATTATTCCATTTGATCTCAAGCCTGGCAGTGGTAGAGAGGGTATAGGCAATTTCATTTACCTAGACAGTACAACTCAAGCCTGTCCAATAACACCCTGAATACAGTCAGCATTATTTATAAAAACAGCCTATGCCCTTGTTTAATGATTTGGCAGTCATGCTAAGCAATCGAGGGAATAGCATTAGTCAAATGTAAATGGATACATATGATTGCTTTTGATCTGGGCAGAGAAATGGTAATTAGGATTTCCATTGAGTTTTCTGACGGAGGTGAAGCTGAATTAAAGCCTATTTATAAATATTTTAATATCATAAAACATCCTTAGAGCCAGCCTTAGAGCAATCAATTTGAACAGCACTGTAAATACACCCTTCGTTATGTAAAGGTTGGCTGTTTAATAACAATATGCAAATATCTTTGCAAGAGTACTTGGTTTTGTCTCTTCACTTTGTTTTTTCAGGCCCTCTGGGGAAAGAGTGCAGACAAACCTACCATCACCTTTGTTGTTTTGTTGTATGTAGAGGACTTATTCATATTCTTCAGCCAAATCAAAAAATTATACCTCTGGCAGCTTTTTTCATTAAAACTTCTGTTAAAACTTGACTTAGTGTTGTGAGAATGCTTGTTATTTACAAATCAATGCTTTGTAGCAGAACTAGAAATTCAGACATTTTCCAGCCTGTCACAACTTCACTGATTATAGCTGAGGACTTGCACCATAAATCCCATTTGGTCTGTTTCTAGATAGAGTTAATTATCTCACTCCAAGGCTGCCTTGCTGCTGCAATAAGTTAATGACTAATTTGGACTCGGATTTTCTGCCTTAAAAAGTCTGAAAACACCTAGTTTATATGTTGCTTTTTTAATTCAGGAATTCCACTGAAGCTAGAATGTCACAGAATGAGTAAAAATGGAATCAGGATTAGAAGGAGGTTTTACATGCAAATGTAGCAGAGGTCACTAGTAAGCCAGTAAGATGCAAGATGTAAAGATACATGGACAAGCAAGGGATACAGCCCCCAACTAGCTAATATTCTTGTTCACCTTCACAACCCCAACAGGATTAGAGCCTACACTCTGCAATTGAAATATAAGAACAACCTGACAATTTTACTGTTAGTAATTTATTTAGCATCATGATTTTGCATGGAATTATTTTCCTACTCCACTTAAAATACAGCAATAATATGCATTCTGCATCTTTTCTCCCTTCCTTTAAGAAAGTAATTTCATCCTTCATCATCAACTTATGATGACTTTCAAAAAATGAAATTCCTGTTTCAGCCATTATCAATACAATCCCCTTAACTCATCTTTCTGAATTTATACACCACTGACACCAATTTATTATTTTTCTTATTATTCTGAAGCTCATGGGATTAGCTGAAATCATACACAACAACTCATAGATCAATAAGTAATTCATTTAGAATACCAGGGATCATTTGTGATCTAATTTTGATGTGGTGGACAAAGTGGAACAAGCACAGAGCATATGTGTATGTTCCAAAAAATAAGCACAGATAATTCAGTTTGCAAAAGTTCTTGAGCAAGAATCACCTCAAGAAATTGCAGAGGAGCAATTGAAATGACAGTCCAGTGAGTGTAATACAGCAATCTCCCTGTTGTCTCAATCGGGTTTCCCAAAGTGTCCATCACTAAACACAATTGCAACTACAGACTGGTAGCTTGGAAATGTTTGGAACTGTTGAATTATGAGAAGACCACAGGGTAGCACTTCAGCATTAGCATAGCAGCACAGTAGATTCACACCTGAGTTGTCAGTTGCAGATCACACAGCACCATACTATTCCAGGTTACAAGGAAATCCCAGGTAGTACATCCCTCTGTGGTGAGCGTACAGCTAGTTACCAAGGCAAAGTGAGACTTTCCCCTTCTTGTCCTGGGAAACACCACAAGCCCAGCATTTGCCATGCGTCAAGGTTTGCGTTTTCTTTTCATTTAACTGTTTTACATATCAGTGCTGCTCAGATACAGCGCATGCTATCTTCTCAGATACTTCAGCTAGGCAGCTCTGTAGAAAACAAGGAGAGTTCACCTGCCTTATTAACTAGCATGTCACTAAAGTTCAGGTAATAGTCTTCAGCTGACACAACTTCAGCAAAGAAAACCAAATGTTAAACACTACTTCACTTGTACCAGCAGTCCTGTGCACATGAACAAGACTTGGGATCACAAAAACATTTATAAAAGAGCTGGAGCCAACTCTGGGGCACATCAAGAAAAACCTTCTAAACACAAACACAGAAATCATGCTTTGAGGTAACTATCCCTCCTCTTCACCAAATACTCAACATCATTCTGAAGCTACCGATTGTGGTTCTGACCGGGCAGCAGCTGAGCACCACACACCTCTCACTTGCCCCTCCCACAGGGGGACAAACAGCCACAGAGCCTGGGACAGAACACGCACACGGTGATGACACAGAGCACTTCACTGACCTGGCCAGGCGACAGCACAGACTCAACCCAACAGCTGACCACAGTGGTTCTGTCCTAGAGGCACATGAACACACACACACACCCACACTCACACACCCCATTTTACAGGGGCGTGGCATCACATGGTGTGAAAAACACCTGGGTTTGGCTCACCTGTGCTGCATCCTTGGGGAAATTAACTCCATCCTCCATCCCATCAGGACACTAACTTTAGCAGGCTGTCTGCACTTGGTCAGCCATTCAAGGCAACATAAAATCTACTCTTGGCTGAAACACTGTAAGCTTCCAACAATTTCCTTTCTGTCACTTTTGAATAGTATTTCCCTTGGAAGGAACAACTAAAGAAGGGCGCTACTGACTGAATGGACAAGTTGTCTTCTAAGACTGCTTTGGCTCCTTGTGCTACATTGTGAAAACTGACATGACTGTATTTCCAATAAGCCCACTTTTTATCTCAGCTCTCAAAATCAGAGGCAATATAGAGGAGAAAGAAAGCCAGTGATGTATGACTTCCTTTGCATGGTCATCCTTGAGCAGGTAGAAAGAAGATTTCTATCTCATTAAGTTTGCAGATGACACCAAGTTCGGCAAGAGTGTTGTTCTGCTTGAGGGTAGGAAAGATCTACAGAAGGATCTGGACAGGCTGGATTGGTTGTCCAAAGGCCAACTGTGTGAGGTTCAAGAGGGCTCATTGCCAGGTCAAGCACTTGGATCACAACAATGCCAAGCAACGCTACAGGCTTGGGGAAGCATGGCTGTGCCCAGTAAAAAAGGACCTGAGGGTGCTGGTTGACAATCTGCTGAGTGTGAGCCAGCAGGCCAGGTGGCCATGAAGGCCAACAGCATCCTGGCTTGTATCAGAATTAGTGTGGCCAGAAAGACCAGGGAAGTGATCTCTCTGTCCTTAGGACTGGTGAGGCCACACCTCAAGGCATTTAGAAGAGGTGTAGATGTGGCACTTACAGACATGGCTTTGTGGTTCATTCAGCAATACTAGGTTAATGGTTGGACTTGATGAACTTAAGGGTCTCTTCCAGTAGAAACAATTCTATACTGCTTTGAAAATAGATACATGTGGAAAAGTCTACATTTTGACTATTGGTAGACTTGTCAGAAAGCAGTGGCTGTGCTCCAGGTAGACAGAAACTGCCTATCTTTCACTACATTCTGTAATAAAAATTTTCATCTCAAAGACTTTTAACAAGGGTCAAAGGGCAAGATGTTAGTTCATTCTTATAATGATCACAAAATTGCAACAAGTGATGAGAACACTAGATGGTTCCTATCAGGATTTTTTGTTTTCTTTTACAGAAGCTGACAGGTAGACATCATTAGATATGAGCCATTAAGAGAGCTAATGGTCTATTGCACACCTGCAGCAAAGGCTAGTCAATGATGTGATGCTATATCTCAACTGCAGACCAAGTGTAACGTAAAACTGAAGAGCTCAACCTTTTCTCAACCTATTCTGCTATCAGAATATATGTATTTACTACTGTCCCACCACAACTGTTTAAGCTAGTTCCAATTAATGCTTGATTGTCTTTCTGAGCCTCCATAGCACAATTTCTGCTACCTCAGCTGATTTCAGTACAGGTATGTTTCAGGGCTCATTATTTACCAACAAGTCATCGTGCATGTGACCAGATCAGCTTTTTCTTTTGAACAGTGAGGTTTTATTTCAGACTTTTAAATTAATTCAGGAGTTAGCTTTTTTATTGCATTATTATAACTCCTTTCCTTTCAAAAGATAAACTTTTAATTTGAAACTGGAATCTTCATGCCATTTAATAGGATCAGGAGGAGAGAATACAATGTTAGGAATACTGTTATCTGTTGTTTGCATTAAAATGCTGTTGATAATAGCATGTAAAAAATACCCTAGATACTGTACAAATCAGGATCCCAGGATAGTAATCACTTTCATGTAGTAATAAAGAAATGAGAAACTTACAGAATATACCAAACAAGCAGGCTAAAAAAGTGTTATTGGACAGAGACTTTGAGGATATCTGGATAAAAACAAATAGAAGGGATCCAGTTCTTAGATATCCGGCATTAGCTTCAGCAACACATTATCCATGAGCTCCTGAAGCTCCTTCATCACAGAAACCTGAAATTCCCCAAACTGCACTGTGAGATGCTAACCCAAATTTTCCCATGAGAGGTATTTTCCACATTGCAGTAGCACAGTATAGGGAAGGTAATGGACTAAATGACCAGAGAAATGTTTACTGTTTCTGATCCTTAGAGAATATGTTGTCTCTCTTTTCATTCAGGGGTAATTTCAATGGCAAAAAAGAATAGTTAAAATTATGTGGGAGTGTTGATTGGTGGCTGACTCAGAAAGTAGAGAAGTTGCAGATGAAACAGAGTGATTCAGAGAAGGGAAGAAGCCCTCATTCTCACTTGTCTGGAAACCCAACATTTCCTGAATCAGTCAAAAAAAATTTTAAAAATTACCTATGACCACTATGTAGCCTGCCTTTCTAGGGATAAACAGGGAGAAAGCAGCACAACAACAGTAAAAAAAACCAGATGTTTGGTCTTCTCTGAAAAAGATCCCACCTGACAACATCATGTTTTTCTTTTCCTGGAGGCTAGATTTAGATAAGAGCTAAATTTTTGTCTGTATGAGCTTGTGAGACCCAGAAGAAATGCTCCCCAAGATGTGTATGACCTCTAGATCCTGGTTTGTGTTTGTGTTAAAGGAGAAGGGAGAGGGGGGCTGTTTTTCTCAGTTAGATGGGTTTTTTTGGGGGGGTTGTTTTGTTTGGGTTTTTTTAATCAAAAGATGTAATAGCTTATGACAAGGTCTATTACCCCCTGGAAGGAAAAGGAAAAAAAAGGAATGTCTTTATGCTGTAACAAAAGCTAAATCACTTCAACTGTCAGCCTACATCAAGACACACCAAGCAAGGACAGTGATTGCTGAGCCAATTTGACCATCAGCTTTTGAAAGGTGCTAACAAATATAAATAAGGAAATGGGGATGAATGCGACTCTGAAGGCATTATTATGGTTGATTTCTGTAGACATAATCCACTCCTCCTGATAATTTTCATGTAATTTAGGATAGCAACACTAGGAGCAGAACACAGCTCAGCTCCAGGGTGCTGAAAAACATAAACTAGTATTTCTGTTTATGTTAATACAATTTGAAAAGAGTGTCCCTTCAACCCTGGAGGTTTATTTACTGAAGGACAGCATAGGTCACTTTCCTGAATCAATGCTTACCTTAGAATTATGCTTGGTCTATCACCCATAAATTAGGTAACCTATATTAATATAATTTCAAATGTTGGTCACCTTTCTGTATCTCAGACATTCTCAAAGATATTCAAAGCCCATTTCCATATAGTATTGAAGTAGCTGGCCTGCTTCTGGATCAAGGTGGAAGCCATATAGTAGGCAGTACCACCTGGGCTGTTGATATGGCAGCAGGTTCTCAGCAAGCCCCTCCAGTTGTGAAATGCAGCCACTAGAAAACCTTCAATATCCATTCTTCGTAGACTGGGTGTTAGCTTGAGAATTCATAAGGCTGTATGGCATAGAAAACCAGTATGTTCCAAAAGGAGAGAAGACTGCATTATTTATTTGGCTCATATGAAAGTGTATGCTTTGGTCAGTCAGCTTCTTAAACAATTTGTATTTTAGTGTCATCTGTATGATGGGGACAGCAACATGTATGATAATAAAGCCATGTTTAATATTCTTATGTGGGGGTTGGTAACTCCTTATGTTAGTCACATTTGAGCATAGCCTTTTCATCAGAAATTTTTTTTTTAATTCTGTGTTTGTTTTCAGTTTCATTTAAAGGGACCTTTTCTTTAAGCTATCTGAAAATGAATGTTAACAAGTAATAATAGTAGGTTCTAGAAAGAAGACAATTCCAGGATGTTCCAGCAATATCAATTAACAGTACTAGGTTCACTGAAATCAACAGGAATTTAGTCATTGACTTCAAGAGCACCAAAA
Source organism: Laterallus jamaicensis coturniculus (assembly GCA_022605575.1). Taxonomy (NCBI): domain Eukaryota; kingdom Metazoa; phylum Chordata; class Aves; order Gruiformes; family Rallidae; genus Laterallus; species Laterallus jamaicensis. The sequence continues at coordinate 3,515,933 of JAKCOX010000021.1, read as the reverse complement.
GACCACTTAGGTTGTTTTAGATGGATAAATGTAAGGCCTTGAAAGGAAACCCAGAGAGTTTTTCAGGTAAGAGTTTTCTTTTATCTGTAGTAATCTCGCTGCTTTTCAGAGGGATTTCTAATGAAGAGAGAGAAGAAACTGCTCAAGCTGGGTCATCTGCAGGATAAGAGTGTATAATCCATTTTGAACAAGTTAAAAATCATATATCAGCTGTAACTGTGCTTCTTAATTTTGATATGTAAAAGAGAATTTGGAGTTCTAAAAAAACCTCAAAATACTGTGAAAATTTACAGACACTAGTTTTTAACATCATAATAGCATTCATCACCTGTTTGAAGTGTCTCAAGATCTAAAATGTGCTCTGTATTCCTATTCTCTTTGTACTTCTAGTTTCAGAGACTCCTCTCCTAAGTTTCAAACAAATAAGTTTTCAGGTGTTTTTACATCTCTGTAGCTCTGCAGAGCCACCGTGATTGACAGCTGTGTGACTCTCAATAGTGAGAATACAGGATGATATTTGTTTAATCAGTTGAAAGGGCAAAACGCCCTTGATTATGGCATTTTCTACCAATTCAGACCAGCATGTATCTAAGTTTTGCCACGTATTGGATTTAATATTAAGAAATAGGAATCCTATCATAACCTTCCCTTCCTGGCAACTCGAGTTTTGAACAAGCACCTGCTATATCAAGAGCCCACAGTGTGACTGTCTAGTATTCCTTAGGTGAGCTCTTAAATGATATGGTGACTGACTCCTGCAAGAGCCTTGAGGTGCAGATCTGTACATCCTCCTTCTTCAGCCAAACTTAACACCACAGAGATGATAAGCATGTTATGGAATGTCAGGCACATAATTAAAGCTTCAGAAATACCATGGCAATGCCCACCAAAACAACAACTGTTAGGATGTTACATGGCTGTAAACCCTTCATTGTGGTTATGTTGTGTCTTGGGGCTTGGTGGTCTCACTCTTTACTGAGTGGGATGTACTTCACCTTTTTACTGTTAGAGATTTTGGGCCTAGTGCTTCTAGTTTTGCCATTTTTATGCAGTCATCCAAGGTGGCAATCTCATTTGAGACTAGATTTTTGTGACACCTCTACTGTTTGTGGCTATGTACCCTATCAGTGGGGTATGCAGCAGCAAGTCCCCGAGGTGACTGCAGCTTTCAAGACCCCAAAAAATACAGAAGGGTTTTTTTGTTTGCCTTCACTGTCCCTCTATAGTTCTGAAACTCTCCAAAATTCTGGCATGCATTTCTACCAGTGAGGGAAGTCTCTTTTTCTGTTCAATAAAATGTCAGCAAGTCACAGGTGATGCCTTCAGCTAAAATAATCAGCATTGCTTCAATCACTTCCATGTTTTTGCAAACATAATTCTAGAAATGTCTTTGTTGTTCTTGTCTTCCACCCAGCATATTTTCTTACTTCACTTGTATGCACTTCCCTCTTAGATCACTTTCCTCCTGGGAATGTGATATTTGGAAGCTACTGCCTGTAATGTAAAATTAGCCCACATACGCCTTTCGATGAAATGTCTGGAGAATGCCTAAATTAATCCTTTAAAATGCTCAGTTACTACAAGTTAACTGGCAGGATTTAAAAAACTTCTGGTGCAGACCAGACCCAGAGCTTATAAAAGTCTTGGGAAAAAAGCATGTGGGAAGCTCAGTGGTTTAGGATTTGTGAGAGCCATTCTCAGCCCGTGCTTTGGCTGCAAATTTTTCTTCCACACATCCACAAGGTGCTGAGAACTTGTCTCTTGATCGCTGTGACAGCACAACATCTTGCAAACAGCATTTGACACTTCAGAGGCTCAGGATCAAGTGTTCCTCTCTGTGTCTTTAGAACTGGTTGGGTTCACTGTGGAGAGGCATCTTCACCTTCCTCCAGAGTATGACCCAGGTAGCTGACAGAGGAGCACACAGCAGTCTGTACAGGTCTGTCAAATTCTGAGTTACCAGATACTGAAGGAAAGTGAGAGGAAGGAGGATATTTTTGCAATACTGAACCACTTCTATGGAACAGATCTACTAAAAACCTCTGGGAACTGCTCTTATAATAGTAACATGTTGATAATGGAGAAAAACCAATGTAAAGTAAAAAAATAATATCATAGCACTAGATACAAGAACCTGACAAACTCCAATACTATAACAGAAAAACATTTATATTGACAGCTGATGGAATGCCTGACTTATCTAATCACCTCATTCACATTCTCCTCTGCATCTAAACTAATAAGAAGATATAAAAACTACATAGGCAGACATGAATTTCCTTATCCAGCTTTTTAAGATAAGTAAGTACATAGCTGCACTTAGAGAAAGACTGTAAAACACACAACAGATATATAGAGAGATTCTATAGATGGCTGGACAGAATGAAAGGGAAAAATTATTACAGAAGTGTTTGGACATCTTAAAACAACAAACAGTTCAATACAATTTATTTAGTCAGGGTAGACTAAAATTCACCAGTATAATAACAGAACCATTTGTCTTAGCAAGTATCTTGTTATTGGTGATCAATAATGTGGCTGAGATGACTGATGGCTTTGTTTTCCTGCAGTGCCTCAGCCAGTCTAAATTATTTATTTGACATGTTGCCTCTTGGCAAATGCAAGGAAACAGTGATAAGAAATTTGCATTCCTCTGATATATACCTCTGAATGAATGTAAGATATTCCTCAAGGTTTTGGTGAATGACATAAGGCTGTAGTTTGAGGGACAGTTTTGCTGACCAGACGTGGTTTTGGCTCCTGGCATGAATACCAATGTAGACATCAGAACAAAAGACAAGAAGGAGTTGCTTCGTTTTGTGACATGTGGCAGAATAAAACATGATGGTATTTGAAGAAATATCCAGAATTTGGAATTTTAGCTATCAAGGAAAAGTGTAAACTGATAAAAGATGGTAAGAACTTATAAGCAGGACAGGGCAAAACACTCTGAAGTACACTAACCTCAACCACCCTGACAATGGCCAAGAGTGTTTGTTGAGGTGAAGAATGAATATTAGAGTATAGCCACTACAGAGCAATATTTCCCTTTCTGCATCTTGCCATTTCTGTGTCACCTGTTCTCCAAGTTGAGGAGTTCTATTACTAAATACTTGCAAGTCTTTCAGTAATTCCAGGCATTCTTGTTCTTCTCTGGACTCTTTCAGCTGTGGTACAGCCCATTCAAGATACGTTGATCAGAAGTGCACTCAATGTGTGCGGGTAAATGGATTTACACACTGGTGTTACAGTACTAATTTTTATCCCTCTATGCTTTCTTAATTTCAAGTTGTTATGCTCTATTACTTTTTTAATATTTAATTATCTCTTATAACATTATTTAAAACTGTTGCTGGGCATAAAGCTGTTATTTTCAGAGGTCCATCCACAGTAGCTCCAGTGTCTCTTTCTTAAGTGTTAAGAAAAATAATGATTTAGAGATGGTTGTTGTGCACTGATTTCTCCTTTGTGGTGGTTTAAGCCCAGTCGGCAGCTGAGAACCACACTGATGTTTACTCAACCCGGTGGGATGGGGAAGAGAACCAGAAGAGTTGAAACAAAATAAAAATAACAACAATAACAGCAAAAACTGTAATGAAAACAAAAATAACAAAAAGAGAGAAATAAAACCCAGGTTATATAACTGTTGCAACTGAAAAGTAACTGCTTACACCCAGCTGACTGAGGCCTCATCTGTCCCTGAGCAGAGGTCCCACAGCCAGTTTTCCCCCTATATTACATACTGAGAATAATGTCATATGGTATGGAATATGCCACTGGCCAATTTGGGACAGCTGTCCAGTTCATGTCCCCTCCCAGCTTCTTGTGTGCCCCCAGACTCCTCACTGGCAGGGCAGTATGAGAAGCTGTAAATGCCTTGATTTAGTGTAAGCACTGCTTAGCAGCAACTAAAACATCAGTGTGTTATCAACATTATTATCATCCTAAATCCAAAACACAACACTGTACCTGCTTCTAGGAAGAAAATTAACTCTATCCCAAATGAAACTAGGACACTCCTATATATTATTTTGCTTTTTAAAAAAATTTAATTTCCTGCTTTATACCCCACTTGTGTAGTGTCACAAGACCTTCCCACAAAACTTCACTGTCTGGTATGCTCTTGAATACTTTTGTATTGCCTGCAGACTTTGTCTTCTCACTATTTACCTTCTTCATTAGCTCATTTAGGAATACTTTCAGAGGTCTCACTACAGATTCCTGTGTGGGACAGGAAAGAAACTCCAACTTTATGTATAGGCAGGATGAAAATACATTGATAGAGACGATTAACCACGACAAGGTTGGGGAAACATACCTGTCTTGGGTGAATGTTTTGTAGCTTTTCTTCTCTTTGCCTTAACATTGTAGAAATTTCAAAGTTCTAATGTCTAACTGTTCTACTAAAAAGAATGTGATCTTCACACTCACTATGCTCATGTGTGGTATATTCTTGCAGAGGCACCGCAAAGCACAAAATCTCTTCTATACATGGAGAAACTCCAGAAAGTATTTTAGCTCATACTAGCAGGTTGTCGGCAGCTCACTCGCACAGATTATGTTTCTTCATATCCCTTTCAGGACAGAGCTGCGCATGTAACAAGCGCCTATCCCCCCTGAAAAGTGGCAGTTCTGGGAGTGAGCTGCTATGACACCAAAAATACTACTTGGCTAACCTGGTAACAGCATGAGGGATTTTGTTTCTGGGACATATGATCATTAGAAATGATGCCAAGTCTTTATATGAACATGAATGTTAACGCTGATGTTAGTACTGAAGCCCAAGGCTGGCATTTTCCTAAATGAAGGCCAACCAGTACACAGCCCCTATGTCAGAAGCACATCACTGTAACTAGGCAGAGTTTATGAAATTACGGGACCTCCTCTGGAAAATGTAGACAGGGACCTCATTGACCACCCATTTCAGGCTCAGGTAAATTAGAAATTCCCATTGTTGGTGCCACTACGGTACTCTGCCTGGTGTTAGGAGGGTTTTTTCTCTGCAGGAGTGACTGTGTTAGCCCAATGCCCTGGTACAGCCTGGAGAACATGCTCCTGGCACTGTGGTTGGTGCAAGGTGGCTTTCAGGTCCTCCAGCACCCACTGCTGTAGTCAGGCTTGGCATTTGCCTGGCTCTGCCAGGATACGTAGGGCTCAGCGCTGGAGGGTGGCAGAGGGGGTTTCACTTCTGTAGCTCACAACTGGGGAATGGCACATTGGCTGTCGACTGCGACCTTTTCAGTGTTAAAAATCAACGCTGGTGGGTGTGCTCATGTCTAGTTGGCTCATGACTAGTTTTGTGATACATGACTTCCAGTATCATGGTCTTGAGATCTGCAGCGTAGCAAGGTGACTCTGTGTGCTGGAAGTGCTGGGCTGTGTCTCGCTGTGAATCCCACACAGCAGCTAACAGCACTTTGAGACTTTTGTTTATTGTTTGCATTCAGAGAAAATTAATGCACTTTGAAGAAGTAAGGCAAAATGGACAATTACTAATGCTGCTGAAAACAATTAGTTCTTGTTTGCTTAACAACATTTCCTAATGCACAGCTGTAAAACTTTTCCCAGGACCTTTAAAATACAATCAATTTTCCTTGGCTATTTCCTAGTAATTCAAACTGAGTGCAGAACCTGATACACAATCAGGCTAATACAGGTCGATATCCATTTTCCTTCAGTTAAATAGGAATTTTAACATAGTGATACAAGCTCTGGAATCACAAACAGCACTGTTTATCTATCTGGCTGTTTGCTGAACATGCACTCAGAGTGAGGACATGATTCAGCTACCTTTGGTCATACTGATGACACTCAGCAGTATAGTAAAACAAAGAATACCACTAGTCATTAAGAAAAAAAAAGGTCTTGAAAGTCATTCAATCTCAGACAAATACATCATTTACATTTTGTACACAAAGATAAGACTCCAAAACTGGAAGTTTGGTGTCTGATCTTCCTAGGGAAAGTGGATATGAGAAGACACTCTCCTCTAGCCAGAAGAGGTAAAGATAGAACAGGTAGGATCAAAACCAGGCCCTACATAAAATACCCACAAAGAAGCCCCACAAAACAAATACCCCTTTTATTGCAAAAGGACCTTTTGCTTTGTTTTTAGCACTACACTATAGTGGAAGGTGATGGTTAGAATCTACAGAACAATTCTTTGCACAGCTGAAATTGCCAAAAAGGCTTAGGAGACCATGAGGGAAGGACCTGTCAGCAGCTTGCCTAAAGACTGCATTCCTTTCTGAATAGAACTGTGACACTTCCAGGACTTAATTTTACATGTCAGCCAAAAAATGCCACATACCCCCGAGATGACATAACAAATTATTCATGCATAAACTTAATTACCCATATGACATTTATCACAAACTTCTATCTGCGCTGGCTGGTTATGATAGTTTGAAGCCTGAGCTGTTAATGTGGCTCTGATGCAGTCAGAGCAAAGCAAAATAGGGACAGATAAAATTAATAACTGCTTCACCTTTTGCAACTAAAATAGCTTTTGCTTTGGCAACTGCTTTCAAGGATGATTGACTGAGATTTTGCTGATGCATCACTGCACAGAGGTATAATTGTCTACCTCAAAATGATTGACTTAATTCTGATGGATCATGGTTTACAGGACACAACTAAAATGATTAAGTTCAATCTATTTGTAGGTCTCAATGTTTCACTTGCTTGTGTTTCAAAACAACATGAGTGCTGGCAAAGTGAAAAGGAGGAAAAGATGCATAGCAGAACAAAATTATTCAGATGAATGATGGACTACATATGAAGCTCATACAAACAACAAGGAATCCTGAGAAACTGAACAGAGCAACTATTTCCATTAGGTCAGGATGTGCTTTATTTTCGCAAACCCATCTGACTCCATTTCTTCTATTTCACTGAAGATTGATACAGGACTAATACCACAATAAGATGTCTGTTTCTTTCAAGTGGTCCGTGATGATGTCTTCTTCTGTGTCCTTGTTTGATATTTTATTTTTATGTCGTGTTGCCAGAATTATTTTTCTGAGGTTTGAGGTATGAATAGTGTATTAATTCCAGTATATCATAGAATCATGGAATGATTAGGGTTGGAAGGGACCTTAAAGATCATTGTATGTAGAGTCTTCCTAATTTCTTCATTAGAAACATTGACATATATGTGAATTTCAAATTCTTGGAACAAAGATTTACATTGCTTTCAAGTGGTCTTCTGCTTAAAAGCATTTATTTACATATACATTTACCTACCACTGAATGGCTGTCTGATGGCAGAACTATGCTGGGAAATGTAAAACATTCAGGTTTCAATGATGGTTTCCACTCCTGAGTTGTGCAGGTTGGGCAAAGAGGCACAGATGAATGAAGGCTCCTGACTCTCCCAGTATATCAGGAATAGCCTGCATCACTTCCATCTCTCGCAGGCTCCAGACAATACCCCTAAGGCAGGCAAACAAACTGTTTTGAAGCATGATGGTTTCCTAACTTGTGTGCAAGAACTGCAAGACCTGCTTACTCTTCAGCAAAGCAGAATGAAGTAAAAAAGAACAGACCCATGGAACTATAGAAGGTGGAACAGCCCAGCACAGATTGGACCATCGTGGCCCAACCTTTTGTGGGAAAGAAACCACAGAACCAGAGAACAGCAAGACTAAGACTGTACATTCTGTCCCTTTAATGCACTCACAGCACACAGACACAATTAAGGGTCAGGATCAGCAACCCTTACATGACACATTTCGAAGGTACGTATATGAGAGAAACAATATTTACCATGGCTAATAATACTAGGATTTCACCCTTAACCATATACAGCATACAATCACTCTATATTGTTTTACTAAGCAAGGCTCTACAGTTTTCTATTTCCTCTTCAATATTGTTTATTTGTGGTTTGAAAACAAACTTGAAAAAGTGTTGCTTGGAGAAGTTTTTTTCCTTTTTTATTGTTTTTCTCTCTCTTGTTTTCATTGCTGTTATAATCCAAACCCCTTGTCTACTAGTCTCTGTATCAAATCTGAGCTTTTGTAGTAGGCTTAATTTGATTTGCACAGAGAATGAGACTGGCTGTCACCCATGGTTTAGGTCATCTGAAGGATAACATCTATTGAAAAAGAACCGTGTGAATTTTACCCATGGAAACAGTGAGGGGGGGAAGGTTTAAGAGAGTATAATTAATTTGTGTCCCTAAAGGTGACTTGTTAGCACTGTTGAGAATTAGTGTTAATGTGACTGTGAAGGCTACGTGGGTTGATTTGGTGTGTCATATTGAATTATGGCAGCCTGTATCCATGTCATCTCAGAGGGCAGGATGTGGAAAGTCAAGGATAATTTCTAGAGGTACTCTCAATATCTCTGAAGTTCCTACCTCAGTGCTTGTTAAATATTACAAGCAGATTTGCAGCTGAGAAGGAATTATTTAGAACTGAAGCATTCAGGGGACCTGAAACCACAGAAAACTTTTGCAAATTGTTGGAAGAGAGATAGTGGAGAAACCACTACCACATTTTTAATGGCTTAAAACCTGTTGAAATGGCATTATTGCTTCATTTTACATTGCATATCAGATGGAAGATCATTGCATCAGCTTCAATGACTGAGACAGATCTCTACAGCCAGGCACAGCTTCTTGCAAAGAATCTTTATTGCCATTGAATATCCTGAAAATTCCATATGTGGGGTGAGTGCTTGGCTTCCCAGAGATTACTGGGGAATCAACAGTCTCCATTAAAAGGACAATTTTCTAAGAACAGGCACAACTAATGTTCTTGTCCCAGCTGAACAATAAACTTTAAACAACAACTACCCAAAATTCAGTGTGCAGGAAAGAACAGCATATTGTTCTTACCATATAAAGATCTAGTAACGGTCCTGTTGATCCCAATAAATGTCTAATTGGAACTCTCTCTTCCTGCCACCAGTTCTGACACTTCTCCCATGAGCTGCATTCCTGCCCTGAACTACCCAGTTATTCTGCTCTGGTATTTTGGGTCCATGAGATCAGCCATCACATTTTGGTTTTGCCAGCAAACTCTGCCTCTGTCATTTCACTCTGAGTCACTGAGAGGTTGCAGTTGTGTGAGGTCATGCTGAGGTCTTAAAAGGGGATGTGCTAGATGATGTGGCTGAAAGGGATCTCAGAAAGAGGATTCGTTTGGGTCATTACACTGGGACTGCCACAGCGGACCTCAAACGTGAAAAACAAATGAGCTAGTCTAGTGCCCTTAATCTGTACATCCATAACCATCACACTACATGTTGGCACCTCTACTTTTAAGGTAATGCATTCTGGATGCAGTTTCTTTCAGTTTCTGGAATGACATCCAGTGTCTCCTCCAGGTGCTTGATACTCCCATCCAGCAGTGTTTAACAAAGGCTCTTAGGACTCAGAGAATAATTTTTACATTTTCAGATGCTTTCCTTATAAAGCAGAGAACATTCATCCTGCATCTTTCAAATCAATACCAAGGCAGTGGGGTGATCTGCATACAAATCGACTTGCAAATTTACACCCTGTCTGACTCTACCAACAGGATTAAAAATCATTCATGAAACAACAGCTCCCTGTAATCACATCCAGCCAGATTTCAGTAATAATTCAGGCATATAAAAGCCTCTTGGTTTCATATGTATTAAAAATAGTTTCTTCACATTCTCCACCTCTTCTTTGGATAGTAACTTCCTATTTTCTTGAAAGCTTTCTGCTCTATATGTGGTTTATCATCCATCTTCCAAAAACCCCATCTACTTACTGGCTGGAAATATTTTTCCTACTAACCAAAAGACACGGTGATTGTTTATACCCCAGTCTGATGGCAGGCAGGATTTTAAAAAGCCCTGCCATCACCTCTTCACCACAGATCCCAGTCATTGCCTTCAATAAAAATTATTGTCCCCAAATTGTCGCTAAGTTTTGATGTAGAATGAGCCTGGTAGTTATAATTTTTCTCTCTATGGACAGTTGCCTATTTCAGAAAAGCCACGAGGATCCTATTTAACATCTGATGGACATTATTCAATCTTTAGTAAGCAAAGCAGTTAGACTTCTTCACTGGGAAGCTTTGAATTCACTCAGATTATAGTGCATCTATGTAATTAAATATAGTGCTTGCTGTCTATTATTACACTGCATTTTTTTCTGCTTGACAGATCGCTCTTGATATAGTGTCATTTTCAGTTATTGTGGAAATGGCCAGAGCAGAGAAAAAGGGCTTTTCTTGTAAATTAAAACAATACATAAACACAAAAAAGCATACTTCATCCTGCAGTTGCTTTTGTCCAAGAAAACTGAGACAGGACTTAAGAGCTGTGAACAATTTTTGCCTCTTAGTGACAGTACTGTGAAAGACTGATACCGGTCGGAGCTCTTGATCTCCTTGTGGGGATGATCTGTCATCATTTGTCAGATACAATTCCTTTGCTGGAAGCTTTAGAAAGAGTAGTTACAGACTGCAGGTATAATAGGATGCATGAGTTTGGAGGGCAAAGCAAGGATTTTGGCAAGCATGTTTAATAATCACTGCAGACTAAGTTCAGTCTGAAGAACCTGAAACCAACTTGTATCTTTTTAGTCACTTAACTGTTTCAGTGCTCAGAGCATAGATATGAAACTCAGCCCAAAACACCCTCAAAGAGATATGAAAAGCTGCATTGTCTCTGTATCAATGTGTGTCAAAGCACTTCCTTTTATACAGTCATTAACTAAACATTCTGGAAAAGAGTCACTGATAGTGCTTTTTTCTTACACTCTTCGTATTAGGAGGGCAACAATTTGGAAATTACAGGAGGAAGTACATCACGAGAGAGGAACAAACAGGTGCTGAGAATGAGATTCAGTGGCTCCCTCTTAGTCACTTAGCAAGGTGGAACTGCACAGTAGTTGTTTCCCTCGTTCAAATAGTATATACGGTCTCAGCACTTGCAGAATCACAGAACTGTAGGGGTTGGAAGGGACCTCCAGAGCTCATCGAGTCCAGGCCCCTGCCAAAGCAGGGTCCCTAGGACAGGTTGCACAGGTCAGCATCCAGACAGGGCTGGAATATCGCCAGAGAAGACTCCACAACCTCCCTCAACAGCCAATGCCACTGCTCTGTCACCCTCACTGTGAAAAATCACATATGATGTACAAAAGGAGCAGTCCCTGTGTTTCTTTCATGGTTTATGAAGAATATATCTAAACCAGCAACCAGCTTCCCCCATGTTATATACTGAACATGATGTCATATGGTATGGAATGTCCCTTTGGTCAGTTGGGGTCAGCTGTCCTGGCCATGTCCCCTGCCAGCTTCCTGTGCACCCCCAGCCTCCATGCTGGCGGGGCAGTATGAGAAGCTGAAAACTCCTTGACTTAGTCTAGAAATTGCTTGGCAACTTATCAGCATGTTATCAACATTATTCTCATCCTAAATCCAAAATGCAGCACCACGCCAGCTACTAGGAAGGAAACTAACTCTACCCCCAGTTGAAACCAGGACAGGTGCAGAAGCGATAAAAGAATTTCAGTGCAGCTTGGCAGGAACATGAAAGAGACAAATCAGACAATACTAACTGATATGCTTGCTTCCTCTATTTGAAGGAATAGTAAAACAGATTCCAGGTTGAAATGCCCCGCAACCCCTTTAATGCTCTTGCTTTATGCAACGGCCTATCAAACCATACCTGATGGAATCAAAATAGAAAGCCAGTAAGTCTGCGTAATAGATGGAGCTAGAACTCCCTGGTTCAGAAAATACCCTCAAGTGCGAGCAATCAAAACCATCCTGCTAATGAAGCCACAATACCTCATTTTGACTCTAGCTATTCATTCAAGGGAACTTCTTAAAATGAAGATTGAAAAACCCCTTCAATGGAATTTCATCTATTAGCAACAGAGCAACTACTTTTTATGTTTACAACACACACTCTTTACATACTTTTATGATCAAATACATAAACCAAACTGACTCTTGTGGCCAAGCTATATTTGTTTACAAATAATTTTTTTCTTATGGAAAAGGGCTGCAACTATAAGCATGTCAAGACAAACCTAAACTTGATGCTGATTATGTCATCAGTCATGCACTAAAACCACTCATTCATCATGTAATGTAGGACAAACCACAAGCAGGGACTTCTTGTTTCTACATCAATGTTGTTTGGAGACAGTGAAGAAGAGAGAATACAGAAATGTAAAGTGCTTTATGCTGTGGAGGTCTATGCATTTACATGGCCACAGCACTGGCCTTTAATTGAGATTAGCTTTTACTGGTAGAGCTGGAGGCAGCACTGTTGGGATGGTGAAGATGACAAACTGAAATGTGGCAAACTCCTCCCTTTGTCCCTACTAATAAATCACAACATGCTTGGGAAATTCCAAGGACACAAGCTCAATTGCTAGAATGACACCTGGCATTTGGCCCAAACCAAGCAGCACTTTCCCAAATTATTCCTGGGCTTTGCTTATTCTCAATGAGCAGTTTGCATGCAGCACCCCATTTTGGAAGCTAACAGAATAAACCAGCATGGCCATGAGATACTCTTCGCCAGCTGGCATCAGTACCTGGGAATGTTCCTGCACACATTGTATTTACTACCATAGATGTAGCTAAAGTGTCTGATGTATTGGGTGTGTTAACGAGGGACTGCAGCCCTTTTGGTCCCTTGGAAGTTCTGCACCTGTTTAGAGAAAGCACTGTTTGCCATGAAAGAGACACTGTGGAGAAAATAAGGCATGGAAATGAAATGATTTCTGAGGTATTTTGCTTGCATTGCTTAATAAACTCAGGTTTGGAATATCTGCTTTAGTGCTCATTTTGTGGCCATAGAGATGTAAACATAAAATCCAGCCTCTCTGGGAACACATGTCATAAGACATTAAGGAGTCAACTGGACAAATGCCAAGAAATATCTATATGACTTTGACAGACATGCTAGATAGCAAACATCACACTTGCTAGTCATATTCCCTTGAGTCATCATGTAATTGGGCTGTGAAATTGTGTGCCAGTGCTAAAGACTGTGCCCACTTCTCAGCTCCAGCCAGGCAGTGGAAAGGAGGGAAATGAGGCCTTTATGTTTTCCCAACACTACTGCTGGGCTCTAAAATATCACCTTACTGACAAGGTGGACCAAGCCTGAGAGGCACAGGGGGCCGGGCCTTGGCATTGGAAGCCCTCTTTCAATTCACAGTGGTACAGAAATTGTTAACACAGGAGGAAATATTGTTAGACACACAGCTCTTCTTCCTCTGAGGATAAGGAAGGAAGCTGAAGAGAGTATGCTAGAGCTGAGATTTGACCTGCAGGCCACCAGCTTGACTGTGCTGGTTTGGACTATGCTGAGGGCTATTCCAAATTGCACTCCCCAAAAGACAATGTGTGGTTGTGGAGCTAAATCCTGCCGACATTGCAGCACGAAGATCCTGAATCCCTACCACTTTGACTCACCAGACTACAGTCAATACCATCTTCTTGAATAGGACAATGAGACACCAATTTGGTTATCACATAACTTAATTCCCTCCCCTATTACAATAGAAACTCTGTGGTATGAATCTGAGAATGAATTGGAAATGCTGCCCACAATGCATCACTAAGAAAGCAAGCAAATTAAGTGAACACAATATCACGCCTCCATTTCAGAGTTGGAGTTATGTACACCTGCAGGTGTACATAAATGAACTGTAGACAAAAGCTTTATATACATGATTAAGACTTGGTAGTATGAGGTCATACTATGGTAACCATTAGGAGAGATGCACTTAGACCTGGGTTGAGTCTGTGATGCATTTTCAGGGGATTAGCAAGCACAGATGTCTTTGACTTGAGCATTAGAATCTACATGATTCTATGAATTTCAAAGAGAAAAATAAGGACAAAATGTGGTCATTAGGATGCTTTTCCCCAAACAGTGTGCAATTCCACCATTTAGATAAGATCATAAAATTAAGAGGCATTGATTTATATGGAGGCTTTATCACTTTGAGTTAGATTTGCACAAACCACCATTGCTCTCATAAAATGTTATCTCATGTGTAAAAGCAATCCTAATGTCGTGGAAGAAACTGGGATAAATTTAGATTTCTCATTAAAACATGACATTAATAATAGCAGGCAATTTGTAAAGCACCTTTCTGATTAAGCATTGGACATACTAATCATAGAATCATAGGGATTGGAAGGGACCTTGAGAGATCATCAGGTCCAACCCCCCTGCCAAAGCAGGCTCCCTAGCTCATACTGCACAGATAGGCGCCCAGACAGGTCTGGAATATCTCCGGAGATGGAGACTCCACCACCTCCCTGGGCAGCCTATTCCAGCGCTCTGTCACCCTCACTGTGAAAAAGTTCCTCAGCATGTTGGTGTGGAATATCCTAAACTCTGACTTGCAGCCATTGCCCCTTGTCCTGTCACAGACCACTGAAAAGGGGCCGGCCATTTCCCCCTGCATCCCATACTTAAGATATTTATAAACATTAATAAGGTCACCCCTTATTCTTCTTTTCTCCAGGCTGAACAGTCCCAGCTCACTCAGCCTTTCCTCATATGAGAAATGTTCCAAGCCCTTAATCATCTTCGTAGCCTCCTCTGGACTCTTTCCAGGACATCCCTGTCTGGACACAATACTCCAGGTGGGGCCTGACCAGGGCAGAGCAGAGGGAGAGGATCACCTCCTTTGACCTGCTGGCCACACTCCTCTTGATGTCCCCCAGGATCCCATTGGCTCTCTTAGCCACCAGGGCACACTGCTGGCTCATGGCCAACCTGTGATCAACCAGGACCCCCAGGTCCTTCTCCACAGAGCTCCTCTCCAGCAGGTCATCCCCCAACCTGTACTGATTCAAGCAGTTATTCCTTCCCAGATGCAAGGCTCTACACTTGCTTTTGTTGAATTTCATTAGGTTTCTCCCTGCCCAGCTCTCCAGCCTCCCCAGGTCTCACTGGATGGCAGCACAGTGTACCTGCATGTCAGCCACTCCTCCTAGCTTTGAATCTATATGAAGACTATGCATGTGTCTCCATGTTTCTTCTTTTTTCTTTATTGTGAGGCTAAAGTACAACTGATTGTTGAAAAGATGTTTTCAGAAAAGAAAGGCAATGTTCTAGTTGAGGAAACCCCTCAAACATCACCTGATCAAGTGTACTCCAGCTGGGTACATAGCCTTGAAAATCAGGCTCTTTAGCCTCTGTTCACTTTTTCCATAGCACTAAGAATCTGCAATCTGAAGGTGTGTGTACCATGCCTAGGTTGCAGAGGGGTAGAGGAATCTGTGTGCTGTTTCCCTGACAGATCAGGTGGAAGGAGCAGAAGGGGCATCAGAGATAAGTGGGTAAGGAAAGTACAGGCATGCCACAGCTGAAATATCAGAATTAGACCCCCTGGATGTGGGTAAGACAGCACACCTACCAGTCTTCCAGATCATTTGAAATATAGGCCTTTAAGTGCTGTGTGTGTTTGGGCAACTTAGATTTGCCTGCAGCTGTGTCAGTGAATCCTACTGCTGTCTCCAGTGGGTACAGAGCTCATGAGCACTTCTGGAAAAAAACCACTGGTAATTTGTAGGGCTTGAATTGGTGCAGCCTGGCCAGATCACACAGGCAGCACAGCCCGTTTCAGCACCGTGACAGAATCCCTATTGGTATCCTGGATATGTGCTGAATCCCATGTAAGACAGCAGTTACAGTGAGTAGAAGAAGGTACCTGAATTATGTTTGCTTCTGATGCTATGTTACATAGTAGAAAATGGCAATTTATTTAATCTTATAATATCTTAGCTTCCCTGTATATGACCATGCTAAATTTCCCTTTGCAAAGCAATACAAGTCTTTGAATAAAAAGGACTTATGTAATGGTCTTTTCCCCAGCACATGGCATACTCGTGTCCAAGATAACCTGAGATTAGTGAGAAAGTTCGTTGGGCTTTTCTCTGTGCAACAAATGAATGAATCACAGGCAAGTTTATACTATTAACATTTGGTTGTACACAGAGAAGCATGATAATATATGACCTTAAGTCATCATGCTATTGTAAGCTAACTTACACGGAATGTAAGTTAAATATTGGGCACTTTTGGTAATGAGAAACATACATATTGCCATCACTGAGCACAGTTATGTTTCTGTAACAGAAATATTTGGTTTAGGAAGAAGCAGAACCTGGGAAATGTCATAACATCTGCACTTGCGAAAGCTGGACTCAAAAATTTTTATCTACTCCAAAGTTTACTGCTTCAGCTTAGTTCATAACACAACTGTTGAGCTGAGATCATATCTCCAAGCTTTCTACATGACAGTGAAGGAAAATCTAGTCCCGTATAGGGGGATATATAAAGTGATTTAGGCTACTTCTCCCTTTTCTCTGACCATACAAGAAATCTCTGGTTACCAAGGCTTTTACCAGGGGCTTTAATTCCATGAAAATGTAAATTGAAAGAAGTTAAAATCCCTGGCTAATAATTTCCTCTTCCTCCCTTGTTCCAGCTGTGATGCT
The DNA here is from genome assembly GCA_022605575.1 of Laterallus jamaicensis coturniculus. Lineage (NCBI taxonomy): Eukaryota > Metazoa > Chordata > Aves > Gruiformes > Rallidae > Laterallus > Laterallus jamaicensis. Next base: position 3,499,470 of record JAKCOX010000021.1, on the reverse strand, counting down.
TATCTAACCCTGTGGTGAATCCGTTCAAAGAGTGAAACTGGCAGAAAACTATCAATACCAAGGGGGAAAATAAAACCCCAAACCAACCTTCCATCAGCTAGTTCCCTAAATTGACTCATATTGCAGTGTGAGCTGAACACTTGGGCTGTCCTAAGTGCTTGTCTGGAGACAGGAACACAAAGCTGGGACTAATGATAGGATCATGGGATCATGGCGATACTAATTTACCTCTGTCTTTTTGTTAGAAGCATCTGAATTAGCCAGAAAACAGGTTATACACTGGGCCTGAAAACAAAAGATGCAAGGGAGACTCAGGAGCTATAGATCTCTACAGAATTTCAGGCCTGGTTTTGGGATTAGTTGAGGTGTCTTTACCTGTTTACAGACCAAGACAGGCTTTATTCTATGCTGTGTGGCAACCCGTGTGCCCAGTTACATCTGTGCAAAGCTAGTGCAGAGTGAGTAAAAACAACTGTCAGACCAGTACAAAAGTTCTATCCAATTAATTTCCTGTTGCATACTGAGTAGTATTATGTTCAATTGGGTTTTGTTAGCAAAGTATTCCACAGTTCCAAACCACTGCTGCTAGAAATTATCCTTTGAATGATCCTCGATTTCCCTTAATTTATTCTTAATTTCATCCTGTTTGCTACTTTATCAAAAATGACAGGCATATTGATGGGAGAGAATGAACTTTTAGCAAGATTTTGTCTTATCTAGAGGGAATGATAGTATGCAAATCTAGCTAATTAATAAATCAAAGCAAACTACAGATCTAGGTTTGCCAACACTGTATTTCTTGGTAACTAGTTCTCAAGAGCAAACAAGCTCTGCGGTTGGAAAGGTGTTTAAGCCTCTCATAGCATAACTGTACTGTCTCAGTAGTGTCAGCTGTGCCTCAAATCGATTCCCTGGGGCTTCCATGGCAGCTCACATCTGGAGGAAGCCAGATGGGCTGGCACGCTGGAGATGAGACACAGCTTGAACTCAAGCCTGGAGCCTTGAACTCCAAACCATGCAAGCAACTTGAGTCACCTGGCACAGTCAACTGAAACCACAATCAGGGAAACTCAAAAAGAACTTCTACATGTGATTTCTGAATGAGGGAAAGAGGCTAAAAATGTGTTACCTGCGAACTGTCCTCAAGGCTAGAGGAGAACTGATAGGCACTTGTAAGCCACAAATACGTCCTTCACCAGCTTAAAATAACTCAGCAGATAATAAAACTTCTACTTGTGAGAATAATAACCATTATTATTATTATTTTCAATTAAGTCAATTTTTAACAAGACCATTCAATTTCTGCAATATCATCACAGAATGATAGAATCATTTAAGTTGGAAAAGACTATTAAGTTCATAAAATTCAACCATTAACCTAACACTGCCAAGTCTACCACTAAGCCATGTCCCTAATAAGCATGCCTGCACCTCTTAAATGCCTCCAGGGACAGTGACTCAACCCCTTCCCCAGGCAGCCTGTTCCAGTGCTTGACAACCTTTTTGGTGAAGACATTTTTCCTCATATCCAATCTAACATACCCTTGGCACTACAAGTTTCCTACTGTCCTATCACTTGTTACTTGGGAGAGGAAACCAACACCCACCTCACTAGGACCTCCTTTCAGGGAAATGTAGAGAGCAATAAAGCCTCCCCTCAGCCTCCTTTCTCCAAGCTAAATGGGCTCTTTTCCCTCAGCTCCTCCTCACAGGACTTTTGCTCTAGATCCTTGATCAGTTTTGTTGCCCTTTGAACGTTCTCCAGCACCTCAATGTCTTCCTTATAGTGAGGGCCCCAAAACTGAACATGGTACTCAAGTGATCGTCAAGCAGGGAGATGATCACTTCCCTGCTTGTGCTGGCTGCATTAATTCTGATACAAGCCAGGATGCTCTTGACCTTCATGGCCACCTGGGCACGCTGCTGGCCTATACACAGCAGGTTGTCAACCAGCACTCTCAGGTCCTTTTCCACTGGGCAGCTTTCCAGCCACTCTTCCCCAAGCCTGTAGTGTCTGTCGCATGGGGCTGTTGTGACCTTCTGCCATGAAAAGCAAGAATTAATGGAAAAGAAATACAATACCCCATCCTCAAACTTATTTTAAACATTAACATCATCTCTATATCTCTGGGAAAATTTCTATTAGTATTTAATAACTACAGAATATTAGTGTTTTTTCTTGATTTTACTTTCAAATTGAAAAATTAAGTATCTGGCAGTATAATTCCTCATATCAGATTCTGAAGACTTTTTTTATTAACTTGTAGTGAAAACTTAATATTGTAGAACTTCATCTTGAAAACCACTTAAATTTCACTGGAAGTCTGCATCCAGCTACTGACCCATGTTAGTTGTGACATCTGATGAAATCATAGACTGAGACAGCCTAATCATAATACTACTTGACACTTTACATCTTTAAAGAACTATGGAAATGTTAATTAATTTCCACAACAGCCTAAGGAGTAAATATTTTCATACTGATTTTACAGATTAAGGGAATGAAACGTAAGATGTGGACATAATTTCTCCAAGGCAATCCATCAAATACGTGTCAAATGTGGGGCTAGAACTCAAAGATTCATCAGGCCTTTAAAACATGATGCCTGAGGCATCCACATATTGATTTATATTGAGTAGTATTTTCAGATTATCTTTAATATGATATTTTGCTGTGCATTGATTATTTACCATAGTAACTGATGATGAGGACACACACATTGTTCTATCTTTGCAATTAAATTCTTTATATTTCAGCCTTAACTTCAAGATTTGTTTCCATAAAATTAAGCACATTCTGATCCAGAGATCAAGTAGGTTAAAAGGTGCCCAAAACAGATCAGGATAGCATCTTGGAGCAGAATGCATGTGTCAGAATGGATGTGTCAACTTTTTATTTCTTTCTACTGTTTGGCTGGGTATTTTCCTAGTAATATTTCATTTTTATAAAAGCAGATGACATTCTTTCAGATCACATCCCACTGGTTTGCTTTTGTTTTACTTTATAAGCAGAACAGTTCTAGATGCATATTTTTTTCTTTTCTTTTTTTTTCCTTTCCATATTCCCCTAAATCTCCTCTTCCAAACAGCTTCAGAGCTCCAGGATCTTTCAGAAAAACAAAAGCTCAGAAATTCAGCTGGCAATAGCTTTCTCAACAGATCAAGTCAATGGGTAAAGTGGAAGTTATCTGATCAGAAAAGAAGCCTTCTTATTCACAAAACCAGTACTCCTAGAGACCCATGTTAAATACAAGGACTAGAGAACAGATGAGACAGGCACAATACCTTACTGCACAGCATATTTAGGCTCTGTTGGACTAAAATGTATTTGCTTAGGAGAATCAAAGAGAATAAAATCCCAAAGCTGAGACCTCTTCTTCCTCTGCTTACTTTTCTCCTCCCTAAGCATCCAAGGTCTGGTCTAACAGAACTAAGGTGATGTTTTCCTCATGCTTCCCTGCAGCACCACACTGCACACCTGTGATTATCTAGAAAAGTACACTTTATAATAAAAAAGGAAATGAAAATAGAGCCACTTCAAAAATAAACAATGAACTTCCTCAGACAGTGTCCCAGTTTTGTCAACCTTAAGTCCCCGAATACACCTGACAGCCAAGAGAGCAGAATTCTCCAGACAGCACTAGTCCCATATAAAAATCAACCTGTTTCATTTTCTCTTCTTTAGAAAAGCAGCTGTTCAGCAACATCCCAAAGAGCTTTTTCCCAAGTCTGTGCCTGAACAGTGCATTTCTCTTCCAGCTCACAAGAATTAATTTTAATCACCATTTGAAGATAGAGCTGACTGAACTGAAAGCTATAAAACACTACATTTTCCTATGTAAGAGGCAAAGTATTTGTATGAAATCCCTTGGAATCCATATGGATAGAAATCTGATTAGGAGTCCCACTCCACATTTTCCAGGGCTCTTTGTACATTTTAGTTCTGTTATAGCTACAAACATATAGCAGTGTCCTCTTAGCACTAACTTGTGACAAAGATCAGCAGCAGATCACTTAGTTTGTGGTCATGGTGTTTGTGAAGCTGACCAAAATGCTAACAAGCAGCTAGGCTTCTAGGCGCGCTCCCACACAAAGAGCAGAGAGAAACGAGAACAGACTAAGAGGAGGGCAGCAAGCAGAGCTTTTGCCACTGTCTTGCATTCATGCTTTAAAAAGTGGTGAATTCTTGAGCCCAAATGCAGTTGAGCAAAAGGGCAGAAATTTGTCTTCCAAATCCAACAGAATCCAGAAGAGAAACAATCATAAGTGACATAATTGATTTCAGCCACTGGTCTCTTGGGATGCTATGTGTCTCTCTTCCTTTTTCTCCAGGGACTAACTGTTGTCTTACAGGACTGGACCGTTGGAATCTGAGACCACTCTGAAAATCCCTTTTCAGACCACCTAACAAATTGAGAGAGAGAACATCCAAGCACTCCTCTTGGATAACATCTTGCTGGACCATAAGAACATTAAGCTCCTGCTAAACCTGTGACAGAGTTAGCTTAGCCTACTTTCAAATTATTAAGATAATGAACTCTGAGTCTTTAATTAACATCCAGATAAAAGCTGCTTATATGAACAAAGCCAAAGTCTGGATGCTTCCCTCCTGCCCTGAAACACTGCTAATGTTTATGATAACAACCACCCACGGTGTGCTGAGCATGTGAAATCCCTGCACAACCTGGGTGATTTGATAGCCACAGCAATTCCAGCTGGTAATGCTGTGATGTCCTCTACATGTGCTCGCTTCAAAAGCTCTCCCCTTGCAGTGTCTGTTCAATAAAACACTGTTTCCCACCCTCCGCTCCGGTGTGCTTATGTACTCTGCTGTAATAAAAAGCTCTCGTTTTTCACCTCCGAGGTGGCTACTCTTCATATCAAGGTCCTGTAACAAGCTCTGGGAATTCACAGGATGAAAGACTGTACAAATGTACATCAGTCTCTACAGTAAACTGTCTCCTAAAGCAATAGGTTTTGGATGTTTGAGGGTTTTATACTTAATTAAATGAATCTCTCAGAACTTGAAACAGTTGGTTTTCATTGCTGTTTTGTTTCCGTTTTTTTTCTAAAGGATTGTTTCAAAGAAAGTTAGCTCAGAGGATTAGTCACTGCTGTCAGCTTCTGTCAACTTTGTTCCCCTGTGACAGGATCTGAAGGCCTCTGTGCAGTGTCCTACCTATCTCTGTCCTAAATATGCATCAGTGGTTACCTGAAAGGCTGTGGATGAAAAACTGCCGTCACCCCTTGAGTAATTGGAACAAGGAAGGAGGACACTGTGTGCACTGATTTGACAAAGGATTAACCTGTTTCCTCTACTGTAAAGTTGTAACAAGCTCATTCATTACTCATACCGCTCCATGACACTTCACATGTTAGGGAATGGTGCCTCTGGTTCATTCCAGGAGGTGGCCTGCCAAATGGTTAGGAAAGAAGAGATGGGTGCCAGACAGGAGTGGTGGAGGAGTAGGGCTAAGTTAGATAACAATCATTAATACCGATATTTACTGGAAAAACAATTAAATGCCTCTACACAGTGTTTTATAGCTTTCAGAGTGCTACAAAACATTAATTAATCTTCACAATTACCATTCTGATAGGAAAATGTCCACCAGCACATTGTAATTTGTCCAAGAAATCCGCGTGCTTTGAGACAGCCAGAAAAAAAACAAGAAAAAAAAGAAAATTTCCCTGTCTGCGGTGCGTATGTGTATTGTAAAAAATAAGGCTGTGCAAAAGGCATTCAACTCAGCCCCATATGTCTTCACATTGCTGTAAAGAGCTGATGTTCTGAGGGCTGGCAGTCAGCATGGACTGAAGCCCAGGACCCACCTCTGCCGGGAAGCTGCGGTGAGCTGATGCTGGCTTGGATAGTCAGTGCCTGGACACATTCTCTCCCCTCTAGCACAGGCATGCAGCACACATAATTGCCCGTGCTCCACTCCATCAGCCTCCCCATATCAGGAGGCTGGCCCATTTCCCTCTGCTTAAAATTTAATCAGAGATTTTACTGCTCATCAACAGCTTAACAAGAGCAGTTAGAACTCTAAAACTTTGCATATTTCGGCTTAATTACTGCTAACAGACAGATGCCACTTTCAAACACTGCCCTTCCCAGCTCTTGCTCCCTGCAGCTGCTCAAACCTGGAACATAAATACATTGGTTAAATAACCCATAAGTGACAAAATGATTAGGGATTAATGGAAAGACAGAAAAGCTCCTTATTTCTGCTTGACATTTTATTTTTGGTTGTGTCTGCTAAACTGTAATCTGTACCTCTCATTTGGCAAGATAACAACCCCTCTGATCCCTGTTCTAAAGCAACAGGTAAATGGAGACTAACCTAGAACTACATTGATCTTGAAGTGTCAGGGGACACTGCTCCTGTGTGTGATCCACACGCAGAAGTAGCAACTTGTAACAAGCTAATTACAGTGTAGTAAAGGATCAGCTCCTGCTCCCTTCTCTAGACAGACTGGTTTCCATCAGTTTTTTTCAGGTGACAAACTTCTCCCTTGGCCAGGAGATGGAGCAGCAAACAGTTGTCACAGTGATCCAGGACCAGGAATTAAAATGCACATGAACAATGATGGTTGATCCTGGGACAAAGGAACTGTATTCATTTGGGTCAGACCTATTAACAATGTCCCACTCCAATCACTTCCCATTCCCTCCAGAAAATCACCTTTAAGAGCACTGTAAGGTCATGAAACCAGTACTCTGAAAGAAGAGCCCAATGCTCCACTTTTTAAGTTATACCAGAAGAACAGAGCCCTATCTGCACTTCCTTCCATTTGGTGGAATTATCTCTTGAAATGGAGGGAGAAGAGATGATCTTCTTGCAGATCACAATATTCTGATTAAGGATTACTCCTTTTGGAAGGCAGCGCCCAGGACACTGTGTCATCTCTTATTTATAAGTAACTTGTGAGGTTAAACTAGATCTTTGATTGGATGTCTGCACTGACTCCTGTTTTTTCCAAAACAGTGGTCAGTTTTGGATAGGGAAGACTTTTACTGAGCTCATAAGAAAAATACTAAGTAAAAAGCTATTTATATATTAGCACATGGATGGATGCATAATCAAAATGCAGACTCAGGATTTATCAGTATCCGCTGAAAATTTGTTTCCTAGAAAGCAAAGGTCATATTTTCAATGACAGTTTAAAAAAATAATACCAGTTAGATGAACAGGTCATTTTATGTCTAAACTACCTGGAGGAGAAAGAAAAAACCCAAAGCAATCCAACTATGAAAACCAGCAGAACTTTCAAACAAATCACAGCCAAAACCTGAATGCCAATCCATGTGAATTTACAATCTTGTAAAAATTTTCTCCTTCAACACTTCTTTTGCCTTGATGGAAACTCAGAGGACAGAGGACGCAGTTTGTTGGCTGTTCAGCCTGACATTTTACACACACTGAAGAGAATTGCCAACAAGAAGTTCAGAATGAAGAGCCCATGAAGAACTCATTACTGCATTGTGGGACAGATCCTAGATTCCACCACCTTACTTTGGTTCCACGTCACTGACTCAAGAGAGAAGATACGGCCTGCATCTTTCTAGTGCACCAAAAGTAGCTCTTCAGCACTCATTTGTTCACCTGCCTGATTTAAGGGACAGCTTGATGGCAGGGCAAAGTCTCAAACACAGTCTCCATACTCTTTTGTTGTCATATAGGCAATAGTGAGTCAGCAAATAAAGGTCCAGTAGATGGTGCTCAAGACTGTGCAGCAAAACCCTAGGTTTTGTAAGGGTAATAAACTCGTGTACTGCAAATGGCTTTCATTGTGCAGCCCTAACTCACCTCTTACCCAGCAAACTCCCATTTACACTGGGCTTTGAACAGGGCTCCTAACAGCTCCCAGACTTTAGAGACAACTCAAGATTGTCTCTAACTTTGATGGGGTCGTTATAAATCTGCTGAAAATGAAGAAGTAAAACTGGCTTTTTGGTGCCGTGTTCCAAATCAAGATTGAATATAGAAGAGGATCTTGGTGTTTTTAACTGCTAAATAGCTTGAGATTTCTGAGGAGGCCTAAGGTCTACACCAATCACAGCTAACAGCCATTTTCTTTGTCTTGGCTTTTCTACTTTTCTGGATTTCTCCCTGCTCACTGCAAACATATTTTTAGAAGCAGTAAGACAACCTTTTTTCCTTACTCACCATGGCAACTGATGGCTGCAGAAGATGTGCCTTTACAGCTTTCTTTTCAAAACATGGTGATGCTGCCTAGGAGTGTAGTAGAAGTCTGTGGCTTTCAGCGCACCATGATCTTTGCATTGCAATCTTCCAGCTCCAGGCTTGGCCACCTTTGTAAATTTGTCTTGTTTTGTAGAGAAAACAATGTTTTTGTTCTTTGAGTGACCAATAAATCCAGGTTAATCTGGTTTTACCACAAACTTGCTGTGTGACCTTGACCAGGTTGTTAAATCTACCACCTCTTCAACCCTATCTGTAATGGGAGACGCTTCCCTACCTTTCAGGTTGCTGGAAAGATAGACTTCTTAATATATGTGAAGCTTTCTACATCTACAATGATAAAAACACTTAAAATGTCACAATACATTTATATACTTATCTAGCTGACATTAGGTAAAGATATCCATTGAAAGAAAGGACATATGTAAGTCTTAGCATTTCAACAGACCTGTAACATCACAGTTACTCAGTTCCAAATATTTCATCTCCAGAATATTCTCCCTTCAATGAACAACAGAGCTTGTGAATTCTGCAGCAATTACTTGTTCTTTTGCAAAGTGTTCTTGGGGTTTTATTTTTAGATATGGGAATAAAATGACTCAATTTTTCCCCTTGTTGTCTCCTATCTCAGCAAGCAATAAAATGTCAGCACTGTGGTAGGTAATGGGAAGGAAAAACACCTCTATTGACTGAATAGAGTTATAGCTGAATATTTTCATGAGCATTCTGCTTGTGCCTTAAGCACAACCAACACTGCAGGGGAAAGATATCAGAGATAAAGAATGAAATGAAAACAAACAAAATCATTAATCAGATGGGAAAATCCACCATTCAGAAAGATGAGGTCTGTAGGCTTCAGCCAATTACTGCACTTTATTTTTTTGTACTACTTTTGACATGCTCAGGTAAAAGATAAATACCATATCCAATAAACAAGGAGGTGTGCTACAAGGTAGTCTACCCCTGTCACTGAGCCTAAATCATGAAGTAAAGTGCTTGAAGGATTGTTATAGTGTAGGTTTTCTAATTAAGATAAGGAATATAATTAGAATTAAAGAGATGATTGTAGCTCACAGTTAAGAGTGTTGATCTTGGAATACTGGTAAGATAATCAGAATATTCATCACTGCTCTAAATAAAACCACAGTCCCCAAAACCCCATCAGGCCAACTGTGCCTTTAGTGCAGCCAGGCTGAAAAGCTAGGTTCACCTTGCAGTTGCAGAGAGGGCTCATCTGGGAAGTAACTAATGCAGCTGGACACAAATGCAAGGGCTTAATGGCAAGGGCAGGAAGTCGAAGTGTTGGCACCTCCTGTTCCTATTGTCTTCATAAGCCTCTGATCCCAATCAGTTTATCCATAACTTACACCTCCCGCCCTGCAGAAAGGCCAGCATCTTTGAAATATAGAACTATCCCAATGCCCTGATTTTGTTGAATATGGTTGCTTCTTAAAACCTGCTCATATACTCTTTCTAAAGCTCCTTTCCAGCTAGCAAGCAGCAGAGCAAGCAGCAAAGTGCTCTCAGACCTCTTCCCAAAGAGTTATATATGACATGTCCTTCCCATGCCTAATTCTCATCTCAGGCTAGTCACCTATATCTTCCATCATATCTGCAAGCCCTTAGGTTTGACCATACAGGTCACAGTTCTAAACTCCCTTTAAAAATGACCCAGACAGGAGGCAGATTCTGTCCTTTGAGTCTGAGGGTTCATGAGGTACATCAACAGCTTTGAAATTTCTTGTCTGAGTGCCTGACCTAACCTTTTCGATGTCTTTCATGTAGCAGCTGAGTGCCACACTTTAGTGATCAGAATAGATCTTGCCATACACGGTAGCTACCATCAGGTCCTCCGATAAAGTTGAGAAACGGGTTATATGGAAAACACAAAATGCAGGAATTGCCCATGGGGCACATATAATGGCATTATATATATGTATAAAACTTTTTTCCCAGAGGCATTCAGGCTGCTGGATGGCTCCACTGAACTCAGCCAGGCTCTGCGTTCATGGTCAAAAGAACAGGAAAAAAGATCTAGCAGGAATCTCCAAAGATTGTCTGTCATGTTAATAAGGATGCTGATCATACAGCAAGGATAGGGGAAGAGAGGGGCAGCTGCACAAATCTGCACAGCTTCTGCCTTCCTACTGAGTTGTACTCATGGAGTGTGTAATTAATTGTTACTGTTAATTTATTTGTACAAATCAATGAATTTGCAAGTGAGTGCCACCCAGTGACAATCTAACAACTGACACGAGACACTGAAGGCAGTTTCCTTCTGAATAGTAAAAGGAACTCCATCTCATTATATTATTCTTTCATTTCTGCCCAGGATCACTCGCTCCTGTCTTCCAAGACTGCAATATCCTTCACTATATGCTTGGCTACTCAGGGAGACATTTATTCAATGAACTATAATTAAGACCTCTTTGTTTGGTTTGCTTTACTTTAAAGAAACAAAAAGACTTCCTGAATTTACTGGGAAGGACAAGACCTGCTGGTCACACACAAAATTATCTGTTCTTCATCTAAATCACAGGCCACTGAATCTTGTTGCCATTGGGTTCTTGCTGAGACCTCTCTTCTCCACTTAGGAAAGTAAGCACGTGCTTAACTTCTATTTAGATCCCTGAAGTTAAAAGTTTAAACACTCCTTTGAATCAAAGCACTCTCCCACATACAAATTCTTTAACATATTGAAGTGTATACTGCCTTTTCTATGAATATGCATATTTGGTGCAAAAGCTGTTATTAAATTCTTGTTTATATCCTTTAAACTCTGATAAATGGGAAGATATGAGGGTACACTTGCAACAGGCTGACTTGAGGACTCCCTGTAGGTACCTGGGACAACCTGCATTTATGCAATTTCAGAGATGTTTTCTAGTGAGTTAGAAAACATAAGGAAATATTAAGAAAAATGAAAGTTGTAAATTGCAAAATCATCAATACAGCTAATGCAGTAGTTGAATATAGTTGAAAGCCTTGCTACTGAATCACTACAATCCATTCTTATTGAAAATGCCATATATCTCCATTTACAAGCCATAACTCCTACTACATGTAATTAGTTTTCCCTACATCTAAGGGACTTAGAGTTTCTGCACCTAATTCACCAATGTATTAATCCAGTTTCCTGCCAACACATCTGCACTGAAATTAATGACATTATAGCAACAATGAAGCAACATAATGTTGTCTGATGATCTGCCAATTCAAAAACTGCAGTGGCAATGATTCCTTGTGGTCTCATTTCTGACCAGCTTGGTGATGGTAGTACAAACCCCCTCAAAGTTATCCTGGGTCTCTGAAATAGCCACAAAGATCTACAAAGCCTTGACATCTGAGCAGGTGAGATGGTGATTATTTTATGTAGATAATATGTCTTTAATCCAAAAATACCTAATTATACTAAGCAACTTTTCACACTACATAAAAGGAATATAAGTGGGAGGTAACAACAAGAGTGTACAAAAAACATTTCTTTACAGCTTTGGGCAGGAAGCTGAAATTCAGCCTTGTGTTTGCTGCTGGCATAAAGGCTATGCCTACCTGACGTTTCCAGAGCCAGATCCCACACCTTCAGGCCTCCTGCAAAGGGCAGCATTTTTCTTGACCTAACACCGAATGACCTGAATGTAGATGGGGGTCAGGTAAAATAAATAAATACCTGACACGACGCTTGCCCAGGATGCTTAGCTTAACAGTTCTGCTGATGTGGAGGGGAATCCTTCGCACCCTGCTCAAAGCTCAGCCTTGGCCTGGGATCCCCAGCTCATCCTCACACATTATTACATCCACGGACGTTCTCTTGGGAATTTACTATTTCACTGTTCCTGAACACAGCAAGTATAAAGTCTTCGCTGACCTTTTCCACTTTCACATGCATATTGGCATGAAACTATTGACTCTCACAGTCCGGTTTTCTGGAGCCTTTTCCTGCCTTCCCCTGTTTCTTTAATACATGGTTTTTTTGTTAGATTCACTATTGTCAATATCCTAACTTGGTCCTGTACAACTAATCACCAATGATGAAAACCACAGCGTTCAGAGTTTTGTAGCAGGAAGACCTAAGAGATTATACTGAAAATAGAAGGGATGTCCTTTTAAATAAGATTTGAAAATGCATATATATTGCAGGTAGCAAAGCTACGATTACTTTGGCTGCAAAGACGCTGTCTGTCTCACCAACTTTTGAAGTGATAACAGCCACTGGTCCTTTGACAATTTCAGTCACAGTGTATGGGCATAAAGACAGTTGCTCCCTCTCATGCTTTTTTCCCCCCACCGCTAAGCAGCTCTTAGAGGCTATTTGTTAAAGGTCAAAGTCCAAGAAATATGTTGCAGTTCAGTCAGGTCAGCATCTGTGATCACTCTGATCTTTTCTGAGAGTGAACTTCATGACCCAGCCACTGAAAAACTATTTTGCTATGTCTGAGGAGGTGACTTCCTTATGAGAACCAGTCTGGCAGGGCAGAGATTTGCAGGGGGAAAACTTTGCTTCATGTGTCCAGTGAAAGCAGTGAGGGAGTTTTTATGTCCTGTTTTGGTAACTGAGTAGGTGGCACTGGAGAACATTTAAGATCTGTGATTTCAAACCCATGTGCAGGGAGGTATCTCCTGCAGTTAACCCAGGGCTGGGGGAAGGAAAGAACACTCCCATGAAAGTAATTAAATCTGAATCCAGGGACTAGGGTGTGCATTTCTCAGACATGAGATCAATGAAAAGTGTTGGGCAAATAAAAAGACATGTTTTCAGCAAATCCTCTTTTCTGATTTGGACCTCAGGCTCTTTATCCTTTACAAACCCTTCCTCTTCCTTACATTGCTACCTATCTTAAAGCAGCATAGTCTTGAGTTTCCCTGCATAGGGACTTCTAGAAGTTTCTGTTTCTATTTCCCTAGGGATTTTTTTCAAATGACCTTGAATGAACTTCAAGATTAAACGAGCCAGAATTCTCTCCCCCATTCCTAATGTTTTAATCATTGAATCATAGAATTGTAGGGGTTGGAAGGGACCTCGAGAGATCATTGGGTCCAACCCCCCTGCCAAAGCAGGCTCCCTAGGACATATCACTCAGATAGGCGTCCAGACGGGTCTTGAATATCTCCAGAGAAGGAGACTCCACAACCTCCCTGGGCAGCCTATTCCAGGGCTCTGTCACCCTCACTGTGAAAAAGTTCTTCCACATGTTGGTGCGGAACTTCCTATGCTCCAACTTTCAGCCATTGCCCCTTGTCCTATCCCCACAGACCACTGAAAAGGGGCTGGCTGATTCCCCCTGCATCCCCTGCTTCAGATAATTATAGACTTTAATTAGGTCCCCCTTAGTCTTCTCAAGGCTGAAGAGTCCCAGCTCACTCAGCCTATCCTCATACGAGAAATGTTCCAAGCCCTTAATCATCTTTGTAGCCCTTCTTTGGACTCTCTCCAGGAGATCCCTGTCCTTTTTAAACCAAGGAGCCCAGAACTGGACACAATACTCCAGGTGGGGCCTGACAAGGGCAGAGTAGAGGGGGAGGATCACCTCCTTAGACCTGCTGGCTACACTCCTCCGGATGTACCCCAGGATCCCATTGGCTCTCTTAGCCACCAGGGCACACTGCCACAGGGTCACAGGGCCAACCTGTCATCTACCAGGACCTTCAGGTCCTTCTCCACTGAGCTCTTCTCCAGCAGGTCATCCCCCAGTCTGTACTGATACATCTTATCAGTGTGGTTTGATAATCTCAGGATAACTGTTTACAGATGCTTTAAATGTAGACCATGATTCAAGCTTGAGGTTGTCATATAACTAAGGGGTGTTTTGTGGGTCCATGTGTGCATGCATACATTTCAGAAGCTGTGAAATCCACATGACCTTCAGTGCAGTGTCAGAGACTGAACCAGTAATCTTCTGTAAAAGACATAGCTAGTTTGAAACAAATCCCTTTTCATTCTTCCTTAACTTACACTCAGAATATTCATTTGGCCTTTTGAATTACTTGCTGATGAGCTCTGATGGTATTTAATTTCTCTGGGCCTCTGCCTCCTCATCTGTAAAAGGCAAGAATGAAGAGCTCTGCTTTTCTGCATCAGGTACTTGAGCATTTGTGGACTGAATCAGTTATCCAGCAGCTGGGACTTACTAGTGAGATTTGATGGGCTACTGTGTGAAAGAGAGGACTAGTTCATGAGACTGCTGGAAACAAAAGGTCAAGATTTCTTTCCAAAGATGCACAATTAAACCCAGCAAGGTCTATGAAAAAAGAAACTGTAAGTGAAAAACCTTTGACATATGCGCAGAGAATGTAACTTCCTAGGGTACTGTATGACTGTTGCAATGAGCTTTCCCCCCCTGCAGACCAATGAGTTTGTTACCAGCTTGCACATCTCCTGGAATGTATTATACTATATAAAATTAATACATGCTGCCTTTTTTATTATGACTTGCAATTGATCCTGGCTTATTTATAGCATATGAAAATAAAATGCTGTGGACTGTGTCCTATGTGTAATTACTTCCACAGGCTTTTATCAGTGCAGAGAACCTAGCTGTTAGAGAAAATGTGGGTACATTTCCTTCAGGGAAAATATAATCACCTTTTATTCCATTCTAAACCTAACTCTTGCACTGTATACTCACTGTAAATTGAGATGACAGACATGAGCTAAATGACTGTCAAAGCAGCTGCCATAATTTGCTGACTGCCAGCAGTAAATGTACATCTGAAACACGGTCCACAGACTTAAAACTGAAAAGGACACATGAAGAAAAAAAGGAGGAAACCTGCAGTGATGGTAAAGAGGGGGAATAAATCTTCAGAGAAACAAGAAAACAAAGTAATGACTTTTTCCTGTGGTGTCCACTTTTTGGTTTTTGTAACGATTATTATATTCCAATCTCTTATATAAGTTCCTAAAGTTTTACTGTCCTTAATCTGCTACTCATGCATTCACTATATTGGTTTTCTGATTTGCTTTCATCTTGCACAATCTGTAAGTGAAAAAATAGCTAACAATTTGTAAAGCCAAGCCTGCTGTTGTGTTACTGGATTGCCACTAATCAGCATTTCTTCCATATATCAGATTGGATACTCACTAAAGTTCATACTCCAGGAAAGTCCTAGAGGGATTACATCCTTAGGAAGACAGCTTCTCCAAAGAGTGTGTGGATTCAATCTTGAGATGGGGCTACCGTTCATAACTGGAAGATGGGATGGATATGATTCGGAGAAACTAATGCTTTTTTCTTTCTCCTTTCAAGGGAGGGATCAGCTTTTGTGCTTCTAATTAAGAGATTTAGAGGAAATTTTGCACTGTGAGTGTGCTATTTATTTTAACTGATACATCTGCTGAGACTTATTGGGAAATCCACTACAAAAACCCAAGCCCTGATTCAGCAGCCAGGAATTACTGAAAGATAATTATGTTTTGATGTCAGCATTCTTTATAGTCTGGAGCACAGCATAATCCCATTGCTGCAGACTCCCCATCAAAGTGAGAATTACTGTCCTGAAGATGCTGGAAATATGGGGTTAAACAGGAAAAGATGTAGGCACAGGGCAGAGTCTACTAACTTCTCTCAAAATGGCAGTTCTGCTAAAGTCATGCTTTGAACTACAGTAAAACGATCCAACTCATTCCATTTGACAACTAATGCGAATCTGTTTCTTCAAAGATCAATCCTACATCTTCATTTTATGGTATGCTGCTACTAAGCAGTTTATAAATCACTCTGATATACTCAAACAATAGAAAGAAATCTGTATTTCTCTTATATTGTTTGTTCTTTCAGAATTCCTTTCAAACAACATATGTGGGCAAAATTCTTATAGATTTCCTGATCAATCTTTCTCTTCCCCATGATTACTAAAACTGTTAGGAAGTGGATTCTTACTTAGACTAGGAAGTAAATGAACTTGCTTAATACTATAAAATAGATCTGCATGTGATTTTACTGTCATCTTCCTTCTATGTCAGGCTCTTTGACAATGCAAATAAATCTAATGTCTACCTTTGATAAGTATTTTCCTTCAATAGATGAAGAATCGAAGTGTAAATTATGTTTACATTCATCGTTCCATTCTTACAAAGAACAACCCCAAACCTAAATCCTCAGGGAGTAACATGATTGGAGGGAAGAAGAACCACCTTTTGTTTTTATCAAGCAGGGAAAATACGTCAACTAGGAGCAGTCTACTTTTTTAAGAGGAAAAAACCAGGAGAAACTGGATGACGTTTTGCATTTAGCAGGTTTTATACAGCTTCCAACACCACAAATATAAATTTTCTGTATTGTATACCTCTGTAGTTCCTGGTGATTTTGATGAATGTGAATAATTGTTTCAGTGGTTTGATCTAACATGAGTGCTGCTTCCCAATTTTCTTACAGAATAACTTTGGGATAATATTATCCCACTCTTCTTCAAAAGGACAGTAAATCAGACCTATCAAATTGAAATCCTTTGAGAAGTAAAGGACTGTGCATTCAGATGAAGGAAAGCTGGTTGAGTTCAAAACAGTCAGGGACCAAACTCTTTCCACACAATGCATATATATGTACACGTATTTTTTAAAAAAAAGTCTTTAGTTGTATTTGACTAAAAATAATTGCCTCAAATTATCACTCCAGTGAAGGAAGATCTTGCATTTAAGAATTTATGTTTCAAGAGATCTAGGCTATATTATCAACATCACCAGCTTTCCCTTCCATCTTTGGTCTCTTGTTTACCAGCATAATTATGAAATTAGCATATTGAAATCAATGTAATATTTTAGGCAGTTCATTCTGTGGGTGCAAATAGTCTCTTTTTTTTTCAACACTTACTGACAATTTACCACCGTCACAATTTACAATCAAAATATGACCTTCTAGGATTTCATTAGTAGTCAACTACTGTAACCAAGAATAAAGGTAGATTCCAATGAAACCTGGAGTAAATCATCCTTTGTTTATCAGAATGCAAATGGTATTAAATAGATACCTTCCCCATAGGCATGTTTTAAATCTAAACTCTGTTATAGAGAGAGAAAAAATTGAAATCTGCATACTGAAATCCAGATTAAAAAGAAAAAAGAATTGCTGCTCAACTGAAAAGAACTCTAAAGTAATACGGGAAAAGGTTTGTGATAGATGCCCAAAAAAAGGCCCTGACAGACTTTAAAATCTGTGTTTGGGGGAGACCGAGAAAGAAGGATGCAATTGCAGATAACAGATCATAAACCAGGAGAAATTATGATTCAGTCAAAGATGTCTTTGAAAGATATGAGGGACAAAAAAGAACTTGTGTTCTTAAGATATGATCAATGTTACCGCTTCCTTTAGAAAAAAAGGTATTTGACAGAATAATTGTCAGGCTGCAATATTAATGCAAAGGTGATGACTGAATAGTATGCAATGGATGCAGGAAAAGCAGGAATTTTGCCTTGTATGTCAAGGATGCTTACTTGAGGCATGGTAAAAGCTTTTAGGACATGAAAACAAAAAATCTTTGCCACAGAGAAATCCTATAGATCAGTAAACCAAGAAATTATTATACACAGGACCTTTTGTGAGGACATACAAGTCATCTAAAGCATAAGACTATATCATAAGAAGGAATTTCAATATATATTCTGGGAAGTTAAAACGGCAGATCAGAAGATGGAGGTAGATGTTTATCCCAGGTTAACAGCAGATTTCTCCTTGGGGTAGTCAGAACCCCTAAGTGAACTGGACAAATCTATAATATCCCTTTCTCCCATACAAGTGATGCAACATGTTCTTAAACTGTTCTAATCACCGTTGATAAATTAAGGGATATGTGAAAGTGGGAACAAGACTAAGTGGAAAAGATGAAGTCCTAGCATTTGCCATCTACAAGGAAATAATAGACAAGAAAATAAAACGGCCTTCAAGACACTCAGTGGGGACCTGCACTATCTCAGAGAGAGCTAAATGAAAGGGAATATCTAGGATTTTACGTTTGGTGGTGTTCTTTTTTCCTTCGAAGCTTAAATTGGGTCATCCTGTTGAATTTTACACTAAATAACTTGGAGTGGGTTGAAACAACTTCAGATGTTAACCATAGTCTTTGATAACTCATGCAAAATCGATAAGGCATCAGGAGCATAGAAAGGACACATCTTTAAGCAAGGAAAAAAAAAAGAAAAGGCCTTGGGATACAGCCAGCAGCTTACTGTCAAGTTCCTAAAGTACTTGTATGCATAATCAAAAAATTATATTTATGAACATTGACATTTTAGTGAGGAAATGAATGACTGCTAGCAAGCGAGTAACGAATACATTAAATCACATCTGCTTATGTACATTCTCTAACAAGACAGTAGGCTTTAAGGGTAAGAAAAAAGTACCCAAGTCTATACAGCTGGACCTCAGTGGTAGCTCTGACCATCCTGGAGGGCTCCTAGAGAGTTTCCTGAAACTCATTCCATAGTGAGCTGTTTTAATAGCATAAATCTGATTGAAAAATAGAGATAGAGAGTCTTTGCTAGAATCCGCTGTTCCCAAGGGAATGGTACCACCAGCTGGGAACCAGCCTCATGGCGTCCAAGCAGAAGAGAGCTGAGGAAGGCTGGGTTGAATTTGCAATCAGGTAGTAAATAGAAAAATCTGAATTTGAAAATCTTATGATCTGGTGACTTGAAAGTAACAGAAACACAGGAAGTTTTTGCCATAATTTCAGCTTTTTTTGTGTTGGTTGAAATATTGCTGAAGCCCTCTCTTGAACACAACCCCTGTGAGGCCAGCACTACCCACTCTTTCCCTCTATCTCCTCATCAACACTCTGCTTAAAAGGAGTGCCAACACCTAAATTCCCATTCCTTGGTCTTTACCTGTCACCCTTCTGTATTTTTAAGTGTGTCAGGTTTTTCCATCGCGCTGGAATGTTGCAGACACAGGCAAGTACAGGTTGTATTTTTCTATGCCAATGCTCTGGCTATGTGAAATGGCAGGAGTCTGTAGTAGGCATTTTTTATACATGGCTCCACAAGCAGCTATAGATGTTGGGCTTAGATGGAAAACATGTATTTTTAATTTTGAATGCTTCTGGTTTTAGAAGATGCCAAGACATCATGATACAAGGACAACACAGATACTGAACTACAAGAACTACTTGTCAAAAGGTATTGGTAGAGGAAGAACTCTTGTATTCCAAAAATGAACTGCTTGTACCATTCTGTGTGGTATTAGATTAATTTGTAGTATCTTAACTGCTATAACTATTTTTTAGGAGCCAGGAAATATTCCTCTATTCTCAACAAACAAACGCTGAAAACAAACCCTGTCAGATCTTAAAATACGTCTGCTGCCACTAACCAGTGCATTTTGGATCCTCTTGCAGAGGCAAATCTGAAAACTCTTGACATTCTATTTCAGACACCCTTATACACGGCATATTAATCATTACTATGTAATTCCATTTGCAAGTTTTTGCTCTGAGGACATATAAAACTACATTCAAACAAAGCTCAGAAGATGAGCTCTAGGGATTCTTATGGTAAAAAACAGCCTTTAGCAGAATTACAAGTGACGCCTCTAGCATTGCAGCAGTTTAATACACTTTCAGACTACTTTTCAGAAAAAGCATGAAACAGAATAAAGTAGACCATGAGCCAAGTAAAATTCTGTTAAAAAAAAAGCCACACCATTTAAAAGTGACATTTCTTTTTTTGCTATGCAACTGTACAATAAGCAGTACTGTTTCTAGATCCATAACTTCCGTTTCAGTGAGCACGGTTGGGGAGCATGGGAAGGCTAAATGTCACACCATCTGGAACCTGCAAGGACTTGGGCTCCAAAGTCAGATTTTTGTATAGTGTGTTTGAAAACAAAATCTCAGCAACAAATAATTGGGAATCTTTGTGCCATTCTATTACTTTCATTTTGTCAGTTCCCCAAAGCCTGTCCAAATCAGGCACTAACACATGCAAGATAAGTGAAAACTGAGATTTCCACTTGGCATAAATATATACTATACAGATAAAATGTTATAAGCAGTATTTGATTTTCTTACAATCTAATGAAAGCAAAGCTTTTTTTTAAAGTATTGGGGCACCTACTGATTTTATTCCTAAAATAAAATGTATTTTTGTAAATGTATTTACTGTCATAGATTTAGTGCTGATGTATTGCAATTTTTTTACCTCAGCATTTTATGTTAACACAGACAGGCTTCCAATACAAATCAAGGGTCAGATGTCACGCATCTCATTACAAAACCATTCATCCCATCACACTACTCTGAAGTCCAGTAGTAGGTTAAATTATGGGGAAAGATGCTAATGTAAAACTCTTCTAGAAATGGAAGAGTCCTGTTTTATGCTCAAGGTCTTTACCAGCAATTTACCCAACAAGAGCAGAGTCCTCAAATCAAAGGCTACATGTAGCGTAGAGTCTTTTTCTTTTGTTTATGTCCTTCAAGAAAAAATCACCCTACTGAATTGTTATGTTATGAATGCTGGACAATGTCACTGCCATACAGTCTATAAAAATAACATGTAAAAATGAGATCATTAGATCATTTTATTCCTTCCCAAGGTAACTTGGTGCTATATACGAAATACTTTACGGTAAGCAAAGGTATGTATTCAGTCTCAGACATACCACTGTAAATTGAGCACAAGTAAAATTTGCCCATCTCCAGCTCTCCTTAAATTACATATTTACAAATTCCATAGAAAGGTTTCTCACCAGGTCCTAAAGGATAGCCAAGTAAAGACATCTCTGCTTTGCAACTGTGGAAACTACTGCCAAAAACTCAGTATTCTGAATACTCCTACTTTTTGATTTCATAGTTTCAGAAGTCACTTCAAGACAATCAGACCACCGAGATGCACAAAGCTACTGAGCACCCAGAGCTTCCCCTGGAGCCAATGAGAGATGAACCTACTCAGGAAACCAGCAATTTGTGTCTCAAATTATGCACCCAAATCTAAAAGCTGATTCAGTAAGACAGGCCCAATCTCCATTTTATACTTTCCAATAAAAGCATTCTTTCCAGCTTCTAAATTCATATGAAATGGATTATTCTGCCTATTGTGTACAGGTATAAACTTTCTTGGAGAGAATTTATAAGCCATTTTGCAGAATCAATCTTATGAGTCACATTCTTACAAGATTTGTTAATTATTTTTATAACTTTTGGCAAAAAAACCCACAAAAATATTATATTTGGGGAGGAAATATAGTTAGATACTATAGGAAGTTGTACATTATCTGTACACATCTTCATCAATTTATATATTGAATGTCAATATAAATATAAATTTGGCCAATTTTCCTCCAGTGTTTTTTCACTTATAACAATGAAGATAGAGATATTGAAAGACCAAAAGCCACAGAGTTGCACCCCTTTCCTCTTGTCACCTGTCTTAGGGTTAAAATTGCTTATTCCTAGGTTTTTCTTCCAGCAATTTATTTATTATTCTGACAGATATGAATTTAAACAAAGCTCTTGTAGGCATCTAATTTTAGAGCAAATGAATCTTTTTGCATTGTGGCTGTTGATGATGGTACATTGTTTGTCATTGTTTCTCCCTCCGCATTTTTGATTGCTATAAGGCAAGCCGGGAAACGTTTTCATGAGTTGCTTTCCACAGCTATTGCAAGGAAAAGGGAAATGGAAAGCAGAAAGAGAAGGGGAAAAGAAAGGGGAATGGGATTGTCTGGAAAAAAGCAGAATAGATCCTGCTGGAATCGAGTTAGCTCCAATATTTAGCTACTGCACTGTGCAGAGATGAATGATCTCAACTGATTTTTTCTCTTTGCAGATTATTCTTATGTTTTCTTTCCACTAATAACCTAAGGAAAAATACTTAGACTACAGCACAAGCTGTAATGCTCATAAAACTTGGTTTACCTCTTGTCCACCTCTAAAACATCTGCTTTTCTGCACTTCTTCCCACAGTCTCTTTGTGGTTCCAGGAGGTGGTCTTCTATTTAGCATTAGCCAGGGCGGTAGGAGAAAACCTTCAAAAAACATTTCCTGTTTGTCATCAACTCCCTTAATGCTTGTGGCTGAATGACTTGGGGCATGTTTGCAACATACAGTCAAGTACAGCCTGAAGATTCTAAGCTGATGCCTTTGCATGGAATTGCTTAGTAAGGAGTGGAGAATCATGACATCTGAAAGCAGTCTGGATGCATCTGACATTGCTGCACTGGATTTTTTAAGTTCCCTCTTTCATCATTATGGTTTATTTGTGCAGAAGCTGTGCTGAAACTGTACTGCTTCTGGTTCTGAAGCAGCCATGAACATTGTTATCTCAAGATGGTACTTCACACTCCATCACACTGTGCAGGCATGTGCCAGCAGCCTGCCTGAACCTTGAAACCCTACCTGCAGTGACAATGGTTTGACCTATAAAACATAGGAATACACTAAGTAATACATTTTGACAGTACTATAAAGTTTCCCTTGAGCTCAGTATAGTGATGAGGGCCAGATGAATAATGCAGATATTTGAGCACTCAAGCAAAACTGCACAATCCTTAAATTTGTTGTCCTCAGAGTCAGTGGATACTGACTGATTTTCCCAAGTTGTGAGGTGCAGTAAAGGCAGCAGTGATGTCACATCCCTGAGGACACTCACAGGTCCTAACATGCCTGAACCACCCACCTTGCCTGCTGTCCATGGGACCAGGAGCTTTATTTCAGGTCAGGCCTGGATGCTCAGCCCTTCCTTGGGTTGCACTATGGAGGTACCTGTGTCCAGTTCAGTGTGAGCATCTCTGCCTCAGACCACAGGTGTCTCCTGCAGCCTTTGTCAGGGAGTGCCCAGAGCAAGGAAGACCTTGTCCCCTTGCTGTGCCAGGGGCTGCTGCAGGGCAGGACTCAGCTTCTGCAGAACAATATTGACTGGTCAGTGCAGGACCTCTGTGGGCCTCTCCTTAGTCTTTGCCCCTTTCATGGGCAGGTAGCCCTTGCTGCTCCCTGGATAGGAGGCCTAGACTGAAGAAAACCTACTCATCCTGCTGTCCTGAGCGGGACAGGACAAACCCTTACCAGGTGCCAAGCACAGCTACTACAGCAGTGTTCACATCTTGCTGCCTCCAACAAGGCTGAACAAGTAGCTTTCTGCTAACTCTCTAGACGCTCAAATAGAAAAATATAAGTTAATGCACTTAATTCACATCCTCAGTTTTATGAAAAAACAGGAAGTTTCTTTTGTGTAGTTAGAAATGCATGGAATTTGAGAGACTGACCATGTGGTGAAGAAAACAATAGCCTCCTGACTTTAGAGACAAGTAGTAGATGTTCAATTATGAGGATACAGGAGGACAGAAACTTGGCATTGGCTTGCATGGAGCATATGGAGGTAAGGCATTTGCAACCTGCATTTCAGCAGCAGACTTGCAATGATACTGTTGAATGCTTAACTTGGACTGGCTCTACTGTGCTCCAAATAGAGCACTTATACTGGGGTTTACATCTTCAAGGTGCTTTGTGGACATAAATTAATCAGCAGCACTCTGATAGCAAGAAAGAGGAAGAGAGAAAGATTAGAAAGATCAGCCTTTTATCAGCAGCAGTGGATAAATGTGCCACAGGTTTTTCTGATTTAGTCTCAAAGACAGCGAACAACCAGGTAAAACATAACATTGATAAGAAAAGTCTGTCAATCTTTCAGGTTAGTTGTGGATGACAGGATCTGAACGAAGAAGGGCAAGAAGGAAATCTAAAATAATTTCTACCCTACTTTTATAGAGTACTTTTTGAAAAAGAAGTCAAAGGACTTTTAACATTGATAAAATTGTTCTGAGTTTTATTCTTGGTGTCTGAAGACCTCTAATTATCCACAGGAGAATAGCATGTAGAATTGCTCTGTACAATACTAACAATTAACTTTCCCTTGTACATTTTTCTTCAAAGTTATATATATTACTTACTCATTTTCTGTTTCTTATGAAACTACCCATGGCAGTGGCTTGAGATTAGATTTAGATTGTCTAAACGCTTCACATAGTTCACCAGCAATATTTAAGACAGTGTTTGCTTTCCATTTGGCTTAATCTGGTCTGAATTCCAAAACAATATTCAGGAGGTAATATCTTGAATCCATCTATTTATATTTTTTGTATTGTTACAAAAGGTGGAAGAAGATAACGGTGTTAGTGGGGAAGTTTGCTTGCTAGTTTTTCAAACTACACTGTGGATATTACTTCTCTTAGTGACTATCCCTTCTGTTTTAAGATTATTACCAGTCCTTGCATGCACATAAAAACTTTCCAAAAAGTTAAATTTTATGTCAAAAGGAAAGATTTGCACATGTCCAACTGCGTATAAAGAAACCGATCGCTGATAGCTTCTACAAGCTATCTTCTGTTCAAGTTAATCCATACTCATTGTGCTAGTGATTTTAAGCAGAGCATACACTGATCATGCTACTACTGTAATAATCTGATGGACACCCATTGCCATAACCTCCTAGGATTTCTACCATCATAACTCTGCTTGGGCTCTTATCTGCTTTGTCGCTAAAACCAGACAGAGTATTGCATACAGCTACTGCAAAGCTGACTCTTCCCATCAGACTGCTTAATTTCTCCATCTGGTATTTTATGTCAATTAACAAATTAGAACATGAGTGACAGACATAGAAGTAATAATTACATTCTATTTTCCTTCTCTCTGGAAGGGCTCATTAGTTTGTAATGAAAGTGCATACAGTTTAAAAGCACTTTGATCATGGTAGCTTGACGATCCCACTATCTCTACACAGTAGCAATTTCACTTTGTTTACTCATTTTGCACATCAAGAGACCACTGAAACTGGGCGTCTTTCTCATGGCCTCACAGAAGTTGAAGGTAAGTGATATCTAGTCTGTAGTGGCACACTTGTACATTGAGGGCTTTATGCTACCCGTGTTAAACTTCATAGTCAAATTTCCAGGACAGGGCCAGTGGAATTGCAATGTAAGGGTCACTCAAATATAAAATTCTTGTCCTTTCAAGAAAGCTTTGCAGATTTTTTGTACACAGCTCATTCTTCTATGTAGTCCTCTACTGTCGTTCCCTCTCCCTTTCTTCAGTTAAAGCTTCTGGATTGCTTTAAAAGGGAAATTTCCAAAGTTTGGTAAATTCAACAATATTCTCTCTCTTCTCTGCTGTAACAGTCACATTGTCTAACCTAACTTTCATTAAAAGGCAGAAATCTTATCTAGTAAACGAGGAGGAAATTAATTTGATCTGCAGGGCATATGCATCTTTTTTGAACAAATACAAAGAAGAGGAAGGAATTGGAAAGATAATCCTTGGATTCACAGTACTCTGTGAAACTGTTTCAGAGGAGAGCTTCAAACTTTGTTTCTAGCCTTCCCTGAAACAATCCACTCTAGGATCCCAACTCCAGCCACCAATAAAAAGTTCACCCTAGTTCATGTAAGAAACTACATGAAGGAAAATGAAAACATGGCCAGGGATTTGCCACGCAAAAGAGCTCCTTTCACCCTCTTCTGTGATACCTCCCAGTCCTCGTCACTGCCTGATTTCTCTGTTGGACAGATTTAGTTCACAACTCTTGGTGAAGACACTAAGCATAAACCTTCCAGTTTGCTTCATGACGGAATTACTCTGTTGTAAACGAGCAATGAATAAATGTACTAAAGGAAAGCATCACTTTTGTGGGTTCATGTAGTATACAATAAAAATATATAGTTCCCTAGTTATAAAATCTATCAAAGTTTTTCAACAGTCCCATATTTTTTACATGCCTTCACAACTGCGAGCAGCTGCCTCTACATATGTTCCTTGATTTTATGCCCACATTACAATGGCATCAGAGCACTCCTAGCTGTGCAGGCACATTTTTTATCCACCTCCAGCCTTCTGTTGCTGGGATGGTAAATACATTTGATGGAAAAGGAATGGGGGCATGGGGATAATATAGAGTATGTGGCACAAAGCCTCTAATAGAGGTTTGGAGGATTAAATCATAGATGTTTCCTACCCAGTCTATGGCACAGTATCCTGTATGAAGCATTCAGTCAAATATATTCCATCTGGCAGGTCTGCTTTATAAGAACTCTCATTTATCTTTCGTGAAAGGGCCACAATTATACATATTGTTTTTTATCTGAAGTTCTCAAAAGAATTAAATGGATTTGCTATGAATAAGGCCACCTCTTTCATAGCTGACGCATAGTTACCCCCAAAAAAGTATTTTGCAGATGCTTTGTAGTGGAGTATGTGGGCATACAGAGGTATCCTCTTTCAACAATGGAGAATTTAGGACCCCCTTCAGTGGAGTTTACTATGTTCCTTACTGTATGAGCCATCAGAGCCAGTTAGTGTGAAAAAAGTGCTTTCCAGGTCTCATTCTTACATGTTTTTAATAAATAGACTTCCTACTGACTGGCGTAGTTCCTTCAGAACGTTGTGTAAAGAACAAAAGTTGTAGCAGTTTAGTACTAGAAGTGACGGCATACTGTCATCTTCAGGAAAAACTAGTGGACAGAATGCATGTGGTTATTGGAATTTAATATGCACAATTTGGTAACGTCCCCCTCTTTCCTTTTTAAGGAAAAGTATCAAATAGCCTGTGTAGTTTCACAGGCAGAGTTGACAAAATACAAAAATGCAACTATAAATTATTCTGTCTCAATCTTCCTAAAGTTTTCAAGTTTCCTATTAACTGATCCTTCTAAATTTGCAAACTTTGACTGTTTAAGAGAACACAACTAGCATGCCATGCTGTGTCTTAGATATCTGAAGAAAAATTATCTTCGTTTGGTAAAACAATGAAAGTATTTCTTGGTGTTATACAATAACTGGCTACAATTCCAACCCAATTTCAGTTATGTCTTTACATGTTTCCAAATAGCTGTCATTTCTAGGCTCTAGAGAAAATTTGTGATTAGTACTTCTGGACCACCATGAACTCCAGTAGGAGCTGAAGGACTTTTCCTGCGGGTGTCCTCCATGATGGCAAATTCAGCGCTTTGAAGTAATGAAGCTCCACCCATTTCTTCTTAAACCTAACAAATATCTCCAATAAGAAGTAGCTCCTAAAGTCCAGTCAAAACTCTATAGCTCCCATCTTTTGACAAGGCCAGACAGAGGAGTGTTTTCCTCCATCTGTCTTGGAGCATCAGATAAGTAGACATGCTTCCTTGCACTCTTAAAACTCTTTTAATCTCTTGTGCAAAGGCAGGAGAAAGCAGCATTCCTCTACCAACAGACTAAGCTCAGCCCCTAACAGTTCTTCTGGTGGGCATACAACCGTTCTCTTTCAGTCAGACAGCTAGCAGGGATAGATGATGTAGGGCAGATATATGTGTCACTATATCTCATATGATGTAGGGAGCTAGAACTGTTGTGGAGTTTGCATTACCCAGAGTCAGGAGAGCACATACCCTCACACTTAGTACTGTTTGGGTTCCCATGTGAATTCTGCACCAACAAAAGGCTGAGTTCGGAGTGAGGAACATCAGTACTTCTCTCCTGCATTGTCTTCCTTTGCTTAACTTTGTCTATGGATAAAACAAAAAAGCTCATCTGAATTTCATGTTGGTGACATCTACTAGACTGAAACTACATCTTGTCATTGAGTTTGGATGAATAGACACATAGGGAGGGGTGCAAAGCATATACAGAAGTAGGATTTGCTGTAATCCAAGGAAATTTTCCATTGTTGTTCTGTGGCTCAGAGCTTGTTTCTTTATGCTAGTGAAATAACGGAAAATAGATGTGTGCCAGCACAGGTTCATTACAGCAGTGTCCTGAAGGAGTGTATTTTTAGTCTAACAACTGTGTTCATCTCCTCTTAAAGAAGCCCTACTTAAGGTTTTAAGCATGAAAACACATCCAGATGTCTCTGCCAATCTTTGTTGTGTTTATCTTAAAAGAAGTTAAGAAAAAAAAGGAATTAAGGCAAGAAAAAAAATTGGTAGCAAAAGAATCCCATTTAAGTTACTGCAATTCAGTCTCATCTCCTGAGATGAACAGTGCAGTAATTAAAGCAGTATTTACAATGCAATAAAGACAAAGCTAATTACTGGCAAATGTGAGCTAAATGATGCTTTTTCTCAGGGAAACTAGTGAAGGATCAGGCCAGAGCAATAAATCTTTCAACAACCTCATTTGTTAATTATCTTCATAATCCTCTTGCTTGTAATGATTATCTAATTCATTAGCACCAAACAGGAAAGCAGCGTGAGGTGAAACGACTGAAGCAATCAAGTGAGGCAGAGTTTGTAGGCCTAACTCTGCACACTGCGTGCAGGGTCCAGTTCTGCAGGAAAGTGATTGGCTAGGGCCATGACATTGAGATTGGGGTAGAATGTGTCAGAAGGCAGAGGCTGCTTCTTATAGGGTTGCATATTGGACAGGACCATGAGTTTCCTCTCCACAGCAGACATTCATGGAGCTCCTCTTCTTAGAGGGCCTTCCTACCACAATTAAAATAATGGATTTCTCAGTCTCACTGAGTTTAAAGGCTTTCAGGGGAGATCAATAAGCCAGATGACTCTACCAAGCAATCTGATAGAACCTATTTTAAGTATATAACTAGTCCCTAATTAAATATGGCACATAGCTTTTCAAAAACCATGCCAGATAAAGTCAGAGCTTACAAATCTATTTGTTTTCTCTGAAGGACTTTGCTGTAGGCATGAAAAAGCAATTTGGTATACTGATTTTTCTGTTATACTGGTTTCTCAAAAGTAATTTCACAAATTTCTTTGTCATGTGTTCTTCAATTAACTAGCCATAACATCATCACACAGTTAATTAACTGGTTCAGAAACAGAAAATGGTGGGAAGGAAAGGTCAGTGCTGGTAGTGGAAGGTCACCCAATGTAATTTCTGCCATGCCTGGTAATCTTTGTGATTACCAAAAAAAGAGAAGACAGCTTTTTTGCCCTCAGAGAGCTTACAAGTCTGATGCTGAGCCTGTATTATGCAAGTCAGATTTTCCTGAGCTAACTCTTAAGTGAACTGAACTGTACATGGAGAATATTCCAGTCCCAATCGGATACCTTCAATCCTGAAAGCAGCGTGGCTGCATTACTGTAGCACTGCATGTAGGCTAAGCCCTTCTGCCTATCAGCTGAATTTTATTCACAAAGGCAAAATGCCACTGTGACATGCTTACATAGTGTTAGGTGGTGATCTGTGGTAGTACCCCTGTACCAGTTCCCACTATATGTAAATGAAACAGGGCTTGGGAGAACAGAAGGCAGAGATCCCCATCTCTGGAAACCAGTCAGACCACTTATAGATCTGGAACAATGTATTTAAATCTCAGTAAAAATCTAAAATGAAGAAGGACACAGGGCAAATTAGAAAGAGAATTATGAAGCAACCAAGAGATATCTGCAGTAAGATTGTTTTGTGTCATGCTTTTGAACCTCCCCAGCAAAGCATGAAGTTTGTTTGTTATCAGTCACTGCCCTTCAGTCTCAATCACCCCAGGCACATGCTGTAGCTGTCAGTCACACTCCTGATGAAAGTTTGAAGCTGGTAAGAGATGTCTGCAAACATGTAACTGAGTTGGACCTGGTGGTCACTGATGGTATCTGGCAGGGTGCTCAAGTAAGAGGAAAGAGTGGGAACAGATAGAAATGGAAATAAAGTCATTTTTACAGGCTTGAGAGCAGAATGACTGATTCTTTCCCTGAGCTGTGCAGACATGCCAGGGCAATAAAATACATTTTCTAGGGATGTGGTGCCGGCAGTGAATCACCAATGGTGATGGCTATTTTATTCTTTTCTACTCTTAGCCCCACAACATTATTACCCTTTTGCACTGTCAGATATTAAAATCATATTAACGATCAGGAACTGTATTAAACTGTCTGAAAATGAAATA
Organism: Laterallus jamaicensis coturniculus; assembly: GCA_022605575.1. Lineage (NCBI taxonomy): Eukaryota > Metazoa > Chordata > Aves > Gruiformes > Rallidae > Laterallus > Laterallus jamaicensis. Next base: position 3,469,467 of record JAKCOX010000021.1, on the reverse strand, counting down.
ATATGGTAGCACATTTGAAGGTTAGAGACAGCCCTTGGGTGTAATTCACTAAACTGTAATCTACCTGCCTGGTACTCCGCAGATGAAGCAGGAAGCATTGTTTATGGGAAACTAATTACCACTAAGATATACAGTCCCCCACCTCCAGACATGCACACAAACAATATTCTGTACATCTTAAGCTGCTGTTGAAGTTAGACACCTGGAATATCACAGCCATCCAAGCGCAAACCAGCTTAACAGACAATTTTCTTCATTGCACCATCAGAGTCTTCCTTAGCAAGGCCATAAGGAGAAATGTGTTGCTCCTATTACATGCAAAGGTGTATTGGGGGGTGGAACATTTTCTAATGATCAGAGAAAGAATTAGAGATACAGACCACTGCCACAGCAAAATAGACAGTTACCAGGAGTAGTTTAGGAGCTATTTGAGAGGTGACTGAAACCCCTAGAAGGAAATACTTTACTGGAGATAACAGGACTAGCAGCCAATTCTGACTCTGTGTTCCATAAAAATTTTTAAAAAATATATTTCTGTGCCCCAATCTTATATCAGTGAAAAATATATTTACTCTTTATATTTCCTTCTCTCTAAAACACAGGTGAGCTGTTCATCAAGACTCTAAAGAAAATGTCATTCAATCAGGCCCTCAGGGAAGGGCTGTGCTGTGATAGGCGTGTTACAAATCATGTGGGAAGGACAGGCTCAAATCCTTCCCTGAAATTTTATTATCCAATTTTGTCATGTCTGCAATGAAGAATCTCTTATCTGGCAGGCAATAAAATGATGGCAATTTTATTAATTATGTTTATAACACAACTGAAATGAAAACATTTATCTGGAATTTAAGTTTATGCTAGAAGGACCAATTAATTTTGTATTTGACTGGGAGAGCACAGCAGAAGGAGAAGGCAGGGAAGGAGGAAAACCACTGGAGTATTTTCCCTCATATCTTGAGTTTCTCTAAGCTTCTACTCCTTATTGAGTCTGTAAAACTGAGTGACAAAACCTGTAAGATGAAGTACTTTGCAAATAAAGGTATTTTACAAAAAACTTAATTCTACATGCTACATACAGGCTCATATTAGGTCGCAGTGTTGTACAAAATCACCAGTTCCACAGAAGCTTCCCACTACATTAATCATCCAGAAATAATTACATGATGCTTTCTAAGTGACAGTTAAAATGACAGGAATATTCATTATCATCCGTAATGTGGAAGTGTTTGCAATTCTTTGCTCTGAAATGAGGTCAGCTGCAGAGAAAGGACAGGATATATGAGATTTATTGTAGAATTAAGAGACAAAGGAGACAAACTTGCAACCAAGTAGCCAGGACCCTCCCTATACTGAAGATAAACAAACTTTGACAGGAATGACCTCTATGCACGTTGAGCTATGTCTAACATTAGGTATTTGATGTAAATAATCTAGACAAAGAACATCATCAACTGTCAGGACTACTTCCAGCTACTAAGTCAATGGAAGTAATGTATGAGCATTTGAGATCAAAACCAAGAGCACAGCACAGCAAAATGTTTTGCTAGTTAACTGTGACAGCCCTTTGTGTGGCAAAACACCACTTTAATTTCACTTTTCTCTGTTCATCAGGGTGCCAGCTAGAGATGCATTTCTTCAACTAAGTGTCATGTTTCATCTACTGCCCGCAGCTGAGCACCACGCGGCCACTTGCTCACTACTACTCTAGTGGGATAGCGAGGAGAATAGGAAGACAAGGGCAAACATGGTTTGAGATAAGGACAGTTTACTGGGACAGCATGGGGAGAGGGAAATAACTACAACAGGACTTCGAATACACAAAATGTGTGATACACAATGCAGTTTCTCATCCAATGACCATACAACTCAGAGCACATGCTAAGACCTGTCCTGGAGACATGCCACCACTCCCAGACTAGCTCACTTCCATACCAAGCATGACAGACATCCTGTGGTACAGAATAACCCCTCTGGTTAGTTTGGGTGAGCTGCCCTGGCTGTGTCCCATCCAATTTATCCCAAGTTAGCTCTATGTTCGCCAGACTCAAGACACTAAGGCACTCAGCTGTTCATGGATAAATGCCGCAATAGATATTACACAGGTGTCCCAGCCACCCAAGGGGATGTGGAGGAGAATGGGAAAAACCCCCAAGGGTTGAGATAGAGAGAGCTTAATAGGGTAACAAAGGAAAAGGAAAATAACATTAGTAATAACAGAAGTAGCCACAACAATGATGTAAAATAATAAGTGATGCAGAAATGCAACTGCTCATCTCATGTAGAATAGAAAAAAAAAGCAACCCAATACCCAGTCTGTTTCCAAGCAGCAATCCTGCCTCCCAGCTGGCTTCCCCAGCTGTATATACAGATCATGTCATTATACAGTAGGGAACAACCCTTTCGGTCAGCCTAGGTCAGTGTCCTGGATGTGCTCTCCCAGCTTCCTGTGGACCCAGCAGGGCGTGGGAAGCTGAAAAGTCCTTGATGTAATGTAGATACTACAGATACCTGGCAACCACTAAAAACATCAGTGTATTATCAACATTACTCTCATCCTAAATCCAAAACATGGCACTATACCAGCTACTGGAAAGAAAATTGACTCTAACCAATCAAAACCAGGACAACAGGCCTCTCTGCACTTCCATTAATCTTTTAGGCAGTATTGTTACTGCACCTTATTGAGATGATATATGTTTTTCTGAGTGAAAGATGCTAAGAAATAGCTTTGTCAGGCTGAGTTGCTACCATGCTATGTAATATCCTATTCTTGTCAAATCTATCAAAGTGGTCAACACTCACATCTTCCCTGCTTCTCCAGCACAATCGGCTCACATCAGCTAGTAGAACCGCATAAAGTTCCAGCAGCATTCTTTTTGGTCATCAATAAAGTTCAATCAACTGCTCTAGTTTTTTTCTTTATTGAAAAAGAGAGCAATTAGCTACTATTTTTATCTCATATACCATGGGCAGCTTCTGTAAAACTGGAGTTATTAAAAGATAGCTACACAACTCCTGATAATAGAGATTGTGGTATTATGGTCTTGCTAAACAGAGATAAATATCTTAAAAACCCAAAGTGTATCAGATTTTAATGGGGAAGCATACACATCATGTTATACTGCAAGTCAAAGTCAACTGCAGGTAATGAGGTGGAAAGTTTATGTGTATCAAAGCATTGTTCTTTCCTCTCCAGCAAACTTTATTTTATAAAATCTCTCTTGAGATGGCATATACTGCTTAATAGATGTCAAATACATTTGCTTTCAGTAATCTCAAAAAAACATTAAAACACCTTTAAAAATAATTGTCCTTATATGTAAACTTTGCATTTCCTAGTTAAAAATTACAATTTTAAGTCCAGCTTCATTAGAACACATAGAATGAGAACAAAATTATGATGCTTTTGTTTCATGTAGACAATTGGACGAAATACTGAAGTACTGCTTCAGATATGATTTGGGTCTTAATTAGGCTAAGCTTTGAGTTCAGTGAGAGATTAGAGCCTCTTTCTGAAAATATCATCTAAATCGCTTGTATACAGCAACTTGACAGTCTTGTAAGTATTTGTAAGATAGATACCAGACATATAAGCCTATGTGTTTGATTCTACTCCATTTGCTGTTGAATGTTATGCTTCAGTTAAATATCCAAATATTATTAATACATGGAGCAGTTCATCATTAGAGGGATATTAAGAAGTCATTCCAATTCATAAAGAATGATTTGTGATATAACAGCATTTGCAGGTGGGGTTCAGGGACAACTTACCTGTCTGTGAGGACTGAAAACCTCTCACAGTCTTCATGAAAGGGGGAGGATCCCGTCAAATATAAGTCATCTTTTGGCCAAAACCTGACTCCGAGTGCATGCTACCCAGTCAGGATTAGGATGCTGGGAGAGACACGCTTACATTACGTGAGGCAAGGTCTTTAGCTGGTGAGGTCTTAGGCATCAATGAACAGATCCCAGGGACATTTAGCCTCCAAGTCAGCAAATTCAATAGGAATAATAGCATGATGTATGTAGAGCAAAAAGCACCGTATATTAGATCCAACATCCATTCTAATCATCAGTGGCCTGGCACATTCTCAAATGACACATAGCTCTTCTGCCTTTGAGATCACAGTGAAATGCCTTTTCCCGCAATCACCAGAGTCATTACACTGGTTGACATAAGCTCACCCAGTGTTTCTGCTGCATTCAGAATTCTGGTTTTCCCCTTTTTGGAATGGTTGATTGGCAGATGCTGCTCAATAGCTGCTGCATTGCACAATGCAGCAGCAGCAGCTTTTCAGCAGGGTTTGTTCAGTAGTTAGTTCAGACCTCTACATACATCATTTACTTTATAGTGAGAAATTGGTACCTTTTGAGATGACAGTGACATTGTAAATCTGAATTTTCATTACCAGAATATTTGAGTAAGAATTGTCCCATCTTTTGAACGATTCATTTTATGCTGCTTCTCTTATTATCTACTAATAATTTTCTAATCTCATTCTACTTTTAATCAAAATGACTACAAAACAGATAGAAATTATAAGTGCCAAATGACTGGTTTTCCTGTGTGCTAAACCTCTCCATGCCGTCTCCCTTGTGGGAACATAATTTAGAGGATTTTTGTGTTGTTTTAAAATTCTAGGGTTTCCTGATTTTAAATTAAAAATGCAAAGCTCTCGTTCCTGTTTAGTTCCATTTATAGACAAGTTCAAAGGTCTGTTTAGCAATTCAGCATTGAAGGTTAGGGCTTTGGTGTAAAGGCTGTTTCAAATGTAAATGTCACTTTATCTCCCTAAAATCATACTTGCAACTCATGAGCTCTGCCAAATACATGTCTTGCTCATGACTCAGTGTTAAAAAACCACGATATATATATATATATATATATTTTTTTTTTAAAAAAAGTATAACTCTTTGTGTATCACATGCTTAGGACAGAAAGCAACACAGCATAAAGAGAGTCCTAAACAGACGAATGTTTGCCTCACTCTTGCATTTACCAGCTGCCAAAGAAATTATACCAAAAAATTATAGCTATTGTCTCTTCCTGTCAGTATGTTTGCCTTTTGTCAGCAGCACAAGACTGCAGCTGAGACACAAACCATGATTTTGATACAAACAGGTGCTATCAGCTCTGCTGTTTCAGCCTTTTTCTGCTTAGGAGCAATGTCGAGTTCATCCCAGCAGGAGATTGTGTTCCACAGATTTTTCAGGTAACACATACAGAACTGCTAAAAACCCAAATGAAACCAGACATGCTGCAGTCTCTTCCCTCTTACTTTGAAGGGGATTCTGGGGATGATTCACAGCCCATTTTGTTTATTTTGCACCAGCCCAGTCATCCTCGTGCCATGTGACCTGTAACATCTGTTCCTTCACCAATCAGACCATTTCTTAAGGATAAATTAAAACCAAGTCTAATTAAACACTATAATGGAACTATCAATCTGTGCTATTGAGGCAGAACAAGGATGTAATTAGTTATTGATAGAAAATTATTTGTTTAAACTAGTTTGGCTTGCTGTCAACCACCACAGGCTTTAATAACTTGAAAATAACCACTGCTTACCTTTTTTTGACTAAAGATACACAGGGGAGCAGATTCTTGTAAACTACAATCTGATTTCATCAGGGATAGAGTTAACTTTCTTCCTATATTTTACTTGTTGCCAAGCAGTCAAGGACTGTCCACTTCTCATCCTGGCCTGCCAAGGTGATGATGAAGGGTGCCCAAGAAGCTGGGAAGGGGACGCAGCCAAAGCAAATGACCAAAACCAACCAAAGAGCTATTCCATACCACATGCTGTCATGCTCAGTATATAACTGAGGGAGGTGGCCAGGAGGTGGTATGGTTCAGCAATTAGCTGAGCATTGGCTTCAGGTGGCAAGTAATTGTGCTGTGCATCACTTGTTAAATACATTATTTTACCGTTCTTGTTGCTGTTACCGCTGTTGTTTTTGTGTTCTTCTTACTACTCTTACAACTACCACTATTATCTGTCCCATTAAACTGCCTTTTTCTCATACCAGGGGTTTTACCTTATTTTACTTTTTGATTCACTCCCCATCCCACTGTGGGGAGAGTGAGCTGTGTGGATGTTTTAGCTGCCTGCTGGGTCAGTTGTTCCACATTCCTCACTATTATAGATAACAAATTTGCAATGTACTTGTACTATTATTTCTTTTGACTGGCAATGCATTGCCTCCACTATTCAGATTATCTATTTAACATACGTCTTATTCACCACTTAACTGCACGTGCAACCTTTTATTATTTTAAAGCTAGAGAACAGTTCTTTGTAATTAACATTTACCAATCATACTACCTCTTTTACCAGAGAAAATGCTGGTTTAAACCTAGATGTAATCCTGCACAACTAGGATTAAAAGTAGAGTGCGTAGGAAACATGATGACAGTGTGTGATATGTAAGAGGAGGTGGGACGATTTGTCTGAATGGGAAATGAATATGAATGTCTCGTCCTTGTAACACAGAAGTCTGCTATGTTTCTTGGGGAGGTGAACTGTGGTAAATGCACACTTTGCAAGGTTATTACAAGATTGTAATGATGAAAATCAGGGCACTTACCAAAAAGAGCCATGGAAGGAGTTTGAAACGAGCCAGCTTTAGTAAATCGGTCTTGCATTTTTATTCCATTTTAATTTAATGCTCTAAATTAGTCTTCCTTCAGTATTTGCTTTCTATCTTTCCATGATGTTACAGTCAGACTAGTCCCTATAGTTACCCACATTATGTTGTTTGGGCTCTGTTTTAACCAAAAAGGATTAAAGCCTGTTCCTCAGATGTGCAGATTAATGGCATGGACTCCAGTGGGGTGCAGACCAGAGACCTTTATTAATACATGTGCCCAAGCTTTATACTGGTGCAAGATGTTCATGCACCATCAGTAGGTCACTGACAGGAGGTTGCCTTGTGTTTACGTGCCTTCAACTTCAAGCTGAGGTCTTTCTTCTGTTCACGCTCCTCTCTGAAGGTCAACTCTCTCACCACTGGCATTCTGGAACTGCTCTTAGCATCAGCATCCCTGAAGTTGCTGCTTCTTTCCAGGCAGTGTTTCCCTACAGATAATACTATTAATGTCAATACTGTTAATTCCCACACTCAGATACTGTACCACTTCTGAAATGATAGATTTTTATAAAATTGCCCAACTTGCACCATTTTCAAAGGCAGACATTCTACATGCATCTACTCAGAAGGGCTGGACTGTTCTTTAAGGAAAGAAGCAGAGAAACTCTTCCATGAGGAAGCTGGAAATAGATTCTAATCTCTCCTGGAATTTGCATTTCCTCACACACTTTTGCCCAGGCAGCAGAAGAGAGTTTTAAAGGAAGACATGATATTGCAGTAGTGTAGCAATCAGAGGATTGACTAAAAGGGAAGAATAACCAGGTAACACTTTGTTCCTCAGTAAATAACAAAGCTAGTAAAAAAAATTTTAAAAAAATAAAAATTGTTTTTTGAGGTCTTTTGCCTGACTATTATGTGGAACTGCAACCTTCAATTTGCCAGGTTGTCCATAAGGAGTCTAATAAAAATTTGGACATTTAGAAAATACAAATATAAAATTCTTTTGGAATTGACACAGGAAATGGTTTGTAAAATGTAGACAGATGGGATTATTTTGTTCCAATGTACAGTACACCTCTATTGAGATGAATGCTGTTTACTCCACAGTCATGTCCTTATTGGAAAACAAAACAAGCACCAGACCACTGTTGCGTGGAGTTGTTTCATCTGCTACCAAAGAACAATTCACTTCTCTATGTACAGCACGGAGGGCTATTAAAAAAGCATCCTTCCATCACCCTGGATTTATTCAGTTAAATCAAACCCAAACTTCTCACATTTCTCTCTGTCAATCTGAAGGAGAATTGTAACTAATGTGAGAAAGCATTTAATTTACAACCCCAGTTTAGGCACAGAGTCTTAGCTGTGATCCACATACAGTAAGCCAGTGAATGACAGATGCATCCTGCTAAGTACGTGGCATGGTCAAGCCACCAGCCTGTTCACTGGTGTTCATCTATAAAGCTGTCAGATGGTGGCCACTCTGACCACAGACAGCATAGGCCTGATTTTAATAAAATCCATCTACAAATTAATATGGTCTTCTTACCTTTTTTAAAAATCAATTCCAGTGTTAAATGTCTTGTTTAACCCACAAGTGTTCCAGACTGTGGGAACAATAGCGATTGCTGGTACATTAAAAGAAGAGTGTGTCTCTGATTCAAGGCTGGCAAAGACTCTAGTGTATTTTTCATTTTGCTTTGCATTCCTCTTCATTCAGTGAAGCTTAACCTGTGTAGAAAAAATTACATTAGAAAGGTCTCTATATGTCTTAGATCGAAACAAAGATTTATGGCCTTATCATTGTTTTTTATAATTTACTTTCCTGAAGTTCATTTTCACTCCTTTTAGGTCTCCATGTTCAAATGTAAAAGGAAAATTTCCTTCTGGAAATTTTACTCTGTCACAGTTTAATCCTTAGCCTGTGATAGAGGAAGTATTAAGGAATTACCAACAAGATAATGTGTCTGAGAAATACATTTTTAAAAATTCATATTAATACATTTACACAATAAAATTGTGTGGTTTTCCTGCCTATTAGAGGATAGCTGGTGGAGCATAATAGTGTCTCCCATTAACTGTGAAAACAGAATCTAAGAACCCTGCTTTTTATTTAGTTTCTAGGTATAGTTTGCAATATGATTACTTTAAAATTTTTAATTGTACCTGAGACAGGAAAATATGGGATCAACTCATACATCACTACAGAGGAGGGTGCCTAGAAGTCTCTGAATGTTTAATAGGTCAGAGTACATGAGTTATATGCTGACACGAATGTAACATCTTTTTTTTTTTTTTTTTGAGAAAATCGCCTGTACCAAAATTATATTGGACCCCTTGACATCTTTTAGAGTCAAGCCCTCCAGGAACAGTCAACTGGTTAATGCTAGGGGTCCATTTTTTTAGAAGATGAATTTTTGTACTCATTCCTAGTTATCTAATCTAGTTACAGTTTCATGTACCTTCTTGTGCTGGTTTTGCCATTTTGGACTCTTACTGCACCCACGATCCTTATTTTGCATGGAGATAAATTGTGCTTGCTGTCCAGAATTGACTGGAAGAGCAGCAGTGAAGTTCATTCACACCTGATAATTAGCCATACAATTCTGCCCATGTGACTCACATGACTAACAAGCTTCTACTAACATGTTTTGTGTTGGCTTCCTTACATACTGTGTGTCTAGCTGTATGCTGGGCATTTTGTCCAGAAAGATACTGTGAAAGACAGCATCAAAAGTTTTATTAAACTAAAAAAACCCCTCATCTGACTGGCTAACCTTTGGGACCTGAGTGACCTTGTCATAAAAGGAAATTCGTTAGTCAAACAGAACTTTCCCCTCATGAATGTGTGTTGGCTATGATCAATGACTGCCCTGTCTCTCAAGAGTTTTTCAATAACTCCCAGAATAACCTTCTCCATAATTTTACCAAGCACTGAAGTGAGACTGACAGGATCATAATTACCAGGGTATTCCTTCTTGCCTTTCTTGAAAACTGGGACAACATATGTAAATTTCAAGAGAGATTTACTCGAGAAATAATGTATTTTTTCCTTGACATGTAGGAGTCTGAGCCTTACAATGGTATCAATACGCACGCAGGAAAGAACAAGGCTCCCAGCCATGCTGCCCTGTTCATGCATCTGGGCCAAACGCTTTTCAGCTTACAAAAGCTGTCGGAAGTTTTCACCTCCTCTGGGGAAAAAGTTGCATCTCCCAAACAGAAAAAACCCCCCAATTTTTTTGATTCAATGTCTTCATAGTGCCTAGACAGGAAGGTTGAATCACAAACAATGTCCAAGAGAAATGTCACAGGTTTACTCAGCTTCTGTGTTATACCTTCCACCATTCACATAAACTTCATTTCACTAGTGATAATTTTCATGCATCTCAAAATCATGAGTTTATAAGTAAATGATTATCCAAATATTTCTCCCAGATCTTGTGCCCTTTCCTGCCATTTGTCACGAGTTTCACTAAAACCTACCAAAACTGAGTATTTTGAAGGTAAAAGGTTTTGAACAGATGTGGGACATGGAATGCGCAAGGTTTAATGATTTGGTGAATGTGTGGATATAGCAAAAGCAGCAACTGAAATTATGATTAAATTAGAACTGGAACTTGCCCCTCCTGCAAAAAAAAATAAAATAAATAATTCTGATGTAACAACTAATTTAGCACAAAAATTTATTAGATTTATTCAGCTATTAGACCAGAAATGGTATTTATGCTGAAGTTTCTAACTTCATAGACCAGCACCTTAGAAAAGGGATAATTTTCTAAATAGTAAACATCCCCTTTTATCAATGGGTGGTCTTTAGAGGAAAATAATTATCCTAATTTCTGCACTGGGTGCAGGTATAGGGCTTCTACGTTTGGAAACGTAGAAGATATACAGCCCTAGAACCTGCCCGTGTTGGAACAGGGGAAGGTTTCATATCTGAGTTCCATTTCTTTATTAATTTGCAAAACTGTAGCTTGTAGCAGAGAGAGCAAAGCATCAAACCCACTGGGGACTTTGTCAGTGTTTACAGTCCTCCGCCATTATCCAATTCCCTGCTTGTTTTGCCACTACTACAGCCTAAAATAAGAAAGACTAATATTTTAGAAAGAAGCAATTCAGGTAAAAAGCAAATTACAACAAAAGAAAGATAGAAAATCACAGATTCAAGGCATTACTATACTGGAGCTATTTCTGAATGTCCTGTGTCCTCTGAAGATAAGAGCAGTTTTCCTAGGAGGGATGGATAAAGACTTATTTCTATTTTTTAGTGATACTTTTTTCTGAGGATATTTTCTCCTTTTAATTTTTTTTTTTTAGTGCTGGTCTATCTTTATTAGCTGCAATATGACTGACAGCTTCAAAGGATGATCGATACAATCACAGAGTTGTGATTGTATCAATGCACTGATGATGGTGAGAACTATATGATGACCCACACAAGCCATAGAAAATGGCACCATACAGGTCTGGTAAAGAGTGTACTATGAATTAGGGTCTGTAGCAGTATCATGAGGTGTGCACTTGCAAATCAGTAGTGTGGTTGGAATATTACAGGATGAAGTGATAACACTTGCTACAATGAGGATAGTTGAAAAGACAAGCGATTATGTTGTAGACCCACAGTCTAGTAACCAGAAGATAAACTTACTACAGTAAGTTCAACTTCCTACTCACCATTCTTTTCCTGAGATACCGTCACATTAGAAATTAGCTAGATAGATTAGCTAGATAGATAGAACTTAATTATTTGGCTGATAATTATAAGTGAACTGTATAGAATACTATTTTATTTAGGAGGTCAAATTCTGTATTAGAAGGTATATTGCATAATTCCTTACCAATCAATAAATAGATACGAAAAGCAAGTTATGGAGATATATAGGGATGTTGTAGATAATTGTGTCCTCCAGTTGGAAATACCACAGATTATTGTAAACCATAGTTCTAAGTAGTAAATTGGCCTGTTTTGCTTTGTATCAACTGAATAAACATCCCATCCTCTTGTTTGCTAAAGTACTGGAGTTTGGCAGTTTTTCTATATATACCCATTGACTTTGCAATGACTTACAAGGTAAAGATAGTACATTTTGGTACATAAACTCAAGTGATAATTGGGTAAAGGGGTGATTCAGACATGTCAGACTGCTTTTGTATTCAGGATCATCTACGAAGAACTGCAAGTATGGCTTCTATTCTATTGTCTACCCTGAAAAGTACACTCAGAAATCCCAGAGCAAATCTTGGCTGCAAAGCTTCCAAGAGTATAATGTATGTTGAGTTATAATTCCCTTATGATACATCCTCTGTCATGACTTCCCATAGAATATGTGGGAATTTGCATGAAAAACCCATGGCAATTTGGCATTTGATACTCATTTGTGATTTGGAAGTCTACTCTGAGAAGGTTTTAGCTGTCGTAAATCAAATTCCATGCTTGAGATAAGTACAACCTACTCCTACCTTCTTTAGACATTATCTAAGCCTTAGTGTAGTGAGTGAATATATTTATACTGTATTGAAAAAAATTTGGATAAGGTCCTTCTGTTCCTGCAAAATTCAGAATATGAACAGACTGAAAGGATTCTGATTACATTTCTCCTTAATTACTGAAGACCTTGTGACAACACATCCTTCTTTCCTGTGAAAAACAATCAGACATACAATATGTACTTGAGTTCTCAGCAAACAGGGATCAGGCTTGTAGCGTTTAGATTGGACAAGACGTGGAGGATCATAGAATCACAGAATGGTTTGGGTTGGAGTGATCTTAAAGATCATCTAGTTCCAACACCCTGCCATGGGCAGAGACCAGGTTGCCCAAAACCACATCCACTCTGCCAGGGAGGGGGCAGACACAGCTTCTCTGGGCAACCTGTGCCAGTCTCTCACCACCCTCAGAGTAAAGAATTTTTTTCCTAATGTCTGATCTAAATTGCTTTTTTAGATTAAATCCATTAGCCCTTGTCCTACCACAACACTCCGTGATAAACAGTCCCTCTCCAGCTTTCTCGTAGGCCCTGTTAGGTACTGGAAGGTCTCCCTTGATCCTTCTCTTCTCCACGCTGAGCAGGCCCCACTCTCTCGGCCTGTCCTCATAACAGAGGAGCTCCAGCCCTCTGATCATCCTCATGGCCATCCTCTGGACTCTTTCCAACAACTATCTTTCTTGCACTAGGGACCCGAGAGCTGGGTGCAATACTCCAGGTGGGGTTTCACCTTAGCAGAGGGGCAGAATCCCCTTCCTTGTCCTACTTGTCAGACTGTTTTAGATACAGCCCAGGACACAGTTGGGTACCTGGACTTCAAGTGCACATTGCTGGCTCATGTTGAGCTTTTCACCCACCAACACTCCCAGGTCCTTCACCTCAGGGCTGCTCTCAATCCATTCTCTACCTGGCCTACCGTTGTGCTTGGGATTACACTGACCCATGTGCAAGACCTTGCACTTGGTCTTGTTAAACTTCATGTGGTTCTCATGGGCCCACCTTTCAAGCATGTCAAGGTCCCTCTGGATGGTATCCCTTCCCTTCAGTGTGTCAGCCATACCACACAGCTTGATGTCATTGGCAAAGTTGCTGAGAGTGAACTCAGTCATGCTTCCAGGTAGTCTGCTGCTTCATTAATTTATAGTCAGTTTGCTGCTTCTGGCTTATAGTCAGAAGTGTTTTAAAAGTATCAGCCTGCTTCTATCATACAGTACTTATACTATATACACTGATATGTGATTAAAAAGGGGATTCTTGTAAAATCCATCATATAATTTCATGAAGAGAAAATTCTTATACATTTTTTCACTATTCTTAAAACTCTGAAAGAGGATATAACATTTTTGCTATGTGGCAAAAATGACTGTAAGATGCCTTAGAGGCCTCTCCTCAGAACTCGATCCCATTGTTTTATGCAGTGTAAAAGCACTTAGTATTATATTGCATTCTTTAACTTGATATCTGGTACTGTCTTCACCATTTAATATCATCCAGGTGACACATGTGAAATGGCTGTTTTCTAATACTTGTTAATTTCTGGATATATTGTTTGAAACTGCTTTGGAAATCCATATGAAGGCAATGCATAAACCTGACATCATCATCAGCGCTTTATTTGTTTATTTGGGGGGATGCTTTTCAGATAATTTATAAAATAAAGATGTGAAGTGGTTGAATCATAATACAGGCCTGGTGTACCTTCCCATTGACAATAAAGAAGTAAGCTCATTTTGTGCTAGTGTATGGCTTAAAAAAAAAACCCCAAAGACAAGTCACACCAAAGCACAAACCAATTCATCCAAGACAGAGAAATCTCTGCTTCTTTCAGTCTGATTGCTTCTGATGTCTCTGCAGATGGCGCAGAACAGCTAGCTGCAGAGGATAGGGCACTACATTTCCTTTAATTCTTGTTTCAAAATGAAATCTGCTTCTGTAGAAAATTGCTTGTCCTGGAATCCAAGGAAAATAAAAAGCTTGAATTTATTTTTGAAAAATGCTTCACTTTCTTTGCCATCACATTTCTGAGATATAAAATATAACCCTGCGGTGCACAGAAGAGAAGACCCTGCAAAGTGCTCTGGAGGAGACTGCTGCAGATTGTGGGGTGGGGTTTTTTGTGCGGATTGTGGTACAAACTGTCTGGGGCCTATAAATCTAAGTGGGAGCTATGGGACAGAGCTGAGCTAAAAACATTTAGGCTCTCCAAAGATAAACAAGTTTCTTAAGTATATGTGATGGAATGCATAAGGGTTCTCATAAAGCAAATGGTTTTGGTCATAGCTTTGTTTCTGGAACTATATATCTGGTTTTGATTAACACTTGATAACACACTGGAAATGAATTGTGTATCTTCTCAAATTTCTGAGACACCTAATTCTCACCTCAGCTAGATTCCCACTGAGGTGAAAGGAAGCTTTTTCATTACGGGTATCTTGCCAAAAGAAAGGCCCCATTATCCCCTTATTTATTTAAATTCTTTAACTCACAAGAAGCAAAAAAATGCATTAAATATAAAAACTCTCGTTTGTGTAAATGCTTCTGTATTAGCCAGAAAGGAGAGGAACAGCTAGTTATTTTTAATGTGAAATTTTGAAGTAGAACGCTCTATCTCATTTCTTTTAAATGGAATTAATACCTAAATTCTGAACAAAACAAGAAAATAAATCTAAGCAATAATGTGATATGGTAAAATCGATATTGATTATTAGGAGCCAAAGTGCTTTATGAGAAACAGTAACAACCTTCTAGGATCCCTTAGGAAAAAACATTGTAATAAAACGAGAATAAATTACTACAGTCTAATCGCCTTTTAAATACTAGAAATCTTTAATGGAATTTATGTTGTCAGAAAAGCTGTTGCCTTTCAAACAGCTGCTGCTGCTACCTGCAGTTACAGAGCATGCTGTGTTGACAATCTACCTTTCTGGTTAACAGAAGCATTTTTTCACCCTTGCACTTGGTCTTGAGCCTTCTGCTTCTCTCTGTCTAACCTGAGTCCCCTCAGGGGAGCTGAAAAAGGTGGGGAAGTTCGTGTGGATCAGCTGCCCTGGAAGTGGCCTTCGATGTCACTTGTACTAGTAAATTAGGAGCATTAGGCGATAAATGGATGTCTGCAACATGTAGCTTGCCCTCCTGCAGTAGGAGGAAGCCTGTAATGCCTTCTTGTGAATGGTGCATTGCTTTTCTTTAATACATATATTAGAGAAGATAAATACATTAGATGAGACAAATCAAAGAATGAAACCTCTCATTTGAGATGGAAACCACGAGATTTTAATGGAGATTTGTTCCTGAGAGAGCTCAATAGCAGCTTAACAGTAAATTCTAAGACAGCTCCATCTGCACATATGAACTTTGCAATCACTGAAAAGTACTCAAGGTACAAGTTGTCATTCCTACTCAAACTTCAGATGTACCAGGCCCAGACAATTGGATGCTTTCAGGGGAAGCCATGATCTTGAACTCAATTCATTATTATATAGTAAGCAATTTTACTGAGCAGATGACAAATTTGATGTGCTTTCAGTAGCCTGTGTGTTGTTAGGGAGATGTGTTACAACACTACACAGTATTAGCAATGTAAGTGCAGAAAGGTATTGTGCTTGAGTCATCCTATTACTATTGTTCAGCAAAGAGGTGAAGTTGTAAACATGAAAATCCGATTTCTCACCCATTCTAATGCGACTATTTGGAATTTGTATGGTAAACAGGAGAACTTTTCCTTCAGCAATTTCTGGTTAATTGCTAATTAAAAGTTGCTCCAAAGTAACTTTAAACAAAAAGTATGCATCATTTTGTTCCCTCCGGTACTCACAACTGCCAGAGATGAGGGTTGGCTACGCTGCAATGTTATGTCATAGAGAGAGATATTCAGGCTGTCCCTGAACAAGCTCATCCAGAATGAAAGCTGGCAGTAAAGCACTAGAGCTAGTTAATGCCCCTTTACCCATCTTCACTCCAACCACTGAAGCCTAAAGAAAAAGCTGTGGAGGGTGTCAGTGTGACATAGGAAATACTGATATTACAGGGCATTTTGCCTTACAGGCTTCTGACAGCATTGCTGAAGTTATGGAATTCTGAAAGAGTAATCTGTATTATTTATAGCAAAAAGGATCTTTGTTATTTTTACTGACATGTTGTAGGATAAATTGAATATTTAATAGAACTGTTGTTTACCTTCAGTTACACTCTCTGCTGACAGGACCAAATTCTTATCTGTGGTTGAAAAAACCAATGCATTTCTTCTAGTTTGTTACCTGCCTATACTGCTTGTGTATACGCACGTGTCGCGATGGGTGCAAGTGTGCACACACCTGCAGGTGCATCAGTGAGAGGTGGAAGGGCTGAGTAGGGCTGCCACACTGTGCAGGTACTTTCTGCCTGGTTTTGGAAGCCTCACATAAGGATATTCTGGTCTTGTGGGCTGCTGCAAGGAAACAGGTCTGGTATGTAACCCACCATGGGGCATCAACTGGTGTATAGGCCAAAGGCTCATTAATTATGCTGGGACTATACCCACCCTTGCATTGTATCTTCACACTTTGGGCCAAGAAGACAAATGCCTTATATGGTAGAGGAATATTTCCAGCTATTGAAGGATCTTCTTTTTCAGGAGTATAATTGAGTCAAATTCATAAGAACTGATTAAGAAAATGAAGCTAGTTTTTTCTTTGAAAATGCCATCTTATTTAAGTAAAAAGACTTTTGAAACAAATCGATTTTGTCATATTTCTGAATGAGAAAGTGGAACATAGTTTGCTCAGATTTCATTCTGGTTTTACACTACTAAAATAGCTTTTAGGAATTTATGTCAGCAATATGCAGAGCTTAGTTTTAACTTCATAGTCTAGAGATTATTCCTTTAGACTTTTAGATTATATTTAAATTTTTATTTTTACTTTATAATATATCATACATTATATTAAATTACATATTGCACTTATTTTCTCTTAAAATGCTTCAACAAAGTAATTATATGATATTATTTTAATTTCATTTCAAATGTTTTTGAAATCTTGCCTTTTAGTTCTGACACTGAGTTAGAAAAAAATGGAACTGTTGGAATTTCCTAGGGAATGGAACTGTAATGGAAATTATGTCTTCCAACCTGCTGAATAAATAATTGACAGATTTATATACAAATGGTCTACTGGTAACAAATGAAAGAATGCTATTATGCAGATTCAGTGGTAGAGTTTGGAGATCGGTCCAGAGACTGGTATCACTACAGGCAGACTCTTAATGTTTCAAACTGCAGTCAAAATGGCATTGCAAAATGGTATTACTAAGGTTGGATCCAAGTCCAACAGATGCTTTAACCATATTAGTAAAATCTTGAGTTGCTTCAGATGCCACTTCTGCAGTAGATACATATTATTTCATGCTTACACATTCTGGACATTATTGCTTTTGTGAACCAATTATTTCAATGACAAGCAATAATCAACACTGTATCTGAAAAAGGCACATCAGTGTGTGTATGCTCATTTTTTCTTAGACAAAGCAGTTCAGCTCCAGTTGCATAATAAATATAACAGTGAGTTCCACTGGAAAATATGGGTAGTAGGCCAATCTGGGCATTCAATACAACAAGCTCGGACTTTTTTCCACCTTCCTCGAGAGGATGCTGTGTGTGGTCACTGTGCCTGAAAACCTTCCCTCATCCACAGTATTGTAATTCATGTTTCTGATTGGTTTATTGTGATGCATGTGATTGTTGTAGTTTAACATTCAAGGCCTCCTATGTTTTATGAAAGTCAGAGACTAAAAATAATAATAAAAATAATAGGTAAGTGCATCTGCTGTTTTCTAAAATTCCAAACTCTTTTGTAGAGTAATTAGACATTTGAAGAACGTGTGATGGAATCTCTTGCCCATTTGAAGTGTCATCACTGACTGGATGCATACAACAAATTGCAAATAAAGGATTTGACTTAAGTTGAAAATATAGTTTGGTATAATTGAGATTACATACCCTGTTTCCCCGTAAACATTCTGATTCTGGGGAGCTGATTTGCTCTTGGAAGCGCACAGGTCTATTCTTGAGTAAAAGCTGCTTACTTTTCTGCTCCTTGTGGCAAAGATGACAAAAAAAGAAAAATTAGTACATTGAAGCTACTATGACCTTCACACAAAAAATTACTTATAACAGAATTTAAATTGTTGATGACTTTCATAATTTTCTTTTTTATTTTATATCATTTTGCAATTACCTTACTATAAAACATTCATCCTTACTTATCTTTTAGATGGTTCATTACACATAATGTTGCACAGGAGCATGACTTCAGTGGCTCTCAAATACTGCATTATTTCTGTGTCATTTTGATACTGAATTTGGGTTTGCTGAATTTATAATTGGGAGTCTCCAGTATGTTTTCAACATTAGTCTCAGTTGAAGACAGAATATCATATTCTGGAAAACTACTGAGCCTATTATTTTCTATCTGATTTCAATATAACTATGAAGTATTTAACTTGGGTCAACAGCCTTATCAGCAGAATTGCGTCCTTACTTCCCTTTTCTTACCCCTATCCCTTTTTTTTCCCCTATCCCTGCTAAACAAAAGATGATTTCCATCTGGAAATTGTTCCTATCGTGTCAGAAGAATTGGAAGTAAGAAAGAATACATTCCTAGTCCCATTCTTAGACAGGCAGTCATAGCACAAACTCCTGTATAAGCTGACCTTATTTTGGTGGTGCTGGAAGAAAGGCCACAGTCTCATTTGTCTCTTAAGTCTAAACCATCTTGTCATCTTCAGCTGTACTCTTGATAGGTCAGTGCCTTAAATATATTGATGTATTTGTAGGATTTCAGCAGCATTCCTCGATGCGCATGACCTTAAGGAAAATTGCAGCTCTGTCTTCCACATAACATGCTGGCTTGCTCATGACTGCTTCTTGAGACAAGCACTAGGGAGACCACAGAAGCTGAATGAAAGTTCCACCTCCAAGGCCTAAAATGGAGAGTCTGCAGCTTGCTTCTCAATGCCTACCAAGCACAAAGCCTAAGGCTGGTAAATCACCATGTCCTGGATATGACAGTGAAAAAAGGATTTCACTGCATCAAGCAAAGGACACATTCCCCTGAAATTGGTATTATCACCAGATGGGAACGACTGTGCAAAAATTAAACCTCTTCTGTGAAAGAGGGTAATTCACAAAGTTGAGGTTTATGCCCTGAGGGAGAAGATGAATGTATGTGTATTTCACACAAGCATTATGGTAATGCTATCCCCTGAAATATTTAGGTCTCTTACTTCCAGCTAAACTTCATAGAGCTGTAATAATACAGAGAATACAAACCAGTGGTGATTAGAAAATATTATTTATGTTCCAAAGTACTTAATGTGCTGTAAGTCAGTTCATTCTGGCACCCTAAAGCAGTTTGTGAAGTGTGTACTAGTTTATTAAAATTATGTTTACAACATCACTTTATGTTTCCAACATGACAAATCCACCTCCAATTACTGGGAAAAATAGGATGAGTATTTACAACATGTTCTGCTTCGTGTAAAATAAAATCTCGCTGGCCAGTCATCGCTGTGACTTCTTTGTTACAGCCTTATCTGCAATGTGCTATCTGCAGTGTTCATCTAAGGACAGAGCAACGCTGTCTACCTCTCAGAAACAGTGTTTCATTTTACAACCTGAGTGTTCAAATTAAATTGCATTGATTACTTCTTTGACTTCTGCATTAAAAACTACCTTGAGCGGTTTTAGTATAGTGATCCAGGAAGGTTTAAATTTAAAATGAATGATCAAGGGTTCAGTTTTAGTCCCATTAGGAATTATACTGAAAAAGCTCTAGCAGCCTCCCTGTATGTCTGGAAAAATTCTTTCTGATGACACCTTGTCAAAATCCTCACTTTATTCTTTCTGGTTTTACACTAAGTTAGTGTCTGCTGGAAACAAGTTTGATCCCAGCAGGAGCCAGAACCAAGGTTCATTCCAGAAACCCAAGCAAACGCTGAGAGCTGTCCCCACCACAGAACTAGGTCCCTTCTGCCTCTGCCCTGCATTTTCCTGGGGTCAACCTGTGCCTGCATCCGAAGGGCAGGGGACAAGTTTCAGGCACTGCTGATGGTGGGGGTGGTAAGAAAACCTTCCAACTACAACGCAGTTTGCATCAGTGTGCATGTGGTGTTGCAGTTGCTGCTTTGGTGTCACAGCCTGAGGTGACAACATGATGTGACTGATGGTCAAGTCTGCCCCTCCGCACTGGGCGTGTGCTGCTTCAGTGAGTAGGGAATGCATCTGCAGTGCAGACACCCCCAGTCCAAGCCATGAGAAATTCTGTGGGTGGGAAGATCCCGGCCTGCTCCTTAGCCTAGGCACCCACAATACCGGGGAGTCACTGGCCGTAAGGACTGAAAAGGAGATGCCACATGGCAAGTTCTCCCTGTAATGTTGTTGTGGTTTAATCCCAGCTCCGAGCTAGCTCATTAAGGAATTTGCATCAAAACAGCCACCTTTTGTATCCATTTCCTCCCTCCCCTCCAAAAGTTGGATAACCTGTCTCTTTCTCCTCTTCTTTATTGATCTATCCAGAGAGAATCTCCAAAGACAATGGGGAAGCATCATACAACACTTCTTTAATTTAGCTTTGGTGTTCACTGCATAGGAAATTCTGTATCAGGACAGAACAAAGAACATGTATCAAAGAACTGTATAGCCACGGTCCTTTCTCTGAAAGCAAAGAGCAGTAAATACTTAGAGAAGGGCACAAGGCAAAAAATCAGTTATTCTTCCTTCCAGCGGGCAGTAGCCTGTGCCTTAGCGGCCTGGATCTTTGTATCTACTGTGTACATTGTGGGTTAGTTGCTTTCTATACTAAATTCATACCGAATTGTTTGTCCTGAGTTGTCCACTTCCAAATCTACTGACATTTAAGAGATGAGTTTCTAAGATTACAAATTTCCAGTTGTGCAGGTGATAATTGGTTCTGTTCTGTAGTTACCTAAAGGAATCTTTTTATTGTCATTTGTATGTCAAAGTCTATTTGTATGTCACGGTCCATTTCACCCAGTCCATTGGTGAAAACTTCACTGGAAGCTTCCTGAATGACACGTGCCTCTAAATGGCTCCTGATCCCATGCACATAACATCTAACAACACCTCCAGATTTCAACAAACAGCTGTATGTAATATTATCTAGTTGCAGTCTCTTGGAGAAGTAAGGAAAAAATAGCTAGGATGAATACCAATTTTTGTAGTTGACACAAACAAATCTATGCCTACTTTGCTTCAGGGAGCAATATTTTCATGTGAGGTCAGTGTAGCTTTCCTGCTGTGTTTTGGGCATTTATAACACGCCAAGTCAGTATCTTTAGTGTTATTATTAATAAAAAGTTGCTGTAGCTTTATTTTTTTAAAGATTTTTAGTTACTCTATGACCTTCCAGTTCCTTTTCCATTAGTTTGCTCCAATAAGTAATGTATCATCATCAAAGTAACATACCACCTAGGACTGGAGCTTTGACTTGGGAAAAGACCAGCCAATTTGTGCTAAAAGCCTACATTATTTCCTGAAGGTTTTAAAACTGGTCTGTTGTTTTGCAAGTCGCACTACAAACTGGCATGTTTTCACAGGGCTATTTTCAGTTAAGTATGAATTTCTCCCCTCTGTTTCTTATTCTGGTTTGTAAGACCAGTATTGATGGTGATCTCAAAATTATCAGGACTTTTCTGTGCGGGTCTCTGTATTAACTCCAAGGTATAAATTTTCCTAGACTTTTCTGTGTTTTGAGGTTGTTTGTGGTTTTTTTAATTTAACCTAACAGCTATTCCTCTCCCCCAAGACCTGCCAGGAGTGTCTAGATGTTGTCTTTCTACTTGATAAAATGTCACTAAATCTTTTTAATCTCAATACTATAAAAAATGTTTTATATTCCAAAGAAACAGCTCGTGGCCCCAAACAAATCAAAATTAGAGTCTCGAATAATTCCCTAAAGAAGTGTTACATATTCTGAACATGTGCACTGAGGGTATAAGGACATAGGCTGGCGCATCTAATTTAAGTAGTTGTTTGGTATCAGCCATATGGCCCAAATTCTCCTCATTGATTGAATATCGTAACATGTTTCCTTTTCAACATCTTTATTCAATGCTTTTGGGTCTCAGACAAACAAAGCATTCTGTTAGTTTCCTCCTTTTCATTAATCAAATGTGTCTACTATGCTGGTTCCTTTATTTACAAGTCAAAAACATGTTTAGTTTCTCTTGCCCCTCAACTTTCAAGCAAAGGAAAGCCAGGATGCAAGTTGGAGAGTGGTTGTGCTCTTCTATCTTTATTCTTTATTCCACTAAAAATTACTCTATTACTAGAAGCTGACTTCCAATTCCTCTGCAACTGTTGTCACCTGAGCACTATGCTATGTGCTTATTGCTTAACAGGGGTAAGATGGCCCCTGTATGACCTAAGTTTTTATTTTCCTCTAGTTCCTGGCTACATATTGGGTGTGTCTTTGGGTTCAAAACCTTTTACATGCTTAATTTTTGTGAAATCAATAGTCCTTAAATAAAGGAGAAAATGAGCACTGGAAAAAATGCCCCTTAAATACCACGATCAGAGCTCCTTCTTATTGCTAACGGTCTTCCAAAACCCCATTGGTTGTTGATACAGATTTGACTCTCTTGCACTATATTGCAGAGAGATTCAGCTCTAAACATTTTATCAGCTGTTTTTCTATTCAGTATAGCTCTCCGACACAATGCAGTGCTCAGTATAAAATGGCTGAGAGATACCAGCTTTAACTGCTTTTGCATGGTCCTGCTAGGGTTTCTGTAGCCCTTCTCCCAATTTCCGTGTTTGGGGCTACACAATTTAAAGGTATTACAAACTGTGTTGTCCTGACAGAAAGAGGTACATGAGGTGTTCCTCTAAACAAAAATAAAGGATGCTAGAGTATTATGGTGCAGAATTCCCCTGTTCCTTGAAACTCTCAAAACTCTTCAAATTAGAATTTAAAACAAATATTCAAAGCTATTTCACATTGCTCAAATATTTAATTATATTCTTCTCCTTTCCCTCTTTGATTCTTCAGCTTCTCCTATGGTGGTTAAATGCCTTTCTGACCTCTAACTTTGACCCTTCTCTGAAGTCTCTCCTCCTAATCCCATGCTACAATACCTGGATGATTAATTGGCTTGTCAAATAAAGTACTATGTGCACTCAGCTACCATTATTAATCAATGAATCACTTCAGCAAAGAAGATGTCAATGTTATTCTGTCACCTTCAGACAATTCTAAAACTGAACCAGGGAGTGAGCTTCAGCTTTGATTTCAACCTGACCCTGTACATGCACACCAACAGCAATATAAAACACAGATTGTTGGTAATTCAGTGTTTTTGTAATGAGCTGGTTGGAATCAGCCCTCCAATAGTGCATGGCAAAAAAAAAAGTGCTTTTGTATCCATCTCTGCCTGGCATTGGCCAGAGACATCATCACAAGATGATCATTGTGAGAATGAGCGCATTATGGAGATGAGCACAGTCATTCTCACAGTATCATTACATCAGAGGTATGGCCCTGGGAGGGCCTTGTTTGACCTTTTGGACATGGACGCCCCTGCCTTTTATCTTTCACCTGTGAGTACAGGAGGATGCCTGCTCCTTCTGTTTTTCACTTTTTCTGGACATTCTTTCTTGATCTAATCTTTAGAGAACCCCTGCTTTGTCCTTGATGCCTTATTTCTGTTCTGCATCAACTCTTGGCTCTTCTACTCTTCACCCTCCTAATCCACTCCCATTAAGGCTATTCAACAATTAGAATGTCACTTAGATTTACTTCCATTGATCTAATTATTCTATTTTACCTTAAATCTAAATAAAATATTCAGAAATAGATTTCCCCCTCCACCAAAAAAAAAAAGTAATTAGGGTTTATTCTTATGTTAAATGTATTTGGAGATGAGAAAATAAAATGTATGGGTTATACTATGTTCACAGTAAATCCACTGACTTCAATGGCACCATTTGAGATTTACATTGGCAAGAAAGGGAGAGATTCAACCTACAGACTTTGTGTTCATTCAAAATCAGAGGAAATCACAGGAACTGTTTATTCGATATTTTGAGCCCAATATCTCCTCTCAATTACACCAGCATAGATCTGAGGTAGAATGTTTGGGATGATAAAATGGTTATTTGAGATTTAAATAGGCTTAACTGCCAGCAGGTTTGGGCTTTTTGTCTTCTTTTGTGTATCTAACAAATTACATTTTTACTGGGAGGATGCCTACTGCATTTTTGGTGTATTTACTGGAGGAACAAGAGGCATATTGCTTTGATTCATTTCCATAACCTTTCCTAAGAATGTTACATATTTCTGTATTTATATTTAGGCTGACTTTTCACTATTCTCAAGAGAGTGTGTGAAGTTTCACAGCAGAAATGTTGAGAAAGACATTTCTGATAGGCTGAGTCTTTTCCATTGAGTGGCATTAACTTTGATATTGCAAAAATAAAAGTAGTGATATTGATTTTCAGTAACTTTTTCACCCTCCAGGAATAAAAAGTGAGTAAGACTTCCTGAGGTAGCTGGATTCTTTAATGAATAGCAAACACTGAACTATAGAGCTGATGCCAGAATATGTATTGCTTGTTTCTTTTCCATCAAGTAGAGCTGGAGGGATGGACATGTGTGCACAGTAGACTGGGGACAGTTTGGGGACACTGACTGGGATGCAAGAAAGATTGAAACTAAAACAAGGAACATGCTTTGCGATTACTAGTGAATGGAGTGTGTGCTCGACCACTCCTTAGTGAATGGAGTAGCAGGAAGCACCCCTCTTGACCCAAGCTGACAAGCTGCAGTTGAGTAAGTAGTATGATCATACTCATAAGAGAGATGCTTTTGGATTCTTCAGTGCCTGGTTTGGGACTTTATGGCAGGAATGAGACAAATGAAAGATATTTATTATAATCTCCCTTTCATTTAAAAAGTGAGACATACAACTTCTCTATTATTTAAGGCTGCGACAGACCAGGTTCCATTTACAGTTTAAGACTTGCCCTTTTTTGTTCATTTGTTTCTACTGTAAACTTGTACCCAACCCAGAGCACCAGCAGCACAGCTCTCTACATTAGAAATTCATAGGATCTGCCAAGGCAACTGTGTTGGCAGGCACAGAAAGAACAGACCTGTCTGACAGTGCTTGGAGTCAGCACCAGGCCTCAAAAGACCATCTCTAGGAGTTCTTCTGACCACTTCTAACCAACATGATAGGTAGTTTCTTCTGCCCTTAGAGCACACAGCATAAAGTTTAGGAATCACTCACCTTCTAAGATGCAGAAAGATGAAATAGTTTCACTGTGCTCCCTCAGGCATGACAGACCAACAACAAATAACTTTCTGCCAATTAAAAAATAACAACAATAAACACATAAATAGAATGACCCCTCCCAACTGAATAAATAATAAATAAACTCCAAGGACACAGGTTTATTTTGAAGACTGATAGCAAAATCTGATTGGAAATGCTGGGAGGGAGGATGTTAAGTGTTGTGTATGTTTCTCTCTTCTTGAAGAAGCCTTCAGAGTATTGTTATTTAAGCTGCAACATGAAGCATGAGACAGCTAAATAATACCTGACTAACTTGGGAAAATTAAACTTTCCTTTGTGTTACAGGCATGCATTAGCAGAGTCTTTTATATTTGTTTTTTCTCTTTAGGACCTCATTCAATATCCAGAGTAACTGCAGAATGGTACAGCTTCAGAGTTACGTGTGGACGTATGCTTCTCACATTTCCCTCCATATGAATTTGTCATTTATCAGCTGGAACAAAATACCTTTAATGTGGCTTTTCTTCATATCATATTAGATACATGATAGTCACTGGGGTGTCTACTGTAGTGAGTATCTGTTGCATTTGAAGGCTTTCAGCTGTGTGCTCTGATCTTGGGTTGGATGGCAGGAAACAATATCCTGACACTTCTAGCCCTTCCTGTCCTCTCTTACTGAGGATTTCTTGTGTCGGGGGCATGTGTTATATATCCTCTACACTGCATTCATTCTAATAGTTAAGATAGACCACACACACTCAGCAAATTAGCTCAAAAGTAATCACCAAAGTATTTATTGACCTGATTTTTCAAGTTCCTAACAGGTGATTCTTGTACTTTCTTACAGGAAAGCTGCCACCTTACATGTCAGCTGGGCCACTGTGCCACAGAACTGGTAAAGCCATGACACAATAAGACTTAAAAAGACAAGCAATCAAATGATAAATAATAAATAAAATGATAGTGGGTTAAGAACAAAATAAGAAAATAGAACAGAAAAATGAAACAAAAAAACCTGTCCATTATGATTACTGGGGCCTGATAAGAGTATTTTAAGATATATCCTGAATGGAGATTCCTCAAAATTACAGAAAGAACTTAAATAGATCCATTCCTTTTTTTTTTTTCTACTAATATTGAGTTTTATAAAGATTTTTCTAAGCTATATTGATAAAAAATTCATTACAAGCAATGATTGCCTATGGTTTAGATTAAGCAATTTTGCATTTATCATTGTTAACCCAAGATGTTCATAATGGTAAATCAGGCTACAGAAATCATTACTACTGAAAATGGGACAAGCAGTGACCTCACTACATAACCTCTTATTTCTACTCCACCTCATATGGCAGAATCAATGAGAGCTTAAACATTCCTGGGTAGAAACCTGTCCAGTTTGCTCTTACAAACTTCCACCGGTGGAGAATTGTAAGCTCTCTAGACAAACTGTCCTACTACTTAATAGCAGAAGGTTTTCTTAATGTTTAACCTCAATCTCCCTTGATGCAATTTAATCCTGTAAAATTGGTTTTAAAATCATGAGATTTTAAAAGTAATATCTCTTGGGACTTTTGTATTATTTGCCTTCTAATGTTTGATCCTTTCAGATTAACCTTTCCAAATGTCTCTTAGCAGCCATTGGAACTTGAAGCTCCCTTTCTGAAAAGAAAACTGAAAGTTGAATTCCTTATAAAATAATATAACTATAAACTGGGATTTCAAGAAAAAAAAAAGAAAAAAACCCAAACCCTAACCACAATTGCAGGTCTTGTAATAAAAATGCAAGAAACTGTAAGAAATATCTGATGGTCGATGTGACAGATTCTTTTAGTCTACATCAGGATTAGTTATGTGTTTATATAAACTAATACAAATTTAAGGTCTCATTCAGGCCACCCTTGAGAGAGAAAATAAGGAGAAACATTGTTAAGATCAGTGAACTGTAAATTGATGTAAAGTAAGAATGGGTCTCATCTTTAAGAATGCAGAATACAAAGTTGGGGGGGGGTGTTGGTAAAAGAATCACTTTTTAAGATGCTTTCTGTAAACTGTTTCCACTTAATAAATGCAAGACAAAACTAAACATGCTGTGCATATTTAAGTATTATTAAACCAGATCAGCTGGAACAAGCAAATTTGGGGCTAGATTAATTTTTGAAAGCATTTCTAATGTTAACTAATGTGTGTTCCTGAAACCTATTTATTAGACAGCATTAGTGGAAATATAACTCTGTGACATCTCTGCAAAGTTATACATCTCTTAAGTTTGTTCTCAGTGCAACCAATTACAACTTTAATTGTTTTAGGTAAAAGATTGTATTAAGCTTGCATGGCAAGGTTGGGGGCGGAGGGGCTGGACTACAAGGGAGATTTCTGTGAGAAGCAGCAAGGAGTTTACCCTGTGTCAGACAGACCTAATGCCACCTGTCTCCAAGATGGACCCACCACTGTTCAAGGCCTAGTCCATCGGCCACAGTGGTAGTGCCTTGGGGATAACAGACTGAATTGAGGAAAAAAAACCCGCCAGAAGCAATTGCAGCCAGAGAGAGGACTGAAAAGATGTGGGAGGAAAACCCTGCAGGCACCAAGGTAAGTGAAGAAGGATGGGGAGGAGGTGCTTTGGGCACCAGATCAGAGATTTCCCTGCAGCCTGTGGAGGAGACCATGGTGAAGCCCATGGAGGAGGACGGAATTCATGGAATTGCCCATGAATGAGTGCTCAGGGAGGCCTCCTGACTAGCAGTTACCAATCCTTTGATCTTCAGAACAAACTGCTATCCATTGATCTGCCATGCACTAGGTGCCACAAGTAGCAGACTAAGAAATAGAAAAAGAACAATTGTTTGCCTAGTCCTACCACTGACACACAGGCCGGAGAAGTAATTTTCCTTCCTTGTGCCTTCATTTCCCTCTAATTTGTATGAAAGATAAATGTTATATGTTAACTTGTCCTTTACTTTCAAGATTCAATGGACTGCTCTTTCTCCTTCACTCATCTCTTTAGCTGAAGATTTTTGTGTCACCTTTTTCTTGCATGAAAGCTGTAGTTTCCTCTGTAGCTTCTCAGAAATCAATTACTTGCAGTGGATTTACACAATAGTGTAGTCTCATCCCTGTGGGAGCATTACACAAATGGAGTAAAGCCCTGCTTTTGGATCACGTCTATAAACATTACAGTAACAAAACCAATTATGATATAAGCTAGTGTTCATATGTATGTCATAAGACTGGACTCAACTAGACTTTGGTTTCATTCAAACCATTTTTTGAAGGAGATATAATGAGTTTTGTTTGTATTAGTGCACACATTTCTGGTAGATGAGACCATCGCTTTGAGCTCCAGATTTCTACCTTAAAACACACTGCCTAGTTTTGATATAAATACAAATAAGGACATTAGATAAGAAATACATTCTTATCATGTCTCAGCCCTATTTTAATTTCTATTGTGCAAACTACTAAAATGCCCTGATACCAAGGTTTAGTTCTGTGGAAGGGTATTTATTCAATGGAATCCACACTCTTGGAGGTGTGCCACAGAGCCTATACTGTGAGCACCACACGCAGGGGTATTTTGGAAAGGAAGGTAGTGACCTGAAGTTCATGCCAAAGAGTCATTCAGATGAAATATGACCTCACTGAAAGTTTTTCCACTCTTCTGACCCCCTTGCAACATTCTCAATAGCATTTTATACAGCAAGCTTTTGGAACTGCAGGTTTAGAGAAAAAAAAAAGGGGGAGGTGTCTTTGTGTTTCATGCTCTCCCCAATTAAAGAAATCGATCTGAATGAGAGGCATAACTGGCCAAGATAAGACCTGCCAGGTAGTTCCACTGTATGAAGATTCTAAATACACTGTACCACAGGGAGACAACCATGCAGGGACACACACACACAGAGGCATATGCATGGACAGATACACATATACTATGGGACTACATGGAGAAGGATGGGATTACAAAGTGGAGGAGTCTCATTTTGTGTTGTAATAAACACATTTTTCATGAAAACATGCTGAAGGTCCAACACAGACAGTATGTAAAACGAACATCTGTGTTCCTTACCAGATGCCAAGCACAGGAATATGCTGGAAAGCAGATTTGATTGTTACTACCCTGCTGTGTCTCTTATCCCTACCCAGTAGCTTATTTGAGTGTAAAGGCATAAAGGAATAAAGGCAATATCTGATGTTCTCCCCATGTGTCTGGCTTTTCCTTAGCTGTGATTCAAAGAGTTACCAGCAAAACATAACCCAAACAAAAGCAGATGTTCAAAGAGGAAGAATCTGATTGATTTTCATGAAAAGTTCTAAATGTTCCTTCTCTGCTGGAGCATGCCTGTGACCTATACCATGTAATGAGCAATGAAAAAGCTCAGGTATCACAGGTCAGGTAACTGTTTCATTGCTAAACAGTGCTAAAGCAGTTGTCTTGCTATACTGAATTTATTCATAGGCCGTGATGCATTAATTCCCTTTTCGTCAGGGCCAGATGCTTTAAATCAGGCAGAAATAGATGGCAGTACTGTCAATAAAGGACTGCAAGGCAGGAATGCCTCCCAAGCATTACATTCCCAATTTGGATTTAAATAAAACAAATGTAGCTATTCTTGTAAGGAACTCACTGGTCTGGGCCACTAGTGTCTCCTTAGTATAGAAAACTCCAATATTTACAGCAATCCTTCTCTGTTCGCCTTGATTCCAGAACAGCAATGCAAAAATGAGCTGGACTTGGACTTTATCACTCATAACAATATGACAGAGACCAACTTCTGCGACATTAAACAAACAGAGAAACATTAGTTTGCAGAAACCCACACAGAGAAGTGAAACCCCATCTGTGATGGAGCTATTACAAATAGTGAGGCAAAGCCTGATGTAGGCCAACCTCCTTCCATCCAGACACATTCCATACGTAATGAAAAATAACCCAATTATGCTCCATTTCAACATGCAGAAAAATGATCCAACCACGCGACCATAGATAATAAATCCAACATGTATAAATGGTCCCAGTGCAATTAGTTGATAGACTAAGGTAATTTAGCCCAGAAGAAAACTAATAGTTTTAGCACTCACTGCTGAGAGATCCAAGACATGGGTGTAGCGTGACTATATCCCAGTTCGAACCCCATTGCTAAGAGGAGCAAAAGAAAGAGAAATGGATGTCATGCTGAATGTTGGACACAGCAGAATAGCTCCTACATAGCATAGGTATGGAGGGAGGAAAACCTTAGCCTATTTGCCTGATACATCCTTCAGAGCTCAGAATCACAGCTGGGAAAAAGTGGGTACAGGCTTCCTGAAAGGGCCCTTCTTTTAAGCTTCCAGTCCCTCTCCTCACTTTTCCCAGGTACTTGTGGCCTTTAACTAGTAGAAAGCTGGGCTGGAAATCTGAGGTTATAAAGCAGTTTGCATCCTAAAGCACGCATGGCAGTTGCATTCCGCTAGGAGCTGAAGTGTGAGCTGGCTTCTCTTCAAGATTAAAAAATTCCTACGCTGAATGCAAAACGAAGGACGCCAGAGGTTTTATGATGTGGAAGAAAGAAGGCTATTACGGTTTATTGCTGGCTTTCTTACACAGTTTATCAGTCACTGATGTGAGGTGTTCTCTTACCATTTCATAGATGTTTTTCTGCCTGAATATTCTTTTCTGAAGAGGAAAATAATATGAAGTTTGAAAACGCTCCATAGTCATATGCCTTAAGATTTAAGATTGCTTCCATTTAACAGACAAGGGAGGGAAAGCCTGGGTACTGCTCTGGACCGCAGAATTGAATTACATACCATGATTCCCAGTTCTGCTGCAAACCATACACACCACAGATACCTGGTAGGCAGCATAACACATGCAGCTGAGATTAGGAGTCTTTTTAAAGGAGCAGAGACATAATTCTCCATTTAAAAAAACCCAAACCAAACAGATCTGACATCCAGATTTTAAAGGAAATGTGACCAAGTGATAGATTCTGGGAAGCACAGAAGTAAAACTCTCAAGGCCTCCTCTGTCTGACATGGCTCTTGCTGCTGAGTGACAGGAGAGGACCTAATGTATTGATGGCTGTGGACCTTTTGCCGTATATCTGAGAGAGCAGAAATAGAATGAGACAGAAAAAAGCCCATCTGCTGCATGCTGATCAGGTAGATTGAGGTCTGATGCTTCCCTTTAAGTCTAGTGCTTCCAAAGCCACACATTTAATGGTTCAGATCTGCTATGGCCCCCTGGAGAAACATTGGCATTTCTGGGCAAGCACTCGTAGCCATGCTTTTTACATTCTGTCCCAGTGTAGCAGTTACAGTGGCACATCAAGTGCTGCTAAGAACTAGGATTATCAACATTTCTGAAAATGGATAAACTTTGGCGTACATACCAGAATTACAAGTGGTGGACATGTACACATGCAGACAACTGGAGCATCATAGAACAAGGTGTGCTGGAGTTCTCTAGTTACCGATGATTTGTCCCTGAACATTTAGTTTTAATTCCTTAATGCTGTAAAATAAACCAGACTGCAATCCTGACTGGTGTATAGACCTTGTAACTGTGCTATATATAATAGACTAGCTGCATTGCCGATGCCCTTTCTCTGTAGCATTTCCACTGAAGGCAGGAGGAAGTTCAGTGACCTTTCTTTTCAAGTATTTAAAACTGACTTTAGCCATGTATTTTGTAAACTGCATTGAAAATTCCTTTTGATTATCCCATCATGACGTAGTTCCCATGGACGCAGTAGAAAATAATCTCTTCTGAACTAGTAAATGTCTTAGCTCATAAAATTCCATGGTATGAATGTTTTGGATACCTTGTTACTCTTATTGGGAACTATATATGGTGAATCGGGTGAACTAGGTGGATGTATTTGTATGTGCTGTTGTAACACATTGCAGCACTGTCACACAATGACCACTGTGCTTTTCTTTCTATTTGGACTCGCAGCATCCTAAAGGGAATCAGAGCTTGGTTTCATTTCCTTCAGGAGTGGAAAATCTCATTAGACAAAAGAAGAACAGCAGCAGTTCCTTTAAGACAGTGCAGGCCACATGGCAGGTGTAGATCCCATTGAGAGTACCTCGCTGGTAAACAAGGAATGTTCTCCATGCAAATCAGCACTCTTACAGAAGCCTATGTAAACATCCTTCTGTCACCTTTGACATTTCACATTCAGGGATCCACTTTCAATGTTGTGCTTTAAAATACCTACCATAGGTACTTCCACATGACGGCTCCTGCTTTGGATAGCTTTGAGGCAGAACCAGTAGTCAGTATTCATAGATACCCTAGCCTCTGCAGGCTGAACTACAGATGCAGTTTCATAGCAGAAACTGGACCAGGCAGAGGGGGTTCAAGGGACCGATAGACTGCTTATGTATTTTGTACTGATTTGCTTTTCTTAGCCTAAGTGCTGCGACTGCTTGTGTCTAACAGCGACTCAGTGGTGGTGGTTGTGGATGTTGGATGCCAGCATCAATGCGGTGTTACTGACATGGCAGAGTTTCAGGCTCCACACACAGCATCCCTACAGTGCTCTCTTTTTTTGTTATTTGCTTTTACTATGCTGCTCCCTTGGCCCTTATCACACTTCTCTTATATCACATATTCCACTGAATTCATGTGGAGCCTCACAATAAGAATAAACAAACACACCAAGACATGTGTTTAATTCTCTAAGGTTAGCTGGATTTGCTACGAGTTACTCAGCCCAGGAATTTTTCAATTGCCTCCATTTCCATCATGATCTGAGTTAGGGAGCTCATGGTTTAGTGCTAGAAACCAATGGATAATGTTTTGCCACATTACTGTTCTGCCTACTGAAAAATTTTGATATTGAGAAATATTCTTAAGATTTCCAGAATCATTTTTATTTAATGCAGAATTTTAGAAGTATATAATTAAAGGAGCATATTGACCTGCAGACAGTCATCCTCTGGGTGCAGATCTTTTCTCACTACTTGTTTCAGGTGAACTTTGAAGTTGTTACCTTTGCAAAATGAGCTTCTATTTCACAGAACATGTATTTTTACCGGAATAGAACTTTTCTCCACATGAATTTAAAAAAACTCACCTTATTTTCAAGGTGTTTTATTTACAAGAAAAACTCTACAGTTTTCCCACTAACTGACAGCTAGAATATTTAAGGAGAACAAGCAGCACAGATTGATATTTTAGCAGGCTGATAATCTTTAAAAATGAAATTTGTTGTGTTTTTTTAGTCATCTGGTGCGATTTTTGGGAGACTTTCATATATCACACCATGATGGCACTGTATGTGTCTGTCTCAGCAACACAGTTTGACTCAATTGTCCTTAATCTAAAAATCTTTTGATGTGAACTGTTATAACTGAAGTTGTTTGTGCTGTATTAATCTACGAGTCTACAGATCAAAACTTCCAGAGTGTGAGATGGAGCTGACTTGGAAGAAATGAATGCTTCATGATCAGCTGCCAAAATTGCCATAGAGGCATTAGGAGTAGAGGCTGTGAATATGCCCCATCTGATATTTTTTCTCATGAGACAGAAGCTGCCATAGAGTTAGTCATGTTGATTCCTATCAAGCCTCTGTAGTGTTCTTTTTCTCGTAGCATTTTGTTTACAGACTTACTGACACGCTTACGGTACCAAGTACAACTACAGCCTCTTACAGGCACTGTTGAGGAGTTTGACAGAACTTCTTGCATATTGGTGATGTAAAAAAACCTCTGACATCCTCCCTAGAGTCCGAGTAACACTTGGGGCCAAGGGTTATTATTGTCACCTGGGTTGCAAAGTTCAGTTTTCCTCCCTGGGAAACCAATAGTGTATGGCATCACAATGTCAAAGGGAAGGAGAATCCATCTTCATTGTAGTGCTTACTGCACCTAATGGTAAGCGATTGCCTGAAGATACAGGTAGATTTTGGGCAAGTTCTGAACTCACAGAGGTCATAGATCCAGTTAACCTGTAGAAACCTGCGAAACTGAAGTATATGAAGTGTTGTGGAAAGCTGAAACTAACTAAATTATTCCTTTTGGTTGCCTGAAAATTTTAAAAAGTAGAAAATGCTATCTCTGGTCAGAATGTTAAACACATTTTCCTGAATTTCATGGAAAACTTAAATGTTTAGATATATTTGGTTTTGAGCTTCCAAAGCATTAGAAAGAAAAAAAGAAAGAGAAAAAAGCTTTGAGAATAGAAACAAATTTGAATAAAAATATCTACTTAAGTGAAAAACTAAAGTTTAATACTGAAAATCTGAATATCAATGGTCTGCTTTTTTTTTTTTTGTTAGAAACTTGATTAAAAATCAACCTAAATTTGCATTTTTTCAGAGGTGAAAGAGTTGATGTTAGATTTTTCATCCAGGTGCTCATCTAAGCTTGCCAGATACCAAAAAGCACCTGGACAACTCTACAGAACAAAATTCCCTGAGGACTATTAGAAATAAAGTCTCCTGCATTGACTCACAAAGAATTCAAACCATCTGTAAGGGTCCTGTGGCCTTAATTAGAGAAATCATCCTCACCAAGGGTCCACACCTACAGCACTTCGATCCAGGGGCTGTACTTACGCTCAACCTGGGGCCTTCAATACCTTGCTTGAACTATGATGGGGATCTTTGGTTTTGCTGAAGCTGTGCATGGCTTAGTATTATGTTGCTTCTAGCTTGTCCTTGTCAGTCTGGCTTTGTCACTGTGGTCCTGCATGGTGATTACTGGGCTGACTCCAATCCTGGTGGTCCTCATCACACCTGATCTGGGGGTTGACTTCCTGTCTTGGCCCTAGATCTGCTTCCATGCAGTGAAAGTGTCTTCTATGGGGGGTGGGTCTTGATCAAACCTGGCTGCCCTCTCTGGATTTTTCCTGCTTGGGTTCTGTGCGACTGTGTCCTAGCTGGTGAGGCTCCTGACCTGCTGGCTGTGGTATCATATTCCCAGCTTCATACCATTGTCCTGACATCAGTCAGCACTGGGCATTGAGAATAAACTAATGGCATAAGACAATTTTTGCCCTTCGACCCTTTTCCTGCTCTCTTCTGTTAGCTACGGTCAGGAACAGGCTATCATGCCAGCTGCACCTACTGTAGCTTTTTACACCACTGGTACTTCTCCACTGTAAAGTTAACAAAAGCTAAGGAGGTGCTGCTTAGTGGCGAGTAGTTCTGTTCTGCTTTCAGTTAACACTGAAGGCAAGCATGACTCTCCTTCAAAGCTAATTTAGGCTGAAGCAAGTCAGGCTCACATACAGACACCTGGTTCACAAGAGACTTAAACCCATTTTGAAAGCCAAAGCTAAAGGAGTAAAACCTAATGTAGTAGTTTTAGCAGTTTTGTCACTTTTGTAGGACAACACTGCCCACAGTTTGAGAAAGCAGGATATTTCAGTTGGATTTTTTACACTTTCTGGTACCGGCTTTTCTGTGGATGAAAGCTTTCCTATTATTAATGCTACCTGTGTTTGTGTCCCGGTCCTT
This sequence comes from Laterallus jamaicensis coturniculus, assembly GCA_022605575.1. Lineage (NCBI taxonomy): Eukaryota > Metazoa > Chordata > Aves > Gruiformes > Rallidae > Laterallus > Laterallus jamaicensis. The sequence continues at coordinate 3,433,652 of JAKCOX010000021.1, read as the reverse complement.
GCCAATACAGAAAGTTACATTCTCTATATTCTCTCTCTCATACAGACATAATTCAGTTTGTTTCCCTGGGAGAGCTAAGCTCATGAGATTCCTTCAAAAACTGAAGCTTAAAGAATTAATCAAACTGCATCTGGGTTTGTGTTTCTTGCCCAGACCCTGAACACCCTGGGAGGAACACAGCGACAGTCACAGACCCAAAAATTATGGCCTCAACTCTGAGTTTTATTTCTATGTAGCTATGTTTATTGATCTGTGTATCAGTGTGCAATAGCAAATTAAGACACACGTATTCCAGGCTGAATAGCAAGGAGTGAGCAAACTTTGCAAATAGCCTGTTTTAGAAGTGGGGAAACCATTTGTCCGCATTTACACCCAGCTAAAGCTATGCTTTAGTGTGACTTCATGTTCTATTGATAAGACAGGACTTTGTAGGGAAACTCCTCTCCCTCCTGCAGCCACTGCATTATTTAGCATCGCTCTAGTACAGTCATCATTTGAAATCAACTTTTCAGGTTCCTGCATTGTACATAGTCTGAAAAATTCTGGAGTTAAACATGGGATTCAAAAGGTTCCCACATGCTAATTCAGAACGGTCTGCTCAGAACAGTTGGAGAACCTCTCCTCTGTCGTACAGCCTTATCTGCAAATATTCAGCCTGGTTGGCTTATCCTTCATTGCAGTGCCTTGAGCCAGCAACTTATCAGGATAATGTGCCTGGCCTGGAAGGTCACAGGAGAGGTGTCGGATGTGATATCTGCAGCATTTGGCTAGTGACTTGCCACATATGTTGTCAGGTCTGGGACTGACTCACAAGACAGAGCCCCTTGTAATACCCAACCTCCTTCAATCTGGAGCAATAGATGGCACTGTTGTACTAAAAACTTTGGCTGGCAAGGGAAGGGGACTCCAAGGTCCTGCTGAGGGCACCCTGTATCTCTGCCGCAAGAAGAGTGCCCCTCTTCTATCCTCAGTGCACCCTGCGATCCCCCCTTTGCCAGGGCTGGGAGGCTGCTCTGCACCCTTCCTTGGGTTCACCGCCCCCTTCAGCAGCTGCATCAAGAGAGAAACAGGATGATCCTCTCTCCTGTGTTTGTTGTTTGATGATTAATAGCTCCATGTGAGTAACGACAAAAGAGAAAAGTTACTTGTGTACACTGCTGTTATTGAATAGCAGACAGATTAAATGCTGCATGGTGCTGAATTTCCTAATGAGAGTATTTACTAGAATTTGTTTCCCTCTGTTGTCTGTGTGGTTTTTCACGCTAGCAGAGAGACTCCATTAATCATTAGGTTTTGCAAGGGACTATGTATTTTAGCAGCAAATTGTCAGTTACAATTCTTTGTTACTTGGTTTGTCCTCCAGCACTGTTTATTTCATTGTTCCCTATTAATCAAAGTAGCAGAGGTGAGGACAGCTAGGAAAGCTTGTGCTGGATGTTTCTGTTCATTCATTTACACTGTGGTTTGTTAGTCCTCCCATCGCTCTTCCTGGACTTACTCAAGCAGATCCACGTCATCAGCCCCGGGACCACAAGAAGGAAGTGCTGATTTTTAATTTTTTCTGAGCCAAAAATCTCAATTTTTTTAGTTACAACACTGAAAGTTGCAGCTTTGTGTGGTCATCTGAGGTGTTCAAAAGTTGAATCTCACACTCTCCTCAATGGTAGGTCAGCCTGTTCCATTTTGGAAATGGAAACAATAAAGCATGGATGTGTCTTGTCTGAGGTCACACAACAGCTCTGTAGTGGAACAGGGACTAGAACATAGACTCTTCAACTCTCCATTTTGGTTTTTCTCATGCTCTTTCTCTAGATTTAGTCATCAGACTGCACTAGAAAACATGATTTTCAGGTAGAATTAAACCTGAAAAGCTGCAGGCAGAATGCAGGTTCAAGTTCCAGTGATAAATACAGTCATAGAGCAATGCTGATCAACTACATTACTCATATGGAAAGATTATATTCCCTTGATCAAAATTTCTTTCTTAATAAGAAAGTCTATATGTAGACCTCAATGGTTTCTTTGAATTCTTACTGGCTTTCTAGATGCTTTATTCCTTTCATTCTCAAGTAGGAAGTGCTGTAAGTGAAGAAACTCCACTGGTGAAATATGAAGTTCAGATTCTTGAAACAGAATCCAATCACAGAATCATAGCATTCTTAGACTTTGAGCTTTAAGTGTTTTGGAAAGGTGATGCACTGCCAGGATTCTTTATTCAGTTTAAGTGTAGTCAAATATTTTTGTGTTCATCAAGAGCACAATAATTGTGAAGTGGGTTTTTAAAAAAAATATAACTATTGTTATTTCTCTCTTGACTGTGCACTGTCCTCACTCATTGAAAGCAGAGAAATTACAGGGGCTCACTGTCCACTTGGAAATCACTTTGGTGTAACCTGTGAAAAATATGTTCTGGGGTCCTGAAATGTTACTGCTCTCCAAATCAGTCAGAAACAGATTGAACAAGGATGACTGGTAGAAGGAGTCAAATGAATGGCTGTAGAAAGTGTCTTACAGTATAAACCAAACTTATTTAGTGCTGGAAGATACCACAGGCTAAAGTTCCACCAAGAGTTGGAAGGACTAGAGAAACACATACCTATGAATGTGTAAGGTTTACAAATGAGTATTTTCTCTCATACTTCGCTCACTTGGTCCCTACCTGTGACCTCCAGTTTTGCCCAATGGAAGCATGTGGCACAACTGGTGCTACACAGTTTCTATCCCAAAGTAGCTGCATAGAGATTTGTGATTGACCTGAGATTTTAAAAAAAGACGACATCAAGTGTTCAAGGGTATAATACAATTCAGATCTTCTTGCAGGTAATCCCTGCAAGTGGGCTAAAGCTTTGATTAATACACTTAGACAAATCATTCACTCAGCCCTAAATGGCAGAGTGAAAAGCTACCGGCATGGCTTGGTAAAGGAAGGATTAGAAATGTTTAGAAAAGAAAAAAAAAAAAAAAGAGTGAGAAGAACACCATGGAGTCAGTTACTGCTGCTGGGGAAAAGCATATCAAAAAAAGGATGACCAAAATGTTGTATTTTGGATAGGAGTTAAAATATCTTTTAATAATTGTGCTGGGAAGGAAAATTATTCATAAAAGGAATGAAATTTGTAAGGCTCTTCTAATGTCTGATCTACTGACCTGCCTTTAAAAATTATATTTAATGAGGCACCAAAGAAAGTGGAAAAAGAAACTAGAATCTGAAATGTGTCTTTTATAGTTTTTTAGGAAAACTAGGAAATAGTGATTTTTTTTTTCCTCAGTGTTCTAAAAAGTCCATCCAGCTAAGTCCTGCAGGGCAGCAGGTCTCTTGGAAAGAACTTTTGCCTTTGTGTTCAGAGTGGTCATTTAGAATTGGACTGTAAAGCCTGCCTAAAATATCCTTTGCCACTCAAGTCAGTAGTTTCACAGGAGCTACTGACTCCAATAAATATTGGTTTAGATGACAGATGCGATTTATTCTCTCCTTTTCAGCAGTGATCAGTAACAAGTGCATGAGACGCACAGGATACAATGTACAGGGCTTGAACAAGTAATACATACATCGTGCAAGGTTCTTTTCTAATCCAAGGCTAGCTAAAGATAGGCTTATGTCCCCAGGGGTGCAACTTGAAATTTATATCTAGTAGCACTACGGATGTTAATCCATTTTATCCTACTAGATTCTTTGAAATGTAATGTTAAACATGTCCTGATTCTCCACACCTGCAGTGGGGCTATTCATTAAAAATTAAGCAAATGTATATGTTTGTAGGCTGGGCCTGAGGTCTTTGAGAGATCAGAGCTTTGGAAAGCTGTTCTGCCACAGCTGAGTTAGAGGCTAAGAATAATAACATGGATATAAAGTTGCAGAGTGGCATAGCAGCCATGGAGAAAAATGGGATTTTGCACAGTATCTGTTCTGGCAGGACCTGGCAGCCAGACCGTGACTGTAGCACTATATTAAATCTTAGCAATATCCCTGAAGTTACTTTCTGTGTTATCTCGCATCAGGAACCACGTGGCTGCCCCACCTCTGAAATGAATAACCACCCATTCAATTAGAAAAGTCCTTTTTGTGAACAATTCTGTTAAACAGGGAGTGCTTCACAATTTTTCTGAAGGTCACTTAGATTTAGTCACTTCCAGCTGATTGCTGTGTCAGCAGCAGTCCTGCACCAGAATGAAGTTCAGCCGTCTGTAGATGATCAGAATGAAACTTAAGAAATCAAACCTTGTTTGGAGATGCTAAATGGAATCAAGGCTGGGCACAGACATCATGTGGCATTTGCATGAAATTCAAAGACTGTGGGGAAACAGACAACTACGTGGAAGTTACCAAGCTTTCTTCAGCTCCATTAATTGATCACGGTACTATTAGAGGACCTAGTGACTGGGTAACAGTGACTGCCAGAAGAAACCAACCTGAAATTGCTATCAAGTAGGAAAGAAACCATTGTGTTTATCTTACACTGCAATCAGTTGATGTCTCTATTAAAACAAAGCATCTTCCTAGAGGCATTCCTGTCTAGAGATCATCTGACATTCCACATTTCTCTCTCTAACATTTGATTCAACAAATCTAAAGTTAAAAGGGAATGATACTAACTGTTCCTTTGTCATAAATAGCAGTAATATTGACAGCCAAGAAGTTAAACCCAGCTATTCTGGTGAAGCTTGAAAGAATAAGTCAAAATCTGCAGCCTCAGGCCTTCTTTCTGTAGACATGCATCTCACTTGACTGTACAGCACCAACGAAAAACTGTATGTACCCTACAGGTTCCTTGCTACTTTGCAAAGCACCCAGGTACATTGCCACCTCCTCTGTGCACCCAAATTCTGAAATTCTTCAGAGCTACATGCTGCATCCAATAGAATATCAGAGTATAAACAAACACTATTAATGGAAATAAATTTCTTCAGGTCCCTGCTTATTAAAATACAAATAGGAAGTGCCCATTTCTGCAAAACACAAATTCTATAGAAGTGAGGATGTAGAATAAAAAATTAAGGATAGAGACATCAGTTACATAGCTAAATCCATGAGGCTGCCTTTTTCCTCCAGAGTAATGCTTTTGAAGTCTGACAGTTTGACACATTGACCCTTGGTAAAGAAAAAAGGTAGCTTGATTGTCTCACAACAAATAGGCATAAATGCAGAGATAAACATGTGATGGATGGTAGCACAATACCAGCCATTTTCAACCATGACAGAGATATGGATTGTTACCTTAAGACAAAACAGTGAGTTCCCTGGGATCAGTCCTTTCTGTGTGATCTGGAAGAGTTACCATAATGGGAGATGCCCTCATGGCCTGAACACAGCTCTCGTGTTGGTTTCAGCTATGTTTGTTTGATTACATGTAATTTCATGTAACATTTACATGTACACAAGAGGTGAAAACTGCATTTGAGGTGGGAAAAACAATGGCCTCAGATCACTTACCAATAACATGCTTTTTAGGCTCATAGGAGCTGACTAGAAACTAAGTAAAGGGCAAGAGAACTGTCAGATCTCTTCCACAGTTTACAAATGTTCTGGTTTGCTCCTTTAAGATTCACTAGTTTAGAAAGCTGATAGACAGGTGTTGTGATGTGAAAGGTAATATCAGAAGTGCTCACAGTACTACGGTTCAGGTTTGCAAGTGTAACTTCTGGCTTGATCGCAATCTTCATAGACAAATTACGTGATCTGTGCTTCTACCTTACACCCACTGAATGAGATGTGCCTTTTCCAAAGAGTATTTATTTCTAATCAGTATATATAACTATACTAGAGCAGCCTTTGTTTATCACTGTTCTAGCACCTTGAAGTCTCAATGTAGAGTACTGATTCAAATTGTAAGACAGCAAGAAATTTCCAGAAAACATTGCTTATGCAAAATTGGGGCAATTTTCGGCCTAACAAATAATTGTAAAAACTGTATCAGAAAAGCATTGCATATAACCAATGGTAACCTATTTTCCCACTAGTAACAGGGGAATGAGGGGACCTTCTCTAAAACAATGCTATTTCTGTTGCAGATCCAGCCTTTTATCCAAAAAAGGAGACAAAAATTGGAACTATCACCAACTACATTAAAGCTGAATCAACATTTGTGAAATTAGCAATGTAAAAATAAAATTATACTCTTTATCTCTTTTGAAAATATATTACTTTGAAAATGTTAGTGGTCAGTAGACTCCTACTTGACCATTAGGTATGATTAACTCTGGTTTTACAAACAAATAAAAATCTTGAGTTTCACTAAGCTCACAGAGCAATGGTACTACTTGAAGAGACCATCAGGGCAAAGGAATGGAAAAAGTGGCTGATTTAACTACTTAAAACTTCTTAAGATTAAGCAAAGTCTCTTCACTGACAAGCAGAGCAAATCATATTCAGGAACAATAGAAGTGAGCAGCAGTTTTCTTCCTTTGTAAAATGCAACTTACAAGTTGACTAAATTGTGCCTAAAACTACTCCAGTGCATGTTTGAGTAAAATGCCATTGATTCTATTACTTATTTTAGCACTTCCTTTCCAGTTTGATGTGCTTAACTGCAATATATGTCTAATTACCTGCAGAGGTTGACAGTCACTCACAATCAACCAGTACAATAGCATTGGCTGATTTTAATTTTTCCACATTGAAAATGCATCAATATTTCAATGAAATCTAGTATGTGTGGGAAAAGCTATCAGGTAAATTTTTTCAAATATGTTCTCCTTGTTTGTACACCTAATTCTGCTAAATAAACAGTATGAAATCCTGTCTCCTCAATCTCAGCTCTTCTCTTTATAAGAAGGTCACATTTCTTCCAAAACTTTGGAGGAAAATGAGCTTCTTAAATACTTGCAGATGTAAGAGCAAACTTCCATCAAAACACGTAGAAAGTGTTGGTAAAAATGCTACTCCTTAACAGCAAAATCCACCATTATGGGAGCTGCTGCTTAATGGGCAAAGAATAACTGAAATAAAGATTGAACACATGCTACATAAGAAAAATAACATAGTGTAACTGGAAATATAGGATGAGGAAGGTCTGTCCACATTAAGCTGTTAAAACCCCCCTCATCTCTGCACAGCCTTTGTAATTGCAGAGCTCTCATTACCTTGGTTGTATCCTACTAATTTCCATTAAATCAAGCATTAAAAATTTCTCATTTAATAGCAGAAACACATCTTGAAGCTTAATTACAAATACTTTAATACTCATCAGCCAGTAAACTGTTAGATAAATTGTTAGGAACTGCACAGAAACTGTACATTCTACAAGCAGCTAGATATTCACATTCAAATTTGAAAAGTGTTTTAGTAGTTAGATCTACAGCTTCTTCAAACTTAGATGTTTACAACATTCTGTAAGTTCAATAAGTATTCATATCTGCATTTTATAGAATAAAGAGCAAAAAAATCTGCTATAAACATAACTTCTGATTAACTCATCTCTTACATCAGTCTCTTTCTCTGCCTGACCCCATTTACTATATTTTGATTGGCAAGCTGAAGTTTTTTGAGTGAAATAACTTATCACAGAAGTTACAGCTAATACAAGTGAGGCAGGGGCTGAAGTTCAGATCTCATAATGGTTCATTTCAAGGAAAAATTAGGACCCTGCCATTTGTCACAGTAGGTTTGAATTTTCCATGTGTTTCTATATTAAAGAACATATAGTTTTAACTAAGTAGGAGAAATTAATTTACTAGCATCTGATACAGAAGATACAGTCTGACCCTCATTAGTAGCCCCAGAAATGCACTGCTCTGTCCAAAGGAGCTGCAGAAAATCTGCACCTCAATTAATGAAGATCTGATTAAGCATATAAATGAAATATGCATGCTATTTCTCTTTAAGCTGCCACAGGAAATCCCTAAAATATCCAGACAATGGTTAGAGGAAGTCTACACTTCGTAAGTTTTGAAGTAAGCTGCTCTGATTTGAGGCACAAGTGCAGCATTGTTTATATCTTTGTTCTGAAACAAAGCATGTTTGGGGAGAAGGCTGTATCTTAGCACAAAGGTGAGTAATTACTGTTGGTTTTGCACTGCTTTATCAGATAGCATCACCTTTTCCCACCATGCTTGGAGAAAGCATCATTCTCCTTTCATTGTGAAAATGACAAGGAAAGTGGAGACTCAGATACCAGAGAAATCTGTTCTGAATATATCCTGTCAGAACAGTGCATATTAGTCTGAGATGTGGGTGCATGTCTCTTTGCCTCTTGCTATTCTTTACATATATATACACACATTCTTTGCAGACAGTTCTTCTACAAAATTAATGGAGAAGGTCCCACTAAGTATTTACATCATCTTTCTTTTATGGCAATATTTTTCTAACTGGGTTATCGCTCTATCTAATTAATAACTAAGCAAAGAAATAATCCCTGGGCCAATGACTAAGAAAGTCTTGGTAGAATTAGAAGTAAAAAGTAGACAGACCTACTCCTGATGTACATATGTAGCACAGTAGTCACTAAGATCCAGCTGATCAAGTACCATACAAACCTGATTGGAAATTTTAAAACCATTACCTTTGAATAAAGATAAAGATATTTGTCTCAATATCTTTCACAAAAAAAGCATAATGATTTGACCAGGTTCATCTAAGATCTCTCAGGCAGCAAAGTTGGATTTTTCCATTCCAAGTTTGGCATCTTAAAGCACAAGCACCACAAGATAGCACTCCATCTACAAGAAGTAGAAGTGCAGATTTTACCAAGAAATTAGCAATTTAGGATGACTTTCCTCACTGAGGAGCACTTTCCCAGGGCATCAAGGGGGGAAGGTGAAAAATCAAACTGTTAATTAGATTACATTCTTACAGCTAGAACCTGGAAGCAAAGCAGCCTTAAATGTGACTACTTTTAAGTAATTTTCTTGTCTTTAGTGTGTTTGTTAAAGGTTACAGGAATCTCCAGGGCATAGCTCTTCTCTTTTCTTTTTCTTTTTTTAATGATGTTTAGGGAATTAGCTAACAGTGGAAGGCTTGTTCTGCTCCCCTCTCTCATACTGAGTACTGCTCCATTCTGTGAGCAGTGTCAGTGATGTATGATGCTTGACTTAAATGTCACCTTGACTGAGGCCATATGTCTCACACTAGACATTTAGCAATATAACCATCTCATTCACTAGTACAGTAAAAAGATATCTAGATAGAATTAAATGATAGATTAATGTTAGAGTGTGTGTGCTCATAATCCTGGACCTTATTATCAAATTCCTAACTGTACCCCTCTGGTGAGCTTCCTTAGGAGATGCTGGGCCTGATTCTAACCTATTTGGGTTATTCCCCTGTTTGGGGAATTTCAGCTGTCTAAACCTAGTGAGAGAGTTAGCTCTTTGTGAACTTTCATTATTTAGCATTTACTTCTTCCAAGACTGTATTCTCAAGCACATCACTGGGATGAGTTCTTTTACAATAGCCAGGTTTCCTTCAATGCAGTACAGCACATACCAATTCACCAAATTAAGGATTTTTTCACTAGAGTGCCAGAAGGAGTGAAGAGGTTAATTTATAACTCCTTGACAAAGAGTGCCCTGCATTATTTATGATCAAGATCCATTAGGGAATCTTGTCCTTGAGATTAAGCAGCATCTCTTTTTTCCATTGGGCAGGAGGGGCTCAGATGTGATCATATAGCTCTGCAGTGCTTTTGTATCCAAAACTGCTTTCTGTGTGTTCTGAAAGAATGTAAGAAGAGAAGATATGGAGTTCCCTGAAGCCTGAGGAAACAAGAGGTTCAATTTTTCCACCCTCCAGGTATGCAGGATGTGGCAGAGAGGCTTGGCAGCCCAGGCTTCCATGGTCTTTCAGATACGATTTCTGTGGCTTGACACCTGAAAACATCATCCCAGAATCCAAACTGTTGTGGAGATAAACAGATCCCAAAGACAGCTTCTGAAAATTCTCTGCACCTTTGTTTTTCCCCCTCTAATTGGGTGAAGTGAGAAGATACCAAATTATCCCTGATTTGCAGGTAGTCCTTGGATACTCCTTTTGCAAGTAAGGCAATTTTAGAATCAGAGTCACAGGCTGCACCCAGTAGGAAGGCTAGATACTACATTGACATAAAAATGAAAACCTTTCATGCCTCATCACTGGAAATGAAGGTCCACTTGAATGACCAAGTAAGGGTTTCCCTCAGTCTACCACTAAGTATGTATGATACAGATTTCCTGAAAATCCCTATGTTCACTGGATTGTTCACTTTCACCTTTCTTACTCCACCATTTCAGTGAGAGACAGAATTGTTTCCAAGTGATACACTGACGCAGCTACTCTGTGTAAACATAGAGCCTTAACCTGAGTCTGCACAGACTCATCACCTGCAGCTTCAATAGATGCCTGTGAGGAGCTGTCACCCAGCTACTCTACTCAACTTGGTGTGTAACTACATACAGACACTTACTGACCTCTGCATCCTGACTCACGGAGATGCCTTGAATCAGAGTAGTACCTTGTGATGAGGAAATGCAGGAAGACCAAGATGTGGAGTCATTTCTGCACATGCACAGAGGCTGATATATCATCCATAAGTCTTATCACCTTTATTCCTGATAACTGCCTACTACCATCAATATTAGCCTAATCCCATTTTAGATTGTCTTTATACATCTTGGGTATTGTAGGGATGCTCAGCTACACAGCTTGAGAGATGTACCCAATTGCTATTTTTTATTTCTTGAGTCATTTAATATAAATAGAACAGCATAGTTTTGGTGTTTATTTTAACAGCTATGGGAGGTTGTAGAAAGAGCCATCCCTGACTTGAAAAGGTTTAGAAAGCTTTTAATCATATTCTGTGCAATCTAAAGGATATTACAGAATGGACTATGGAGGTACATTACTGTTCCTATAACAACATGATGTCAAATTAATCACTGAGTAATAATTAATAGGGAAGAAGATTGAGTATTGAACAATTTCAGCCTTGCCTTGAACAATATAGCATGGCATACTAGCTATTGAAAAATAAGATTTTTAAACAAGCTTTAATTTCACAATTAGATAATCCAAAATGTATGGGGGGGGGGTTTCTCATGACAAATACTTCTCTAATTTTCCAGTTTCTTCCTTTCCTTAGCTAACCAAGGATAATTGCAGCTGGAATGGAGAACAATAAAGAACAGTGTATTTTCAGAGCTTATGTACTGCAGAAAACTTTCCCATATAAAAATACATACTGAAATTAATACATCAATACAGGCTTTGTGAAAAAACACACAACAGGAAAAAGCTATCTGCTCTGGTATTACTATTTTAAACCCTGGAAAAGTTCCCTCAAACTAGGAGAAGTCTTAATTTCTTTTCCTGTATCATAATGTTATTTAAATGCCCGGCAGTGGAAATAAGGCTTTTGTTCCTAGAACTGACCACTGGTAACATACAGGATGTGCCAAACACCGCAGGTTAAAATAATAGACTGGGGGAAGGCTGTTACTATTCCACTTTGAAAGAAAAGAATAAATCTAGCTGTCATCAGTCATGAACACTACAGCAGAAGCTGGACATAAGTTGTAGTGCTGTGATTCATTTTTCTGGTCAGATAAAGAAGTAAACTTCAAGTAAAGGCCTGAAAATACTGAATTGTGTTACTTGGAGTAATCAGACTTCCAAGGGAACTACTAGAAAAACAAATTTCAGGGTAACATCAAGAGCTTTTGGAAATCAAAGTATTTTTCCATTTAAAAATCAGGATTTTTCTTTGTGTAAAAGAATATATGTATGAAAAGGAAAATATTTGGGGAAATGAAGATTTTCTCCAACTGTACTTAATAGAACTTTTTCCCTTTATTCTTTGGGGCAGAGCTAAATGGTCAGAGTTTCTTTAAGACTTTCAAGATTCTTTAAATGGTTTGGTTTTTTCTCATTTGTATATCAGAATCATAAAATAGTTTTGGTGATTTTGCTGACCTAGGTGCAGGACTTTGTGCTTGGCCTTACTGAACTGTATGTGGTTTGCACAGGCCCACATGTCAAGGTCTCTCTGGGTGGCATCCCTTCCTTCCAGCATTTTGACCATACCACACACCTTGGTGTTGCCCACAAACTTGCTGAGGGTGCACTCAATCCCACTGTCCATGTCTGAAAATGAAATCACCCAGTGCCAGTCCCCTACTGACCACTGGGTAATGCCACTTGTCACTGGTATTGATTTGGACATTAAGCCATTGACCACAAGTCTTTCAGCATGACTGTCCAGCCAATTCCTTATGCACCGAGGGGTCCATCCATCAAATCCATGTCTCTCCAATTTATGTTACCAGTACCAGTGCTGTCAATCGGTACTAGATACGTGGAGTAAGATATATTTCCAATGCTGTCCAGCATGTTACAAGGGTTATTGTTAAAAAGCCAACATCGATCCACTGTAATTGAAACTCAGATAATATTACCACTGGACCAATGGTTGACATTTTAGTGACAGGCATAAAACTAGCACAATTCCGAGAGATATTTTGCCAGCCCCCTCTTGCGGACAAAGTATGTCTCATACAACACAGTCATTACCTTTAGGCAGCAAAGTTTTTTTCACCAAATTGCTGTACAGAGCTTAAGAAGTATTAATGTCATGTGGAAGACTGGCACTCAGTTTTACCTCTGCTCAGAGCATCTACACTCCACCTACCTATGTTACTAAAAACAGACTTTTGGAAGGAAACAACCTTCAGGAACCATAGCGGTTAAGGAAGTCTCCTATTACTGAGTTTAGAACACAAACTTCAGAGTGAGCAAGTTGTCTTACATCTATTTGGACTTGCATAATTTATGGCTAAACTTTTGGAAACATCTAGTGATAGTAGGCACCCAGGGCAAGAGACCCAAGTGAAGGAATCATCCCTCAACTCCAACACAGCAATTCTTTAATTCTTCTAGCATGATTATATTTTAAAGGGATCTCACTGGTTTTACAGACAATAAGAATTTTGACAATTATAACCAAGACACCTAGAACAGGGTAATAAAGTCTTATATATCAGTGTATGTTTACAGGTAGTAAGTGGTTAGTCAGGTGAAGCAGGATGACCTTGCAGTAAAACGTAAGATAGTAGTTATTGTTATTGTCAAAGACAGAAACGTAATATTTCAGTATCCTGACAGGATAAAAGTAATTACATACTCCAAGAGTTTAAAAGAATTTAGATTTTTTTCTTAATCTCAAACTTAATTTTTAAGCTCTAGTGCCTTGGAAAATGGAGTGCTAGATCAAGAATCTTTGTAATCCATTCAGTTATACCTGCTTAAGATATCATTGCATTTATACCAACCCCTTATCACAGCAAAAAAACAAAGACAAACAAGCAAAAAAGCCAACAAGAACAATGAAATAAGAAAGGAGTCACTCTATGTCTGTCATGTTTGTAATTGTTATGCTCCTTCCAATTCAACTTACTGTTTTAAAATACAACTAATATTTGCTGGAGTAGCAATTGTTTTTGGAATAAGAATCAAGGCTGCAATAGGAAAGACTGAAGCACTACAGCATAAGAGAGTTTTGGTGCTAAAGAGTGCCAGTGATCATTTCTCCTGTTTTCTGTGGATGAATTTTCCACTCTGGTAATAGAAAACAAGACACTGTCTTTGTGCTCACCCAGTGAACAGACTACACAAGAGATAGGAACATATATGGTTATCTGACTTGTTTTGTCAGAATAGTTGCAAAATATTCTTCAAGGTTCAACTATTACCTAAGCTAAAAATAGAATGCAGAACATGTCATTCTAGAAATCAACACTGGAACCTACTGAGGGACAGAACTGAAACAGTTTTAAAATGCAACATCTGAGTCTCCCTCTCCTTTTGAAACTACACTGATGAGATATGACTGGAGTATCCTAATATTGACTGATGAACAACTTCCAGTAGCAGTAATAGATTTATCATGACAACATTATATTCAGTGTCAAAACCAAACCCATGACTTTTTGTGGGGGGATTTTTCTGCTGTTTTGGGAAATCAGTACCAGAATGTCAGGGTTAAAGTGGGTATAAATGCATTTAGCAGGCTGATCTGGATGTTCAACCTAGTTTATTCTGCCATTGCATCAACAAACCAGAAGAGTTAGTCTCATGTGATGTAGAAAATTACTGTGCATATAGCATCCACTAAATACAGAGAAGAGCATGGTACTGTAAATGTGGTTTTTCACATGCTGAAAAGAATAATCACTTCCCTCAAACTACAGCCTTGCAAACATTGCTTGGTATGTGGCTGGCCTTTAAGTCACTTCTAACTCATGCTCAATTTGTTCTTCAGAAGGACCTCCCCACCCAGTTTTGCACAGCTGCTGTCTAGTAACTTGGCATGTAGCCTCCTGTTGCTTGGGGTTATTACATCTGAGATACAGGACTCTGCATTTGCTCCTGTCAACCCATGTCTCTAGCCTGTTGAGGTCTCTGAATAGCAGCTGTACACTCCAGTGTATCAACAGCTGTCCACAATTCATGGACTTGCTGAATGTACATCCATCATCATCAAGAGGAGTAAAACAGATGATAAACACTATCAGCTGCAGTACTGACCCCTGAGGAATGCCAATATAAATGAGCTACCAGCTGGTAGGGAAAGTAGCTGACATAAGCAGAGAAACAATCCATAATTCCTTGTAAGAGTTGTGGATTGTGGCAATCTCTTCAACTTGAAGAAGGAAAAGTACAAAATTTGGTATTCTGCATCGCTGTGGGCTGGAAACCAACTGGCTGAATAGGGACTATATGCCCATAATATATAGGGACAGCATAGCAGGCAGACCAAGGGAAAAAGTAGCCTCCTCCAGTCAACATTGTGCCTCAACACCTGAAAGACTGAAGTGAGTTTTGTCCCTACACTTCAGGGGGGATGTGGAGACAACAGAGACTTTCCAGTGGAAGGCTGATAATATGACCAGGGGTCTAGAACATGTAACTTAAAGAGGAAAGGTAGAGAAAACTGTACTTTAGTCTGGTCAAGAGCAAACTAAGGGACAATAGAAGCATGTAACTTTTTACAGAAATCACCAAGACAACAAAGCCCAACTCTTCTCATTAAAACCATTAAAAAAAGGAACAACCCCCAGAAGTTGTGTTTTGGTATATTCAGACTGGACATTGAGGACAACAAAAATTACCAAGTTGCTGGATTACATTGAGAGAAATTACACAGAGACTATGGAATCTCCAGCCTTGAGGTTTGAGATCCTGCTGGACAAAGCCATGGCTGACCTGATCTAGTGCTGAAAATAATCCTGCTTTACATAGGTAACTGGACTATATAACCTCTCAGAGGCCACATCCAAACAGAATTTCTACAAGCCTTTCTTTTTCATAATATTATAATTAGGAAAATGTACTTTCCTTAGCATTCATCACTAAAATCCACAAAATGTAGGGTTCTGCATGGGTTCTGATGGGAGTTTCTTGATCTCATACCAGTCTTAGAATTTTGCAAGGTCTGGACAGCCTTCAGGGAATTCTCCAAATGCAAGGCACAATATCTGCTGTTTAGGAATATAAGAAAAAGACTTCTTTGTTCATCATGTCTAATCCTTGTTATCATAGGAAACCATGTAATGACTATATTTGATTTGCTGCCTTTATTAACTGAAGATGCTATCTACACTCAAATTCTCACAGGTGCAATATTGAGGTCTTCAGGATCACTGGGCTGGGAGCACAGTTCATAGAAAGTAATATTCCATTCTTAAGACTCTGCATGCCTCCTAAATCTGATGGATTTGCTTTCTGATCCTGTATAGATAGAGAGCATTCTAATTAAAGACTTGTGGGACAGTTGCATCTGGTTAATTCATAATGAGTTTGGTTGCATAAATATTCCTTTTGCAGATATTCAGTGGTTGATTGCTCTTTCTGTTTTCCAGCAAGATATTTTAGTATCTCATAATGCCATTAATTCTTTCAAAATCAGGCAATTCTAAAAATCAGTCTTATGGGTAAACATCTTACCTTGAAGGTCAACACAAGCACTATACCCAAATTCAAATCGAGTCACAATTTAGAAGAATACAGATCTCAGTCCTAATTTGACCTCCTCAAATGACTTCAATTTAATATTCAATAGGAACAGAACCTCTGTGCTGAATACCATTTAATGCAGATGTTTTAAGCTCTGCATTGTTCATCTGAGGTTGTACTGTGATATCTCCTTTTATATAAAAATCTAGTTTAAACAGTGCTATGAAGTTTGTCAACATAAAACGTTCATCTGTACAGAAATATAACAGGCTTTTTACTGCAGGGACCAAAGAGTCTATAGTATTTATAACACAAATCAAACAATTCTACCTCTCTAAATTTTGTATACCACTTATATTTTCCAGTGGCAGATGTAGTGGGAAAATACACCAAAAAAGATTCTCCTAAAAGAGCCAGGCAGTATTGCCTTCCACAGGAACACATCACATTTACACACTTAAAGTAGAACAGGAAGGAAGGGGAGCATTTTGGCAAAACAGAGCAATATGCATTTCTCCCTCTAACCCCTTGATGTGCACTTGTTCCCAAAAACTGATGATGAGAAACACCCTGACAACAATTTCAGCAAAAAATTTGAAGAGGGTGACTAGTCACCTCCATTGCTGTGCTTGTGCCGTTCAGGTATTTGCTAGCTGGGTGGTAAGGAGCTAGAATACAAGGCTAATAAAACCTGTGTTATTTAGTCTGTGATGCAGTTCTTCCAGGGGCATGCAATCTTAGAAGATTGATTAGTCTATTTATTGTGCAAGCTTGGAAAATGCAAAAGTGATTAGACAGCAATTTTTTAAATCCTGTTCTTTACCTCACCAGTAGCATAGCCCTCTTGGTATTTCCTACACTACTATAAGGTAAAGTTCAGACACCAGCATGGAAAAAATTTGAAGGACAGTTTGACTGCATTATCATGAGGACTGGGGAAAAAAGCTTTCCACCTTCAGCAAGGCTAACAAAGTTTACAAAAAAAGTTCTACTCAAGGAAAACAGGCTGCTTAATGCACAGATCATTGCTAGGTAGATCAACTCCAACTCCCATCAGGTCTCAGCCTGCTCAAACTGAAGAAAGCAGCAGAAATTCACAGTATTTCAGTACAAGCTCACACAGACACAAAGAAGTGCTGACTACCTGCCAATGCTGTGTAGTGAGTGTTCCTGGGAATATGCAGGGAATGTGTTAACTTTGTGTCTGAGATTGGAATTTCTCTGAAGTAGCTACTTAAAATACTGGGGACTACCTTCTTACATTTTGCCCAGTTATTTTCACAGATGCAGAGGTACTGTGCTGACTTAATCTGGAGTCTTGTTTTCCCTCATATCTACATACCAGCTAGCTATACTGAATTTTAACCCTTTTTTACAAAGTAGGAATCTTGCATGACTTTTAATGAGGGCAGCTAGCTAAGCTATATCTGGAATAATAAGGCAAACAATTCACTCCTATCCATAAACCAGACTCAAATTCTCATCATTTGCCTCACAAATCTTACCAACATAGGTTATTTATGACTTCATTCAGCAGTTGGTAGACACAGCTAAAGTTCTTTTCATCCCCCTAGTTTCCTCTTTGGAAAATAAACGCTTAAAGATGCCATAAGGACAATCTGCTTTCCAGACCTGTCACTCCTCTCAAGGCAGCACTTTGAGCTGGTTAACTTCTTACAACAGTATTAGCAATACCTATGCAAGAAAAGTCTAGAACCAAGCCATCAGATCATACTTAAAATGCAACTACTGAATTAATAGAGTGTAGCTTATTTTCTGTTAGGAAAATATACTACTTGCATTTTCACTGAATCCTTTTCTCATTCCTGCAAAAGAGTTGCGAACTTTACTTAATTATGACTATTGCTTACTCCTTGGTGTCCATTCCAAGTGACAGAAATACTGTGCCTGGGCTACAGAAAAGACTTCATAAGAGAAACACTGGGCTTCTGTACAATATGCAGCTTTTCAGAGGACTGCTTGAGTGTATACCGAGAGTGAAAGGCCACAGACAACTTCTTTCACAGATTTCTCAGTGCAAGACAGCTGGAAGCTGTCGGTTCAAGTTTTTTAGATCTCTTGTTCTTCACCATCTCTCAGAAGTGGAACAGGCTGCCCAGGAATGGGGCTGAGTCACCTTCCCTGGATGTGTTTGAAAACGGGTAGATGAGGTGCTCAGGGATATAATTTAGCGCAGGACAGGAATGGTTGGGCTTGGTGATCTTAAAGGTCTTTTCCAACCTTGTGATTCAACAGAGGAATGGATTTTTCTCATGGTCTTCCAGACATATTCCTAGTACTGAGTGTAGCAAAATGGGCTAGGTCCTGGAGTATTAGTTTTTCTTTAGAAAAGGTAAGGTCTTATAGTAGACAAGAGCATACTCTGGCACTCTCTAGTGCCTCTTTCCAGCCCCATTCTGTTTAATACTCCTTGCTGATCAAAATATTCACATAATGATACAGAGAGAAAGAGGAGAAAGTGCCATGATAAGACTGAGTCTGATCCCTCCAGAGCTTTTGAAGAGAGGCCAGTGCCTTAAGTGAGCTGACAGTCAACTGGAGCTTTAATAATTTCTGATGGCTCAAGTTTTGGGGTTGATCTCACTTAATAGTGAAGATAGCAGTAACATAGTCCTGTGTCTCATTAACACCAGACTAGAAATACATTGGCAGTGTAATGCATATGCTGCTCAAAGGACCCAAATGTTTGATAGACACTTCCATCAGCCTTTTGGAGGGCAGGAGCACAGACTACTTAGTACACAAGTAGGATAGTGGAATTCCATGCTTGGTTTCAGCTCTGATGCTCTTTTTACATTCTCTGACCTTCAAATAATTTTAGCTTTCTTTCCTGATATTTAATTTTTCACAGGTACAGTGAAAGCCTTGTAAGAGCACAGCTACAGTGGAGAGTGCGGTATTCTTTTCCTTTGTGAAAAAATTTGAAAATTCCTTTCAGATATGGATAAAGACAATTTCTGACAGTAAAACAAGCAAAATCCCTTGATACAGTTTGATAATTCTTCTTGCTTGATAATTCATTTGAGATAAAAGCTTTTTATTATAGAAAAAATGAGCCTAAAATACAGTACTACTGAAATATAGACCCAAAAAACCTCATCCTGTGGCTTTCCTTGAGCTATAGAAAATAAAATATTCTGAACACTCCTTTTATCAGGGCCTTTTAAATGGAATAATTTAAGGGAAAAACAAACAGCAATTGTATGACTGTAAAGAGAAATTAGCATTTTGCTCAAAAGGAATGGCAATTAGCAATGATGACATTGTGATTTATACTAATTGAGATTAAGTCAGACAAAATGGCAACATTAGTAATCATTTGAAGTACTGTATTACTCATTGTACGGTGCTTTGTAAACATCTCTCTTGAAATTAAAAAGTAATTAGTAGCATTTTAGTCATTTAATTCATTATAATTAGGATTTTAGGGAAACTGCAGCCCTGCTGTTGGAAGCCTTTAAGGTTTTGAATTGAGGGAATGTGGATTTTTTTAAATCAGCTTTTAGTGATGGCTCATTTTTATGGTCTACAGAGGCAAATGGTATCACAGTAAGGCACTTAGAGGTGGCCTAGAATGGACATACGCATCCATCTCAATACAGTGATGTGTGGACTGATGACTTGGAGAAATGCTGATAAGACTACAGAGCCAACTCTAGATCTCAATTCAAAGTCGATCTGGACAATTAATAAAAAAAACTTACTTCCAAGGGAAATTAGGTATGTTTGGTGTGAAAGAGGTTGTTATCTGAGCACAACATGGGACACATTTGTCCTTACACAGCATCCAGGCAAAGGATACACCCGAGTTATATATCCACCAAGTGCTTTAAACAAGTGAAATTTCATCTGAGGGCAAGCTGTGCAGAACTAGCCTTGTCAATGATCAAAAGACACACTGGCAGAATATGCAGTGTAACTGACATCCACTAGTGCAGGTAGTCAGCTGGTTCAAGGAAGGTGCAAAGCCCATACCCTAATATATCCCATTTACCTCCATAGAACTTCTGGTTGGTTGTGCATTAACAGGGTGTGATAAGAAAAAAAATCAATGCCCCTAGTTTATCTTTGATTTATCTGTGCTATCCATCAACTCAAATAGGTACCTGGAACAATGCTGAGCTTCCTCTAAAACCTATTTCAATGTGTGTATAGAATTTTGATTATGCCCACTCATAACTAAAGTTTCTTTGTATTCAAACTGCTGAGCAACAGCTAAGAGGCCTGAGGGAGAATGTTAGAGAACGTTGCAGGACAACAGTCAATACTACTCATTTACCCTGCCTTCTTAGAAAAAACTGTTCTGTTGACACAGAACATACCGTGAACTACCTTGGAAAGATTCTTGGTCCTCATAATATCTATCATCCAATTTGAAAGTTAACCATGGCTCTTTACCACAAGGGCTCCATAATTAAGACTGATTGTAGCTAGTTGCTGGGTGTTGCTAAGAAAAAGATCAAAGGGAACTGTTTAAAGGAACATCTGTAAACTGACCATCCTGGAACACTCAAACTAATACATAGAGAGACAGTTTGGCAGTGAAAAACTAAGTCCAGCTATCCTTCACTGAACTGCCTTCATTATAATACTAAGGAACACACCTACAGGTCAAGACAATCCTTACCCACATGAAAACCCTTTCTCCACACACAGTGATTAAAGAGGATGGTAGAAAAAATAGCCAAATTCCATGTAAATTACAGGCCAGTCACTATATCTGGGAGCATCCTACCTTGTCACATTTGTGTACAAATATAACAGCACTGGCTTTGGGTGTGCCTGAAATGTGGGAACCCACCAAGTACCTGAGCCTGAATAAAAGCAGTATCTCTCCTGTGTGAGGGGGAATTGGCTTGTTGCACACCAGGTAATAGATCTGTTTTTTGGACAATGCTATGATGGCACCCCCTGAATGACACATGAGCTCCCAGGTTTTTTACTCTATATATACAGATGGAAGTTACCAGAATAAAATTAGGTTCATTAGCTGGTGCAAACAGCTTCAGTCTTTCTGGATGATAGCTCCAGCCCACTTAAACTGCTCAAGGACAATTTTGGACTCCCACATAGATGGCTTGTTGATTTCTTCAAGGATGTCTATGGTCAGGATGTATTCAGTCACTTCAGGTGACAAGTTAGTCACATTTTGAGAAGCACAGACTTGCAAGAAGTTGATGAAAAAGTCTACTTTATATTAGACTTTATTCCCACTGCAAGCTGCCAACAGGCTCCAAAAAGCACATCTATACAGTCTATGCTGGCTATGTGTTTCCCTTCTGTTCTCATATCAGCTGTGAATGTAATAATCTCTGATAGCTGTAACATTCCAGAAGAAAGGAATTGCCAGTGCAGGAGAACTATGTTTTGTGAAAAAATTTTTGAAGTTTGAAGTCTGTTTAATTCTAATGGACAAACCCAACATCATCTGTGTACAAAAAGAAAGAGGGAAACCACAGGAAAACTAGCCTACTAACAGCTTGTAGCACAACAGGAATGTTGGTTAAGGAATTCAAAGCCAGACCTTGAACCAAAGTGCTGCACATCCAACTCAGACCTTTTGGTTTAAGGAAACAGATGCTTTACTTTTCTCAGTCTCTCTTGTTGGGATTGTTTCATCAGTGCTAAATAATTTAGCACTTAGTGGGGCAAGGAACTGACTCACTGCTCTGAGTCATGCACATAGGACAGAAGAGTTCATGATTTGCACACTGGGACTAACAGGTCTCACTATTGTGATTATGTTCATTTAACAGGGCTGGCCTTTCTGTCCCATTCAAAGTTATGTAAGCAGCTGTAACACCAGTAAATTCTGTTTCTAACAAAATCTGAGTCAAAACTGCAGCCAGTCATACTGAAAACACCGCAATCTGTTTATTATGTTAGTAAAAGAAAAACTAAATGTAGAATTGTGGAAAGAGAAAGGAGCTGAAAGTCTAGTTCTGTCTGTCCCCACAGAAACACCAAAGATGTCTGAAAAATAAAGCTTCAGCCCCATTGTATTAATTTTAAAATAAACACAATAAGGAACCTTGGGGTCCTACTTTCTCTTCAATCTCTACAATGAAAACAGTGTTTGACACACTGGGGTCAAGTGTTCTTGTCACATTTATATATGTTTACTTGGTGAAGCATTATAATGTCTTAAAAATATACCCAAAAACCATCATGGTAAGTGCATCTGACAGAAGTAAAATACAAATTACAAAAAAACAGCTAGTTTTTTTCCACAGATGGGTTGCAGAAAAGGAATGGCAGAACACAGTAAAACTGGAAAAAGCAAAAAGTCTGTCAAGCTGGAGGGTGTCTATTTTGACACGAATTCTAAATGTAGAAACAAGATTTTAGCAGCAGATTCTTATAATATTTGGAGCTGTACAACTGACAGTGGCAGGCACAGAAAATTTATTCTAAGAATCATATTGCAGCTCTGTTTACCAAATGGATTGTTGTCATGCTCTCTTTTTTTGAAGTCTTCCTCAGGGGTTACTACTAATCTACTTCTCACTGGGCTTTAATAGATTCTCTTTAGTTAAATATCAATGACTTTGTTCTGACTCTCCAATTCCACAGCTCCTTCATGCAGTTCTTGCCCAATTCTCCTTAGCTGCTTGTCAGCATATTTTTAACTAAGGGACAGAATGGAAGACAGCCTAGTCAAGAGGGCTCTCTAGTACTGTTGTCACCACCTTTTGCTGTTCTCAATTCAGATGTGATCCCTTTTTGTACTGTTATTATCCCTTTGTTTATTCACAGGGTTAGTTTTTTCCGGAAATTCAGCTCCTCATTCTGGAACCTGCTCTCTGATGTCCTGTCATCTGATTGAAGTGTCACTTGTGCAGAATCAGACTCCTAATTAATAGTTGGTCAGAAGCATTACAGTGAGCTATTGTGCTAAACAGGAAAGTGGAAACAGCATGGTGACATCTGTTTTTACACCTGAATTGTTTCTGATCCCTACAGAAGCCAAATGACCTGGCATACATTAAAAGTGACACATTACTCTGCTGTCTTCTGGGTTTATTGTTATTGTGGCTTTAATTAATGAAAGAATGTTCCTCTGCAAAAGAACTCTCCCATTTATGGCAGATGCCTACCTGATTTTGTAGCAGTCACTTGAAGAGCAATGAAAAGTTAACCCAGAGTATTTTATATGTATCTACAGGATTTTGTAGTAATCTGGGAAGACTGAGTAGCAGCCCAGGGCACTGCAAGTGAACTTATTTAAACAGTTTCCTAAGATAATTCAGTGTTAGAGGCTCCCCCTTTTGCTGCACCCTTCTAGTGAAATATCAGGACATGTTTAATCGCCACAGAGAAGGTAGAACTTCAGTTGCATAAGCTCTTTTATCCTGACTTTGGTATTGCTGTGTTACACCTAAAAGTATACCCAGCTCTGAGGTCCCCAGTACAGGAAAGATGTAGAGCTGTAGGAGCCAGTCCAGGAGGGCCACAAAGATTATAGGGCTGGAGCACATCTATGAGGACAGGTTGCAAATTTGGGTTTGTTCATCTTGGAGAAGAGAAGACTCCAGGGTGACCTAATTGTAGTGTACCGTACTTAAAGGAGTCCTACAGGAAGCTTGGAGAGGAAGTGCTCACAAGGAAATGTAGTGACAGGACAAGCGGCAATGGCTTTAAGCTGAAAGAGGGTAGGTTTAAGTTAGACATTAGGAAGAAATTCTTTACTGTGAGGGTGATGAGACTGTCACAGGCTGCACAGAGAAGCTATGGCTGCCCCCTCCCTGGCAGTGCTCAAGGCCAGGTTGGATGGGACTTTGGGCAACCTGATCTAGTGAAGGTGCTTCTGTCCATGGCAGGGGCTTGGAACTAGATCTTTGAGGTCCAATCCAAAGCATTCTATGATTTACACATGCCATCCACTTGATTTTTTTTACATGATCTCCTACTTCAAATTAATTTTCTACATTTTATTTTAGTTTTTCTCTTCATCTTCTCCTTTGTCTTCATCTCCCATCCCATCACCTAGTTCTACTAGGTAGAACACAAGCTTTACAGTTTGAAGTCAAACTATCACATCCACCATGTTCAAGAGGCTTTTCAATTAGATAAAAATTAATCAACTTTGTCACTGTGAAGGAACTATTGAAATTATTCCTGATTCTTCTGAAAGATTGCCTTTCTAAAAAAGAGCTATAAAACCTATGAAAATTTGCTGCTCATATATCATAAATAAACCACACCACACATTTCCACTCAGCTTTGAAGAGAAGATTCACACAGTAATGGATGAAACCTGTCTCTGTTACCATGTACCTTATGAACCCGTGAGAATGTGCCTGTCTTTAGCTGGAGGCCTTTGTATAGAAACATAATGTCAGGAAGACAAAGACTTTATGATCCATCAGGGTCCTTCTTCACTAAAGTATTTTTAGTTAGCATATTGATAGTGCTTTGGAATTACCAAAGGTTGACACACCACTTTAATTGACACCATTTGTTTCTGTAATCATTAGTGATTCTACTGTCCAGATCGCTCTACTGCTTCCTCAGGCTCCATTAAAACACTTCCTTTCTGCTGTCCAGGTGGTTTTTCTCCTTTTCCTTCTTCTGCTAAAGATAATCATTGGCAACTTGCTATCTAAATAATTAAGATAAAGGAGGATGGGTCCCAGATCCTCAGGGCTTTGATGGTCTTTAAATCACACTATCTCTTCCCCTCACAAAAACAGCACTCAAAATTATCATTATGTCCTCTAACCAAGGCTTAACGTTTCCTCTGGTGCTTGTGGCTGAGAGTGACAAACCTGTTTAGCAGCTGCCATTTATGCTCAAACACCCAAATAATAAACATGCAGGTGAACATCATAGAAGTACCAGGAACTGGCCTGAGACCCTGCAGATTAGTGGGGTAAGATGAGTGTATGGGCACTGTGAACCTTTCTTTAACAAATTGCTATTTGCGTTCATTTTAGAAGGAAATTAATAGCTGATACATGATGATCCTTTTGTGATGGATGCTAATGTCTCCCTTATATTCGACTCCTTTTAAGCCTACTGCCTCTTCCTTAAGGCAAGTTCTTTATACTACATCAGCCTTACTTTATGTAAGAAGAGCTGGATACAATTTCTAAGTCAGGAATATTTCTTGGTCAGCTTTTGATTACTGCTGTCAAGGAAAGAACTGTGTCATCTGTATTCCAGTCACTATGCTAGTATCTTTTGGTTTGAAGTGAACAAGAGGCAACTGCTAAAGGGACTTGGTGATACTATTTTCATGTTAGTTCACAACAGATATATATTTGACTTTTATATAAGGCAAAACTACCATGAAAAAGAGCTCTAAACATGTCCTGAGAAGGATATATGTATGAGAAGATTTAGGTTTTTAAGCCACAGTAAAGGAGTGGGCTGGATTTTTAAAATAGTCCATTTTAGGTCCTAAATTATTATTCTAAGATTGTTGTTACTTCTTTAGAATAGCCATTTTTATGAGACTTCCATTATACTAAACCTTTAGTTTTGTTACCTGTAAAATTTATTGTTAGTCTACTGAATACAGTGTAATTACTCTGCAATTACAGTGATGCTAAATACTGTAAACCAGGCAATTAACCTTATGACTACACAAGTGTGTAGTCAGTACAAGTAGCAAAACTTGTTAGCTCAGAATAATGACACTGCCATGTCCTGAGTCAGGAACTCATAGGATAATGATGAAGAACTCACTTCTGTAGTTAGCCTCCCTGTTACATGAATTAACTGCAATTAGTAACAAAAAAAATACATCCATCATAGCAGTTGAAAAGAAAAAAAAACTTCAGAAATTTAAGATTCAGAGACACATTCTTACAACCTGATTTACCTAGTAAAGCTAATTAATCTCCTTCTATAGGCAACAGAAGAATTGCCTTCCTGAGACCCTTAAAGATCTTGACACTGTTTAGAGTATTAGAGGTCTATGTTTCTGTCCAAATTTCAGTGCAAATACAGTTAGACATTGTGTAGTACATACATAAGACCAACAGCCCAGATCACAATGCACTGACTGATTGTTCACTGCATGCACAGTAGATCTGTACTTTGATTTCTGAAGGGCAGGTAACTTGGTCAAAGCTCTGCCATGGCTAAGCTACCTGGCATGGAAAGATGTTAAAGGTTCTTTTTTCTTCCACAAAAATCCAAAGCAGAAAGAAAGGCTAAGTCTGTAAACTCCAGAGGGATAGTAGCACTAAAGAAGCCAATTACTGATCCCTAGCTAAATTAAATGATTTAGGAGATGAATTTTTTTAGTTCTGCACTAATTTCTTCTATTATTCCATTAAAAAAGCAAAACAGAAAAGCTGAAATAATTTCTCCTATGGCAAAGAAGTCAGATCTTGGAGCTTACAATTACATATCAGCCCTCTTTCAATGTCCATGAGGTCATAACAGATCTCAGTAGTAATGATACAAAGGTGTCAAGGGGTTCTTCAGGAAATCTGCCCCACCCATTGCAGAATATTGTTCTGTTAGTATTGTTAAATTCTGTGGGGTTTTTGCTAAAAAAACAACTCTCGCCACAGTTTGAACAGAAATGCTGATACTAATACAGCACAACTGCAGCCACTAGCATTTCTCCTCTGTTTCCAAATCAAACTCTTCTCAGATTAGGAAGTTAGGTTTGCTTTGTTAACCAAAATTAGCATGATGAACTACAAACAAGTCATCATAGTGTGTCTCCCTGAGTTCTCACATCCTAATTTGAAGTATTCATAGTGTTACTCTGTACTGTTGCATGGTTATCAACCATCACTTACATGATGCAGCTGCATTCTAGTCAGGAATAAATCTTTATCTTGTACGATTTAAGTGATAACTAATACATTCTATTAAAACACAAATATCACCAAGTACTCTTAATCAGTAGAGCTCAAAACTATTTTCCAGCAGAACTGACCTATTTCTCTTGTGGAAGCTGAGGCACAGACTTGTGAAATTAGACTCCAAGATTTTCAATAACAGCAATAATATAAAGTGACAGAGCTAGACAGAAAAGCCCTCTTAACTTCAAGGTCAATCCTTTGTTTACCAGTGTTCATTGTAAAGGTATAATATAAAATATGCTATTCAAAAGCAGAAGTGTATAAATCTTTGACAAGAAAATATTTCAGAAAAATAGAATTTAGGCAAATCCTGAATACTCTTTGGCTTGCCCATAGTCAATGATGGCAGTAACATGCAAAGACAGTTGCTCAGTTTAAGTACTCTGTGCTTTTCACACTGAATTTTATTGGAAAGAGGAAACCTGAACATTTCATGCGTTTTTTTTCTAATCACTGTCAAGATCAGGGCAAGAACAGAAACAAGCTTTTCAGACAAAAAACTCCTCAGTATTAAAATTAAACTTTCTCCTACTGAACTCAACCAATCACAAATAACTGAAAAAACCTCTAACATATTTAGCCACTTCGTATTATAGACCTGGTGGATGTCTAAGTAAGAAGTAGCCCATTATCCTCTAATTTAATAACTGATAACAGCAGAAAGCCCATGAGGGTTAATTAGTTAGGTGGATATGCAGAATTAAGCACAGATAGAATGAGGAGTAAATTTGAAAATATACTCAAAGGTGTTGTAAGGTACATAGTCCCCTGGAGATAAAAGTTAATCAGAAACAAAGTAGGAAATTCAGCTTGGGAATTCTGAGAGAGAAGGTAAAAGGGAAAGATGGGCCACAAACTCTTAAGCTACACAGGTGATTAAAGTTACATTGAGAAGTATGTCAGAGGAAACAGTCCTAGAAAAACACTGGTAAGAAAGAACTACTGTATTGAAAGCCTAAGACTCAGAAAAATAAATGCAAAGTGCCAGAGCCAAAGTTTTGCAGACTCAACTCAGATTAATGTGATAAAATGCTGAGCTCTTTTATTGAAACACACAGCTTATATAGGTTTCTGTATCAGTACATGAGCTACGTTACGTTGCTATTGGTTTGATGCTCTGTTCACTCACCTTACATGCATCTCTCTATTGCTAATAATTGGTTAAAGCTACACAGTCACATTGTTCCTTTTTAAGGCCGTTAACATTCTTGCAGCTTCTTATCTCATGGAATTTCCGACAAGCTCCTGTTCTCACAGACGTCTGCTCTCCTGTTACTGCATACTGACATATCTCTGCTAGCTTCCTCAGGCCTGATTACATGGGGGTCAGCGATAAATCTGGATGGACCACAAAACCCACTCCTCTCAAAACACATTGCTACAAAGAAGAAACCTCACCAGGAGGATTTTACAGAACAAACAATTCCATCTGAATGCAAAACAGTGAGGTACATATCAAAACTCTAGCCATCTAGAAGGCCAAATATTACACCTAAGAGGTACAGGTCCTCAGAGAAGGCCTAAAGAACTTTAGGTCTCTGTGTAGGAGAGTGAAAGCAAACAGATGGGGAATTTTCTCTAACAACGTTTTCTAGATAAGCACTGCCTCACATCATGAAACTTGTTCTGCTATGAACTAGTCTTCTCATTACCTTGAGAAATGCATATTAGTCCTTTGCACCACTTGAAATAGACTGAAGTGTCCCGAGGTCTGACACTGAAAACCCCACCTGGAGAAAGTTAAGTGGGAGTTTCTTCCCTAGAAAGCTCAAGACTTGACACTCATAGAGCCTTCAAAAAGGTAAATGACACAAATACACGTGTTTAATTGTGACACTGAACTACAGGGATGCTGGCAAAAAGACATAAGCCAGTGAACAGAAGAAGAAAGTTAGACCAAACCAGGTTGTTGGGTTTGGAGGTAGGATATTACAGAAAGGTTTGACACAGCACAGATGGCTTGGAGAATAGGAGATGCTTGCAAAAGAAAAACTGAAAAGGAAGTTCATGTAACTGTGTTAAAGTAGCAATTAAGACACTTCAAAGTCAGAAATGACAAAAGAGACACATGTATTAGATACCACCTGCTTGGCACAGGCAATGCCTTCCCCTTAAGAAGCCATCTCCCATTGTGAGTATGCAGTCTTTTCTAAGTCCACTGTCACAGAATTGTTTCAGGGGCAAAGGGAATGCCTCTTTTCAAACTTCTCATCCCTTGAAGCCCAGCAGCTAGGAGGCAATATGGAATTTCTTACATTGCCCTCTTGTAAAGCCACAGCAGTTCACAGGCTCTGATTGACTTAATTTTATTTTCATAGCAGGACCTAAGGTAAACAGTGTATCAGCTGTTCAAGGATGTGCTGGGCTTCTTACTTGTTTTGGTGTGTTATATTGATTAGAACAGCAGGAGCAGCCTCCCAGCACAGCCCTTTCAGTCAACTGCTCAACCTAGTAATGACTTGAAATATATGAATTACTGACCAAGAAAACATATGCCATGGGTGGCAGATGAAGAGAAATTGCATTTAATAGTTTTCGAATATATTTTCTCCCCCTTTCTCACTACCTTTTCTGTTCTGTTCTAAGTCATTGTGCTATGCAGCTCATGTGCTATCCGATTGACAAGCACAAGCAAGTTTAAAGCATTTTTATTTAATTATCAGATCAAAATATAGGTGTTTTTGAAGTAACTAAATCATTGCTTTTATTCTCCAAAATAAGCTATGGCTTACAGTTACTTATTTACCTCTTATTTATCTGTTTGCCTAAGGATAAAAAAGACAACTTGGGATGGTACTCTGACAGACAAATACTTAGGACTCTAGTAGTTTGCAGAATAATTTCCATACCTCTATGATTAAAAGGTGCCAATACAGTACAGAAGGTGTTCAAAGAACCAATGGAAATACTATCAGAATCAAAGAAAAAAACAGTGAAAAAACATTCTTAAGAGGATATGAACACTTTGACTGAAGATATGACAAGTTATGCTAGGTTAGTGGTTGGACTTGATGATCTCAAAAGTCTTTTCCAAACAAAACTATTCTATGATTCTGTAGCTGGAACATACCAACCTTGTAAACTTCTTCTGAACACTAATAACTAAGTCTAAGATTTAGTTTTTCAGAAGCTGTTTTCTCCAGCCAGCTGGAAGGGACTACCTCACCCCTCTCACTAGAGTCCCACTTCTTGCTCACTTTTAATGTGCCACCTCTGATTTATCACCTGCTAAAATGGGGGAAGGACCTAGTGCAATTCCTGAGGCCAGAATCAATACATGCTTCATACTGAGTGGCAACACAGTAAAACTTTGGGGAACAAATGTCACAGAAAATGTTTGTCCTGGAAAGGTTTGCTTATTGTGAAGTACAGTTTCATCCTTAGAACAGGACTTTGTTAAATGCATTAAAAATCTAAAGAAAAAATTTGCATAAGAACAAAATATCAGAGAGATATTAAGAAACCTACAATATAGAAAGGAAATATTTCATGGGTGTTTTTAGGAAACATTTTCAAATATTCTGGGTGAACCTAATGAGGTTCAACACTGCCAAGTGTAAGGTCTTGCACTTGGGCCGGAAGAATCCCAGACATAGATACAGGCTGGGAGAAGAGCTCCTTGAGAGTAGCCCTGCTGAGAAGGACCTGGGTGTCACCGTGGATGAGAAACTTAACATGAGCCAGCAGTGTGCTCTTGCAGCTCGCAAGGCCAAAGGCATCCTGGGCTCCATCAGAAGAGGGGTAGCCAGCAGGGACGTGATTGTCCCTCTCTACTTAGCCCTTGTGAGGCCCCACCTGGAGTCCTGTGTCCAGATCTGGGGCCACCAATACAAGAAGGATGTAGAACTGTTGGAGAGGGTTAAGAGGAGGGCCACAAGGATGATTAGAGGGCTGGAGCACCTGCCCTACAAGGAGAGGCTGAGGGAGCTGGGCTTGTTCAGCCTGGAGAAGAGAAGGCTGCAGGGGGACCTCATAGCAGCCTTCCAGTATCTGAAGGGAGCATACAAACAGGAGGGGAATCAACTTTTTAAAAGGGAAGATAATGGCAGGACAAGGGGGAATGGTTTAAAGCTGAAGGAGGGAAGGTTTAGATTGAATATTAGGTGGAAGTTTTTTACAGAAAGAGTGGTGAGGTCCTGGAACAGGCTGCCCAGAGAGGTAGTGGATGCCCCATCCCTGGAAGTGTTCAAGGCCAGGTTGGATGGGGCCCTGGGCAACCTTGTGTAGCTCTAGGCCTGAGGTTGGTGGCCCTGCCTGTGGCAGGGAGGTCGGAGCTTTATGATCCTCGGGGTCCCTTCCAACCCTTGCCATTCTATGATTTTATTTGTATCTGCATTTCAGCTAGAAGATACAGCTTTGGTGAAATCTTTATAAAGCTAGGAAAAGCCACCTTTTGCCACCAGAGAAGGGAGTGAGAATATGTAAGAAACTGCAGACATCAAGGTCAGTGAAGGGAGAGATTAGGCACTCCAGCTGCTGGAGAGAGATTTTCCTGCAGTCCACGTATAATGATGGGGAGCAGAGATCCCATATACAGCCTACAGAAGACCCCACACCAGATAGGTGGGATGCCTACAGTGGAGCAAGCTCCTGGCAGTAAAACCTGCAGCCCATGGAAAGACTAACCCATGCCAGAGCAGCTTTGCTTGGGAACATGTGACTAGGCAGGACTGGACTGGTGC
The DNA here is from genome assembly GCA_022605575.1 of Laterallus jamaicensis coturniculus. NCBI lineage: Eukaryota > Metazoa > Chordata > Aves > Gruiformes > Rallidae > Laterallus > Laterallus jamaicensis. Next base: position 3,402,201 of record JAKCOX010000021.1, on the reverse strand, counting down.
AGTCCAGGCCTGAAGGTCAGCACCCCATGGAAGGGAGCTGTGTTGAGTATATTGGTGAGGAACTGATGCCTCAACAGAAAGGGCTCACAGATAAGTTCATGAAGAACTGTCTCCTGTGGGTGGTACCCCACACTGGAGCAGGAGAAGAGTATGACGAATACTGTACCCCTCCACATGCCCAGTCAAGAAGGAAAACAACACACGAGAAACTGCCTGCAATCTCCACTCCCCACCTCTCCCCATGCCACACTGTTGGGGGGTAAGAAGGGAGCAAAATCATGACTAAAGTTAAGTCTGCTAAGAAGAGAGAGGTTGGTGGAGGTGTTTTAAAATCTGGCTGCACTTCTCATTATCTAACTCTGGTTTCACTGTATGTGCAATGTAATAAACAGAGAGTTCTCTCACCTTTATTCTGCATTGAGTCTGTTTTGCCCATGACACTGATCACAGAGTGATTGCTTCCTGTCCTTATCTCAACTCCTAAGCCTCTCAATAGATATTTTTCTCCCTTGAGCAGCTAAAAGGGGAGTGATGGAACAGCTTTAGTGGGTGTCTGGCCTCCAGCTAGGGTCAAACCACCAGAGTCCTTTTTGTCACCCAACAAGGGCCTCAAATGGCTGGGGTAGTAGTAGAGCATAGGACACTTAAACCTGAAGTTGTGAGTTTGAGCCCCAAGTTGGGCACTGAAAATAGGACCATTGCTGTTCTGAAGCTGCACTGAATCAATTCTCTCCAACAAGTCCCTTTCCACCCCTCACCTCTTCAAATCACATATTTAGGAACCATCATTAAAATCCCCATGGCAACACAAATTACCCTCAATTATTACATTACCCAGTTACATTCAGTTTGTTCTGCCTATTCCTTCCTCCAATTACTGTCCTCAAACCTCTCATGCCTCACTTTAGGCACCAAAAAGGACTGTGGTGTTTCAGCCCCAAAGAGTGTCTGAGCACCACACACTGCTCACTCCCACCGGAGAGAGAAACAGAACTTCTGCAGGCTGGAATAAAGACAGTTCACTAACAAAAACACCATGAAAAGGAACAATAACAGCCAGTTACACTCACATCCAGTCATAACACAGATGTCCTTACCTACCTGACAACTGCAGAGTGCTGCTCCACAACAACCAACTAGAACCCCAACCACACTCAGCCTGCTCTGAACACAACCAAGAGCCCCCCTCTGCTCCCAGACCCTTTTATGTGGGAGTGATGTCAGGAGTGATGTCAGGTGGTGTGGGACCAGGCCATGGTAACTCAGCTCACCTTGGCTGACTCAGCTCACCTGGGCTGGCTGCTTGGGGAGGTTAATTCTGGCCTGGCCAGAACCAAGACAAACACAGTGTTCCTATCTGTTTCCCTTGTCATTTCCTCATATTTTACATAAACAGTACACTCTGAAAACTCTTTGTAAGAATGATTTTCTTTGGATCATATCTGAGACAAACTGAAGAATCATTTCAGTTCATCTGTAAGCCACATGGACTCTTTATCTATATTGGTTAATTTGCTTTCCTATCCAACTCTTTACATATGAAATTAAATAAATCCATTCCATTTTTTCCCCTTTCTTTTCCTCTTCTTCTGTGGTCTACCTCTAGATTATGTTTCCAGATCACAAGACTTTTACAAGAGTGATCTTTACATTTTTGTAAGCAGTCCTGGGCATACTAGAAGCTCATAAATTAATAAAAAGAAAATAGAAGTTCAGTCTTACACAACTGAGAATATAAACCCATATGTTTTAATCCCTTCTCCAGAGAAATAGGGAGAAACTAGGGTTGAACTAAATGTTGTTAAAGTTGTAGAAGATTAATTTGCCAGAATGTATCCATGTATGTGTGCATATATACACGTGTATATTTCCCATACATTTCTACCCAGATGCAGTTCTGAAGTGGAATCGAAATCCATTCTGTATTTTCTAAATTAGAAGAGATTTGACAGACAAATTGATATCTAAAACCTTGATGGAAGAGAACCATCATGTTGTACATTGATAGAATGATCCAGTTTAACCAAGAACTTGCGGCATGCTATAGCATTTGACAGGTGCAGAGAAAGCTCAGTACATTCCAAGGTTTGAGGGTAGGCTGAAGCATGCAACTAAATCAAATGGCAAGGCAGCCTTTTAGTTCAGGAATTTTATTTCTTAAAGTTTTAAATAAATTCCTTGAACAGAAAATCTTCCTAGAGGGCTGAATATCATCCCTGTCAGAATGTCTGCGAAGTCTGCACAGTCTAAAATGCACTGCATTGATGATAAAAATGAATTGTGGAAGAAAAATAAGTCTTTACATGCAATGGAAAGCATGACTTTGAATTTCTATAGCAGAACTTACTAACTTAGCAAAACAAGCCATAAAATGCACTATTTATATAATTCAAAATCTCTATAATAAGAATAAAGACTTCTAAGCAAAGTCTTTGTTTTGAAGTGCACAGACTAACCATCCTAAAGGTCAAAATATTTACATGAATTATTGTAATCTGCTGATGTTCTCATGTTTCAAAGGCCATGTGACACTATTCTCAATCAACTTGGTATAGTACGTCTGTTATAGACCAAAGGACAGTTTTAAGGTCAAGAATAGACTGATAGAGGTCATAAATCTAATCTTAAATCATAACCTGTTTTTTTATGGCTAATGGTAAAACAGTCCTTTAAAATTCTTTAAAATAAAATCAAGTTCTTCAGTAGTATTTACTTTTCAATCCAAAGATCAAGAATGTGCTCGTTCTTTAGTTCTGTTTTTACAGGCATGATAAAGATGTCATTCATTTCAAGAAAGATGATAGTTCAGGGTGTTAAAAATGGGTTTTACCTAATGCATTAACTCTTACTTTGAAAGTCAATGTGATAGATGTCTTGACCCATAGCTCTTGGAAGGATAGTTCAGTTTGGGGCAGGAAAGCTCTATCATAAACAGCCTAATAGTGTGGATAAAGCTTGACTTCCTTGGTCATATATTACTATAAAACAAGCTGGATAGATGCAATTTTGGAAATTAATAATATGCCACATGTTCAGTTACCTGTGGCAGAATCCAGAGGGGGGAAAAAAAATGTCCCACATATACATCAGTTCTTCGCTAAAGAACTGTTGCCATTACTGGAATAAAATATGGAAATGGTTGGCATAATGTATGTTTTGTTGTTAGCTTAATGCTCCAGAGTCTGATTCTAAGTGATATTAAATAGTCACCACATAACCATGATACCAAAGAGAACCAGAAATTCATTCCTCACAGTTTGCTTTTATTACAGTCACAACAACAGTTACCTGTGAAAAACAGCTGAGTTCCTTTTGAAACTATAGTCTGTTCAAAAATCTAGAGCCAGAAATCTATCTGTTAAAGTTAATACAATAGCCCATGATTATTACTTTAGCTAATACATTTCAGGTTGCCACAGCCAGTTAATGCAGATATTCACATTGCCAAGACTACCATGTTTTACATAGCTGATGTTTGATTTACCTACAAGGAAAGAAGAGGTTGAAAGAACAAAAATCATAGAATATAATTAATATTTTTTCCATATAGATAAAAATCTCATTTAGGTACTAAAATGTAATACATTCATTAGTAAAAATTAGAACCATGCACAAATACTTGAAATCTTAAAAGTAAAGACTTTGAGATGAAGTGTCATCATGAGGATGGTAGCAATACTGAGACCAGGAGTGCATCTGGCACTACAGATTGCTTGGGAAAATTGATCTAAGTTGTTCAGTGTTATTCTCCCTGGTCTATCTTTTTCTTTTTCTGATGATTTAAAATATTTCTCATCATAAATATATAATATACAACTTTTTAGGCATTGATTTTATTCTTTGAGCTAATTAATTAAAATTTACCAGGCTTACCAAGACTCTTTATCCTGAAATTTTATGATTCTGAGCTTGATGTGTTGTTCTGAAAACATATAGTCATCCCAGTCTTTAAGTCAAAATACCTTACTTGTATATAATTTATTCATGCTTTATTCCCATGACTCTGCAGGCTGGTTGAATAGGTAAGATACTGCTGTACTGCTGACAACACCAAGTAATATGTGACCAGTTTGATTTATATATCCTCTCACCTTTCAAGATACAGGGAAAAAGTAAGTTCGTTTGATACTGCTAATAATATATAAATCCTTGAGCATTGTTTCTAACTTGGACATAAAGCCTATGCAGCGAGTCATTACTCACACTTACAAGGCTAAAGAAAAACAGAGCTGAAGAGTTCTCTGATCCCATAGAACACTCTAAAATAGAATTATTCTTCATTCTCAGATAAAACTACACTGGTTATTTATCCAAAGTGACAAAACTAGTCTGCTGAACCAATTCTGGGTGGACTTTGCTTTATTTGTATCTCTTAATTCTGATGCTCTACTTCAGTGATTGGATTTTGAGGAATAGTTATTTATAAAGATTTCGTTGTACCTGACACAAAGCATTTGGGGTTTAAATTAGGCTAACTATCTCTAAAAATATCAAGGTTTCCAATAGTGGTTTTCAATTTGTAGTTCCAACAACTGGCCAGATATCCTCTGCCCTTTTCCTCAGAATGGAAACCCACAGAATTTTTATTCATGCATGTGACAATACCTACTTTTAAATGTTCTATCAAACCTGGCAATCTGAAACAAATATTTATAATTTTCTGAAAATAGTTTTTCCACTCACACAGTTGCGAACTAATATTCTTCTCCCACCCCTCCTCCTTGTAGCTTTTGGCTCTTTTGATGTTTCTCACTAAAAATAGAAAGCAGGTAGTTTTCAAGCAGTTGAAAAATCAGAATTTACTATGGTAACAAGTTCCCTAGTAGAAATGTTTCAGTCAAAATAAGGACGTGATATTCTCTAGGTCTCACACTTACCAGATGCACTGAGTTGATTAAAATAATTCCAAAGAAAACAGAACAATGGCATTGCTCATCATCATTATCATCTTCAAATACAGCTAACCAACCAGGAGCTGCTGCCTTGATCTCTAAAGCCCAGGCAATTAGGAGAAACGTCTTCAGTAAAAACCAACTATTTAGTGTGAGCTATTCCACCAGGGCCAAAGAGCCATTTTTATCTAAATCAACACAAATAATACATATTGCCAAAAAATCACTCAGACCTCCTTTTATTACATTGGAACTGGTCACTTGTGACTGGTCTGATGGTGCTTCCTTAAGAGGATGTTCTCAAGATATTTGCCCCCAGTTCTACCTTTCCTTTCCTTTCTTAGCATTGGTAGTCTCTTCAGTACATTTATTGAATATTGAGGTGAGTATTGAATACATTAATTCTTCTCAGTGAATAAACTTATTTATTATACAAATCCCATTTCTTGATTCTTCCTGTGACATTCAGGGACATGGAATAAAGCCCCCAAATAAAAATCTATTCATTTCTAAAAATGATTGTCTATAATCCAAAACTAATTCTAATTTCAATCTAGATTAAACTGAAGTTTAATGTGATATAATGAAAAGCTTTGATCACTGTTTTGACAGTAACTGCTGATAGATTGGGAAAGACATTTTTTACCTAATTTTTAGACTCTAATTTTTAACCAAAATGGATAAAGGGATGAAAAATCTTTCGATCCATTCTCAAGTTTGTATCAAAGTATGCTCTTCCAAAAAATATAAAGACATTTTTATAAGACATAAAGAAGCAATAAAAAAAAATCATATACAGGTAGTATAACAGCATCATAAAAACAGAGAGAGATATTGTGAAATTTCAAAATGGTCATTTTAATTTTTATGGAGCACAAATGAAGAAATAATAATTCTCAGCCTGTGTGATAGCTAAATGAAACAGTTTTGCATCCTTTAGGCTACATCTATACTGTTCTTATGATCAACTTCAGGGAATAATTGCTGTTTCCTCCAGAAAATCTGGGAGATTGTGCTACGTCTGCATAGCACTTGGAGTATCCCTGGCTGAGAACGTATTCTGGAAGCTACTGTGCCTGCTGAAAGCAAACATCCTTCAGCATGCTACCCTAGCCATCTGTCTGCCTTGTGTGCCACATGCCTGCACCACTGAGCTTCGAAAACAGCCATATGGAGCCATGCTCTACTCGGAGGTCTAAGAGACACCAGGCTGCACCTCCAGCTGCCACTGCTGCATTCCCTGTGTGACAAATATTGCCATCTTCTCAGGTCTGCCACTGGGTCAGCATTGTCCTCCTATAACCAATGAGAGTCTTAGTTGTAGGACATCAGTGATCCAGCTTTCTGTTTCAAAAATATATTTGAAGAAAAGCCTTCTCCAATCTGAACAAGCCCAACTCTCTCAGTCTTGTTTATCCATTCTTATATCCATTTTATTTATCTTATCTATATATTTCTATCAATTTGTCTTAATTATCCTGTTTACATTAATGCTGATATTTGTTTTAACACATCTCCAGAATGGTCAGATAGTTAGAGGAACCAGGGTATTTTAAAAGGAACACATTAATTTAATCCCTTAGGAAAGCAAGGACCTGTACTGATTTTGGCTGGAACGGAGTTATTTTTCTGCACAGTATCTTGTACAGGGCTGCGTTTGGATTTGTGCTGAAAACAATACTGATAATAGATAGATTCCATACCATGACATCATGCTCGGTATAAAAAGGGGCTCACTGGGGAGGGGCAGCTCCAGGACATGGTGATGGTCTGGCTTCAAGATGGGTCTGAGTGGTACAGTCCAAGTTGTGCAGTTCAGAGAGAAACTGTGTTGTGTGTCACCAGCTCTGTATAATCTAAGTCCTGTCGCTGTTCTTTCCTTCTCCCTTTGCTGTCCCAGCAAATTGTCGTTATCCCAACCCACAAGGTTTGCCTTTGTCTCTCCATCCAGCCATGGGTGGGGGGGATGAGCGAACAGCCGTGTGGTGCTCAGCTTCCAGGGCTAAACTGTGACATCTTCCAGACAGGAAAGCTATCAACATGCCTACTATGACCTGAGCCTTTATTCTTACTGTGAATCACGGATACTGTGATGAAGTGTCTTGTCAACAACTTGAAAAATATGCAGGCCTGTTTACATCTTACAAATCATCTTACATCTCTACCAGTGTCTAAAATACTGCATGAGAATACTGCTCCTGTTCTGCCCATGTCTCTGGCTAAAGATGGAATGATTGTTTTCATTGGAATTCCTGGCAGGACTCTTTCATAAAATACTCCATAACAAGGAAATTTCCAAACAAAGTGTTCTTTAGAGACCCCATGGTCTCTAAGCTCTCATTAAATTGTCGTTTATACAATATGCTTCCTAGCCACCAGAGTCACTTTGCTGGGAAGGTATATCACGAAGGGAAAGCAGTAATTCTGGGTGAATTTCACAGCCCTCTCCAGCAATTAAAGCTTTAAATGGCATCTTCTCTGCATAGCCAGTAAAATGAGAATTGGAAGGCAACTGGCAAGATAACCCAGATGAAAAAGGGCCATCTATTGTCCTGAATTGCTTCACACTGAGAGAAAAAACACATCCTGGACTGAAAGACAGTATACATTGCTATGGCACCCCGCCTGCCTTCGTGAGAAACGCGGTCCGCTGCTGAAGCGGCCGAGGGATGGGAAGGGGACGGCACTGGGGCAAGGAGGCTGCCCCATGGCTCCCGGCCCTGGTTGGGGCGCGGTTCCGTGTCGCGACAGTGCAGCGCCCCGGCATGGAGGGACCACAGCTGGCATGGCCACCCCCTGGCGACCGGGGCAAGCCGAACCCCTTGGGCAGCACTTTGTCCCCTGCCTGCTGCCGTGCCGTACTCGCCCAGCCCAGAGGCTGGAGAGCAGCACGTACCCTCTGCCTGTGCTTACTGCCCCTCTGGGCCCTGCCCCACACCGGACTCTGTGGCCCCCTTACTAGCTCGGTGCTGGACCACCCCTCACCCCCTTACCTGCCTGCTCGGAGTCATGGCTGGTTGTTGGCACCAGATGGCCTGGACTGAAAGTAACTCCAACTTAACGTTTTGAGGCCAAAGGTTGAAATTTGGGTGCTGGCTGCTTCTGCTACTTTTCCACAAGGGTTCATCTCCCCAACTACATGATGGAGAGACACATCAGACCAGGACCTGTAGTCACAGGACAAGGGGCAGAAGGAAGACATTTCTTACGATGAAGGTGGTTGAGGAACTGGCACAGGCTGTCCGTAGAAGCTGTGGCTGCCCCTCCCTGGCAGTGCTCAAGGCCAGGTTGGATGGGGCTTTGGGCACCCTGGTCTGCTGGAGGGTGGTCCTGCCCATGGCAGGGGGTTGGAACTAGATGATCTTTGACGTCCTTTCCAACCCAAAGAGCTCTGTGATCCTGTGTGATCCTGTGACCCTGGATGATCCCATGACGCTGTGTGACCCCCTCTCTTACTGTGAAGGATGTTGATAGAATTCAGTCTGGACAATCTTTTCAGTGGTTCCATTTTCCATTAAACTGGATTTATATGATATTTCCAGCCAGTTTTAGAAATTTTCAATAAACTGGCTCACGCTAACAGTTTCAGCAGGAACATCAGAAGTGATGTTAGAGTGTCAGAAGCTAGAGGCTTGAGGGTTTTTTTGAAAAGTGCTTTTGGTTCTAGCAATTCTGATTCTTAAACTGTGCTGATGTATGTTTTTTGGGAAGAAACAAGATAGATGAATATTGTATCAAAGAGTTTGGTATCCAGATACTTTTCAAATACTAGCTAATTCTCCTATCTTCCATGGTACCTAGAGATATTTGAAATTACATCTTGAAAAATAGGGAAACTAGGGTGAAAATTCTAGAAATGATTCAGCAAGGGTAGAAAAGGAATCACTGTTACATATATGTGGATAAATATATGAAAGATGCAAAATCTTAACTTTATCACACAAAAAATGGTAAAGCCACAAATGAAGTCTTAAGTTGCTGGTCTTGACAATCCAAGTGTTATTTATGTTAGATATGGTATTAGTTATTTCTTATTTAGGGAGGACCATTTACTAGCTCCTATCTCTGAGTATTATCTTGCTACAATAGAAATATGATTAGTAAAACCAGTTTTTTAGCAAGTGAAAACTCAAGGAAGAAAAGTTCAAAATTTGCTTTCTATTGTATAAATTTAGAAAAATAAGTCGGGCATTCCCAAAGTCACCTGCATGTGTCTTGACAGTCTTAATGGAACTTAAAGGTCACTGATATGTGAACAGACAAAATGTTGTTATTAAATAGTCTACAGGGAATTTCTCTGCGATGGCCAATGTACAAATTGCATATCTCCTATTGTAAACCTGTCTATTCAAACAAACCCATTAACTCCTTAAAGCATGGTAAATAAAAAAATGTTAAAATCTGGTTTTCATTAATAATTTTCAATAGTAATGTTATATTCCAGAGTTTCCTAGCCTCCTTTAATGCTTTGTTTGATTATGTAATAAGGGATCACTCTTTGAAATGGCAACCCCCCTCTATTTATTTAACACTGCTATGAAATAGCCAATAAAGCTGTGGAATTTTTAAATACAGATGATATTAATGAATCTTGGGTGTTCCCATCTGTTACTGTTGTAGGAAACTCCGTCCTGCATATGAAGAGGAGGAAAAAGATACTTTGTTGTGGTGCTGAGCAAGACTTGGAGGTAAGACCAGTAAGTCCTATAGAAACTTAACAGTTGGAAGAGAAGTGAGTGAAAGGTAGAAAGTAAACACAACTACTTTTGGTATGTCTGGCTATACACATATTGCATGCTATTAGGTTCACATGTAGGAGTTGTTGCACACACATGTGCTCCAAGCAGTGATGACTGTGGCCCTATTTTGGAAAAGCATTCAAGCACTGATATTAAAAATCAGAAACCAACATCATGAAGTCATATTCTTCATGCAGTCTTTATGATCACAAGAACCTAGGACTTTTAAAATCCTTTAATTATTTCAGAGTCAACACACTCCCTCTGCCTCCACAACTTCGAAAAAAATGTAAAGAAGCAAAAAGGGGACAGGGGGAAGAAAAGGAAGCACAAATTCCCATAACAGATATTCTAGTTTTTACTGTCTTATCTCAATGGATTAATGAGGCACACTCCTAACTGTAATAGATATCTAGGTATCTTTGAAACAGAGTGATTCCAAAGAATGTTTATCAATACAGTTATAGGCACTTTATGAATATAAATTTTTTTTCCTGTGTTTCTAACCGTGTGACAGACACACACTGCTGAAAGAGACAGCGTAGTTCTCAGTACAGAGAACAAAGGATTTATTTTAAAATTATGCTTCACGTGGTGAAGTTTCACCCATCTGCACACCATGACTCAGGAAGTCCAGTAGACTCTGTACTGTCAACATCTGCTGAGCCTCCAGACACAAAGAATTCAGGAGAAAAATGTGAAAGTGGTGGTCACACCACAGTAGTTCAGCTTTCTTTGATGCAAGATTTTTTTGAACTGTTTTGATCCTTAATTGTTGAAAAATGTATTACTGCTTGTAGTTGCTAAAAATTGGAGAAAATTTGTGAGATTAGGAAATATGATTTTACCTCACTTTAACCCAAAAAAGCATAGGCTTCAAGGGCATCTGCCAGACAATTGCTAGGTCAACAAATGTGAAGGGGTTCCTCCTCAGTTGTGTTTCTTTGTGCTCTTTCCTTATGCAATATCACTACATTGTGACTACATGGATGCTCCAGGACAAAGTGGAAGCTAATTAAGCATTCATCAAATGTTGCTGGGGCAGACTTTTCTCTACTTCATTCCAGCAGCATGCTGGTGTGATGTATTAGAGGACAATAAATAAGTTAAGGAAAAGCATTACTTGGAAAGTATGCAGGTAAGTTTGTCACAGTGATGTTGCATTGACCATTTATTGGCAGAGATTGACTTTCATTTAATTAATAGAAGGCATTTCTTTTGTGCACTGGACTTCTAAAATAATCTCTTCATGTTCTTGATTCAGCAACCTTTGGGTTCTTAGAGCTCAGGAGGCCATGTTGAAAAGAGTCCTCAGGAACAGTTTTGTTCTTTAATTATCTTTGTATAAAATATCGCAAAAACTTTCTGTAAAAAAATATCTCCTCTTTGAAGGTGAAAAAACATGGTTAGTCTGACACTAATCACAACATTTTAACAGTTTATTTTAACAATTAGACCAGGAAATCTTTTTCAACTTCCCCCACCATATCCTGCACCTTTGAAAAACAGGACTCTTGAAATTTACTCTCCCTCTCCAGTGGCAGTTCCTATGATAAACCATCTGATCTAAATCTCTTTTTCTGTGTTAAACACCGTGTCCTGTCTCACAGCCTGGCACTTGGGGATCACTAAATCTACCATCTCCAACCAGAAAATAAAGGCCATCATTGTTCTGCAGTGTGACGTTAAGGTAGTTGAAGTTGCTCCTGTGTGAAAATGGTATCTTTTGGGAATATCCAGGAATGGTTGGAGACAGAGAGGGAAGAATTTCTTTGTAAAATGGTTAATCATTACTGCTTTTGCTTGCCTTTGAGCATTTGCACAAATAATTTGGTAATTAGCAGATTTAATTGCTTTCTGACACTGAGGATTAAGTAGCGTGCCCTGCTCTCCACTCTCAGAGCCATTAGTGTGCATGACACCAAAGTCAATTGAGTCCATTTCAGTACTATTTCTCATCTGATTTCCCTTTTACTCAGTGAATACTCCAGGATGCAAAAACAGAGCAGGTATCACGGTTTCCTGTGGCCCTAGTGTCTATAATAGATCATTTCACAATAATCACACCCAATTCTTTTACTTCTGAAGCTATTATTTATAGTAAAATCTAATCAACCAACAAAGTTCACAAATTTATCAAAGTTCAATATTTTTTCTTGACACAGTGGCAATAAATAATAATTACAGAAAGCATGACAGAAGCACTTGAGCATAGACTCAGAAATGAGATGGTGATGAATTCAGCTCTGGTCTTAGAGCCTCTGCACTCATGGGGGTTGTTTAACTTCTTCATTTTCTCAAGTCAGGTACAATCATCTCTACCTTCTATTTACCCCAGTACTTACAGCCGTTTCAGCTGGTTTCATCAGTATTGAAGTCAGAAGAAGCTGAAAGAAAAATGCTGGGGTTTAGTCTGCTTTTTCTGAATTTCCATGGTTAGGGCATTGAAGTGAAATTCCTAATTACAGTGGTCACACCCACATGCATGCCATGTGCCATGCTCTTTTATAATAGCTAATGCACCAATTGGAGCTGAATATTTCTGGGCTAACTTTCTTACAATAAGTGAATGTCTATATGGTGTCAATTTATGATTATAAGGCCAGGTTGGATGGGGCCCTGGGCAACCTTGTGTAGATCCAGGCCGGAGGTTGGTGGCTCTGCCTGTGCCAGGGGGGTTGAAACTCTGTAATTCTTGGGGTCCCTTCCAACCCATGCCATTCTATGATTCGATGACTCTATAACTGTTTTCCTCATTCCGAGTATTGAAGCAAATGCTTCCCACTGAAACAAGACAGCATAGATAGTGCTTTAATTTAACTCTCCAAAAACCAGTTCGGATTTGCACTAGGGAAAAACACAACGGATTTATCATTTCAATGCATCATTTGAAAAATGGTGCACCAAGAAAATTATTAGCTTACAGGAAGGCCAAATTTGACCAATTTTTCTTTTTTTTAATTGCTTTTCTCCAAGGTGAAAAAGTGATTGTACCCTGAGCTTGTTAAGGATGTCTGTGTATGGATTTGGAAAGTAAACAGATTAATGGAATTAAAATCCATAACTGGGTTTAAGTCCCAAAGGAACACTCCATTCTTAATAGGTGTATTATGAATATGGAAACTTTTGTCTTTCATTTTAGACACTGTCAAAGGTGGGTTATTGCCCTGACAGATACATGGTCTGATTCAGGATATTCTTGTCTGTGAAATATTAAGACACGCTTCTCTTCACCTGCAATTGTCTGTAAAAGGGAAGAATAGCAACACTGGAAGAAAAATACTATGCAGAGCGTTAGGAGATTCAGCTGATGTTAGTAAACAGTAGCTTGTTTTGTTCCTACTTAATTCATACATTGCCATGTTTAAGGATGCTGATTTCATCAATAAGCAGATGATATGATATTATGTCTTTGACCTGTTTTGGTTTGTGCTCTTGTTCATAATAGCACAAGAACCCAAAGATAACATTTCAAACTCCTGTGTGCTACTGGGTGCATAATTCCTCCATTGTTACTCTGATTATTATTCTTATCTCATTAGCTTATTCACTTTGAGCTAATATCACATTTCAGTGCTATGGGAAATCAATGGGGCAAACGTTTCCCATGCTACCACAAACAATTACTGCTCATTTAGTTATGAAGGCCAAATACCAGATAGATAGTATAGGTAAAGAGATTAAAGGAAAGAGAAGTCATCTGTTGTTGGATATCCACTAAGTTGTATATAAAAATGTGTGTGGTATGTAGAAAAGAAAAAGACATGTTTCTTGAGTGCGTGTAGCCTGAATAAAACTTGCTTTCAGCACACTGAACTGTGTGTTATCCAGTACAGACTGGATATGTCTGTACCTCCATTCCTTACATTAATTTGATTTTGTAACTCTTGTTATTGATAGGAGGCATCATATGCTACAAATAATGCCCACGTTCTGGTCAGGAAGATAAATAGCCCTTTTGCCTCAGAAGAGAGGAAGGTAGGAGGGAAGGAAACTCCTTGATCAGACTGTTTTTCTGGTGCCCCTCAAGGAGATGATGTATACTGAACAACATAAGAATTAAGGATGGTGAGGGTTGTAAAGTGAATGAAACTAGGGAGTTAGTTTTGGAGGTCCCTCTGTTATTTATTTTTTTTATCAGAATAAATTCTAAGAATTCTGGTTTGCATTTAGTTTATAAAAATAAGATTCAATAACATTTTAAATGTCTTTCCCAGACTGTAGGTTTCCTATGGACTCTGAAAGTGGCAGGATAGGTGGAATAAGCATGGGTGAGATGGGAGAATAAAACTGAAATTTCTGACTAAAGGTTTTTGTGACCCTTAGTTAAATATAAGGGCTGGCAAGAGAAGCAGGCTGCCAAATGAATAATCTCTAGAGAATCTTTTCATCTGGGCCATAGCTGTGAGGCCTTGATTTCGTTTAGCCAAATGTTATATCTACGTCTGGGGTTGAGACTGCCAAAAAATTGTCCCCTGGAGACCTTTTTCCCATGGCTGTGGGTCCTTGAGATAGACTCAGTCAAAGCTAAGCCCTAGTTTTATGGTAATTATGATGACGGCATAAAGCCCATGACCCAGAGGAATAAATTCTCATTTATCATTTCATTTTCAGCATACACTTTCCACTGGGAGCCCTCTTGCCACCCTGCTGCATCTGCAACACCAGTCTTCGTCTCCCTCCCAACCCTTGTTCTAATCCTAACCCAATACCCATTGGGACTACTTTTCAGGAATTCCTGTTCAAATTCCTGTCCTACCTGCCCTTTAGAGTATGTTCTCTAGTACACAGGAAGCGGGCTGTGTAGTTCAGTAGTATCCTTGAAGAGGTGACCTAAACTCTGTAAAGCTGTGTGGTTAATTGCACATCTGTCTGGATTATCCCTTTCATTCTTTTATCACGTTTCCTGTCTTAATTTGTGCTTGTGTATTTGTGGAAACTATTTAGCAACTTCGTCCATGTGTATTTGAAAGAGAGAGAATCTGATAAACAATAAACATGGATACATATTACATATATAGTATATATAGATATATAATGAATATGGATTTATGTGCACATAATTATGTCCTAAATGAAAAATATAATACCTTGTTTCTCTTACCAGCAGCTAAGAATGAAGTTTTCTTCTCCATTTTGCCGTGCAAAAATTTCTTTCAGAATCAAAGATAAGATTTGTCAAGACTTGACTTTAAGTTTCCGTAGGTCCTCTGTTCATTCTTGTTGAGTGTGGGCTTCTGTGGCTATTATTTGCTAAATACTATTTTGGAGAGAAGGACAGTGGAGCTGACAGACAAAATTCTCTCTTCTATTGCTCTGCAGCATTTAGGCAACATTTAATAAGGTACAACTGAGTATTACACACAAGTAGTTTTCTGATGAATGTCCATAGAGATGCCCTTTATATGGATCAGTATTGCATACAATAGAAGTCTCTGCTAACACAAACACTTATGGTATGTCTAATAAACCTTCAGTACTTTAAGCGTGAATGTTTAATCGTAGCGAGCAATTGATTTTTAGAGAACTGTAGGTAGTCCAAGTTTGTATTTCAGAGTACTGATTTATGCTTTATAAACATACTAAATGTAACATGTTCTCTATGTACGTAGGAAAAGGAGTGATTCTTTTCCTGAAATGCAGCTTTCTGACACATTTGCTTTTAGGATATTATGTACAAAGACATCAGTCTTATAAAATGCTGCTGACGTGCTAGTTTTTAGTCACTGCTTTGGTAAAGTGCCCTTCCCTTCCCTTCCCTTCCCTTCCCTTCCCTTCCCTTCCCTTCCCTTCCCTTCCCTTCCCTTCCCTTCCCTTCCCTTCCCTTCCCTTCCCTTCCCTTCCCTTCCCTTCCCTTCCCTTCCCTTCCCTTCCCTTCCCTTCCCTTCCCTTCCCTTCCCTTCCCTTCCCTTCCCTTCCCCTTCTGTAGAAGGCTACCTATCTATTTATTTATTTTTCCTTGTATTTATTTTTTATTGTTGGAATGTAAAGAGAATTAATTTACATAGTTTATCTCCAAGTGTCATAACACCTCTTCATAACTACAAAAGAGATTGCGTCAGCAAATGACTATCACAAATACGTTGCCTACTAGCAAACTCCTAGTGGGATCAGTTAATGAAATTTGACTGTAACATGGTGGTTAATAACATTTAATTCAGGGTAGCAGGGAAGGACAGGAGGCTCCTTTCAAAAAGGACTTATTTTGGCTTTCATGCCATCCATAGTTCATTCTTGCCAGTGATCCATTCTGAGTTTGCCAATCACATCATGAATTGTTATTGACATGTGAGCAATTTAGACAAAACAGGACTGTGCACAAAAAAGAAGCTAAAAGAGCTTGATGGATGTTTAGTATTCAAACAGGCCAGGATCTCAGCTGATTGGAGCTAATGGCGTGAAAAGTTATTAGAGTATCAGTATATCCAGGAATTAGTTTCTAAATGGAATACATGAAATCTTTGCTTTTATTATAAATGCTGATCAAACTCTTATTTTGACTGATTCATGTGGATGAGACCAGTCAAAATGAAGAACTTTTAAGTTTTAATTTATTTAATTTCTTTTAGATAGAGGAAGAGGTTTTAGGCCATTCTGACTAAAAAAAAAAAAAAAAAAAGGAAAAATAGTGCATCCAATATTTAGGACGTTTTGGATTGCTCTTTTTTTCAGCCAATGAAGACCCTAATCTCATGTCACAAAGGAGCCTATCATGGCAGACAGACCAAAGAAAGAAAAAAGGGAAAAGGAAACAGTGAATATTACATCTCTGTGGACAAAATAGAAAAATTTAAAGTTGTTCTTTGTTCTACTTTCTTGGAATAAGACAGATAAGAATGATTACAGGAAACTAAGAATCTGTACCAGCTTTGCTATAGAAACATTATTTATTCATATCTTATTGATTGGTCTCTACCATGTGTAAATTTGCATTAGATACTTAATGGAAAAGACTCAAAGGTAACTATTGCACTCCATTTGGATAGATATCCTGATTTATTTCAATCTCTTGTTCTAGAAAAATAATAGAAGAGAAAGGTAAGGAAGAACATAAGGTTTTTATGTTCCTTGGCTTCCCAGTACTCCATGATATTCCTATTGTACTACAACATTGCAGTTAGGGGGTTTGTTTGCTTTAATTTAACATCTCTTTTTATTCCCTAATTAGTACAAGGTTGTTCTCTAAATATTATAATCCATTGGGGAAATATTATAATATTATATTCTGTTCTATAAAAATAAAAATATAATATATTTATTATAACATATAATATACAAAATAAATTGTGTTTTACATAATATAAATATTATAATCCACTGGAAAAAACCCACAAAACAAAGAGATTCAACTGGTGGAGACATATCAGAAAAAAAATGTCTCCCAATATGCATTTCATCTCGCTTCAGATTAACTACTTAGTTGTCACCTTTCTTTCAAGTTTCCCAGCTTGATTTCAACAGCCAGTGGAAATTGAGAGCTCTAGCATATTCTCAGTAGTTAACCAATGAAGGATGCTTTCCTTTCATCATTTTGGCAGCATATGCTACCTTCAGGCTACCAGATACTAAAGGCACAAACCAGGGTGTTAGGGATGTCCTTACTATGGGAGAATTCAAGCATCCCAAAGTGGGGATACTGGAAGGCAAGACTGAACTTGGGCTGCGAAATGACATAGGGAAGATTTTCATGTGTGCTCTATCAAAATTCTACTTTCCAGACGACATCTAGATGTCTATAAATCTGCTATAAAATTGTAGCAAACCTTTGGTCTGTTCTAATGTACACAAGTGGCTACTGCAGGTCTAAGCCTGCCAGAATTTGGGCAACATAAATATAATCCCATGGTTCTTGTCATTCTGTTTTCTAACATCACTCAAGTGGCAGGGAAAAAAAGAATACAGGAACTTCAGGGGGGGTATCTATCTAGTTTTTTGTTTCTACTCATTGTTTTTCTACCAGGAGGTGACAACTGAGAATTTTGTTTACTGACATTAAACATTCTCTTTTTGTGACAAAAATTTGGAAACCACAAGTCGCTTCCTTCTTTTACGTTCTTTTCCTTTGATACTTGGGCTGGCCACATTATTAAATAGCTGCTCATGTGTTGTGAGAACAGTGTGCATTCCTTCTTGCAAATCACAGGGAGCATTAAAGCTTTAAGTTGTCACCTTAGAAGCTCTCAAATGGGTTTTTAATCAGGGTAATTGCCAGTACACAGAAGCAGTCAGAAGAATTATGATGCCAAAGTGCTTTAAAATGCAGAGAGTGGAAAATTGTCAGTCAGGAATTTGGCTGCAAAGATTTCTTAACTAATGCACTTGTTCAAATATGCAGGACTCCACTGAACGCAGAGCTGCATCAAATGTAATCATTAAACACTTCCTAGAGGGGGGAAAAAAAGAACAAAAAGAATATGGTAGCCCCTGTGAGTAAGTGTTTCATCTGAGCTACTTGCATTTTCAGTTCCTTTAAAAGATTAATTGTAATATTTCCCCTGATAAATTGGGAAATGGAAAAATCAACAGATTACTGATATTTTTTCTCATGCTAATCCATTTGTCTGACCTTCCTAGTACACAAATAGCAGCATTTTCCCCCAGCAGCCCAGATTCAAAAGTGGATTAGAGAGAAAGCATCAGAGTTAAGAACCCAAAACATCAAAACAGCATTTATCAGCTAAACATCCCTGTGACCTTCCCCCTCACAGAATGCAAGTCAGTCCTTACATGGCTTAGATATGAACACTTTTTTTTTTTGCAGCACAAGAAATGTAACCGTTCAAATTATTTAAAGGCTAATAACTAATTCCTCTTAGATATTTGATTTTTTCTTCTCAGGCTGGTAGCTACCTACTTTTGGGACTCCAAATGTTATTCAGAAGAACAGTGTTTTTGCCTCTGACAGTGGTGATCTCTCAGCTTTCCACCCACTGCCAAATCCAAAGGCAATGACACGTAACAGCTCTCTGTTTTAAATGAGAGGTACTTCATGAAGAGCAGAGAAGGACATTCAGCAGCTAGGTTAAGACTCTTGTCAAATCATTTCACTGCACCTCTGCAGTTAAGTGTTTCTCTCTGTCACTGGATCTTAATTTATTGAGGTGAGGAGAACTGGAGAGAGAAACAGAAACAGTAAAGGAAGAGTCTCCCAAGTCCTTGGGCTTCCAGTCAGTGGGTGATGATAATTTTGTAAGGATAGTACCTAGTATCATATTTAAGTTGCCAACAGTCTATGTAAAGAACCTTCTTTTTCTTTTGCAGTGTTTGTGAAGCATCAGTGCAAATTAATCAATGAGAGCAACACATGTTAATTAGTAGACGTTGAAAAGGAGCGGAGAAGCTAGTCCTGCAACCCAGGACTAGCTGGTGTCTGAACTAAAACCTAATATATATCCTCTATTTTTATAGTTTCTTTAAAAGATTTTCTTTGAGAAGATACCAGTGTGTGTACTTGATCTTATTTATTTGTTTCATGTTGTATAAGCATGCACAGATACCCCACAACATCCTCAGCCCTTCTTTATTCTGCATTGCTTGAGGACACACACAAAGACCTCACAGAAAGTGCCTGATGTAAATGCTACTGAGCAGTCCTGATGCTTGCATAGCTAGAGGCAGAGTTTGACAGTAATAGGCTGGATGATAAACATTAATGTTTTCACTCTAAACCATGCTGCTGAAGGTGTGGAGATCTTCTGGGATCTGTATTATATCATAACAGTCTGTAATGGCTATGTCAGAGGCATACACATTCTCTGGTGGTGTAACAGATGATTCTGGCTTTAGCAGCTTACCAGTAATACCAATATGAACAGAAATACAAAACAGATGAGAGAAGGATAGGAGACTAGACCTACAGATGTAGTGTGTCGCTGCTGGCCTTCACATCACATCCGAGGGAGCTGTTCAAGTGATTTGATTAGATTCTTGGGTACATCCAGACGAATTAGAGAAATCCATTCCAGGTCTCCATTGTTCTCAAAAGTCACGCAGTCATTCTAGGTAACATTACTCTCTGCAGTTTTTTATGGAGTGAGGTCAGTGAGTAACAGAGAAGGGTCAAAAGCATTTGTAACACCACTAAAATGGCAAAACCCTCCTTTTTCACCCACATTTGGGCACTGTGCAGCAACATCAAATTTGTCCAATTTCCGATGTTCGAGCGAAATGGTGCAATTTAGATATAATATTGCTGCAGTGGAATCTGGAGTCTTTCAAAATAGAAAATGCCATATCCCAAGGGTAATCAAATTCACTTAAAAAACATCCAAGCTAAAATAACACCCCTGACAGAGATAATGTCTACAGAAATGAGCAAACTGACAGAGGCAAGTATTCCTTTTTAATTCATATCTGTGGCTAGAATTGGTCCACGGTTTAGGTAAGAGGGAAAGTATCTGTGAAAGTATAAAGTAACACATTCAATTTGATTAGCTCTGCTTGATAAACAGGGCAAAAAGCAAGCTTCCTCTCTGCCCTTGCCTCTCCACAAAGGGTGCATTTTAGCATCTCAGCTGCAGAAGTATTGGTTTTTTGGCCGACTTTTTTCCATCTTCTTCTCTGTGCCAGCTGGCTCTAGTCCCCATGTGGACTGGACAGTACAAGCAGCAAGTACTTCCATATCTTATTTTCCCAGAAGATTTTTACGTCCCTGGAGAATCTCCAGGATGGATTTATTCTACAGGACTATCATATGCTGCAAAACAATGTAGGAGAAAACCAGTCATACAATGAGAGCTGTGTAACTCAGGCTTTGAATACCTGTTCAAGCAAACTGTGGTCCTTGGTCTAATTCATGTAGCCTACAGAATGCTAACTTAACACCTCAAGGTGAGACAATATCCTGGCAGTTCTCCATGGGAAGTTAATAACAGAACAATAATCCTGCTCTTGCCACTATGGGGACAGGACTTTTTATTATTATTTCAGACATAAAAAGGTTTCTGTCTCACTGCATGGACCAGTCTGACTAGTGTAGCTTTTTATTAGCTGATACCTGTAAAAGGGTGGTGATAGACAAATTCAACATTCCTCCTCTGACTATATGTATTTTGTCTCTGGCTATAAGCATTCAGCAGTTCCCCTATCCAGGAATACATTTGCCCTTACCTTTTTCCTCTCTTCCCATTACAAATCTTCCAGTATTCAGCACTGTACTATTCCTCCTTAGTGCTTAGTTCCTGAAGTATTTATCCTGTCAGGAAGAGATTGGACAGACAGAACAAGACCATGGGGGGAAGCAGAGAAACTAAAGAATTTCAATATTTGGTGCATTTAGGGATGCGGGTTGGGGGGGAGCGGAGGGGGAGAGAAGAGGGTGTTTGCCTCTTTTTTTCTTTATAAATGTGGTTCTAGAGTCTTTGTAGCATCATAGAGCATCTACTACTAATGTAACTGTACTGTGGGCTATATCTGGAAGCTCCTTATTCTAGTCTCTTGAAACCATCACATTTTCTCTTTCTTTTGCTACCTCACCTTTCCCTTCTCCCCTCTCACACTTCTATTCCCCAGGGGAAGGAAAAAACCACTGCTGATTTTCCAAAGGGATAAGTAACTAAAAGCAGGTGAAAAGAGAAGTGCTGTAAAACGACTTGCCTGTACTTGTTAAATAAAACTTGTTAGTAGGGTATGCACTTACAGACTACTCTGGAGGATTTTCCCCACTTGCTCTTCTGTTTCCACTCACAATATTTGACACTTGTAGAAAACAAGTACTTAACAAAGTGCTTTCAGGTCTCTTCTCTCCCACGGTGTTAGAAGAAAGATGGAATATTCTTGGGCAAGGGCTCTCGCTTTGCTGTGTGTTGTCCCCCTCTGTGTCCCTGACAGCTAGAGATAAAACCAGATCAAAACAAAAAGGCTGACTAAATGCTTTTCTGTGGTTCAGTCCTGTCAGGAGGGGTTTTCTCAGTATGCCCCATAATAGAAAAATGAATTCCTTTGGCATGGCATTTTGGAGACTACTCCCTCTTCACTCCTTTACGAATTTTAACTTAGTGAGGAATGACAGTCAACATTTCCGAGGTAACCAGATTATCTTTTTCCTGTGCTCCAAGAAATAATAAAACAGTCTACTAAATCTCCTAGTGTGAATTAATTCAAAACTTCTCTCATAAACCAAGCAGAATAATTGAGTTGAGTATATCTGACATTCTTTTTTTCTTGTTAAAAACGTAGAGTTCTCTCCTTACTCTAGTAACACATAAACATGGTGGAGGAGGAGCCCAAATACTTTGAATGGGCACAGGTTAAGCAAGACAAACGTCAGGATTAGTTGTCTTGAAGCTCAATGCTTAGATCTATAAGAAAGAAAAAAGAAAGCTAATCTTTGTAGAAATCTTGTTAGAAACTTTAACTTCAATATATTGGGCATTTGGGAAGCTGCCGTTTTGTAAACCTGGTTTGATTTGGCAAGTCTATTATTGTAATAATCTAATGTTCTTCTTAGTTCCCAAGCATAACTTTAGTAGAGATGATGTTATGCCAGTTGGGGTTTCTTCCTACTTTTGGGTTGTTTTTTACTAAAATAACAATAAACCTGGTAATACAGGAAAAAATATAAATTGAGCCCAAATTTTCAAAAGAAATTTTGAAGGAATTAAAGTATTAAATTTCATTCAATTTATTCCTGATTCTTATTAATAACTGTATTTAGTCATTTACAATGGCATCCTTGAGTAGTTAGTATCAATTACTGAGGTTTATATTCTATAAGCAAGCATGCCTGTATTTCTCCGTACTGCAGCTTACATCTCCTAGACTTCTGATTTTTAATTGGTGTGCTTTTAAGCCCTTTGTGAGCTTGGAAACATGGATGTTCTTTCCCAGTGCACAGAATAACATTCCAGAGCCACTGAAAGCACCGGTTTTACAGAAACCATGGAAGAAATAAAAAATAAGTAAAAAATGAATATGCTTGTCTTTGGAGTGTTTTCCAGAGTATTTCTATAGTAAACTCATGACATAATGTTTTATAACAAAGAGTTATAGAGTTGTATTATCCTAACATCATCTTAAAGCATCATATAAATACAAGGTCTTAATTAGATGTTTTGTTAGATGGTCTCATGTCCCAGTGGTTGGAATAGAGTCATGACTGAGAGTGGCAGTACCTGTCATTTCATTACAGTGGAAAAGGCTAATATCAAGGCTAGCCAAATGGAACATTGGCTGGGGGAAATGATGGGCTGAAAGGACCTTTACTTGGTTCACCTTACCAGTTAATTGATTATATCTGTCCTCTTACCTACTACTACCCCAAACACAAATTTTTCATGCTGAAGACAGAGGCTTGCATGTGAACTTCCTTACAAAGAGCACAGGGAGTTCTGAAATCTTTTATTCTTGCTATCACCTTGGCGACAGTGTGCCTAATGAAAATGTATTGGAGGCCTTAATGTAGTAATCACTATCAGAGAGTTGCACATTTTTAATCATTTAAAGATGTCATTTAAATATTATCTATCCTCTATGAATATTTGATGCTCATTCAATATTCCTTAGAAAAGTAAAAATAACAGTTACATTTGTTAAAGGATTTTGGCAGCAATAATATCACCAGAATGTTTTTCACTTCTCCTAGGATTAGTAATACATCCTTTTTCTACAGGCCCAACTCAGCCCTAAGTATTATATAGGTTCCCAAAGATAGAGGACAAACTATCTGGAAAAAGGCAGAGGAGGCAGAATCAGAAGTCAAGTCCAAGGGTGAACCATGGGAAATATTTATATCCTATTTCTTCTGTAAGTCTGTTGTAAAATTTTAAAATAAGAAAATGTATTCTGTATTCCAAAGAGCTATAATGCCTAAATAAAACAACCTCAAACTTCATATCACAGAATATTTGAAAAAATGAGATAATGGAACAGAACATAGTATTCATGATGAGTATCCCATCAATTCCACTTCCTTCTCTTTGCCTCATTCCACTACACATACATGTGTAGATCTGTGTCCCTGCACACACACACACACACACACACACACACACACACACACACACACACACACACACACAAGTTAGCCTGGGTACTTTACTTCTATAAAGTGAAGTTATCCTAAAATAATCCACAATTTATCAATTGCTTTGTAAATCTCATATATATATTTATATGAGATTTATATAAATATGTAAGGACTCTTAACCTTTTGTCTCGAAAGCTCCAGTAGCCCAAATGTACTCAGGATATTTGTCATACAAAAAAGGTTTTTATTTTTTCATCATGAAATGTATTGCCCTTGTTGTGTTCTGGTGCTGTGTCAAAAGGTGTCCCTTTTTAATTTATCTAAAACTGTTTATTATTTTGTGCAAGGCCAATGTGACCTCTGTTCGATCCTGTCTAATGATGACAACAAAAAAACCCTAGTAGTTCTTCCACTGTCTGTTTGGTTACGGACATCTTTCTTGATGAATTATTCATCTGCCTCCTGCTTTTAAAATCACGTTCTCATGATAGATTTTCATCCCAAGGAGAGTAGCAGTGTTAAGAATTTCTTGAGTGCTCTGCTGGTTAAGGATTTTCCTGGTTTAGAGTCTTGAAGAAACTGTAACAAGATGCAATGCCCACAGTCACCAGCTTTTTGTCTTGGGTGTGCAAGTGCAGCAAAGCTTCTGTTCCTCTCCTAACCTTTCCTGCAGGGACTGTAATGGGAATTAGCATTAGTTATATTAGTGGTCAGGGAAATTATATGTTGACAATGAGAATTCAAGAAATGTATAGTTAAATGTCAGTTATTAGCATGGTCATAAACTCCCTTTGCAGCATCAAAAAATATCATCCCTTCAGGAGAAGGCTAATTTCGGGAGAGGGCTGTGTTCAGACTCTCAGATAGCTTGCCCTGCGTGAAAGTCCCTTATGCGTAGTCACTACTGCTTCAAAACACTACAGGAAAACAAGAACAAGGTAGAGGCAGGACTGGAGGAGCAATGAGGCCATGGGTTAAAGGCCCATGCATTATCCAAACTTTTCCCTGTTATTTGCTTCAGTGGAGAAGTGAATGAAATATTTTTGAGCTTTCAGTGTGGAGATATGAAATAGAGTTCTTTCTGCCTGCAGAGGGAAGAGTGTCTTGTCAGAATGGTAACCAGCCAGTGTGAGCCAGGCATGGAAGTGCTGGAATGAAGTGAATACCACCATGAGCTTTTCTCTTTATAACTTGATACTTGACAGGCTGAGACCACTGAAGACCTCTTTTTTTTTTTTTCCTTTTCTTTTTCTAAGAACGTTTTTATCTCTTATGGTTCCCAAAACCAGGGTCCTGTTTTGTCTGCTTATTTGAATATAGAAGTAGATGCAGCTTATGGCTTCCACCAGTGAATGTACCTGATCTGATGCTGGATTTATAGCTTCAGTGAACTGTACGAGGACCTAACTGTGGATCTGGAAAAGAGAGGGGCAGTCCCACAGTCAACACAGCAATCCCATAATGGGCCAGTACCAGAAAAGCACAAAAGGAACCACAGGTTTTTACATCAAGGAACTGCAGATGGAAAAGCCAGACTTTAAAAATCCTGTTGATAACTTCATATGCTATAATAGCTTTAGTAGAAAAGGCAAACTGTTTTATATTAAGTAGACTACCACATTTTTACAGTAGCTGTGGAAATGGTTGACTTTTGGACAAGATCTGGACATAAATTGAGCTGCCACCTATGTGAAGTGCTTTGAAGCAATACCCTATCTAGAATCAAGAGTTGAGAATGGGCAGATTTATTTATAATAGCAATAAACAAATAATTCATGGGATCTTATTCTGAAGGACAAATGATTACTCCCTTTGGGAAGGATATATGTGTATGCGGATGTGTGCTTATATGTGTGTGCATGTGATATGTATGCTTAGTTTGGGTGGAATATTTAGCCAATTCATATTTTCTTGCCTGTGATCTACTTATCCAAGTCAATAGCTTAAACACTAAACCTAGTGCCTTGTGCACATCTTGTAGCTGAATCGGTCAGTTTTCTTCATGAATGTTGATGTATATAGATTTTGATCTTTTGTCAGTTAATCTGTTAAGGCGAATCCCAGTTTTGCATCTTCTTACACCTTTGTCATTTAAACATGGAGGTACATGTACTTTCATCTTTCTTCCATAGATTTTCATCTGGTTTAATCTCACACATTAATTTCTATTGCTTTGTTTCTTCATGTTGTGATTGTGCTGAGTCTTCTCTGCCTGACTGCTACTTTCATGGAAACTTAGCTACTAATTACTTTTCATATGTTCCCTTCCATTGTTCTCAATAGTTTGAGAACAAGATCTGTCTTCCCTAAAAAAATGCATAACTATTTGGTTGGCTTTACTTAGGGGCAAATTGATGACAGTGTAGCAATTTTTTGTTAAAAATATTTCTGTTGGTTTTAAAAGGATATAACGATATTCTTGCTAACTTTAGGCCCTCACCATTGAAAATGAGCCCACTGGAATAATACCCAGGATCATTTTATCATTGTGCTCTAAATTTCACTGATGAAGAAATAGTTAATTACACAGGAACATAGATATTTTTCCAGAACTAAAGTGATTTAAACTAGTTGCATTAGAACAAAAAATCACTCATCTACCAAGAACAGGTCTCCAGCATCTAGTAAGGATCTCTTACAGAGTACATCCAGTTGCAGTGACTTTCAGTATTGATGTGAAGTTAAATCAGACCAATTCTCTTACAAGAAAAGAAACCGAATAATGTTAATGCACATTCAGGAATGCACCACCTCTTAAACTAGGTTAGGGGTAAAAGCTGTTACACTGTTAATGCTTCAAGGCAGTATGCAAATATTTCAGTTAATACATTGGTTCAAGCAGGACCACAGTTCTGTAGGATCACAGTTAGGGTGAGGGGAGAAAGGAGGGCTTTACCCACCAAGGAAAACCAGGCACGAACATCCTGCTCTTTGAGAAAGTAATGCTATCTGAAGATAACTAGGAGTAATGAGAGAAAAAGAAAAAAAAGCCAAGGGAAAGATATAAGTGAATTTGAAAGCTCAGTAAGACAGCAAGGTTTCCCATCTTTTGAAATAATTGGGAATACCCAGCCTAGACCAATTGAATTTGGTTGCAAATGCAAGTCTAGGCTGGGTATTCTTTCATTACTACTACCTTTACTCCTCTAATAGAGTTACCCTTCTTCTGCAAGAGAACGATAACTTTCCTCAAGAACAGGTGGAACTGTGGCTGAAAATGAGTGCTTTTCTGATGCCTTCTGAGATAACAGCAGCAGTTCACTATACTTTGTTATAAGTTACAAATAAATAGCTCTCAGTGATGAGATCTGTATTAGCTAGTAATTTGGTGCAATAGCAGTAAATCAGTAGACAAAAAGAGGAAGTGGTTATGCCTCTACACCACCATTACAGGCAGTCTGGGAATCTTACTTGGCACTAGGTCCATTCTTTTCTGCTGGATCAGTCATTCTCACCCTGCATATGGAGGTGCAAAAGACCTGTCTGAAAGAACAGTCTTTAGCTGTGACCCTGATGTCCCTGGGAAGGACTGGAGAATGTTTGGTGCATTCTCAGTCCAAAGGCTTTGGTTTAGCTCCCTCCCAAAAGAACCTATTTAGCATACGAGAATTTCTCTGCAAAGTGAACTAAAACTGGGGTGTGGGGTGAGGGTTTAACTTCAGAAGCACACTATCACTGCAGGCTAAGGCACCTTCTCTGCTGTGTCTGAAGATAAAATTGTTGACAGTTTGGTGAAGAAATGACTGAAAGGAGGGACTGATAATAGCAAACCTTGTGCAATTGTTCTTTCATTTTGACAATGTTTTTTCAGCCTTTCTGCTGTTGGTACTGTAAGGGAAAATGGATTGCAAGCTGATTGAAACAGACCTGTTCATAACGCTTCTGTGAATAGCAGGTTAAGAAATCCATGCCAGGTTTTAGTCTTCTGGAGATGACTAAGAACATTACTCAGTGCTGTTTGGGTGTCCATACCACATAGGCTGGATCAATAATGTTGATAATTATTTTAATACTGAGCCACAAAATATTAACTCAAAGAGCAATTCTGTTGGGATAGATTTCCAAATCTTTTCACTGCTGCCTTTTTCAAAGAATATGCTATTTTAGTTCATCCACAATTTAACACTTAACTGCTCTAAGTAAATGAGCTGTAACATGCCTTCTTTCCCATTATATGTCTCCAGAGACATTTCTGTTATGAAAAAGTTTTTCTCCACTGGGTATTAACCCTAATGTAAGAAAAAAAAAAAAAAGAATTTCATTTGGTCACAGTAACTTCTTCTGAGAAAATTGATTTTTTTTTTTAAATTTGGATTGGATATAAAGCATGTGTCTTCAATTATTAATACTAGTTCATAGTGTAGATAGCACCAAAGACACAGTAATGATCTTCCAACGTTAAAAGGTCTTTATCCCAAATTGGTTCTAGAGGCTTTTTTGGGGGAAAAAATATAGCCTCCTGGAGCTACACGTTAGAATATTTCACTTTGTCCTTCATTTCCTTCATGGTGGTAGTACTCAGATTTTCTGACTGAAAACAATGGCATTAGTAAATTTAGCTACAGGCTTGTCAGTAGCTCATGTTGTTTTATCATGGTTCCAACATGGAAAAGAGAATCAGATGAGTGTGGTTATTAATCAGAATGCTATAGATTTCCTAAATGCTTTAAAAATTAGGGTTTGGGGTTTTTTTTGTAAAGTTTTAATTCACTACCTGCAAAGCTTAGAAGTTCTCTGCTGAAAGAAGTGAGTGCTCTTCAGAATACATCAGGAGGTGGATGAGTAGAGTCAGATGCAGCACAGCCAGGTGGCACCACTGCACTCCCTGGTGATGCTACGCTGCTGATGCTCCCTTCTCTCACCACAGCACAGGGGAGGGGAAGGCACAAGTGTATTATCTCAGCTGTTGTGATAGATTAAGCCTGACATGCTGCCAAATCTTATGTGTATTAATAAGTTTCTCCCACTGATCCCCAATGGCAGTCAGATGGGTTCATTGGTAGATTGTGGTGGACATTTAAATGTTTGAGCTGGGCAATTTGAGATGAACTGTCATGATTCATTAGCCCTGTTGAGGGAACAGTGCCAGGAAGTATCTGGCTGATGACTTGAGAGACACCTAGTAAGCAGAATAAAACCCCATCTCACTCAGCAAATCTCACAGCAGTGCTAACAGGTCTAAACCCAGTGACCGATACAACACGCTGCCACTTGTAATAACCCAAGAATTAAAAGCTGTTGTTATTAGGGACTTAAACTTAAAGGTTGGCAAACAATATGCTTCCAACTCACAATCTATCACCAGCTGACACTGCCTGCCTGCCCCATGCCTTCAGGGTGTACTGGGGTGTGTGGAAGCAGAGGCTGGAAGCCGATGAATTGCTGATTATAGGAATAAGCAGTTCCTAATTTTTAAAAAATGTGTTTCTTCAGTCTCCTTGCTCTCCTTTCAGGAGCTAATTGTTGACAGCAATGCTGAACTGAGCCAATTTGTAGGACTTGGTAAAAACAATAGACTGAAGAATCAAGGTGACAGTGGGAAACCTGGCTGATGGCTTTTGAATCTAGCTTGTCTTCTTTCACCTTATGTTTTATAAGCAAAGGGAGTACAATTGTTTTACCTTCTTAGGTTTCTCGGGTAATACACAGCGTCTTCATTACGGTGATAATAAATCCTTATACAAATTCCTAGTGGTTTTACTGTCTAGTAGGTTGGCTATCCCAGAATGGTGAGTTTCTATATTAAGACAAAACTAAATGTTCTCGGATAGTACTAGAATGATGCTAAAACTTTGGGGGAGAGGAGATGGGAAATACTTGCAAGTATCATATTTTATTTGTAACAATGTAAGGAGAAGCAGATACAAAAGGTAGTGATTCAGAACTTTTCTATTCCTGGACAAGAACCGAAAATCAGCTTCTGTATTGCAGGATCTCCAGTTCCACACATCTTAGTGCCACTGAAATGTAGATGTACTTTATGAAGGAATGCTTTTTCGGAGACTTTTTTGTTGCTTCTTTTCTGTATAAACAAAGTTCTCAAGTTTCTTCACCTGCCATTGTAATTACAAATATGTTTACACACTTATGTGAAAAAATGTGTGAACCATTTTTACCCAGTTCCTTCTAAAGATCTATAATTAACTATTCTTTACTACCAAAGCTCAATCTACCAGGTAAAGGTCAACCTTCCTCAGTTTACAGTTGTTCCTTTCCAGAAATATTTTCAGGGCCACTTTGCTCTTTATACACACTGCCATGCATTGTGAATTGCCGTCAGATGCTCTTCAAAGACTACAAAATAAATAGTATTCCTTCAAAAAGTGTTTTCTTAAGTCTCTTATCTGTCATTTGTTCCCTCATCTGTATGCATTTATTAAAGACCTGTCAGAGTGAATGGTTAGAGACATGATTATTTAGCCCTTCTGGTGGAAGAAAAACAACTCAAAATACCTGAGGAGCAAATGAAATGCAGTACTACTTCAGATTTGGATGCATACTTAGGTCATAAGAGAAAATGAATTTTGTGACCTTTCCTAGGACTGCCCTTTGCATGCAGAGTTCAGTAAGAATGATAGATTTTGCATGGAGAGTAAATGCTGTACCTTAGTGTTAGGGTACCCAGGTGCCTGGGAGCCATGGTAAAGAAAAACTGAGGGTAATAACAGTCAGGAAAGGAATGCATTTGCAAAGTGACTATAGACAAAGGTATAATTATGTTGCATTATGATTCTTCCATGCATCTCCTGCTCTGTAAGTACAAATACACCCATTTGTCCCATCTGGATAATGCTTTAGTTTGAAAAGGCTCTTAAAGAGTCCACTCATCTATCACCTAGGGTTGTGGCACAAAGATTTTATATGTTTTTAGACAGTGCAATTTAGCTAAATGGAAATCTATAGCCAAAATAGAGCTCAGTGGAATCTGAATTTGTATTTAACACCTTTCAGTGTAACAAAAATGAGCAGGAGGATCTAATTAAGGCTCTGTGATGTTGGGTATTTTTAAAAATGTAGCATAGAACAATTGCAAGGCTGTAAAAAAACTACATTACAAAATGCAAAGCATGGTATAAATGTTTGGAGAAACAGATAAGTTCTTGAACGTTGGGGTTTTTTTTAATAAACAGTTGTGTAGAAATGTTATTAATTTAACATTGGATTCTCTAGGTTTTGGTGGGTTTTTTTCTTGCAAGAAACCAGGCATTCCCTGGGACCCATATTTTCATGGACCTTTTTTTAATGCTGATTCTTAGAATATTAGCATGTGGGCTAAAGAACAGATGATAACTTTTTATCCAGGAAAAAACCCCACCAACTAAGACACAAACCATGTCCCAAAGGCAGCGTGCTTCAAACTAAAATTCCTCCAAGTATAAAACACTTGACTCTAAGATGTGCTGCATATTGATGTAATTAATACAGCAGTGGATGAGGTCAGCCCTAAGGTGTTGCATTAAAATTCATATTTGACAAAACTGGTTATCTGCTTTTCAGTATCTCCTCTAGGGGAAAAGAACCTTACGTATGTAATCAATTAGCCATATAAGCACTAGGAAAACAGTAAAGAGAAACAGACTTACCTTTTACTTATTCTATACAGTCACAGGAAATTTTAGGGTGAGTGGGTTTATATCCAGGTGCTGCCATACCTGTGATTTGATAAAATATTAACTTATCACACATGTAAAAATCTGACATACTTCAGAAATTTTTAAAAAAACAAATCAAGAAAATAAAGGTAATCCTGTTCCTTTGTATCTGCAGCCTCAAGGTTGAAGCTGATTTCAGCTTGAGCATCAATTTAATTCCGATCAAAACAGAAATAGTACTGCTTGGTAATGTAAATAAGATCTTTGGGGATCTTATTCCTCCCTAAATAAATGGAGTACAAACTGAAGAACAGTACTTTGACGAGTCAAAGGGCTTCCTGTTTTCTTCTCTTTCTCCTACATATATGAAATACAAATTCATGTACAGGCACAAAAAGACCTGGTGTGGGATTTTTTTCATGTGAACTCAGAACATGCATGCATCCAAAATCTGCCTTTTTGTGCCTGTTCCATACACACAGCCATTTAGAGTGGGCACTACTCCTCCATTTGGAGGCTTTTGGTAAGTTGGTGTAGAAGTTGGTCTAAGTGTGGTTAGTACAGAAAATACATAGTAAATTATAAAAGGCAGCAGATCTTTTCATCACTTCCACGTCGGTTGTTACTTTGAAAGCAATTATCATAGTCTTATGTCCTTTTCTCATTATTCCTTTCTCACTTTCTGATCACAATCTGTATGAATAGGGAAGAAAGTTATCTATGAAACAACCAACTAATTTAGTTTTGATGTGCCTGTAAGCTTTTTTGCTTCAATAATTACTTAGCACGGGTCTGACCAAGTATTCGCAGATTGGTAAAAAAAATAACTATATTTGATAATTTGAAGTTTTCTGTTAGCTGTTTCATGGGGGGGTCCTGGCCAGCCACTCAACAGTAAATCAAGACTCTTTGACATGGCTGATACTCTGTGAGAGGATTTAAAGCACAGGTCCTAACTATGCAATAGTATAGATTTGGGCTGAAAGACATAGATATGTTTAATAAAATCCATTCAAATCCTTTGCATATGCCTCAGGATTACTGAAAGCAAGAGAAATCCTTCTCTTAAATGACATCTTAAAGTCTCAAACTCTGTCTGTTGCAATATTATCCGAGGTATATACAATTCTATTTTATTCAAGAAGTGTAGCTAGTGTAAGTAGTCACTGGTCATGATTAGGTGCACACAGAACTCCTCAGATTTCTCATTGGTGTTTTGCTCCAATACTTAGAACAGTAATAATGTTGTTTCTTCATATTCAGTGACAAGTATTTGTCATTTTAGAGCACAAGGGTCTGGTTCCTGTTCCTGTTAACGAAGTTCCAGGTGACCACGAAGTGCTGCAGGTGACAGCTGGGAAACTCTAGGTGGTCACAGATTTGTCAGAATGTGAAATTGTCACTAATAGGGCACCTAGTGAGAATGGTCCTATTTTTGTCTTAAAAGATGCTAAGTCCAAACATAAGTCTTTCGCTTATGATGTAAAGAAATAAAGAACACAGGATTTTTTAAAGGAGAATACTATCATTTTTAAGATCCACTGACAGCTTTTAGTTATGTTTCAGTGTAAATATTTTTTAGAAAATGCTGAGTTGAAATAAAAAGTTACCTTATGTGTCTTATGTGTCAGAAGTTCTCAAGGTCTAACTGTGCACCGGGGTGAAATAAATGCATCATAATGTTTTGGCAAACTTTAGCTATCATTATATGGGTTAAGGCTGTAAATCACAAGGTATTGTGTAAGTATTTATTTCGCCCACATAACAGTTATATACTAATGCAAAATAATTAGAACTAAATTCCTGATCTCCCTCACTCAAAAGCTATAATCATAAAGGTTTCCTGAAGTTTTCCGTGTCATATTGCACAAATTTATCAATATCTCTTTTATTTACTGTTTCCCAAATAGAGAAGTTACTGTTTGCCAAAGAGACAATATCAGAAAGAGATATCTAAATATTTTCTAGGCTTTAGCTAAAAAAAAAAACCCAAACAACAAAACCCAACTCTGTTACTTTTTATTTTTAAAAACTCCTGTCTACCTTTTAAGCTTTCCTTTAATTTTCACAGCACAATGACAAGATAGGGACTTTCCATGTTGTGTACCTAATTTCAGGGCCTTGAGGGTGGTAAACGGCCCATACTACCCTTACCAACCACCCCTGGACCGCCCCCCCCCCAACCCCTGATGAAGGTCCTATGTCAGTTTAGCTCTGGGCCACAAGTCTCCATCCCAGTGATGCCATGGCCCTGCCTTGCCATGATCCCTGCTGAGATGTGCCCAACTGGCTGGCTGATATTCCAGCCTGGCTTGAAATCATCCCCACCCTCATGGCACTACCTGGCTGTGCTGGGCCTGTGCCTGATGTGGGTTTCTCTCACCAGGCCAAATCCTGACCCTAACTGTGGTGTGACATGCTAGTCTGGCTTTGGTCCATCCCCATCACTGTGACCTTGCCTGACGATCAGGAGGTATGATTGAACCTGGCCGCAGTCTCTGAGTCTGCCCTGCTCACCTTGCTCTGGCTGCTGAGACCCTTCAGCCTAGGGATCCTCTGCAGTTTCTGGAGCACAGTCCATCAGTGAGCTGCTGGCCCTTGGTGTGCCCTGACACCAAAAAACAATTGTTTTTAACTCATTAGCTTTGCAGTACAGCTAATGTTACAGTGCTTTGATTAAAAAACGGTATGCTGAGGTGTAGGCTTTAGGTCAAGCATGTGTGTAGGTAATTAAAATACAAATCTGCTTTTGTTCTTTCCTGAATCGTGACAGTAAAGAGAAGTCAGTCATAACTAACCAAAACATGGTCATTCTTAACTGACGATATTAATTATACAAGAAGAGACTTAGAGATTGTTTTTGCTCTATACTTACCTCATATACCATTATTCATTCATCCTGCTTTTGGTAAAGAAGGCCCCACTGCTCTTTATTTTTTCAGTCTTAAAAGATTTATCCTTACCAGTCCAACATAAAAGAGTACAGAATAGTTATTCTTACATTTGATGCAGTGTCCTGGGTTTGGCAGAGAGTTAATTTTCTTCCTAGCAGCTGGTGTTGTGCTGTGTCTGATGATTTAGGATGAGAGCAGTGTAGATAGCACACTGATGTTTTCAGTTGTTGCCAAGCAGTCAAGGGCTTTTCAGCTTCTCATACTGCCCAAGTAATGAGGTTGAACTAAACCAAAACTAGTGGATTTATGAATGTTTCAGAGTCCATGGTTCAGCTTAAGTATTCACCCTATTGACTACCTGTTGGACCTACCTGATGTCATTGGAGCTGTGGGTTTCCACCAGAAGGAAACACAAGTGTGGAAGGGATTTCAAGAGTAATTTGATGACTAGGGCAGAGTACAAACTGACATACTATCACTGCTACCTACAACCACAAAGTCATTAGTAAAGTATGAAGTAGATGTCTTTAATGTCAGAAGAGATAATCACAAGCGAATGGATGTGATCAACAAAGTAACAGTTGTCTCTGCCAACTAACAAAAAAGAAACACAAGCTCTTGGAGGATGCATGTCCCAAATTATAGTCTGATTGTAAGTCCTTTTTATCAAGTGACCCAGTAGAAGAATGGGGCCCTGAGCAATGACAAACTTTGCACAAATTAAATGGAATAGTCCATGCAGTAGCCCTTGAGATAGACCAGATGCCTTCAAAGTCAGAAGGCATCTGTTGCAGTTACCAGATGATCCATTTATCATTTTTTAAATATCATGTTCCATATCAGAACAAAAATTAGATGGTCAAATGGATGGTTTAATTGTTATTAAATGGCATTGTTTCTATGCTACAGTGTAAACAGTAATTAATGTTAAACAGTGTCTTGTTTCAATGGCAGTTACTGCAGAGCTAAACTGTGGAACTGAAAAGCAGTATAAAATCCTGTATTGTACCACCTTACCATTTCCAAGTCAAATTAAACTCTCATGTGATCTTCCTTTTCTGTCTCAGTGAAAAATGCATGACACTTCCATGCTCAGAAATTAATCTGCCCATCTCTTAGGGACCACCAGCTCTGAAAGAAGTTATACAGTTATTGAGGTTTGACAATTTCAACAAATTTTAAGTCTGGGATAAGGAGGATGTAGGATGGCAATTTTTGTATACTTATCTTTGTCTTTGAAATTGCAGACACAGTGAGTGAACTTCTTTCTCTCTTACTCAGCATCTAGATATTGTGAATTATGTCTAAATACCAAAGTGTTTTTTAATGTAGCCAGAAAAGAAAGGAATGAATGATAGGTCATTATTACCTTTACAGTGAGAGATCATTCTTGGAGTTCAGGGCTATTCTTTTAGCCATGTCACAAGAATTACACATACAGGACCAGTTTTTATAACCTCCTTAGGCAATGCTGAAGCTATAAACATGATGGGAATGAGGTCTCACCATGTGTGTCTAATAGCACCAAAGAGAGTAACTAGAACTGGTGCTGACACAGCATTTGGCTTGTATTAGAGGTTTAGCATTCTGCACAAATCCCATTGACTGCTTGGCTTTAGGGTCTTAGTTCACTAGGAGAGGCTGTGTGGAAGGATTGTCCCAAAATACATGCTAGTTAGGTGTCTACTGATGCTGTACAAGTATTCATACTGATGTACTTTGTTCAGGTTTGGACAGGAATCTGGGCAAATAACACTGGGAAAATGCAGGTAAATGCATATGCCTAACTCTTGTTTATGCAGTAAAGGGGCAGCATGGAAGTGAAATGCACACAGAAATAGTGCAGAACTATGTGAGATAGGTGTATATACATACACACACACATATGTATGTACCTCTGTGGATATTGCCTAAGTTTTATGAAACCTGTGTACATTGACACACAGTTTCACTACCATACAGCATTTTACTTTCCTTCCAGTTAACTTAGGTAAGAAAGGAAAAATACTACAGAGGGATTTAACAAAATCCACTTGTCCTGGTTGTATCCCCTCCCAGCATCGCGAGTCCTGTCTTCTCCTTAGCAGGGCAGTATGAGAACCTGAAAAGCCCTTGACTGCTTGGCAACAACTAAAAACATCCATGCTTATCAACATTGCTCTCATCCTAACTCCCAAACACAGCACTGCATCACCTCCTAGAAAGAAGGTTAACTCTATCCTAGCCAAAGCCAGGACAAATTTAAAATAGCTTTCAGAAAATCTAGATTAAAAAAATTTATTAAAGTTATTCCATACATTTTCAAACAGATTGTATCCCCCTGCAAACATTTCCACTAAACACTGTCACCTGGATTGCTTGTCAAAGTCTTGCTTGAATGTGCATTATGTGAGGAATAACTTCTTCAGTGAAATTTGCCTACCTGCTAGGAAGTCTAATTTGATAAACCCTCAGCAAAATTAGTCACTCAAACATTGAAATTACAGGGAAAGCACTTTATACATTCACAGACATAGGACTTGTAAAAGTTTGCCAATGACTTTTGAGGGTATTTCTTGAGATTTAGTGCTGGTGTTTCTTACTCTTCTGCACGCCTAAATGAGGATTTCTTGGTTTTAGGCTCTTTCCTCTGGAAAATTTCTCCTGTTCCTGACATTCCTCATTACTTTCTGTTTCTTTGTTTAGTTGCTGTTTTATCTTTGCTATCAATTTTTGTTACTTGAGCTGCTTGAGCATTCAAGTAATAAGCCTCCAACTGTTTTTTTTAATGACTTCTATACTTCATGTTTTTAAGCAATGTCAGCCATGTCTCAGTTAACTATAAAAGTGACTTCTTACTCCTCCTGACTCCCTTTGGTTGCTAATACAAAACTAGAATTCAATACAGCCCTAAATCAGGAATTCAGGTTTTGTCCCTAAAATAAATCACTGTCACTTTGTTAGGCATGCCAGAAAATTCCTGTCAGAATGAATTACCAGAAAATTGAAGGTCAGCTGAGTTTATTACTTTATATTTGTATTGTAGTGCATACTGCTTAATGATAGCTTAGCCTCCAACAGTTCCCCAGGCTTCAGGATATTCCCCTTTCCTCACTATCTGTGTTTCCTACTGTCCTGGTTTAATCCCAGCCAGATACTAAGCCCCACACAGCTGCTTGATCACTGCCCCCTCCAGTGTGATGCAGGAGAGAATTGGAAATCATAAAAGCTAGAAAATGTGTGAGTTGAGATAAAGACAGTTTAATAAGTAATATAACGGCCACAGGTGCAAGCAAAGCAAACCAAGGAATTCATTCACCACTTCCCATGGGCAGGCAGGTGTCCACCTGTCTCCAGAAAAGCAGAGTTCTATCACACATAATGGTTAA
Organism: Laterallus jamaicensis coturniculus; assembly: GCA_022605575.1. Classification (NCBI taxonomy): domain Eukaryota; kingdom Metazoa; phylum Chordata; class Aves; order Gruiformes; family Rallidae; genus Laterallus; species Laterallus jamaicensis. Next base: position 3,364,750 of record JAKCOX010000021.1, on the reverse strand, counting down.
TTTGGAACACAAACATCATCAATCTGAACATTGCCTCCTTCCTTCTTCTTCCCCCCAGCTTATCTGCTGAGCATGACATCATACTGTGTGGGGTATCCCTTTCATCACTACTCAATGGTGGGGTGTGTGAGAAGCAGAAAAGGCCTTGATGCTGTGTAAGCACAGCTCAGCAACAACAAAAGCATCCCTGTGTTATCAAGACAAATCCAAAACACAGCCCTGTACTAGCTACTAAGAAGAAAAAGAACATTATCCCAGCCAAAGCCAGGACACCATCAAAGCCATCAAATGTACTTAAGTAGTAGGAATTGAATCCTGTTTCTGGATTACTGATAATATTTTATATAAAAGACAGACATGATAATTCAGGGAATGGATGTACAATTGCGTACCTAATTTAAATCCTCTAAGATGGAAGTTATGTGAAAATTGCCCATCACACATGTAATTCTATATTATACTTGCACAATGAGCTCATTTGTGTGTGCAACTGTAACTAGTTTTCAAGAAAGGTGTGCAATCCTATTTATACATCTAACTGTAAAAAGGTGCCTGAAAGCAGTGCTTCTGGTGAATGATAGAAATGGTTCCTCTTCTAATTTATTTAGAAGTATCCCCACCATGCCAAAGCATCCAGTTGAAAAGACAAGTAAAGAAATAGATGTAACATCTGAGAATTGTGAAAAATCACCCTAAAGCACCTTCCCTCTTCCCCGTGAAGGTTTCCCCAGATACTGGGTGAGATCAGTGTCTCTAGTTGGCAAAAAGTGTCTGGAAATGTAATTGACCTATTGTGAATCTCCTGGAGATGGAGGAATCCACCGAGACCATAAAGAGACAGCAGGTCCCAACAAAGGACATATCAGATCACGTTGTAGCTCTGATGAACCAGAACCTAAAGGTTACAATTTGGTTACCGGGAAGGGAGAGAATTTCAGACAAGAATCTCTCATGTCACAGTATTGAAAAATATCTAGTGTCAGCTTTCACATGGACAGGCCATTTTTCAGTGTTAGCCTTCTCTGGAATGGCTGCAACATATTTATTAAGCATCTTATCCATTCTGAGGATTGAATTTGGCCTGTTTAAAATATTATTTCTGTGTGATCGCTGTCAGCATTTATTAAGTCTCATTGCAAAGACATAGCAGGGAAATCAGCCTCACTGGTGACAGTCTGCATTAAATAAAAAGAGCTAGTAGCCACCTTACAGTGTATCTGTCATTTAGGGCTAGGTTTTAATTTAAATGCTGCTGAACAATTTTGGGTGATCTCTAAAACACTGGCATCACAGCAGCTGGAAATTGAAATTCAGTACACAATTGCATCTTGTTTTACCATGTTGCCCTAATTTCGACCTTATATTTCCCAGCCCAACTTCTGCCTCTTTCCTCTGAGAGCTTGTGGAATCAGACCACATTGATAGAAAGACCCAAAGGTCAGTGAAAAGAAGAAAGAGAGTTTTTTTCTGGAAAACATTTCTGCAGTCATTGCCTACTGCAGTCACAGAATTATGCTCTGGGGAACGCAGTAGTGCTCTGCCTCCAGGACTTTTATCTTAGGCTAACCATAAGAACCAAAACTGATCTGTGGTTGGGGTTTTTCTTTGTTTTTGTTCCCCTCTCTACACTGACATTGGAGGATTCTTCTCTTCCTCTTTTCTAAGACTACTCCCTGGAGGAAGTCTTGGGCCATTTTATCCATCAGTGGCTGTCTTAGAAGATGCTCTGTAAAAACGCTATAGTGTAGCAGTGGTGGAATAATTATTATGTCTTTAACTTCTCCCAGCTCAAGCTGCTTCATCCCACCACAGCTCATTCCCAATAGCAGATGTAAAGGGACAGCCATGTTCTTTAAAGAGTCTTTAAAGAGACTCTCTTTTGAGTCCAATATTGTGTAAATATCCCTGTTCAAAATTTCATTCCATTTTTATAATTTTAAATTTCCAATGGCATTCAAACTTTTTCTGTTGAAATTTTTATCAATCCTGGACATTTTGTTCTAAAGCTCTAGTTGTTTCATATTAGCTATACCTTGGGAGAACTCCAGAGTTCCTTAAACTTTTCAGGTGTCATAAATTGAAAAATTCATGATAGAAATCTGGTAAGAACAAATCCTCTGTGAGAATTCAAATACTCTTGAAAAAGTTCTGTTCTTTCTGTCAACAGTGTGCTCTACTATGTCCTTGAAATAGAAACACTCAATTATATTTTCTGGGGAAACTAAGGGAGTGGGAAAGCTTAAGAGACTTTCTCAAGGGCACAGAGTCTGCCCGAGTTCTATGCAGATCTAAGTCCTATGTATTAAAGCTTAGTTATAGCCCATCTGTTCTGAGTAGGGGGATTTAGAAAATCATGTCATTGAAAACTTTTGAATTCAAACAGTTAATAGATGATCATCAAGTCTCAGCTAAAACCTGAATTCAGAGGCATTATCACCAGTGTTGTTTATTGCCACCAGAATAAAGGAAAATACCCACATTTTCTATCACAAGGGAAGTTTATAAATCTTGCAGCTAAAAAAGAACAACGTCTGATTTTCATAAATTTTGGATGGAGCCCACTATCATGGTGAGAGAACTAAAATAGAGTTGGATTAGGTGATTACAGAAAGCTATTTATTCAAGATAAATTGTTGAAAGATTGGGTTGGAAGGGACTTCAAGATCTCATTTCAGTTCACCAATCTTGAACAATGCAGAGTATGTAAACTTGCACTATCCCAAGGTAGGATATAAAGAACAGTCTAATTTATTCTTAAAGATAGCTAGCAAAGAAAATGTCACATCCTTTCTAATCCTTCTGGTAAACTCTTCATTCTACTTCTTCATTAGTGTTGTAATTAGAAAGGTTTCCTACATATTACCACAAGTTGAAGCTATTTATTGTCACAATCACACTGTCAGGTTTCTAGGTGCCTTTAGCTGGAATCAAGGATAAGGAAGTAAAGGGCTTTTCAGCATGGAGGAAAGGGAATCTTTCACTATCTATATGTCAGTTAAATTTCATGCAGAATCAGTAAGCAAAACTATCCTTCTTATGCCTTAATTAAATAACCCTTGAGGAAGAAGTACCATGAGGGATAAGGTCATGGTGAAAACTGTAATTATTTCCTAGAGCTATTGATTTTATGCTAATGTTTTTAAATTATGCATATAGCTTGCATCTAATAATCTCACCTAGAATGACAGATGGTATTTGAGCTTTCTATGTCACTTGGAAAGAGGAACATTTCGGTGTGTCTACGTTGCTGGAATGAGTCCAGAGGACGGCCTTGAAGATGATCATGTGGCTGGAACACCTCTCCTATGAGTATAGGCTGAGAGAGTTGGGTTTGTTCAGCCTGGAGAAGAGAAGGCTCCAGGGAGATCTTACTGCAGCCTTCCAGTACCTGAAGGGGTCCTGCAGGAAAGCTGGAGAGGAACTGTTTATCACGGCATGTTGTGGTAAGTTAAAAGGATGATGGATTTAAACTGAAAGAAGGAAGATTTAGATTAGATATTAGGAAAAAAATTCTTCTCTGTGATGGTGGTGAGGCCCTGGCACAGGTTGCTTAGAGAAGTTGCAGATAAACCCTCCCTAGAATTGTTTGAGGCCAGGTTGGACAGGGCTTTGAGCAACATAGTCTAGTGGAAGGGTGTCCCTCCCCATGGCATGTGGGTTTGAAAAAGGTGACCTTTGTGAGCAAAGATGTTAAAACAGTTCCAGTCCTAATACTGGCCCCTGAGGAACACCACTCGTCACTGATCTCAACTTGGACAGCAAGGTGTGGATGCAATTTTTTGAGTGCAACAATCCAACCAATTCCTTATCCAGCAAGTAGTCTATCCATTATCCATATCTCCAATTTAGAGACAAGGATGTCATGTGGAACAGTGTCAAATGCTTTGCACAAGACCATGCAGATTCTATCAGTTGCTCTTCTCATGCACTGATGCTGTGACCACAAAATTTGGGCATGATTTGCCCCTAGTAAAGCCATGTTTCCTGTCACTAATCACCACCATATGTTCCATGTGCCTGAGTTTCCAGGAGGATCTGCTCTGCTACAGGCCCTGAGGTGACTCTGACTGGCCTGTAGTTCCCCAGGTCTTCCTTTTTTCCCTTCTTTAAATTGGGGATTGTGTTTCCCATTTACCAGTCATTGGGAACTTCACCAGACTGCCATGAGTTGTTAAATATGATAAATAGCACCATAGAACCTAACCTGCCAGTTTCCACAGGACCTGCAGATATGTCTGGTCAGATTCCATGAACTTGTGTGCCTTCATATTTATTAGATGGTCTCAGATCAAATCTTCTCCTACAGTGGGCAGTTCTTCATCCTCCCAGTACCGGTTTTTGCCTTTTGTAACTTGGGTGGTGTAGCTAGAGCAATTGCTTGTGAAGAACTGAGGCAAAGAAGCCATCGAGTACTTCAGCCTTCTCCCTATCTCAGGTAATCAGGTCTCCTGTTTTCCTTCTGGAGAGGGCTCACATTTTCCCTAGTCTTCCTTTTACCACTGATGTACCTATAGAAGTTTTTCTTTTTGCCCTTGACATCCCTGGCCAGATTTAATTCTCTCAGGACTTTAGCTTTCCTAACCTGATTCCTGGATGCTTGGACATCTCAGACATATAATCGTAGAATTCATATTCAACATAGAATATCTTGCCATGGTCCAAAAGCCCACATCAAGCTTTGCACTACGTTCATGACAAGGTTAAAGTTCCCATTTTAATTTGGAGGGATGACAGTTGCCTGTACACATTTAATCACACTCTGCATTGAATGCATCTGTGACCTTAATGCCTCTCTTGATATATAGATTTTGTTTTAACTGAAGCCAGAAAATTCTAGTTATCGCCATATTTACAGCAAATATTTTGCCTTCCTTAGCTGTGGTTTAAAGAATTAATTAGTCCAATGGCGCAAAACTTTCTCACTTGCTAGGAGACTTGATTTGTCTGCAACAGTGATGGAACAGACTGACAAGTAGTAGCAAGGAGAAATAGCCTTTAGTGGCTGCCCATGCTGTGCCTACTGGAAAGACTAATATGGGCTTCAGTCGCAGTGGCTGTCAGTCTCACACTTCCCAGCAGTTCACAAGTCAAAGGAAAGGAACTAAACTAATGAAGCATGTAAAAAGAAAACATTTCAGAAAATAACAAGGATAGAAGAAAAAAATATAAGAATACCAATCTACTGATTACTTACTTACCAGGCTTTTACTCACCAGGTAGTTTTACATACAGATGTGTGCTGGTTTTGGCTGGGATAGAGTTACTTTACTTCTTAGTAACTAGAACTGGGATGTGTTTTGGATTTGTCCTGAAAACAACATTGATAACACAAGGATGCTTTTGTTACTGATGGGCAGTACTGATTCAGAGTCAGGACCTTTTCTGCTTCTCACCCCACCCCAGCAGTGAATAGGCTGGGGGTGCACCAGAAGCTGGGAGGGGACACAGCTGGGTCAGCTGATCCCAATTGACCAAATGGATACCCCATACCATATAATGTCATGCCTAGCATATAAAGCTGGGGAAAGAATGAAGAGGGTGATATTTGGAGTGATGGTGATTTTCTTCTCAAGTAGCCATTATGTGTGATGGAGCCCTGCTTTTCTGGCTGAGTGCCTGCCCATGGGATGTGGTGAATGAATCCCTTGTTTTATTTTGCTTGCACCTGTGGCTTTTGCTTTACATATTAAACTGTCTTTATCTAAACCTATGTGTTCTCTCACTTTTAGTCTGTCAGTTTCCTCCCCCATCCCACTGTGGGGGGAAAAAGGTACCGAATCTTCACCAAGAAGAAGTGACTATTTGTAGGTCACTGATTCTTTATTTCACAGCTTTCATCCCAGAACAGCATCAACCACATAGGGATTAATTTAGTACTTAAAGGAGGAGTGGACAAATAGCACTCTAAATGATAGATCCTTAACTCATGCCTCCAACAGATCTGTTTGGAAGCAAACAACACTACTCTTCTTTTGCTTTTTTTATAAGAGCTGGCTTTCATTTTTCCTTCACAAGTGTAAGTCCTACTCCTCCCTCATGGGCATGCAGAGTCTTGCTTTTATACTTTAGTGTGACAACAGAGATGCTTAGCTAATTGCTGTCCATTGGATCATAGATATTTCTATTGTACAATATTTTTGAAGACAAAATTTGAAGGTCTAATAACCACCACCTCTACAGCTAGTCAGTGAAATGCTAGCAGTCCCTTCATTTCTTTTACTGAAAATTACCTTTGATCCATCCTTTCACTCCCTGTTATCTGCTACCACTACTGGTCAGTGAAATGTCCAACCTGCTCTCAGAAACAGCTGTGAAATGTCAAGGCATGCTGACAATTAAGTCTGAAGAACAGTAGTCAAGCTGTGGAGGGAGTCCAAAACCAGAAATAATAGATGAGATTGCAGGTTGTAGTAGAGATGCAGTAAAATGACTTTTGCAATACGTTTACAGGCAGGGGCTTCTAATGAACCATGTGAGACTTCATTGCTATTGTGCTTGAGAGAAAAATGTGCCTAACTTTTTGTATACACAATGCCTGCCTGAAACCATAATACTGAGTACCTCAAAATAAAATAAAAGAAAATACTAATGGATATTCTCTCTTGAAAGACAAGTCAATAACATGATGTAGAACTTGTATTAATTTTTATTAGTGTATCAGAGAAAACTCTGCAAATGTGATCAAATAATTATCTGCTTTCAAAGCACAATCTAATGCCTAGCATTTTTTATTATTGCAAAAGCTCTTAGCAAGGGAAGAAAGTTTCTGCCAGATGAGAAACAAATGTAATTCTACAGCTATTACATCCTAAAGTAAGATGACGCTTTCAGTAAGAGGCTATTAGAATGTATCAGGTGATGGTAGTAGATCATGTATGTGTATGTTCACGAAATAAACCTCAAAGACACTGAGATGCTATCAAATTACTTTGTGTACATCAGGTGATACCAATCTTCTCCTTGCTTGAAATACTGCAAGCAAAATTTTTAATACATATTTTATGAAGATTTTTAAACTCTGAAGGATACGAAGAACATTTACCATGCCTACAGGACATTACAACTGTGACATTCTACATATATAGGATAACTCTCCTTCCTTCTGTCGTAAAGGTGCCAAACAGATGATGTTGAAGACTCTAGCTCTAAGCACTCCTTTGCTGAACAGGGCAGAAGAGGCAGAATTACTGGAGACTTCTCTTGAACTGCATCACCATTTGTCTCAACTTTGAGCCCCCAGGGATCTGTTCTAAGTAGTAGTAGTCAGATTCATATGGATGTCACTTCTGGCAGCAATTTTTATGAGAGTGCCCAAGGAACTAGTTTATTTCATGTAAACTACTGGAAAGGTCTCTGACAGAAGAGGATTGGCTAGTTGCATAAATTTGAATATATCAGCAAATGCAGAGTCGTGTTATCTAGAAGGGCATCACGTAGCATGGAAATGCAGATTACTGCTCCAGAACCTCTCAATAATAACATTCTATGCTGCTATGGGTACTGGCAAGGGATGGCTGATATGAATTAAAAGCACTGTGACTTTGAGAGAATACTGGCTTGATTAAACTGAAGAGATGTTGTGTATTTAAAAAGTCATCTGATGTAGAACCCATCTTTTGCCCATGAGTGTCTCATTATATTTTTCTCCCCCCTGTCCAGCTGAGGAGGGGAGTGGTAGAGCAGCTTTGGTGGGCATCTGGCCTCCAACCAGGGTCAACCCACATGTCTGGAGTAAACCTAAAGCAAAACTCTCCTTTTCCTACACCATCTTTGTCAGATTCTGTCCGACCTTCATATCAGATAGTGATATCATAGCAGTACAATCTAACTTTTTTAGCATATTTCCTGAAAAATACTGTCATGATTGGAGATTGCAGAGAAAACCACACTTGAGTGGGAAAATCTAATTTTCTACAAAGGCACAGTAAGATGCTTAATGAACAGAGAAAATTCCTTAAAATTTGATGCTGTATATGCAAAAGACCTGTAGTGATAAACAACATCCAATACTCTTCCCTCATCTACAAACCTAGTCACCTTATTGTAAAAGGCTGTCATGCTGTTTAAGCATGATTTCCCCCTCATATATCCATGCTGACTGCTTAAAAATGTAAATTGACTAAATTTAATTTTGGATCCAACTGACCTACGGACCACATTTCCATTGGGAGCTGCCAGGAGAAACAGTCAATATTTTGATGACTCAAACCCAAATACTGAACTGGATAACTTTTATGAAGGCATTTATCTTTTTGTTTGTTCATTTTTCCTAAGTAGGACATCTATAGCAGGTATGTCCTACAACTGCACCCATGTCTGTCTGCCCACTAATCTTGACCTGTAAAATCTCCATGAAGCACTAAACCTTTGAGTTAGCCACCTTCACAGAAAATCTGGTTTTGAGCTGCTTTCCTTACTTTGATTTCTTACCTCATTCCAGTAGTTTTGTTCATGACTGACAGAACAGTAATATCTCACACTAATTGACAAGCTTGTTGATAATGAAAGGATCAGTGACCTGAGGATGCAGACTGTGTTGAGGTGACCAACCGTTTTTAGTACCACTGATACTCTCCTGAAAACCTGAAGTATTTGGTCAAAAGTGCAGAGAGATATATCAAATCATTTTAATTGCAGTCAGTCTATTAGTACTAGATTTATCCTGTCCTGGGCATTCTTAGAAGCTAACAATTTTTTTTTTTCTTAAAGTCCACAGCTGCATTTCAGTTGCTTCTCTAAATCATTTGGGAAGATCAGCAGAGTGTGCCTTAAAATCTGTCAGAAGAAGAGTATTAATGTAATGACACTTGTCTGGCGTGAGAACATACGTTGGCTCAAGAAATAGTAACACATTTAGGCACTGAATCACCAAGACATGCAAATGTAAAAAGGAGCATTAGATCGATAGTCTAATAGTAAAAGAAGTCTAATTCTTAGTTAAAAGTGACTTGCTAACACATCACTCACTAATTTTACAAGTAGAGGCAGAGCTTGAAGTAGAATCAGACCAGCTCTTCTTCAAATCTGAATTTACATGTCTAAGAGAAATAGTAGCGTGATTTTCCAGCCACTGGGAGCAAAGCAGGCAGTGCTGCTGTGACCCAACACATTCTTTAGAAGCTAAAGGAAACCAGTGTAGTAAGTAAGTTAGCAACTGAATGCACTAATAAATTAGCAACTCATTCTATGAAAAATGGAGAAATCATAGAAAAGAGATGGCAAGAACCTTGGAAGTAATTTTGTCTCCTCACTGTCAGGAGGCAGGGCCTGTATCACTCTTCACAGACATGCTTTGACTTGTTCTTTAACACCTCTCATAGTCTCTTAGCAGACCATACTAGCGCTCCCCATTGGAACACCTAGCACTGACACAGTCTTCTTTGTTGTTTTACTGGTAGTTTATGTACAGTCACCTTACAACCTGCCACATGTCTCTCATCAGGGAATTCAGCTACTGCATCTCTGATTATTTTCATTGACTTTTGATTTATTCATGTCCATTTATTTCTTAAAGCTATTGTGCAAAACTGGACAGGACTCTTGGGAAGGGCAGCTTTACAAGGGTAGAGAGGGTCCAAAACCATTACCTCATACATGTAGCATAAAATTTCTGTATATAATTCCTGGTATGATTACTGGTCTTTGCATCAGCATATTGTTGGCCCACTTCCCATTTTCAAACAAGCATCATCTTTAGATTTTGTTTCCTGAAGAACTGCTGCTCACCTAGTCACTCTGCAAGAGCAGAAATGGAAATATGCTATAGAACATGCCATACACTTCTGTTTTCAGCATAGCATTGGCAGGCTGCAAAAAGAACCTTATCGATTTGCCCTTCAGTGAGGACCTTGGTAATGTTTATGCTAGGCAGAAACATTAAATTGCTCTTTTTATGAAAACTAGGAAAGATTTAACTTCTAAATCTTTCCTGCTGATCCAGCTCTAATAGTTTTATTTGGTTTTCAAAAATATTTAGTTTTGGGAATACTTTATTTTGGGAAATAAAAAATATTTAGCTTTGCAAAACCTTCTGTACAGATAGTGCAGAAGCACTGTACAATTTGGAGAAACATTTTTACATAAAGGCATTGAGTTTCCAGGTGGCTAGGGAAAAAACTGAAACGATAGGTATCTCCTATATACGCACAGGATAGGAGGGCATCATGGGCTGTCCTCATCACTCCTTGCTTACAGCTAGTGTTCTTTGTAACAGAGAAAATATAACTCTAGAAAAGGCTTTTTTCAGTGTTGCATACTATCAGGATGACAGGTCAGCTGCTTCTTACTTGCTGTGTCCCAGGCAGCAGTTTGGGATGCCTTCCCCTCGCTGGCTTGATTCCATGACTGTCACTCACTTTTTCTCATAGTCAGGAACAATAAACATGATTGCAGTTAGTTAGCTGCCAAAGCCTGTAATGGTAACTACATGGGACTAGAAGGAATGTGAGTACTCAGAACAAATCAATTGAAACATAAATTGAAGAGGTAAGACAAAGGCAATTACTATATTGGGGAAAACTATGAGCTTGTTCAGTAATAGCTGCTTTTACAGATGCTTTGTACAAAACTCAGAAATAAAGAAATGAGAAACAGGATAGTTATCCTGTGACCAGATGGGGTATAATGTATGGGGGCAGGGGGGAAACATAGGAAGTTCAATTTGTGCCAAGAAAGCTGCTTTGCATTTGTGTTACGACCTCACAGACACCACTGTTGTGGTTTTTTTTCTTGAGATATTTGGACCAGGTGTCATTGACTGCAGCCAATTTACTAGCTGCTCTTTTCTTATAAACAACAGGCTTCAAGTTATATCCTGATGTCGATTTCCTTCAGTGTCTTGTAAAATAAAATAACTTATTTTTTACCACTTCATCATCCAAACTCCTGCACTGTCTATAAGAATATTCAAAAATTACAGTTTCAATTCAAAATTATATTGATTTTGAAAAATAAAATAGTATTTCTTCCCTTTCATTTTTTTTAATTACTCTGGACCTCAAAAAGAAAACTAGGATACTTCTGATCACTATTGCAGAATCTGTCTTAAAGGCTTCTGTTGGGGATATTAAATTTGCCAACACTTGTGTTTGTCTTTGCAGAAGCTCTTCATTGCTGCTGCTCATCTTGGAACCTTTTAATGTTATAATTTTCCAATCATTCCTGAGCTGAAAAGTAAAGGTGATTTCCAAAATACACAAGTTAGGTAATTCCATCCTTGATTTTCTGCAGCACTCTCCTGAGACAGAGAAGTCATTGAGAGAGAAGACTCTTGTTAAACAGAAACTGTTCCTATCAGGTATGCTGCTATATCTTTCTCATGTCTCAGTCTAGATAACATTTTTTAGATACCTTTCATGAGCAGAGTGGATAAAATGGGGATTGAGTCAAAGGCAACAGCAGTGCAAAGGTTGTTGCACTGTTACATTGACAACTATTTATTTGGCTGTCAGTGTAATATCCTGCTTTAACAGTCATTCTCTGCCTTCTCTGAGGCTACAGCAGAAAACGCATGGGATGGATGGAATAAGTCCATAGTCTGGGCATAGTTTATTTAGACTAAATAAATGTAAGCAGTGATAATAAGGCAACAGCAGTGCAAAGGTTGTTGCACTGTTACATTGACAACTATTTATTTGGCTGTCAGTGTAATATCCTGCTTTAACAGTCATTCTCTGCCTTCTCTGAGGCTACAGCAGAAAACGCATGGGATGGATGGAATAAGTCCATAGTCTGGGCATAGTTTATTTAGACTAAATAAATGTAAGCAGTGATAATAAACGATAGGCAGACGGGGGATGGATTAACCTAAACAAAAATGGAAGTATGACCAGTTTTTTCAGTACCCAACTCTAAATTAGAAAAATAAGTCAAATTTTCTGTCTTTGTGGTGGGTTAACTTTGACCAGACACCCACTAAGCCACTCTTTCACTCCCCCTCAACAGGTCAGCGGGAGAAAATAAAATGAAAAATCTCACAGGTCACAATAAGTACAGGAAAATCAATTACTGTCACAGGCAAAGCAGGCTTGACTTGGGGAAAAATAATTAATTGCCATTTAAAAGCATAGTAGGATAGGGAGAAGCAAAGACAAAACTAAAACCACTTTCTCCCACTCCTTTCAAGACTTAACTTTACTCCTTCGTTCCTGAAATTTCTCCCTCATCCCACCCTGAACTGTGCAGGATGACAGGGTATGGGGGCTGAAATCAGCTCGTCACACTTTGCCTCTGCTGCTCCTTCATTCTCACACTCTTCCCCTGCTCCAGTGTGGGGTCCCTCCCACGAAGTACAATCCTTCACAAACTCCTCCAACGTGGATCCTTCTTCAGGAACTGTTCCAACATGGATCCTTTCCATATACAGTCCATAAGGATTGAACTGTTCCAGTGTGTAGCCCCATGGGCCACAGCTGCTACCAGGAAACCTCCTCCTGTGTTGGCTCCTCTCCATGGGCTGCAGTTTGTGCAAGAAGCCTGCACTGGCACGGGCTTTCTCCAGGCTGCTGCTCCATGCAGCACATGCTCCCCTGCTGCAGTGTGACATCCTCCATGGTTTGCAAGTGGGTATCTGCTCCACTGTAGAGCCCCATACATGGCAGGGGGACAATCTGTGTCACCATCATCTTCACAGGCTGCAGGAAGATCTCTGCTTTGGCAGCTGGAGCACCTCTTCCCCCTTATCACTGACCTTGGTGTCTGCAGGGCTGTTTGCCCCACATTGTTCTCATTCTCTCACACGGTTCCTGTGCAGCATTTTTTTTACCCTTTCTTAGATACGTTATCACAGATGGACTCAGCTTTGAGGACCCAAATGAGGGAAGTAGCTCTGTCTGACACAGGGGCACCTTCTAGTATCTTCTCACAGAAGCCACCCCTGCAGCCCCCTGAAGCCCTGCTACCAAAATCTTACCACAGAAACAAAATGCAATCTTGAAAAAGATCTTATACCTCAGTTCTTGTTGAATTGAAGTTAAAAGTACTTCTCTGCTTTTTAAGATATTTATAGAACTAGGAAGTAGGAGATGCTCATATGCTAACGAAGATGAAACAAGCTTTTTTTACAATAATGGCACAAGAACTAAAAGGGAATATGACTTATTTTCCTAGGGACCATGCATGTAAAAATTTGGCTGAAAGTGCCTTTCAAATTTTATTGCTATATATATCCAGTTTTTAAGAACTATTTCAAATTAAAAAAATTGCAAAATTTGATTGCTACAGGCAAAAATCCTACACATGTAAGATTTTTTCACTTCAGATGTGAAGAATGCCAGCATTAAGAGCAAGCCTTCAAATTAATTTTATTGCTCAGGTTGTTTTTTTTTGTTGTGGCTTTTTTTTTAAACAAAGCATATAATTGAACTTTTTGATCTTTTTCCTTTGATATGCTTCAAAGTGATAAAAACCCGAAAATGCTACTGGATTCTTCATTTCTTCTGCCTGAATGATATAATCACTGTGTGCCACCACAAGGCTTAAGGAAGCAGATGCAGCAGTTTCCATATCACGCTTTTCTAGCTCTGAAGCAGTAGGCAACTAACGGTGTTGACAGGATAGGTCAAGTCTATGGAACTTGTAAAACTTGCCCTCAAGCATTGTAACCAAATATAGAAAGAACTCACATATTTGACAGTTATTTTTAAAGATTCTTACAAATTCCTGTAACGTGAGACTTGTTCCTTTTGAAAGGAGATAAAAAGCGCAGACAGACAAACGTGTGCGCACAAAAAACTCCCCCCTCTGCTGGACTGACACCATGTTTTGCAAAAAGATCAATGAAAGATTCTTCTGCTTCACTATAAACCATCTTGCCCTCTTTAAAAACATGCTTTTATGTCAAACAATCCACTGAAACTGTGAGAACTGTGTGGTCAATTAGGAAAAGTAAGACATCATTCATCCTACCTGCAGGTTTCTGGTTTGCATGTGCTGCTTTGAGAATAGAAGTCAGCTGGCACAGTCACTCACTTTCCAAGGAAGTTTCTCTTCTTCTTCAATGTTGCATATTGTCTGAAGTTTACTATTATATTTTTTAAAAGATGACTTGTGTTAAGGGTTTACAAGTCAACAGGATCTCTGTTACCATGTTGTCACTTTCCAGCTTTTTTTTCTCTTACTGAAGGATAGGAAACAATAGCTATGTAGCTATGATGTAGCCTTGTGATACCTGTTTTCTACGTTGGTTATGCCATGGTCTAACCCAGCAGGTAGCTAGAACAACCACATAGCTGTTCACTCACTCCCCTTTCCCTCCAGTGAGATGGGGAAGAGAATAAAAAAGGTAAGACTCCTTGCTTGAGATCAAGGTAGTTTAATAAGCAAGAAAAGGAAGATGATGATGATAGCAACAACACTGATACTAATAATATACAAAGCAAGTGATGAACAGCACAGTCACTCACCACTCAGAGACAATGCTCAACACCACCTCCCAGCCAACTGCCCTAGTTATATACTGAGCCTAATGTCATACAGTATGGAATATCCCTGTGGCTAGTTTGGGTCAGCTGTGGGAAGGTTGTGTCCCCTATCAGCTTCCTGGGTGGTCCCCTGCCTTCTCATTAGCAGGCCAATATGAGAAGCTGAAAACTCCTTGACTGCCTGGCAACAACTAAAACCTCAGTGAATTATCGTTATTCTCATCCTAAATCCAAACCCACAGCACTACACCATCTGTTAGGAAGAAAATTAACTCCATCCCTGCTGAAACCAGGACAGACCACTATAAAAGAAAAAAAAATTTCTACTGCATCCTGTAAGAACTGAATGAGGTAGTTAACATTTCCAGTGCCTACAGCTGTAGAATTTCCATGACCTATAATTCCCTGCTTGATGCTTTGTCTTCTATAACTACAGGCATCCTAGTGCAGCTCAAAGTAACAAAAAATATTGGAATTCAGTGTCTTGTCTCAGTCCAAAAAGGAGGGACAGATGACCTAGATTAACAGCTTCCCTTTGTTGGAATTGGAGTGAGAAGGTCCGTACACAAATGTTAAAAATCTCTACAGATGGAATATCATAAGAATACCATCCGCTTGATAATTATATTTCAATAAGTGATATCACTTTTGGTAAGAACCAGGGTAAGCCTTGTGTTATTCAGCAGCATTTTTTACTTAGTAGCTTTAAGGTAAAAAAGAGAGACAAGAAAGCGGAGAAAGAGAGAGAGAGAGAGAGATCGTCAGTCCTGGATCCAACATTGGTCCTGACAACAGAGGTGTTCAGTGTGAAATGCCCATCCACAAGTCTGTGCCTTGTTTTATGCTCATGGTTTCTTTAAGCTCTGTTTCTTATATTAATTAGGCTCCACTTATATAAATTTGCACATATGCTGAAAAAAGGGAAGTTTCAGTGCATGGGTTTCTCAAGTCAATGTTCCATGGGGCAGCTTGCTTGGACTCCACCTGCTGCCTTTACTTTTCACTCAGTTATCACAGGGTTTGCAAAGCTAGTGCTTGGACAATCCCTTTTCTTGTGGTTTGTGGATATGTAAGATACATGTAGTTCTGTTTGGGGACCTTTGTCTCTAAAGCACAACTAAATTTCTCTCTTTCAGCATCTGCATATTCCAGACAATTCTTGTGAGAGTGGTGGAAAGGGTGAAAGGGAAATGGGGGGTCCAAGCCACCTTAAAGCTCTAGCTGATCTCCTACATCCAGTGACACAGAACTTGAGTGATTTATGCAAGATAAGCACAAAAATGTTTTGGATGCTTTGTCTTTGCAATTTTGTAATGTACATGTTACACATGAAGAGGTTTTCTCAAGATCATTGAGTGTTCTTTTTCTGTGGATGAGCAGAAATAACAGCTGTTTGCATGAATAAAATTGATACAGAAAAAGTTAACTGAGGTTGTTAAAGAATTCCACCACATTAGTCCCACAAGTTTATGCAAGACTGCTGTCAAGGGAAACTGAATATGCAGGTCTATAACATCATTTGTTTCTTATGCAAATTGAGGACAACACATCCCAGTAGTACATGCAAAAGTGGATTTTGCTGCTCCGAGGATTCAGACAGAGAAGAAGTTTTGCAGACATTGCCCAGGATCAATGGAGTGTGGCTTTAGGTCACAACTGCCCAAGGCTCCTGCTCCATGGCAGTGCTCCCTCTCAGCATCCCTTAGGACCTGGAACTGATTTTACACTTTTGTTATTTGCCATCCTAAGCACGTGCTTTCAGTTGCTTAATGTCTAAAGCACTTTCTGCATGAATGCTGTATGGTTGTATAACCATGCTGGGAAAAGTCAGGCATCTGAAAATTCAACACTTTTATTTTTTGGCATAGGTTTGATTGCTTCCAATCCCAGGCTCTCACTGTATATGTGTGCATCTGTTTAATTCCTATGTGAATTACTGGAAATCTCAAAAAACCATAGAATTAAATAGTATTAAAATGTCAGTAGAAACACAATGAAGGAAATGCTTGAGAGGAATTGTAACTTAGTTCCTCCTGTACTAAGCATTTTAGAGAATAAGCAGAGACATGGTTCTTGCCCCAAGGAACCCTGCATGTTTTACAGTCTTAACACAAAATGAGGGAAGGGTGGAATCAGGACATTTAAATCATATCATAGAATCATAGAGTCACAGAATGGTTTGGATAGGAAGGGAACTGAAAGATCATCTAGTTCCAATCCCCTGCCATGGACAGGGACACCCTCCACTAGACCAGGCTGCCCTGAGCCCCATCCAACCTGGCCTTGAACACTTCCATTTTGGTTTCAACCCTATATTTGCTTGGTTAATGAAATCAATTTTCCTTCAAGAAAATAAATTTATATCTGTTATTTTTCTATCCTTGGAGAAGTAACAAACTCTTGAGTATTTTAGGAACATGTCTATGACAATAGCCTCCAGATATGAAGGCTGTTAACAAGCTGACATGGAACATTTCTGCTTCTACATGATACAAATGGCAGTATTGCAGTGAGACTGCAAGAATATGAATATATTTGAGAAAAATAAAGTACAGAAGATGCATGTGTGACCAAAACAAGGCACCAAACTGACAGTTAGACCAACTGAGTCACCCTGTGAATTCCTTAAGGATTTTATTATGGTGAAGCCAGAAACCCTATATGATACAATCCTAGTTTAAGTGTCATGTCAAAATGAACATGTTAAAGAAAGCCAGCGTGCACTACATTTTCAAAATTTTAGTGATGGGTTAATTTGAAATACAATTTTATTGCAAATGGGCATTTGTAAATGCCCTACTGATCAGAAGAACAGCCATGTGAAAATGCATCTCTCCCACAAAACAGGTCCATACCCTCTATTTTATCTGATATATTTTCTTTTGCATCTGAAGTATAGTTTTAATAGTATTTACACTGGTTAACAATTAGAGATTTATTTATAGATTTTGTTTTGTTTTCAGCTAGGAAATACTCAGCAAAGCTGTAGACTAAAATATAGCTGAAATCATTAAAGTTCTAATTATATGACTGTTAGGGAAAAAAAAGCTATAAACTTACTGTTTGAAAATCATTAAGAGATTATGAAGTTGCCAGATTCCAAATACTCTGTAAAGCAAATGTGAACTACTAGCAAGTCACCAGTTTCACATGTTAAAATGTGCAATCTTCTCACTTCATGTGCAATGGAACCAAACAGTACTGACCAGCCTGACTCTGGGGCTAACTGCTTTAAAAGGTGCATTAGACCAGGACCTACATAGAGAGATCATTTCTCTTGTACATCTGGACAGTTTCCAGGGGTTAATTGTTACAGAACTGCTATGAGACTTTTTAGCAGAAGTTGAATCTGCACTTTTACGTTTAAGATCTACTAAGGGAGCTAGAAACCTAGGGCAATGAGTTCCACAGATTAATATGTACCACAAAAGAAAGCACTTGTCTTTCTTGTCAGAAGTACTGTTTCCTGACAATTTCCTTGAAAGTCCTCTTGTTCCTTTGCTGCTACCTTCTTTACCTGCTTTTCTCTGTATTGAGATTTTAATCTCTCCCCCACTTCTACTTCTCATGTGCTTGTAGTCCCCAGCAGTGTTAGTTCCCAATGTATGTTTTTCCCTCTTCAGGGTTCTTCTTATACTTTGCATAACATAAGTACTGTACATTCTTTAATTGATGCTTATAATGAAGTTTGGGAAATGTCACTTGTGAAATATTCTTTAACTAAACTTAGACTGAAATAGTTATCATAGGATGTTCTTAATAGTTCCATTTTAGAGAATAATTGCATACTGTAGGAACAACCATGACATTGTAATACATGAAGTTATTCTTTCTCAGCTCCTGGTAGTAGGACTCCTTCTCTATTTCAAGATTTTCATATTCATAAGCCAACGTGCAACACACAAAACCACTTGCCCAGTTCTTTTAGGGATGTGAGAGATGATAACTTTTGTTTTCTTGCACCATCCACCCCAAATCAGAAATAAAGTTTTCTATCAGGTGCACACTGAGGGGTAACTTTGAGGGTAGTTACAAAATGTGTGCAGAGGTAGAAGATAATCTAAGTACCTCATCTGAAAGCATTTTCTGTATGAAAGAACATTTATACATAGCCATGTGCAATTATAGAGTCTATCAATGCAGTTGCGACTATGAGGTATAAATATTCAGAAAATTAGGGATTCCAATATGCAAATTGGTGGAGCATAGGTGACAAAAAAATTAACAGGAATTTCTCTCCCATATGCTATGGCATTCAGATCATGTCTTATTTTAATAAATTTTACATACTTACATAAGCTAATGCTAATCATTCTATGAATTATTTTAGACCATGGCAGTTAAAAATAATCCCTGTATGCAAATAGTCCACAGAATTTGCCTTCTCTATTCATTGAGGATGCTTGGAATTTGTAGCTGTAAAAACATTTGTGAAAAATTCTTGTACAAAATAAGCACTACTCTTATATTAGGAGACCGTGGGCATAAATCAGTAATTACATGGTTCAAATAAAAGACCTGATGTTATTTTCTATGCCTATTATTATTTAGCAATGTAAGATGCTGAAGATGCTGAATTTCTTTATGGAGTTTTTCTGTCATCTGCGAATGAATATCTTAGAATCATAGAATGGTTTAGGTTGGAAGGTGTCTTAAAGATCATCTAGTTCCAACTCCCCTGCCATGGTCCACTAGACCAGGTGGCCTAAAGCCCTATCCAACCTGGCCTTGAACACTTCTAGGCAGGGGGAAGTGTTCCCTCCTCATTGTATACAGCACCAGAGGAACTTTATAGATGTTTTACAGACATTAAGGAAAAGGAGCTATTTTAAGGAGTTATTTTATATATATAAACACACACATCTATGTAAATAAAATATAATTATGCAGAGTATTTGAAATCAGAAACGATGTTTCTTATGAAACATAGGCATTTGCTCTGAATATAATCATTTATCTCTATGCCATGTCTAATAGGGACCAAGAAAAATTTAACGTCAAAGCAAACCGGGATCTGAAATGACTCATCATCTAGCTGGAATTAGATAACATTGATGTAGCAAATTTGGGGTTTTGCTCAACTTGATTTTTACAAAAGATTTAAAGGAAAGTGAGGGCTCTTGTTAAACACTGTTAAGAAACCAGTTCCACATTGATTATCACACAACTCTGTTTTCCTGTGTATATTCTGTGATAGTCAACCTTTTTTCTACTGTCTTATTCACTTTTCCTATCTCTTATCATTTTGCAGCACAATTGCCTTTTAGGAGATTTTATAGTTTAGTTACAGCGTCTAAATATTGTGTTGCTCTGAAAGAAATGTATTTTCATTTTTTACACATCATGTTAAGATGGTAGTCATCAGTGCTTACTTTTAAAATAGAAAAACACATTGACCTGAATTATTTGGAAGGCATTCCTGTATTTACTAGTCTGATTACTTCGTAAGCAATGCTATCATAGGTTGTTTAATGAACTTTTAGGTGACACCAAATCCTGGGAAGAACTACAGGTAAATTGGGAAAGGGAGTACAGTGCAAATGGTTTGCATAAATTACGGACTGTAAGGGAGAGAAAGTTAATGAACACAGACAGGTACACTTGTATTGCTGTCAGGGAGACAACAATAAGAATGATCAAAGAAAATAAAACCTCATGTAAAGCGCAAGTCCTCAGGCAGTCCAGAAGAAAAAAGAAAGATTGAAGACATTAGTCAGGCATTGCTACAGAGGAAAGGAATAATCTGCTCTCAACACCAAAAGTAATGAGCTTAAATTGTAGCAAGTACTTCAGTGTAGATGGTATAATACTTACAACAAATGGTTTGGAGAGATCATGGAGTCTTCCTCATCAGATGCTATCAAGAACAACTTAGAAAAGCACATAAGAAGAATGATACAGGCAGACTGATTATTCCACCTGTGAATGAATTAGAGGACCTGTGAAGGTTGCATTCTGCTTTGCAGTTTTATTATCTGACACTGGCAGAAGCAATGACTCTCAGTTTTCCCTCTTGAGCAGTCCCCCACAGTTTGCTCAGTAACAACTGTGGAGTCCTGCAGATAATGGTGGGAAAATGGAAGACAGGGTTCGAAGAGTTTGGGACGGAGGATTTGGGATGGGTTTGAGGAGGCATAAATCCTGGCCTTAGCAAATTAAGACTTACCTATAGAATGATGTCAACTAGCTCTTAATGTTGTGATATGAATCATGTCCTCTCATAGCAGTGCCATTCGTCAATGCCTGCACACCAGAATGAAATATTGCAGTGCAGTGACTTTGATACCCAGTCTTTGTGGTCAAACTAGTGCCAAAAATCTGTATTAATTTTTCCTCTTAAGTTTGACATATTTAAAAAATACTTTGAAAAGCTGAATTAGAAAAAGGCTTCTGACTACTTAGCAATTTGTTGCTCTAAGAAAAGAGAGTAGGTTTAATGTTTCTTTTTTGCAGTGATACAGGACCAATGAATAGGAAGCAGAAACAATATAAGCTCAATGTCTTTTTGCAAAGAGAAATGTAAATGGAAAACTCATTTCCACTGCTGTCACCCCTATGGGCAAATGTCAGTGAAATAGATGTCAGGTCAGGCAATCAGAGATGATATTGATCACATTTTGTGTTTAAAGACAATTTAAAAAAAAAAGCTTTAATATATTTAACCATTCACACTGAGTTAGGTAATCTTTAAAGCACTATAGAGTTATGAATAATATACCTCCAACCTTTCTTTCCTACCCTCTCATACTTAAACAGATCCATTTTGACTTTGGACAGGGCTTTTAATTATACCTTAAAATAAACATTGTAGGAGTGAGTATTATTGTAGCAATTCGGCAGAGTTAAGAAAAGAGCAAGAGGATAGTATAGTATAGATCTTGACAGAGTTTCTGTTACCTATCCAAAAAGAAGCATAACTGCATTTGGAAATCCTTGCATTTTAAATTGCACAGGCTGCTTCATTACAATTATTTTCAAAGAGTCTGCTTAGCATTTTACAATGGACTATTTAACTGTGTTCAAATTAGAAAAAGTAGTTATAGACCTGAAGAACAGAAAGTAGTTGATGTTAGAAAAATGCAGAGAAGGTTCTTGTAAATACAGCGATCCTCTTTCTCGGTGAGCATTAAACCAGATAAGCATGTGGTCAGTAACAATACAAACTAATGAACAATCAGAGGCCGAACCCCTGTGATCATAAAAATGCTTCGGCTTCATTTTCGTCAATAATTCAGACCAGACCTATTTCTTGGGAAAATAGGAAAGTTAATTCTTAGTATTTCCTCTTCTCTCTAATTTAACTTCTGATGTCATATTTGACACTAAATTTCAACATATTTTGTGATACAATAAACAGCTGCACCACAGATGTGCTGCACTTTATAGATGGAAGAATTGATTTTCCCACTTAATCGAAAGGAAAGGTTTTACATTCATTAAGCAACCTTATGCTCCATCAGCCTCAAGGGAAATTCCACCAGAGCACCCACTAGAATGTAGATATAATAATAAGGTATCATTTGCAAATCTTGGGAACAATAAAGGATTCCTCTTCAAGATATTATTCTATTCCTGTTTATCTATAAGTCATATTTAGTGAGGACCTTTGAATGACTTTGCAAAATAAAACTGAGTTGCTTCAGCAAATGTTGGTCAATCGTTTCTTGTAGTAAATTTATGAAATTGAAGCATTGAGAAAATGCTGGACAATGATATTCATAGGGGATTGAGCAGGAAAACAAAGCATACATCAGTAGTATATTCAGCTAGTATCAGATGGTGGAAGACCTACAGGTAAATTTTTAGCCTAATCTCAACAAGGTATGGCAGTTCACTTCAACAGTAACTACCTCTGACAACCTTCTGGGGACAGACTTTTTCACAGGGGCTACTGTGACAGGCCAAGGGGGAACTGTTTTAACCATAGCAAGGTAGATGTAGAGCAGATATAAGGAAGAAATTTTTTACAGTGAAGGTGGTAAACACAGGCACAGGTTGCTTAGAGAGGTGGTAGATCCTCCATCCCTGGAAACATTCTAAATCAGGTTGGACCTGTCTCTGAGAAACCTGATCTAGTTGAAGACGCCCCTGCTTACTGCAGAGGGAATTGGACTAGATGACTGTTCAGTATCCCTTCCAACCTAAACTACTATGTGATTTTGTGATTCTATGATTTGCACACTAAAGCTTCTATATTTTCTGGGTGCTAGCTGAAATAAAGATTTTTTTTTTAATAGCCTTAAAGCCAGCAGTACCCATAATACTATTTTAAAGATCAATCTTCTTTTTAAAGATTGACTAAGAAGATAAAACTTTCATATATACAATTTGATGCTTATGCATATAGATTACCTATAAATTTTGTTCACGATAGACTGTGCACCAACACATATATAAAGGATCTACAAATCATGTATTCCATGGTATTGGTTCACAGAAATGGTTGTGTAAAGATGGCAGTGGATTTATATTCGGTCTTTAATTGCTGCCCAGTTTCTAATAAAAGTGGTAGTTCCATGCACTGAAAAAAAGGATAGAAAGGAGAACTCACCAAGGGTCTTATTCATTGAGGGTGGCTCAGGGTATGGCCCAAATTCTCATGGAAGAGTTTGAGATTTGATAATTAAAGCTCATGCCTGCGTGACTATATTTACAAATACTGAATTCAAGATTATATAGGAAAACCTAGCTGAGTTCTGACGTTCTGGGAGCTGTGCTTAGTAAATAATATTTCTGTAAGCCTGGCTTCAGAGTTTTGTTTTTCTTTTTACTTGCTCTGACTTTTAAAATATAGCATGCACTTCACATTCCTTAGGATGATAGACACTTGTAAATATACATTTCCTACCTTAAATACTTTTCTAACAGGTAATAACTTAAAAGTAGTTATTAGATTTCCTAGAGTTTTGCCCCAGTTTGATTTGAGTATAATTGATTTTTATATCTTTTTCTGATAGTTAATCTAAAGTTAATTTCAGCTACCCTTTCTCTTTCTGTGCCACGAATGATTCCTAACTAGAGCAACATTACAAAGCAGAGATTTGAATCAAGAAATAGATTGCAAAGCATTTATTCACAGGTGAATATCTGATATAAAATGAAAAAAGACCAAGGTAATGAAAGATGGAAAAATACCCAGAGAATCAACCATTTTGCTTCCCAGGCTGTGAACTACTAGGGACTTCTCAGGTAGATTAATGTCCTGGTTCTGGCCAGGCCAGAGTCAACCTCCCCAAGCAGCAGGCCAGGTGAGCTCAGTTAGCCCAGGGGTGCTAACTGGCTGTTCCCACACCACCTGACATCACTCCCCCATAAAAGGGCTGGTTAGGAAGAGGTATAGGCTTGCTGCCTTGAGAACAGTCTGAGTGTGGCTGGGCTGTAGGGGCGGTCTGTCTACTCCATTCAAGTAGTTTTTGTCATCTAAGACTTAGTATGGTCTATTAAGAGGCCAATGTAAACTTGAGAGCTACCAGGAAACTATTGCTGAAAAAATGCTCTTTTCATCTTTTGCAAGAATGCCTCATGAGAGATTTCTTAAGTGATATTTTTATGTGGAGTTAAGACATTTTCCCTGTTCCTTACAACTTTTCCCCTTTCCTGTGCACACACTTAAAAAAAAACACCCTTAACTCCCCATCTCCCTCTACCAGGGCTCATCATTCCCATGAGAGGATAAGAGGACCAAGATCTCTTGTCAGAATAAAAGACAATTACTTCCTTATTTGTCTCATCCTTCCTACACATACACAATGACTTTCAGCATCTCTGTGCTATGGCGCAGGTAACTGATGGCCTTTTGAATTTTATGAACAGCACAATTCTATGACGTTCAGAGCACTCCAGGCTCTGTCCATGCCTCATCTCTGTCGAGGCATTTTAAATACAAACTGACCTGCATGGGAAAGGGTAGTCAATGGTACATGCAAAACCCTACATCTTATACCTGCCTGATTTGTCTGAGATCACTCACAATGAAGGAATGGCTTGATGAAAAACGCTAACGATAGTGAAGCAATGAGTTGCCCTAGTTGACAACACTGGAAACTCAAGATGCAGAAGAGGAAGGTCCAAACAATACAATTAGTTCTTTGTCCGCAGTCTTTTCCCAGCTTGTGAACTTCAGAATATTTTAGGACTTCTCTCAACTCTAGGTGCTATACTCTGCTGCATGGATGATCTTGTAAAAAAACTACCTTTTGGATGCATTAGTATTGTAACAGATCTGTTGGAGTACACATATGCCTGTGTGCCAGCCAAGGGGGTACAGGGAGAAGGACAGGTATTTTAAATTGTTTGCTACAGATGAAGCTTAAAGCTTTGGTTCAGCTAGTTCTGTTCTAATTTAGGAATCTTTCTTACACTGTGACTTTGTTCATTTGATCACTACCTGCGAGAAAGTCATGTTCTTGTGCTTGTCTGAAAATATTTTTCCAGTGATATGAGTATAGTTAATGATTTCACTATGAAAATATTTTTCCAGTGATATGAGTATAGTTAATGATTTCACTAGTACTCAGGTACCTTCTTTTCTTTTTCCTTAAGATGGCAGCTTTGAAATTCCAAAGAAGCATTTCATATATATGACACAAATGACTATCTTGTTATGTGGCAGCTTCAATTGTGCTTTGGCTTGGTGACTTTTTAGCAAGACTTGGTCTTGAAGCAGCTGCAATCCCACCTACACAAACATACTGTTTTGTTTTAGAGGTCAGTGAGTTCCCATTGAGTTCAAAGCATGGTTACTGCTTTGGCAAATTAGAGTGACTGTAGTGTGGGTAATGCTTGGTTTAGGCAAGTCCTCTGCTCTGAGTATTTGAGTATAGTTATCTGTGATCCATAGCACCATTTGTGGGTTCAGCACCACTATTTTCCATAGTCTTTCTACTATCTTATCAGGCTTTGTGATAGTTATTTCTGTCACAGGGGAGAGAAAGGGTAGTAATTGCCAGCTGGAAGTCTGTGATTCACAGTTCTATAGAAATCTACTCCTTGTCAAATATGAATTTCATATTTGAAATATATATTTCATATACTTAAGATGCTGCCAGTTATTATATTGCAGGCTCCTGGGGGCATTGTTGTACTTGATCGTGTATAATGCTGGTTACTTTCAGCTTCCTTTGAGGGCAATAAAAGATGCTTCTCTGAGTTGAACTCCTGAGATTATAGTGTGTCTGTAAATGCCCTTTTTTCCTGTTATATAGTTATAATACTTCGCATACAGTACATGTTGCATCTAATGTGTCATATGCTGAATGAGTGGTATCTCATAAAAGATTGGCCAGAACAGGTATAAGCTGTATATTTTATTCTTCCAGATATAACAGACAGAACATATGTTAGCACATATAACCTGACATAAGTTTACCTTTTCCTCACTATTGATGAGTGATCAATGTCATGAGATTGGGATAGTATGCTGTGTTTATGAACTCTCAGGAAAATAATATTCCATCATTCTTGATTCTAGATTCATGCTCAGTAAAATTTTACGTCTAGACTTTATAAAACCCAGAGCTATAACAAACTACCATGCTGTTTATTTTCTTAAATATTCAACTTTGTTTCACTCTCGATGAATCTAAATGGTCATCACACATCCCAAACATTTACAGAACTGATCAGATGAGGCCAGACCCGTTCCCACTGACTTCTATGCAGTAGTTTCAAATAATGCAAAATACCAAGTTTGACTAGGAAACAGAGAAAAATTACTGTCTTGTTCAGGCAGATCATTGCCATAAGTTGTTTATTTCTTAAACTAGTTTTAAGATTAAAAGCCTGCTGACAGTGTTTGAGAGATCATCAAGCAAAGAGTTTGAAAAAATTATAAAGCTACAGTATTAATCCTTATTTCTTATAGCTGCAAGGGTGTTATAATACAATAAATAACAATGTTTTGTACTGTCCTGTCAGAAACTGCTTGGCAAATGCATTACTTTTAGTTATGTTTCAACAACAAAGGCAGTTCTGTTGACATCAACCATTGCTGTATGAAATGGAATTAATATTAGACAAAATAATTTGCTAATTTCTGATACAGCAAAATTCTGTTTATGCCAGAATATGAGTTGCCTTCATTTCCAGTTAGTTAGAACATGCTTCCCTGGGGTTCTTAGGATGTTGCCTGTTAGGAAAAACATTTGTCTTGGGAAAAATATAGATCTGCCTCTTGGCCATTCCTATTAGAAATTTATCTGATATAAAAAAGAACAGACAAGGATTTAGGAGCTGTGGTGAAAATTCATCTCTCTTAATGTTTGTAATGAGTTGAAATTAGCCATTGAGCTGTGACTTAGCACGAATTTTTTTTTACATTTAAGTCTCTTTTAGCCTATGCTTTAGTCTATATTTCAGCTTTATTGTAGATGTTAATTGTACCCTGGCTTTGGCTTTCATTAAGTCAGTTTCTATTTTGTAAAATAGGATAATAATAGTGAAGGAAGAGATCCAAAATTAGTCACAAGTTAAATCTTCATCTCTATTCTAAAATAAGAAATTCTCACTCTTATTTTAAGCTATAAGCCTTAAAAATACTTTGTTCTGTTAGTATAAACTGCTTATTGAAAAATTAGTATGTGAAATACTTACTATCTCCTTATGAGTTCTTGTGGACATCTGTTTAATATGTACACATCAGAATGGATGAACCTTCATTTCTGAACTACTTAGGTACTGCAGTAACAGAACGCATTCAAGCCCTAGACAGATTAAGGTCTTAAACACTGAGAGTTATTGATGTCCTAAGTCCAAAAATGGTGCAGATAAACTGGTTTGAACAAAATATTGTATTTCAGGAGAAAATGCTTCAGTGAAATAGCAAGAACAGTAGCATGGAAACCAGCAAATCTATTCTGCTGAGGATGTGGCCAACAGGGCTCTTCTGGACACTTTCTCTACTGTCTTACATGTGTTGTAGTTTCATGATTCTTTGAAAAAGAAGATACTAGAAAAGGTATCCACATGCCTTCTAGCTAATTAAAAGTTAGACTACAGGCCATTTTCTAGGGCAAAGGCAGAAAACTGATATACTACCATTCTCCTTTTTTCACTCCGAGCTCGTTCTTCTAGTAGAAAACAGATTTTGTGAGGACAAAGCAAATGTTTTGAGCTGTCTGCTTGTGAACTAATAAAGCTTCTTGAGACTCACTTATTTTAAGAGAAAATGAGTTTTAATCAGATTTATGTCAGCAGCTACATCAACAGGTCTTCTGGACTTTTTTAAAAAGGCAATGTGCACTTAGAATTGCCTTTTGCAAATCCAAGAAGAATGTAATAGCTGATAAATATGTTGAGTCTACACAGCAAATCCTCTCCCTGCTATGTAATAAACTAAGAAAACTGGTGCTTCTCCCGTTGTTCTCATTGCACCTCAACATTTTTCTGCAGTACCTAAAGGAACCTCTCATGCTTCATTTCCAGAAACACACACACACACACACACACACACACACACACACACACACATATATATATATTAGCTTGTAGCCTTGGGAAGCCCATAAAACATAGTTGAGCAGTGTTTCATTCTGAAGAGGGTGGCAGTATGCATGGTTAACATGTGAAAATGATACGTCCCACTCTTGTGAGCAATGTTCTGGGATGTCTGGTGACATGCCTGACTTGACTACATGATATGTCTAAAAGAAATCAAATTAAGATGATGGGAGCTCTGGTTTTTAATAGAACTGGGGAAAATAATTACGAGCATGTCCATCTGACATAGACCCAAGCATTCTCATTCCTTTTATAAAACATCAATTTACATCTCAAATGAGAAACTGGGAAGCTTGATGCTTTCTGTCCAGAGAGTAGATACTTCTACATTTTGACTACTCTGAAACAGCAGACTCTTGTTTGTTGCCCTTGTTTTGAGACTTCCCTGGAATGCTACAGCTTGAATAGTTTGGCCTTCCCCTAGAATCACAAATCTTCATGATGGAATGTGACAACAGTTCATTCCCTAAATAATCCCATCATATTTAAGGAAAGTTTTTGGCAGTGGCTTTTCTCTAAGTAATTCCATCATAGGGGAAATCTTGGCAGTCAGTCCTTCAAAATACAGAGAAACTTACTTTAAAACATTAAATTGAATAAATAATATGATCACATTAAACATAAAACAAGAAAGGATTAAGTGAAGAGAGGGAAAAGACTGATCTGATGGGATTTTTTTCCATTGCAAATTCAAGTTCAGCTGCTTGAGGCAGAGGCATGATGTTGGGTTGTTCTTGCAGCAATTAGAAAACAAGTGCTGCCGAAACCCATTTTCACATCTGCCATTCAGTTTGTGGGATGTTCCTAAAGCCCCTCTCAAAAAGCTGCTGTTCACTGATCCCACTCAGTTATGAAACTGAACCTGTAACATACATTACATCAACAAAACAACCCTAGAAAAAGAAACTGGGAGACTAGTTTACTGGAATCACTTCAGAAAATATCTGAAAGTCTCAGACGAAGCTAATACTTGATCCTGAAAAAGCAAACTTTGACAGTGTTTGTGGTTCCCACGCAGATGGAGGAATGGTTTCTCTTTCAAGCAAACAAGTGGCTTCTTTTGATCTCTTTCTGTTTTGGTTTGGTTTAGAAACAGGCTTAGAATGCTTTGAAATCAGACAGAACTTGGTTTTGGAATTTTTTTCTACTTTCAGTAAGATACAAGAAAAGGTACTGATCAAATTCCACGTCTGTGGTGAGAATGAACTGAGTTTGGTATTGTTTGCAGAGGAGTAATAAGGGAGAAAATCTCCCCCACCGGATCATATAATCTCAGAAGCTTAATATCTAAGGCTTCTTTTTCTGAAAGTTCAGTGTCTTATTCTGTAACACAACTCTTATTAGTTATTCTGATTTTATACATATTGGAAGATGAAATTTCCATTGAATCATTCAGTTGTCATATTGATTTCTGTACTTCCCACACAGATTAGAACCACTTAATGAATATTCAGTATGCAGAAGTTAAACTGATCACTTTTATCAGCTGTAGTGAAGCAGGGGAACATTCAATCATGTTACACATAATATTTTGTTCTATGTGAGCTTATTTTTTCTTAGATGTTAGGTATTGAATTTTAGAAAGGCTAATATGGAGGGCTATTACATTTTAAAACACTGATAAGCAAATATTTCAGACTCATTAAGAAAAATGTCATATGTATCCTTAGTAGAGCTAGTACTGAAGTCAGTAAACATTTATCTTATAATTTGGAATGTAGATAGTTATTAATAGATTTTAAGCCAGTTGTAGTAGGTATGAGTCTAATGGTATTACTCACTAGGTTGCCATATTAGCTTTTCACATAAAAAGCTGCAACAAAATATATAACTCAGTTCTCTAGCATGGACAAGTAAATTTTTCCTGTACTCATGCCAAGGTGGTCTCTCAGTCTACATGGGGTATTCAGATTTTGTAATGTGTGACAGTTGGAATCTTCAGAGCTTTAAAGGGGTGATATATCCTCACAGTCAACTCCAAATGTTTTGGCATCCTGCAAGTAAATAGCTAGCAGCATGTCATCCTTCAAGTGAGTAGCTGATTGGAGTCTTTAGCTCTGGTAAGAAAGAAATTTGTTGCCGATATCTAAAATGCCAGAGACTACCAGATCAGACCTCAACAGCAGACACACGCTGATCCTGAACCACCCGATGGATGAGCTGGCAGAGCAACAGCACAGCGTTTGTTAAAGCAGTGGGAAGAGGTCATTGTCATAACTTGCTAGTCACTTTTGGAAACATTTCCTTAACATCTCTGCTATCCAGCAGCACCAATTTTATCTGTTTCTGAGCCTTTTTGGGTGAGATGGTGACCCCAGCAACTCAAGAGTAGAAGCAATCCTGCAACCTTTGCTGCATCACATAAGCACTAGCACACATGTAGCGCTCAGTATTGCAAATAGAGACAAGCTTCTTTCTAACAGTGGCTGAAATCAGCTATGCAGAATGACAAGAGCAAATGTATTCCTTCCTTTTTGCTCACTTGGATGCTGCAGTGCACATCATGTGGGTAGGCAGAGCAGACTAACTGTTGCTATACCTTCTGGTGAATCGTAGCCTCATAAGTACATACTAACTGACCTGGTGGGTCTAGTAACTGCACAAAAGAAACACATATAAAATTAAAAGCATCTAATCATAGTGAATAATTGAAGTATATTAGTATGACCATGTTTAATGTGTTATATACAGACAAAAGGTTTGGTTGTATAAATATTAATTGCTGAAGTAACATTGTAACAGGCTAAGCATGCATCTATAAGGTTTCATGATCAGAAAATACAGCATGTATCTGGGAGGATTTCTAAGTTATTTTAACAGATTTACTATTTTTTCACTATGGGATTCTTGGCACATCAGCTATCTTTGAGCTGCGGTTTACTCCCATGCCAGCAATGAAAATCAAGTATATGTAACTGTTCTGAAAAGAGAGCTCTGACATAATCTGAAGGTGCCACATTAATGAAAAGCATCTCTGGATGCTTTTTTGATCTTTATGGAAATTAGACTGTCTGTTACACAGCTTACTGGATACTTAAAGTGGCACAGTGTTACAGAGCATGCTACATGCAATAAAAGTGAAATAGTGTGGTTGAAAAGGAAGAAACATTTCATGGCAAAGTGTTTCTAACACTTACTGTAATGGGTATGTTATGAAAGCAAATGTTTGCAGCACATTGCAAAAAAAGAAAAAAAAACAACCTTTGCCAAACCAGCAGTAAAGTCTACCCAAAATTATTCTCCACTCATGATATGGAAACACTACAATGTGAATATATGTTGCAGAACAGTAACAACACGAGAACGCAGAGCGGTCTGATTTATGATATAAATGAAAGTAAGGAATATTACTAAGATTAGTGTATAGGAGTATGAGCACAAACAAAAATATGCAGTACCAAGTTGGATTGCTTGCTGTGCAACAGAACAACAGCAGTCTAAAAGAGAAGATGTACTATGTCATAAAAAAGCAGAGTAGTTAAATATATTGATGTTATTAGTAATCGGGTAGTGCAGGATCTTGTGCCTGTTCTTCTTAAACATCCTCATTAATAATCTGACACAAACGGGTAACACTGTTATTAATGAAATTTGCTGCTGCTGCTGACTTTGTGAAGTTGTAAACACTCTCAAAGGATATTAAGGCTCCTGAAAAAAACGGGAATAGGAACAGAAATGTAATTTTGAATCAGTCTGGGAAAATGCATGTGCTACAATTTTGTTATCTTCACTCCATAATTAACTGAAGCTTGGGAATCCCCGAGACATACATAAATACAAACATATATATGAAAGGCATCCAAAACTGGAGCTTCAATTGGTGAGGAAAGCCTGAGAGGCAGGAGTCTTAAACTGCAGAGTGAGAAAGAAAAGTCTGCTGAAAATTATATTACGATGCGTACAGGAAGATTTCTAAGGTAATTTGGGCTGCATATGCATCTGTACCATTTAACATGGCAGGAATATATCTATCTGCCCTACCTTCATTATGCCTATACCATCAGAACCATGATGAAGTAAATTATTTGGAAAAACATATATGATTCTTGTGTATTTAGTCATTACCTGAATACAGTTAAGAGCTAACTGTTCTAGGGAATCTGCAGAAACACAAAAACAAGCAAGCAGAAAAAAGTTCAGAGCCAAGAAAGTCTTATCTATGCCAGAAGCCTAGAAACTATAGGTAAATTTCTGTAGCACTTTTAAGTGACAAAAGTGGCAAAGGGGAAGTCTCAGTTTCAAACATAAAAATGTTAAAAGTGGTGGCCAACTTGGGTATTCTGTAAAGATATATTGTCTATGGCTTGACAACAGATTTCTTTACACAGGGAAATAATCTCTCATGAGAAAACAGGGAAGTCAGCACTTGGCATAAGAAAAAACAAGCTTGACAAAATAAGAAGTTTGAAAGCAACAGTCCTTCAAGTTGTAAAGATAGCTCAGTAGATTAAGATGGATTTATACAATTTCACCAGTTTCTATAAATATTATCAATATTTATATTCATCAATACCAAGTATCTCAATATCTGGCATGTGAAGCATATTAATGATAAGGTATGGGTTTTTAAGACTTCACTTGAACAAGTCATACACATTTCAGTTTTCATAAAATTTAAATTAATGATATCTTAAAATACTGCATGGCAAATACAAAAGCAGTTTAAATGATCTGTGAAGCGTTCAATATGAAGTAATTGCATATTTCATAGGGAACACTCAAATGATATTTTCCTTTGGCTTAGATCTGTGCTGTCAGTACAGTACAATGCAGAATGCTGATTCACATGTCGCATGGAACGTCAGTGTGAAAATCCTCAGGAAATATAAACACTTTGTTCAAAAGTACTCTGGTTCTTCTGAAGGGAAAGGATATACCTACATGCCTTGCAATGATATGAGCATCTCCCTAACTTGCATCAGTTTGAGAAGTTAGGTAAGTACACAGGTTATAAAGGTGAGCCTTCAGGAACAGCTTGCTGTTCCTTACAAATCTGGAGTACCCAGTGCTGATCTGCTAGTGAAACAGTTTAAGTTCTGCTGATGCTATAGGGCTGAGGTAATGGAAGGTACCCACCGGCTTTGTCTCTTAGGTGTTCTCACAATTAAGTAACTGTAAGAGCCTTTGTCACAGTAAATAATGTGTTGAATTAGGCACAATTCTCCTGAATCACCTGTTAGGCAAAATGTGTTGAATGCTCTCTAGAAACATTAAATCTATAAGTTGCCAGTTCTGCTGACTTTGATGTCATTTGGTTGCTGGTTGCCTATGTCACGCTATTGTTCCAGTTCCTTCAGTGCTGGACAAGTAAAATTTTCCTCAGGTAGAATGACTATTTGTGTATTAAAATGAATTGTACATTGTAAAAGACATTGCAAGTGGAAAAACACTAGAATGCTAAGTTTAATATTCAAGTACAAAAGCCATAAACACCAGTGTTTCCAAATAAAAATTAAAAACTACACTGAGTTTGAGAAATCTTAAATGTTTTCAAGTCTCTCAATTATGTTCCAGTAATTGTGATTGCTGCATAAACAAACACACCTTGCTCAGCAATCAGAGACACCTTTGTAGATTGGGTAGTAGCAACTTGAACCTGGAATTTCAAAGGAAAAATAAATATAATGTTCTACAGTGTCATATTCAGGATCACACTGTATATAAAAAACAATATACTGGCATTCATGCTAACAGTAACTACTGTAATATTTCAGGTAAGAGAATATGTGCCTCTAAGGTATTATACAGTCAGTTAGGGATCAGAATCAGGAATAGGCTCTCAAGTAATTTCTGGTTTTCCCTTCAAGATAGTTTGAGAAGTGTCAGTAATATAAATGAACAACAGTAGTAATGCTATCTGGCACTAATTATAGCACTTACCCTCACTGTGATAGTAAAGATTGCCTTCTGCAATGGTAATAGCTAACATTTTAATGGTGCCTTTCATCTCCAAAAATCCTCAAATACTTTACAAATTAGAAATTAGATCTTTCTGGGCGTATGTAAATCCTTGATGAAGAAGGTCTGAGAGAGGACTGTAGTCTGATCTATCCTGAAGTCATTATCTAGAAGCCTGAATTGGTTTCTGGATGTCAAATTAATCAAACAGGAAAAAATATTGGGACATCAGGAATAAAACCAGTTGTGCCAACCACATCTACAAAACTCTGAATATTTATTGGCAAAAATCTTTCAAAAACCTATGATATTTCCTTGCTCCATCTTTTCATTTCTTTCATAAAAGCTCTTTATCTGGTGACTCTCCCTGTAGCAGAGGCATACATTACTATACAAATTAGTTGTGCTTTATACCAGTGTTAGTTGTACTGCTGCCACTCAGGGATAGCTCACATCAGGTTACCTGGGACATTTAGAACCCGGGAATTCGGTAAGCAGAAGTTCTTCCTGTGTCATAGAAAGGTGGTAGCTCTGAGCTGCCACAGAGGTTAGGAAAATGCACTATTTTCCAGACTGAAATGACTGAAGAGAAGCAGGCTGTTTTGTCAGGTTGGATGTGGTTACTGACAGTGACAGTTAGGTGGGGTGCTGAGACTCAGATGCATACTATTATGTGAAGGTTGAGGGGCCATTACTGGTCCCGAGAAGGAAGAACATCTATTTTCAGGCTTACCTGTGACTCAGTGGTAGGAAATTGAGTGCCTGTGTGAATGTTGCATTTCTAGTGTACAACTAGTCTTCATTAAAGCATAGTTATTCACCTGCCAGAGGAATGAGAGCTCATTTTGACTGAGCATTTTTTGATATTGGGGAAAGAAGATTTTTGATTTATCTTAAACTATGTTGTCCTCATCAGCCAATGAGATTTCATGTGGAGGAAGCAAATGTTCTCAATAATGGGAGAGAAGTTAAGACATAAGCAGGGGCTCTGAAATTCTCAAAGACCTTGAAGGAAAAGCCAGAAGTGCGTTTCTAAATTTAGACTTTAATCAGGGTACCAGGCCAGCTTTAGCACAGTATTGAGGTACATCTTTGAGACCAGTTTACTTTGATGGAATATAAGCACCTGCTTAAATTGAAACACATATTTAGATAAGCACCTGCTTAAGTGATTTGCTGAAACTGAGTTTCCACTACTTTCTCTGGGACAACCTTTCTGTCCTTCTCAGCAGCAAGCATCAATAGAGGCCTGATTACATTATAAAATGTCTATACAAATACTGTTTAATGCTGACTTTTTAGGTCATCACTGCTGGGAGTAGCAAATAGTTTTCACTTTGCCAGGTGAGATTAATTTCTAAATAAATGAGGCTGCAAAATACCCTACACAGCACCTGTGGGCTGTTCTGCTCCTGTGACTGTAGAGAAAAAAAGATAATGATGCTTTTTTAAAGCTTACAGTTTGAAATATGTTGCAATAACTTTTGTTTATTTCCTCTCATTAAAAAAAATGAAAAATCCCAACTAGAAATTTTACAGGTAAAATAATGTGCTGTAATTTCTTCTTCTACTTCTGCCTTAAAACAAAATGCTGTGTTTGTTTTTTCTGACCGTAGTTTGAACATGTGCCAGCATGGATGTAAATGAAATGTACAGATAAAGGAAGACTGACCTGCTCTCTTGAGAGTGAGCTGCTAGTTCCCACTAAACATCTTCAGTGTTTGAGCTTTGCAAAAAGAAAAAGATAAACCAGAGCAAAGCTCCTGGTGTACATTTTGCATAGGGATAAATCATATTTATTTTTTTAATATTGTTGATCTGTGGGAAGCATCTAAATTTAAGTTCCCTTCCTGCTCCCTAATCAGCCTTGGTATACCAGAAGGTGTCGAAATTCCTTTAGAAAATCCTTTTTTTATTGTTGACCCGGTGGGACAATATTGGGTTAATTATTTTTATTCTTGTCAGTAAATGTTTTGATGAATTCTGCCATGTGTTTTATTGAGCCACTTTAATCATGGGGAAGAATAAAACTATTAGAGCTACTTCTGCTCCTCTTCAGTTCCAAACTAGAGGATATCTCTCCTTCACAGGCACCTGATTTCCACAGGCCACAGACTGCAAAAAATTAAATTTTTTTTTTGTAAGCCAGTTATAACCTGCTGCAGCAATGTCTTTCTCTCCATGCAAGTACCTAGAGAAATAGAATTGCCTCAGCAGCATGCTAACTTGGAAGCCCTAAATAAAATTATTAAATTGTCCAGTCACAATACTGTTACTTACCCTGCCAAAATCCCTCTTGCTCACTCCATACAACTCTTGCTATCTTTTATCTGGTAGTTGGCTTGTGAAGGCTCTGAGGCAAGGACTGTTCCCTGGCTGCCCTGGATGCACTAACTGTTGGTCCTGGGAAATACTGGAATAAGAGTGTGAATACTGAAATAGTAAAGAGAAAGGGAGACAAGGGCTTAGGGATAGTACTTTTTATTTAGTTGTTATGAGGTCACCCACTCTCTCACTACAACCTAAAAGAGTAGTTTCTGTCTTAATACAGACTATAGATGAAAGCAAGATATTTAACACAGATTAGAGCCTATTGTTTACAAGGTTAGAGGTAAATGAGATGAAGCATACTGAAGTGCAAGTTTCATAGCTTCTGTTTATAGGTTTTCTTTGTTTAAAAAGGATCACTGCACTAGGAATGCTGGTATGGTTTATCAGTATCAGCTCATCACAGTTCCTGAAGAGTGAAAAGCTGGAATTGTTTACGGGACTAATTTTTTTGTTTCTGTATGTTGCTCTACTCAGCAGTGACAGGCAATTACCCCTGGGTTAGAATTGTGAAAAATGCAGATTAAAAACAAGAGGATGAGGTTAAAATGCAGAAAGATCTTATGTTTAACTAAAGGAATAATTTAATCCTTATAAATTCAATGTTATTTCCTTTTAGATTTTATAAATAGCTGTTACAGGCAAACAAAGTATAAGACTTGATTATGCATTTCTATAGCTCACCTCTCTCATTTTCATTTAAGAAAATGTAAGCCTAACACCACATATCTTCAAAATGCACTTCTAACTGAGAATTGGATTGCTCTAATGCAGAAAACCTATCAGTAACAGGAAAAGAACCCACTCATCCAGTATTTATACAGCTGTATTTATAATTTCATTGTGTGTGTGATACAATTTGTTTCTTACCTGGTGTATATTATGAGTCACTGTAGTGAAAAGTGCAACTATCAATTCGTAGAAATTAATAAACTACTTTATCCAGAACACTCGTAGTTCATTTGCATAAGGACCTTATGTGTCAAATCACTTTCATTGACATTAGTCTATAGAACTGCTTCCTTCCTGACTTTCCCTCTATCTCTGCCTCTCTTCCATTTGTTCCTGTTATAGGAACAGGTAAGCAGTTAAAAGTGTTCATGGTATATGAGAACAACCCATTGGCACTTCAGGTACACCCTGCTTGTCTCACATTTCTGTCTCCATTACCAACAGTTCTAACCTAAAAAGTTCAAGATAGAAATAAGAAGATCTTTCTGTGCTTCATGTCTTCTGCTCAGTAAATGTACATACTTTTCATATAAGAATGAATTTCTTAACAGATTTACTTCCTTCTGGAAGTAAGCGTCAACAGTCTGCAATTACTGGAGGAAAACAGGAAACTCAGATTTCAGACTGCTTTCTCAGTCACAAATGCTCAATTCAAATATTCATGAGTCTATCAGGCAAATAAATTGTTCTGCTATGTTATAAAATCTGTCTCTGATCTTTCCTTTATGTATGCATGCGACAAACATCTACTGTCACATTTTGACCCAGGCAAAATTATTCATTTCCACTTGAACTGGCTGTTCCAAACTATTTGTGAATATTACATTTACCAAAAGAAATGCAACTTACCCTTTTTTACGTTTTTTTAAAAATGTCATGGAGTGATTTTTGCACTGATAACTTTTCCTTTCATTGCTTGCATTTTCTTCACATGAATGAAATACAAGGGCTTTGAGAAGCATAAGAGTCCTTGACTCTATCTTTGCAAGCCCTGGGAGGCATGAGTGCTGCTTGCCTTTTCCCAATTGTTTGTTCTTTGCTGTTTCTGCAGTGTTTTGACTGGAGCTTCTGTGCTTTTGCTGAACCTCTGTTCCTCTTTGGACTCAAGCTGACACAAAATCGTGGTTGCAGTGCTTTCAGGTAAGAGCATGAATCAGTGCCTGAAACTCTCATGTCCAACTCTGAGGAATCAAACATATTTACTGTGATTTCTGTTATAGCACATGACAAATAAGCGAGATGCCTGTCATGACGCTGCTTGTGACACTGCACTGCTCTGAAACAAAGCAAGACAGGTGTGTCCCTGTCCAGTGCTCAAAACTGCATATGCTCTAATGAATTTATCAATGCAAAAATTGGGTTAATGCCCTTTCTTGCTTTCAAAAATAATCCAAATTTTTCTAGCAGAAATATAATTTTGAGTAAAAAGAAATTGGCTGCTTTTTTTTTTTTCATGCAAGCAATTCAGAAGTTCACCCCTACACTGAAGCACAACTTTATCTATCTCCCATGGGGCTTTCCTTTGCCTGTTTCTAGAAAAGCAGTTTGGTAATTTTTTCTGTAATTCAGCCCCATGTTACACCAGAATATACTTCCTTTCATTTATTAATAAAGATTGAGGCCAGTGTGCCTCTGGATTGCTTCCTGGAGCCTCAGAAAATGAGCCCTGCAGTGCAGTGTGCCTGAGTCTGAGATGTCTGACCTGTGCAACAACATGTACTTACTCCCTCTGATGCCCTTAAGATAGCCATGTCAGTGCTGTCATTGTTTATTTTCACCATTTTGTCAACCCTCCTTCTCTTGTGCTTGAATTTGCAAACAAAAATATCGGAAGAAAATCCCTTGCAGAAGTTTTAGAGTGTTTTGACATTTTGCTGCTTGGGAGAGTATACCAGTTCTTTCACTCTCTACTAATCAAAAATAAATTTAAATAAATTAAAACTGGGAAGGTGATCTACTAATAAAGTCTTGAAAGATATTTTAATCATAAAAGCAAGAAGCAGCTTCTGTTTGCTCCTTTACTCTTACAAAACCATTTCTGGCCAATGTAATTGAAGGCCCATACCAGTTGCTTACAACCTCTCTCTCAGACTAAACAATTCTGCATCCATAAGATCTGTCTGGGAAGACCAAATAATGATTGAAATTAATAACTTAGCTTCTGGTGGTGAATTTATCATACTTTAAATAGCATCCATACAAGACTGCATGTAAGAAAGTGAAAAGGTGAAGCTCATAACTTCTGGTTTTCAAGGTTTTTGACAGGAATACAACTGCTTGAATATGAGAGAAGCATTCCCATGTCCCCAGCCATAAGTGACATCTGATACTAGGTGACATTTTGCTACATCTTATCACTTTTTGCTTAAAAACGTTTGCACTCCTGGATTCAGGGATGTAGCTGATGGCAAGGTGCCATCTGTAAGACACATGTTTTACCAACACTGCTTTTGTAGTGCAATTGAGTAGTCTTTTAACTTGTACAAATGGACAGAAGAAGAAACTCATGAACAGCCTCTCTCTTGGCTTCGCGTACCTGGGAATGAGTTTGTGTTAACTTGAAAGTGTGTAGTGCACAAGCAGTGCAGCCTAGAATGATGGAAAAGGCAGCCAGGAGCAGGCTGTCACCATCAGAATAATTATCTAGTCTAAAGTCTGTTGCCAGAGGCTATAGCAAGAAAAATGGCATTCAAGAGCAAGTAGAGGACCAGGTAAGTAGACCTAGTTGACCTCCTACAACTCATATAACCTATGAGTTATGGGCTGAGCATGCCCAGTGTTAGAGCAGGTGCTTATTTTCTGGCCAGCACAAAAAAAATCAGGTTCCAAGTGTTCCATTCAGTTCATGCTTGTGTCTTTAAGGATAGTTAAGAAATAAAAATTTTCTCTTTCTCCTGTGGGAAATGTTGATATTTACACATTTGTTTTCATGAGAAACCAAGCTGAAAGTACTAGAATTCATTGTGAAACGAAAGGGTTCAGGCATATTTTGAATTGATAATATTGGTATCCCCCCATTTCCCATAATGTCAAGCTGAGTTGCTCTGTTAATCTAACTGGAAATCCTCCTTCAGGAGAAGTATGGATCAGAAATAGACATTCCCCAGAGACACTGTGACTACTTGTGCCAAATAGGAAGGCAGTCTGACCCCAAAACAAACGTCATTGCTCACTTTTCCTGTGACCAGCTTGCAAATTTTGCTGGAAACTTGATTTGGTAGGGACTTACATTTTCCCTGAAGCCACCACTCTTATGGAAAACTGGCCATTACTTCTAAAAAATACCAGGTTTTACTTGAGGAAGTCAGCATCAAATATGATCACCTTACTAGCTTGTTCATAAGCCTACTGGTGCATATCCATACAGTGTGCTATACACTGATTTAGGAGTTCCCAATAGCTGCAGACATGTTTGAAAATGAGATGCAAATTTGGATGTTGATGAGAGAAGATTCAAAAAGACAAATTAACTAACGAAGAAGTTTTCAATAAGACCCAGTGCATAATATTTTTGGTAATATGAAATGAGATGGTCTTTATATTAATTCTCTTCATTACTATAAATGATAGACAATTTTGCAGGTATCCTCCCATTGTTCTTATAGCCTTATAAGAAGGAAAAGCATGGTACTTATCAGTAACTAGCCTCTATCTAATACTAATGTACAACTCAGTTCTAGATCATTCCCACTGCATACATAACTGCTTGTTATTAAGGAGATGTATTTTCTAATGTAGGGTTCATAAATGGATTTTTAGTGTAATTTTAGTGTAAAGAGTCTTAAAGTCATTAGCATGACAACTGTTCATAGATTCACTGCAATACTTGGTGATTGTCACTTATGTCATTGCCTTAAATAACAATTAGTATAGAATCATCAAGGTTGGAAAAGACCTTCAAGATCATCAAGTCCAACTGTCAGCCCTATATCACCATAATCACTGAGCCATCTCCTGAAGCATCACATCTACCCACAGAGATGGTGACTCCACAACCTCTTTGTGGAGCCTCTTCCAATGCTTTACCAATATTTTGGTGAAGAAATTTTTTCCTACTATCCAATCTGAACCTCCTCTGGCGCAACCTGAGACCATTTCCTCATGTCCTATTGCTAGTCACTAGAGAGAAAAGTGCAGTGCCTGCCTCACTACAACCTCCTGTTGCTGTAGTGAGCAATAAGGTCAGCCTCCTCCAGGCTGAACAGCCCCAGCTCCCTCAGCCTCTCATAAGACCTGTGCTCCAGATCCCTAATAAACACACATAACCAACGGGTTAATCTTCCAGGTTTGGAAAGTGTTTAAATTCCCAGGCTGCAAGATGTAATTTTTTAGTAAGGTATGCAGAAACTGTCTTTAAATGAATGAGCCTACTGCCGGATATCAGAATCCAAATGGGAAATGCTATTTAGTAGTTAGAATAAAAAGGTCTGTATGGGTAGGAATAGATTAGGCTGTCTCACAGTGACTGAGCAGAGATAATAGGAGATGATATGAATGTCGAAATAGTAATTTGCAATCGGCCTCATAACACTTGTAGCATGTGTCTGAGCAGTCAGAACACGGTAGAATGGTTCTACATTTCCTTGTTTAATAAAAGATGTGCTCCAGGCATTTACCTGGCTGAGCCTTGTGCAACTATGAGTTTGCTGACTCTTCTGCTCTACTGTTCTATTTAGGTCAGGTTATTTAAACAGTTGCATTAAACAAAGCTGGATTTCTCAAGAACAGAGCACATGCATCTTAAGCCAGATTTCTGAGAATAGCTGTTCTGGCCTCTCAGTTTTGTGACATCCTCTGCACAGTTTCATTTGACTTTCAGTACTAAAATTATTTTAAATCAGTGGCTTTATAAAAAATATTCCTGGTATATTTGAAAGCATGATTCATAGGGTTGGATGGAGATCTAAGTTACTTGCCAAAAATAGAAGTGAATGAAAGAGGATTATCTGTCTTTGTCAATGCTACAGTAGTAACAAACTGAACAGCTTCCCTGGGGGTACCCTGGGAGTCTGTTTGGGACCAAGAAGTGGAGGGAAGCAACAAATTTTGCAGTGTTGCTAAACACATAACAAAGCCACTCTGGCAGCCACGCTTCTGTCTCTGGAGACTTTTTCTCATCAGGTGATGGCCTGAACAGCAAGCTGGACACAGAGCTAGATCCATTTTTCAAAATTCAGGAGTTGTGAATCTGAAGATTAGTTATGACATGTTGTTGGAATAGTTTTATTGATGAGGTGATGCTCCAGATGTGTCTCAGGCTGGTTCCATCTTCTCTTTTGTCCAAAAAAGCCCTGAATCATTGCAGAAATCAAATACATGGAATGATGACAATGATTCCATCAATACCAAGGGGGTGCCAGAAGCTCTCTATCAAAAAACTGGAAGAAAAATAACATGACAGAGGACTCAGCCAACTATGGCAGCCTGCATTAAAAAAAAAAAAAGCTTACAAGCTTTTCTGCAACAGCTTAAGTTTGAGTTATCTTTGAAAAATAACATGCAAATAAGATATAAAATACTGTTCCTGATATTAATGCTGTTTTCTGGGTGTTAGGTGGTAAAAGGATATCCAACTCAGTTCCCTCCCTCTTAAATATAATGTTTCCACTCACCCGACCTGTCAGTGTTCTTTCATAACTTGGATTCTGCCACCAGATCAAAGCACTACTATTTCTCATTTACGTTTACACTCACACTGCAGGAAAGTAAATGATAACATATTGAGGGCTTTAGTGCAAATTTCTTTCTAATCTTCTTGCACTTTCTTAGGAATGAGCTATATTTAAAGCTGCATTAAATCTTAATTTTGTGGGCCTTTTACTTCTATCATTATTTTCCATCTGGTTTTAGTTAATCTTTGCACAGTTCTTTGGAAGAGAGTGCACAAGTCTTTTTTTTTTTCCCCCCCTTTTATGTGAGGAGAAAAAACCTGACAACCCTATACATAAAGATGAATTAATTACTTTTAGATAATTTGAGCAGTGACTTTTGCTACTTTATCATTCAGTTATCCCCTTTAAAATGACTAATATGGAATTGCAATGAACACGGTATCTTCATCTTCTTTAAGCAGCAGAGGTTCTAACTGCTAAGTATATGTGCATGCAGTTAACAAAGAATTACATGAAGACATAGAATACTTCCTAGGTGACTTGCCTAGCCTTGTTGGCTCATCATTTCTTCCAGGCAGGCTAGGTATCAGTAAGCAGTGTCGTGGGACAGCAAACCCACTACCATGCAGATAGCTCATCAGTCCCCTGGGAACACTTTGTGTCTCTTTTACAGGTGGACAAATTGAGATGGCAGTAGAGAAAAATCTTTAGTGTCTCTGTGTTAAGAACTTCTGTTCATTTGGATCAAGGCTTTTTTATGATGGGCAAGCAAGAATGAGAAGCTACTTTTGAAAATTGGATTAGTACTTGTCCTACGATTTTTTTGTGCTTATCATCTCTTACTCTCTCCTTAAACAGACAATGAATGTGTGAGATGCACATTCAAGGAAACCTTAAAACAATCCATTGTGTCATTTATAGTAAATGTCACCAAGCTTTCTCACATAGGAGTAAATATTAGTTACTGAACATGAACAATGTCAAAGGAATTTTCATTGTGATTAATGGTGTGACAGTGAATAACAAAAGGAGCATTAATAGTTTTCTACATGTTATCTGGGATTGTGGTTTTCTTCCTACAGAATGGCAATTTGTCAGGCAACAACCTGGGCAGCATTTAACAGCCAAGCTCAAGAAGATATCTTCACATGATAAGCAAGCTGCAGGAATGATGGGCTTTTCTGGTGGGCCAGGCTGCGGCACTTTGCTGGGCAGCATGTAGAGGAAGAAAATTTCTTATTAGTGTCTGATGCTGCCTCAAAATCAGATTTGGGGGCCAGTCGCACCAGAGTCATAACAACTACGGATTTTGAAAGATCCAACCAGAGTATCTGTCCTGGAGAAAAGAAGGCTGAGGGGGGACCTAATCAATGTTTATAAATATCTTAACTATGGGGTGCAGGGAGCCTGCCCCTTTTCTTTGGTCAGTGGAGACAGGACAAGGGGCAATGGCTGCAAATTGGAGCACAGGAAGTTCCACACCAATATGGGAAGGAACTTTTTCCCAGTGAGGGTGACAGAGCACTGGGACAGGCTGCCCAGGGAGGTGGTGGAGTCTCCTTCTCTGGAGATATTCAAGACCCATCTGGATGCCTATCTGTGCAGTATGAGCTAGGGAGCTGCTTTGGCAGGGGGGTTGGACCCGATGATCTCTCGAGGTCCCTTCCAACCCCTACAATTCTGTGATTCTGTGATCTCAAACAAGAGTTTAATAAGTTCAAGAGTTCTTAAGCTGCCATGCTTCTGCAGCTAACACTTATTTCATGAGGATAGGCTCTGCAAGCTATTTTAGCTATAGCTTTTCAACTGGATGTTGAGAAAGAGCAAGGAACGTTTTATACTTAAACTTTGAAAGGGTTAAACGTGGCTTTTTTTCATTTTTCTGGTGCCCATGTCCTGATAAAATCCTGTAATTTATAATCTCCTTTTTCCCCCAATGAATTCTGTTACTCTCTTTATTTTCATCTAGCATGAGTAAAGGATGGTTTCAAGTTTCATGGCTGAAATCAAGTCACTCTTTTCTCGCAGGTGTAATTAATTAATGGGATGTTAGTTGATTGTCATCCTAATACATTTTCCCAAAGAATAGCAAAATGCACCTCAAGTGAATGGCATAGGCTCTTTTAGAGCTTGTACTGGCATGTAAAGATAGCATTACTCAGCATTACCTGGGAAATTTCATGG
This sequence comes from Laterallus jamaicensis coturniculus, assembly GCA_022605575.1. NCBI lineage: Eukaryota > Metazoa > Chordata > Aves > Gruiformes > Rallidae > Laterallus > Laterallus jamaicensis. The sequence continues at coordinate 3,320,079 of JAKCOX010000021.1, read as the reverse complement.
GTCTGTTGTAAGAGATGTTATAAACCACAAAGGTCACAAATCACCCTGTAACACCAGCTAAACCTGGAAAACGCAGGTGAGGGAGTGTTGTAGTTTTGTGTGGCTGAGTTCTGGTGGAGAAAGGGGGGCTGCAAGGGTGGCTTCTGCAAGAAGCAGCTAGAAGCTCTCACAGCCGGAGTCATTGTTGACCAAGGCCGAGCCCATCAGCAATGGTCACAGTGACTCTGGGGATTACATTTAAGAGAGAAAATAAGAATGCAACCAGCTGCTTTTTGCCACCAGAGAAGGGAGTGAGAAGATGTAAGGAGCTGTGCAGACACCCAGGTCAGTGAAGCAGGGGGAAGAAGGCACCCCAGGTGCTGGAAAGATGCCCCTTTGGCCTGTGGAGAAACCCATTATGGAGCGGGTGTCCCCCTGTAGACCATGGAAGATAACAAGGAGCTGAGGCCCCACCTACATGGAGAGGCCCCACCCTGAAGGAGGTGGAGGCTCATGGAAGATGCTGTGACTTGTGTTAATCAATAGTGAGGTTATATTCCTATTGTCATTACAGGCACAGAGAGGCATAGGAAAATCTTGTTCCAACTAGTGAGAAATACATATTGGAATGATAATCCATTCTCTGCACTGATACTGAGATGTTTTACCAATACTTAATTTTCACTGTCAGGTGAGTCCTCACAGAAGTTTGTTATTGCTTGATAGAGTTCAGATTTAACTTGATAATAATACCTTTTGATTGGATAAGTTGCAGAAATCAGATTTCCAGTGCTTTGGGATTTTAAAAGAAAACTTCAGGAATATAGTTGCTTCCTGAATTCTACTTTGCCTCCTTTTCTACTGCAGCAAGTAGAATCTCTGTGGCAAACAGAATATCTAGAAAAAATTCTAAGAATTGACAGCTATGTCATGCATAGAAGCACACAGGTCATTGACTTCCTTGGTCTAATTTAATAATACCATGTCCCTTACGCATTTGCAACAGTCTGCTTGGATAGCTATGACAAGCCTTTATGTGCCAACTGGGGCTCTCTTAGGAGGGCTGTACTTGCCAAATTTATGGATAAGGCTCCATTTCAGTAAGTTACAAATTTCCACTCCCCTCTCCCAAAAGTACCATTAATTGGCCGTGCTTTAGCATGACAGCAGTCATGTCTACACAGAGAAGAGAGCAGAAGCTTCTGAGAAGTAAGCACACCATGTACAAATTTCTACCTTTACTCTTTAAAATGCATGAAGGAAAAATGAGGGGGGGAGCTTGGTAAGATGGCTATAGACATTCTACTGTAGAACATTCTACAGTAGCTTGGTAAGATGGCTATAGTCATTCTACTGTTTTTTTCTTTCTGTAAGTTAAAACCTATACAGAGTATCCAACTTCTCCTCTCAGGTGTCCCTGTGGGAAAGGGGGTACAGAACCACATGATAGGAAATCCTTCTGAAGGACAGTATGGCAGCAGACCAAGTTGCATGTAGTATTAATTTTTTACCATCAGATTGAGGAAAAGGTGCTCCACAGAGCTCTCACCATGCCTTAGAGAGTTTGTGTCAGGAAGATTCCTAAATCTGAGCTGTTTGCAGACACTACTAAGGGAAAATAACAGAATTATGTCTTGGTTTGCTTACCTGGTCACAATCCTCGTGAGGGTTTTAAGGGAATGGTTTTGTCTTACTTCTTTATCAGCCTCTAAGACATTATGCTTACGGTACACTAATTGTATTTGTCTGATTATTCTACTTGTAAAGATCCCTGTTCTACTGGAAGTCCCCTTCCAGGAATCGAGCATCACAATGTTTTTTCCTGTGAGATAGATTACAATAATGTGAATACCAGGCAGGTCCTTGCAGGCCCAAAGCTCTGTCGCTACAGATATTGCAGCAGTTGTCAGACATAATTATATTAAGTCTGCATTCTAGCATTTATTCCAAGTCTAACCACTATATGGTTTTTGCTGTTATAGGACTGTTACATTTACTCTGATACTACAACACACATAAAAACTACTTCTCCTCACCTTGGGGCAGTCAAACTGCATATTCTGAAATTGTAGATAATTGAATACAAATATTCCATGATGCCTTTCTGATCAAAAAATCTGACATGAGAAATCTCCTCTGATATCAATTTATGAAAATTTACTTTAAAATATTTCTCATTCTGTTTGTAGTAATGGGCAATGCTAAAAATGGAGTATATGAAAAGTTAAATAAAAATTTTAAATATGCATAAACATATGTAATGAATTGAAGACAGCCTCAGGAAGTCACTGGTGCCCATATTTATCAAATTATCCAGTGACTTTGACAGCTCAACTGCTAGGGAGGTGACCCTTAGCCTCAGATCCTATTAGTTACTTGGAATCAATCTGAAAAGCAGATGCCCAGATCTGTGTCAAATCTTAGACTGTGTTCTTGAATGGAGACACTTCTGCTAACTGTAGTAAAGAATTTGCAATCTGGATCCTCTATTCTCATATAAAATATGTGATATCATCCATCTTGTTCATAAAATAGAGTTGATGAGCTCTGTCAAAACTATTCATACAGATTAGCAAAGCATAAAGTGCTGTGCTCTAGTAAATAACAGTGCTAAAATAGCTTTCCTTTTTATTGATATTTCATTGCTCTGAAACAAAATAGTTATTAAGCAGGAAAATGAGAAAGGCTTTTTTTGCCTCCCATTACTCTTACTCCACTGGGCAGACATCTGCCAAGACCAGTAGAGAGGCTTGGTCCATAAACCAAAGTTTACGATGTTTTAGTCACTGACAAAAATTGCCTGGTGCCTTGAGCTCTCTTGGTGATGTATGTGCAGTAAGTCTCACTCTGCTTCCTAGAACCAATATTGTACACAACATAGTACTGTGAGGAGTACGTGAAGTCCAGAAGCACAGTCCTTCTGGACTTGTGGCAAAACAGAATGGGGAGAGAGTAAATTAGCATGTAGAGGACAAAAAGAGGATTGAAATAAGAACAAAGTATTTAGGAACGGATTAATTTTTCCTGTCTAACTTTTTTCAGCTGTCTAAGTCTTATGGGTGTGACCTGATAGAAATAAATGGTAATTTCACTGTCCTAAAAACTCTTTTTCTTCCCTCATCTGCCAGATGAGTATGAAATGAAGATATAGACAATAGATGATCATCTATCCAAACTCAAAGTTAACATTTGAAATAGAGAAGCTGAGGTATTTCAGTTTTGTGTGCAGAATCTGATGAAATGTAACATGAAATGAAAGCTTAGCTGAAAATGCAGAGTGGAAACCTCCAGGCAAATAAGGCCCTGTTAAACATCACATACAGTTTCAACCTAATCAGGTTGATAAGCTACAGCTCAGGTTAATTTTCTCAGCTTGTGGGTAGCAACTGTAAAGTGCTGGGAACTGTGATATGCAATTGAGGGTGGAGAAAACAAGTTCCTGAAAATTTTGCTAGAGCCTAATATCTATAGTACTTCTCTGCCCTTCAAGATTAAATGTTCTGTGATAATCCATTATAAAGGACACACATATGAATTGTGCATTCTTGTCAATAATACTTCATTCTTATTTAACAAATCAAGGGGCTTGTCAACCTGAGAATGTGGAGAAAAGTCACTAGTATCTCTACCTACTGATAATGAAATATAAAGACCAAGTAAAGCATACTGGGCTCCATTTAATACACAATTGAAAGGCTTGTCTAGCCTTGTCGAAAGGCCATCATTCTATAACTTGCAGTTCTTGTAGAGTCAAACAAACAAAACTAACTGTTCTTGAAAGACAATGCACGTGTTTGGCCTGTCAGCTAGCACTCCTAGGAACTGAAATATGGCCATAAGGACGGGTTTATACATAGCAAGAAAGATGCACCTTCCCTTGATTATATTTTATCTCTGCCATAACAGTTTTTTCTGTTGAGTTAGAAAATAAACAGGGTTTGTGGAAGTTGGCTTAGTACATTTTGACAAATCTCTTCATTCTTATACAAACTAAACAATTACAATATAAATTAGTTTCTCCAAACTGCTTGCTACCATAATTAACTCTGCTGTGCTCTAGGGTCCGAAATAGCTGGTTTATAACTGTTGCTTTGCCATTAATGTAGTCACTTGCCGAGACAATCACACCTCATCCTTCAGATGGATACTACTTGAAAACACCCCCCCTTATTTGTCCCTGTGAGGCTGACTGGATGTCCACCACTGTAAAATTGTACTGAGGGAAATGGAAGTAGAATCAGCAGTGCTTTTAACAATGCATAACCTTTATTATTCTGTTCCCAGGAGCATTCAAATTTGCATGGCTTAGCAAGTGTCGAGCTGTAATGACAGCATTCAGGACAGACATCAGTGGGAGCAATGGAAACCCAGTGAGAAGAGCAGACATAGCCCAGACAGCTTCCGATCTCACAGAGATTGTGCAGAGCTGTTCAGCACCTGACTAATAGCCCCTAATTTCACAGGTATTCTTTGTAAGGCACCATTATCCTTGCTAAGGCTATTTGCTTTTAATATGGATATAATGTGTAACGCTATCAAGAAATCCAAGTGACACAGGCATTACGTTTTCAATACTTCTTATTTTTCCTAGTATGCTTTATACAGTTGCAAGGTAGGAGAAAAACATGCTGTGTGATAATGTAACTATATATGGAACAAAAATGATATACCTAGATCTGAAATGGTACAATGTCTCAGTAGGTATACCTTTGCATGAGCAGATGCATATTGAAAAATAAAGTTTAGCTATAGTTAAATATCTTTAAATCAACCTAAAATACATAAGTACTTTGGTCAAGCTAAAATACTAAAGTATTACTAATATGTAGAAAGTACATTTATTTCATATTGGTGCTCATAAGAAGGCAAAATAGCATTTAGCATGTGGAAAGTATATTGCATTTTAATGAAAATATGAAATAAGGGGTTTTTTCTGGCTCAGATTTTAAAATTTGTTACAGCAGTGTATTCTATGAGAGTATTTTGCACATACCTATTAGCTGAGCTATTTTTAATTTTCAGGATGAATAGGGCAGGTAGATACGTGTATGTGCCGAGTATTGTTTTCATTTGATTGCTGGGCAAGATTGGTGGCAATGCACACTATTTTAAATGTTGGACTAGTTTCACCAGTATTCTTTTCTGACACTAAAAAGTCACAGGAACTGATAGGAAAAATACTTGGGCTTTGCTTGGGGATAATAAAATTTGAGATGCATGACTGGTGATGGTACATACAAATACTGCATTCTTTCAGAAGAAGATGATTCTGACCAGTGGTATACCAGCTTCCCATGTCTAAATGTTGTCGGGGGACAGTACTCAGGTAATAGATCACTGATTGCATCTGATGGCAGAAAGGAGCTGGTGATTATAAAGGAGACAGGAGGATGGGTAGAGGAAATAGGAGAAAGAAAAGCTGGTCGAGAGATGTCATCAGCAGAGCAGCAGTGGGGTGAGTACATCCCACTAAGTGGTATTCCAAAATCCAAAGATAAGCACAAGTTACGAGGTAGATGTAGTGTTCAGTATTCATATAGCTGCCTGGTGTTTGTACTGTCTAAAATGAAGAACAGTATGTGCCTCCTCATTTCAGACTTTCCAGGCTCCCAGGTGGCCCTAGACACCATCAGTGGTTGCATTGTGCCCAGTGATTTAGGAGGGAGGGCAGGTGCCCTGGGCCACCACACTGCTGCTCTTGGTTCACCCTTTGCCTTCCCAGAAGGGCCTCAGCCACCAGGGAGTCCTGGTCACCTGGCAAGTCTGGGATGAGGAGGCAGGCCCATGCTCCTTGCAGGGTATTGTACAAAATCTCTGTGCCCAAGGGGTATCATGAGGGGATGTGAACTAGAGATTGGCAGTGACTGGAATCTAAGTTCCCCAAGTAAGACATTCGGAGAGGCCTCCTGAGCATCCTGTTTCAGGAGCTACACATGGGCTACAGTGGCTTGTTACAGGTTTTAATTAGTTTTCATGAATTATTCTTAGGCATTTAAGTGCAGACTGCTGATGTCAAATAGTTTCTAATATGAGTAGCTGCATAGAAATAAAGGACTAGCTGCTTGAACAAGAACTTAGAATGTTAGACCTTTAAGGTCTTATTCAAACACTAAGTTTGTGAAAGGCTGAAGAAATGTAATCTAAGTGGTGCCACAAGAAACAAATGCCTGCTTTATAGAGAGGCTGTATGGTTCCATGTGGACATAGCAGGTCCACATGAACCTTCTACAGTCTGTATAAAAGAAACCCAGGGTGACAGGGGCTGGAGGAGGGATCAGAGTGACGTGTCTTAACGTCGCTTCCCATGGTGACTGAGGTTGCACAAGTGCCATGGTAATCTGTTGCTTGCATAGACCAGTTATACACATCACAGAAGAAAGATGGAATAAGGAAAGGATTGTCTGAGAGAAGCTGTGTCATTATGTCTTTCCTCTTAACAAATGCAATGTGATACAGCCAAAATTAGCCTCAAATGAGGGAAAAAAGTAAGGCAAAGTAGCAGTATGTATCAAAATGGAGGCAGATGAAATGAGGCCTTATGGTAGAACTTTGAATTTTAATATGAGGGCTTTTAATGGAGCAGTGAGAGCAGAAGACAAACCGATGATTTTACCAGAAGGGTTTTTAAAATCTGCTAAGTAATAGAAAGGCATAAATAAAATATATCTACCTTCTAACGTAACTCCTTTCACTCTGTTAAAACATAAAGCAATGGATTCAGATTCCTTTTCTTGTAACTATATAGAAAAAATTAGCAGTGAGATGGTATGCACTGTCCAGTAAAAAAAATAAGCCAATACCTAAGTTAATAGAATGAAATGCTGTTTTGTTAATATAAATTGCATCCACTAACAGAAGAAAGTAAATAACTTCAGTGTATCAGGCTCTGGAATACACCCAAATGTTGTTCTTTAGCAAAGGCATTTATCACACTGAAAGTATACTTCAAAGCAAGGTCCCTAAGCATGTACAGGGTGGGTTTTCATTGACCTTATCATCATTTATTATTAGGAACTGTAATGAATTATTATATTTAGAGTAGGTATGCAATGAGAAACTATATATAGACTAGGAATCCAGTTTGGTTACTGGAAAAACCCTATAATAAATAAAGGTTATTAATAAAAAGCAATGTGTAATAAATTATAGGAGGTTGAAATGTAATTGTAGAGCTTTGTGGATATTGGGCTGAATTTAAAGTTACGTGTGCTGGAAATTTAATGACTCCTGACTTTTGAACAGGGCTGCACTAATTAATCAATTGGTAATTACAACTGTGATTAACAGCTGTGATCATGATTGGTAACAAGTATTGATTAATTCCCCAATAATTCTGGCACAGTTCAGAATAAGAAGCACTTTGCAGGATGCAGGAAGCATGATTAACAAAAGCAATAATAAAAACACTTCACTCTCATTACAGAGCTGTCTTGGGGGAACAAGATTTGTGAAGGTGGGAAACCTAGGTAGATTTGCCAAGGTAAAACAGCATTATGCCAAAGATTGCCTTAATGAAAGAGAATTATTGGGAAAAATGGGTGCATTTTTCATAATGATAAATTTGCTCCAGACTTGCAGTCATTATGTCCCCGCTACCAAAGTCTTTTTTTATTACAATAGTGTGTTCATTTCAAACTGGACTCAGAAATGCTTCCATTTATACACTTTCCAAAGTTCCATATGAATAGTGGCTCATTATCTACTCCTTCTACAAAGAACTACTAACGAAGGGCACAAGGAGATAAAATATGCATCTGCTAACCAGAGCTGACAATTCCATTTTGTGACAATGTCTTCAGTTTTGATTTTCTTTGTTCCACATCAGAACAGAAAAGAAAGCTTTTGAGAATGTTTGCAAAAAGTGAGATTATGCTAAAATATCTATTCAGAACCAAAGTCATAGTTTTATATTGTGAAAAAGAGGTAGATATGTATGTCATCCATTAGCTAAGGCATTGGCATATCCAGCAGGAAGCCAAGGCTCCTATTCCTTTACAGACAGTAAAAAGACTTTCATCTAAGGCCATTGTGGGCCAGGTGCAGAATGGAACTGAATCGGGTAGATGCTTTCTGAACCAGTTGCCTAGCTATCCTAGAGCAGAAAGCCTTCTGGCTACCAAAAAAAAATGAAAGTGCTGCTACACTACTACTGTTAATGTTGAAAAAGATGGAGATGAAGAGAAGAAGAATACTTTTCATATGCCATTTACTGCATATCAATTTCGGGCATCGTTCATTTGTATTGTGAAAGAAAAGTACATTTCAACTGTTGTATTTCCCATCTGGAAAACTATCAGTGGCAGCATTTTTCTTTTTTTCTGTGAGCTTCTATCGCTAGGAAAATGAAAAAAAAAATCAAAATCAAGGACTTCTCTCCCAACTCCATAATCTCCATATGCCAATCCGAACAGAAACTTCCAAGTCAAAATAATTTCTATACTCTTGGCAGGGAAGACAGCAGGCCTGCTAGAAGCCTAGCTCTTCACCCAAGACATAGGCCCTGACAATATTCTCCTATTCCCATGAGAAAAGTTACTCACGCTGAGAGGATCCTAATAATCACATTCTCAAAACACAGCGGCCTTGCTGATAGGTGTACAGGCTGCCCTAAACCAAGAAGCAGTTATGGGAAGGTATTTGGGAGTAACAGAACATGTTAGGAACCAACCATAAAAAGATGGTCAAAACAGCAGGTGTGCAGATGCTTTTAGGTATTAAAGGTAAACTAAGAATATTTAGCTATAAGATAGGTTTATCAGAACTCGTTATAGTTACTAACCAATCGATATGGTGTGAACAGTGTGTGTAACCAATTAGCAGTTTTTTAGCTTGCCAAGCTTGCAGTAAGAAAGGTATAGAATCTGTGTGATTTCACCTAATAAGATGGCTGGCTGGCTTCCTGGCTTCCTGGCTTCATGGCTTCACCTAAAATTTATACATTGAATTGCGTGTTGCTCCCTGCTGGACGCCACATACTCTCAACCCTTGTCATTTTGTTATAATCTTTATTGTTTGTTATGATACCAATGTTTTGGTTCTGGAATGTTCAGTCAACTAAATATCTGAGAATTCATTAATGCAAAAAAGAAAACTTGGTGTTTGATAAAAGCAGAAAGAGCTTCCTCACTCTCTTGATTTTGAAGAAGAGTTTGTTGAGGTGGATGGCACGGCATGATTTGTCTTCTAAACACTTGAAATCAGGAGACAAGACATCAAAAAAAAATTAGTTCTGGTGCCTCACTATTTCAATCCTGTGTTGATATTCCATTTCAAGTAACTCACAAAGAAAATCTCTGCTCCTGGAGGTCTCCTGTGCCTCTCGTGCTTCTGGAGCACTCTATACAATGCCCCTTCAATTTCTGTAGAGTGACACAGTGTGCTGCTTGTACCACTCCTTCAGATGGCCCAGGCCTTGCCAGTGCTATCCTCTACCTCATGCCATTTTTTCCTGCCATTATTTACTATGATCCCAATGTGCTATTAGGTGAAGGAGAGAAAAGAGGTAGGTGGGAAGAGAGAGAGATAAGCCTCAATGTTTAGCTGTGGGTTTGAACTTTCCTGAAGTTTTGTTTGTTTGGGTCTTGGCTTGACCATAGTTCTCTCCCAGAATACATAGGAAAGTAAAGAACAGAAGCAAAATGTCCATCCAAAATAAAATTAAAGGTTTGAGTTAACAATGACATTTTTAATTAATTCAATGAAATTAAAGTTTAAAAATGGAGTTAAAGATCCATTTTAGAGTGTCTTTATCTGAAAGTCATTTTGCAACTGCCAATAAGATAAAAAACCAAATTGTCTTTTCCTTGAAATTTAAAATATAACTGTTAAATAAGACATGAACATGAGATGTGAACAGATGATTTTATTCCACAAAGACCAGTTCTATAGCTCTACCCTTCCAACCCAGTAGCTTTTCAAATATCTCTTTTCTTGATCTTTGCTTCCTGCTCTGCTTCCCACCTTTGATGGGTGAATACTCTTTTTGAAAAGACTATAGGGACTCATCAAGTCTAAATAGTGTGATGCACACATTTCATGCTGTTCTTTGGATGCAGCTAGAGACTGCAGACAATAATAATAGTAATCTAAAAAAGCTTCATGGCTTAAATGTAAACAGCTTTTCCTGATGTTCTTTAAATCATAAAAATGCTTTTGAATTGTGTGATCCTGCACAGGACATTTAAGAAGGCAGCTGACAAGGAGTGGTAGTTCTTTTTCAGTCTCTTATATGTTCATGAGGCCACTGTACAGCTAGACTTGGTATGGATGTTATGAATCTTGTTAAAGATACATTGTTTATGGCATCTGGTTACTGATTACTAGAGAGTACTTATTTATATATATATATAGTCAATATAAAAGGGACTCCAAGATGCTATAGAAACTGCTGAGTTAATAATCAACAGTAGAGCAGGCAAATACAACATTAGGCTGTCAAAGATCACAAGGAACCTGAGATTGTTTAATTCTGTCCTCCGCTGTCTGACAAACATTGGAAGCCTGCAAGCATCCTTTAACTGGGGAAACAGCACTGTGATTCATTATCAATTAGAAACCTACAGGGAGATTCATGAAAATATCCCATCAAGCTTTCAATAGACAGCACTAGAGGTAACAGTTTAATAAGAATGTGTTTAATTTTTGTGATGCTCTTCAACAAAACCTTCTAATTACTTCACAACCATGCAGTTAAAATACATCTAAACAAATAAAACCTCTGAGTAATACATAATTAAAATAGTCACTCAAATTAAGAAGAAATTGTGGATTGCTTTCTGAAAAAGTACAGGAATCTGTTAACCTTTTACATAGTTCTTTAATGGCTGTGATGATGACATACGCTCCACTTAGATGATTCCTTTGTACTTTTATGGATGTTAAAATTCTGTACTTACTTGCCATTAACGTTAGTTATTCTAGTCCCTGACTAGTATGAATACAGGTGATGGTCTTGAACACGAGTAGAAAATGCAATTTCCCCTTCTTCTGAAATTGCTGGCCAAAAATATTGGAGCTGAAACACCTGATTTTTGACAACATTGACATTAACTGTAATTAAACTTAACTGCTGTGGAACTGCACCTTGTTAAGACAGGTGTCTAGATCCTAGATTGGCCTTTTCTGCTCTCAACACAAGACTACCGAGGGAACAGCAAGGGAGTCAAGCCAACAGAGCAAGGCCAGGACCAGCAAGGCACCTGGCTGGGAACAGCATACCTACAGTGTAGCTCAGGCAAAGGCCAGTGCATGAGCTCAGCTGCACGAGCCAAAGGACGTAGCGTGCACAGATGGAGGCTAAGGTTGGGCTTCTCCAAGGTTTTTTTTTTGTTACTTAGCTGTTTTCACAGAAGCCTGGTTCAAGGTGCATCGTATTAAGGCAGACTCCAGGATTGTGATGGGAGAGAAGTTGCACAGGAAGACTGAAGGGGAAGGTGAGTACAGGCTAGTCAGGGCAATTAGAAACTGTTGATGTACTCAGGGCTTTGACAAAGACCATCTTAAATATCCTGTCAAAACGTGGTTTGAATACTTACAAAGATGGGCAATAACCCAAATCACATTTTCCCATGATTCATCCACATCTTTATGTCTAGAAATGAGGGGGAATAAAATGAGCTACTGTTACCTTAACTCGCATAATAAATTTAAGTATCACTTAAGATTCACCTAAGCTCCTATTGTAATTCATTGGTGGCTATTTATAGTCTTCCTTCATGCATGAACCGTTAGATGGAGATATATGTCAGTGTTTAATTCTCCATGTGACTACATAATATAACTTATTCTCCATGATACAGTGGTGTGTCTGACTGGATCTCAACAGTGAAATGCATGGCCACAGAGTAGGTTTAAAGTCACAGAATCACAGCGTCATTTAGGTTGGAAGGGATCTCTTGAGATCATCTGTTCATGTCCATTCAGGAATTAAATATTTTATGTTTGCTTTCAGACAGCCTAACTCTCTGAGCAATGCTTTTCTTAGGAATACTGATTTCCTCATTATTTTTTGTCCATGCAAGGTTCTTCATTTTCTCTACTTTTATTTCTATTCTTAGTTTGATTCTGTTCCCCATCTCTTTAAAAGAATTCCAATGGTTTTTTATCTATGCTAGACATCCTTCATCTGGGAGAGTCTTCTTTACCCTTCCTCACAGAGTTATGATGATATCAATAATATTCCTAAAGGTCTCAGCTCAATTTTATTCCATGAATTGTAATATTTTGGGGAGGAACACTGAAGTCGTATTTCCTTCTCTCAGATGCTTCTGACATGCTGTTCCCTGTATCCCAATATAGCCAGGAAGACATTCAGTGCAATAGTCAGCTGAAAGACTTCATATCCCCTCATTTAGAAATACTTTCAGCCGACCACTTCAGATAATATTCTCTGTTTAGCTATGATGCCTAACATCAAGTTGCACTATGACACAGAATTTGGCCCGCTTCTTGTAATAATTTTTTTCCCAGAAAAATTATTTTCCTGTTTTCCCTAAATCATAGTTTTCTTAGAATTCTCTCAAAATTGGTTCATATTTATGACCTACATAAATGCAAAATACAGTGTAAAATAGGACAGGATATCAAGCTAGCTATTATTTTAGTACGAAAAATAATTATCTTCACAAAACAGTCATTAGAGGTATTCAAGAATAATTTCTGTGCTGAACAGAGCTAAGCCAATAAAGCATATAAACTTCCCACAAATTTTCATTCACAGCTTTAAATGGATTCATGTATTCATGTGCCTTCTCCTCTTGAGCTCACTTCCGCATACATTTGTGTAATTAAACTGAAGTAGCATTAATTTCCAAGTTGTGCATATGACAATGTAGGGAAGCAGAAGATTGCACTGAGTGTGGGAGTACCGCTTGTACAAGCGCTCATATAATCTCTGAGCAGAAAAAGCCACCAGTATTACAAAGAGCAACGAACAGATCTTTGTTTTACATGTGAGTGGGTGTATATATACACCCTATTGAATTTTTATTTGTCTGTCTCCTGTTGCTTTCATATCTTCTTTGTCAAAAAATGAATCTGTATGAGTAATGTTAGGGAGGAATTCTTGCACTGTGACAGTATCTTTGGGCAAATCTAAAAGGCAAATGAGAAAAGAGCAATAGAAAAAAAAATGTATACTGGCATCCACTGAAGCCAGGGCTTCTGTTTATGAGATGTTACACTGGCATAATTATAGCTAGGAAATTCATGCCCTGACTGATTTTTGTTCACTAGACTCAGAACCATGTGTGGCTCCATCCAACCCCTGTGCAAGGCAGGTTTGGAATGTCTCTCTGGTCCTCTGGATTAGGTGCCTCATCAACCCATTAACCTCTACAAATCCACCAGCTGTTTTCTGGGCAGGAAGAGAAGCACTGCTGGAGTAGAGGTATTAGGCTTGAGATCAACTCTGGGACAGAAACAAGCGTAAGGGAAAGATGTGCAGTCACAGTCCAGAGCAATGAAGAAAAACAGGAACTGGCAAAATCATTTTAAAATTATGAAACCATAGCATGGGACTTTACAGCTACATGTCTTGCATGTGTTATATGATGACTGCTGTGATGATATCAGCAAGTATTACCTTTCATGTTGTTTAGTTTAGGGTTCTCCCAAAGCAATGCAAGCTAAACTGAAAGAAAAATAATTTAAAAAATACATATTAGAAGCAGCAAGAGTTTTATCCTGATAACTCAAGGGCTTTATTACCTTTCTACCTTATATTGTTGTAAATTTTTATGTAGGCAATACAAAAAGTTTTCCAGGGGGTATATGTATTTGCATGCAGAATGCCATTGTCATGTTCATCATTAACATCAGGGAAGGATCCCAGGAAGCACCACAAGTTTCCTATAGGGCTTTTTGCATCTTTACACGAACAATTTAGATAATGATGTCACACAGCAATGTTAGCTAATTACATTTTTAATTAGTTTCTGGAGTTAAAGGGGTTTATATTTAGAACTTATTTAATTAAAATAGGCAAACTATATTTCATGTGCATAATGTAGATACTCTCAGAACTTTCCACTCTTTGCTCCACCAGAGATATAATTAACAGGAAGGTTTTCAGTGCATTTCCAAGAAGAAAGGGCAAAATATCTTTTTCCTTTCTAAAAATTATCAGCAGCCTCAGCTCCTTCCTCTTTTAAAGTGGCTAGGTAAGGAACATTTATTATTCAGCACAATATGCCGCAGTGACACTTCTTATCATTACAGCTTTATAGGACCAGAGGGTGTGTAAATAGTATTTGCCTCCAGGCAACTTTATTCCATGATAATATCCTTTTGACGCTGGGGCTGTGTGCAGCTGAAAGAACCCCCCGGGCAATCTCTGTGCTTCCAAAAGTTGGTAAACTGTTTCTTGGTGAAAATAAATAATGAATAAATAAGTAAACAAATAACAAAAAAATACAACAGAAAAGTAACATTAAGAAATTACTGCATTATTTTGGCTGTAACAAAAGCAAAAAAAAAGATAGCTTAAAGGTTACAGGGCATACTGCCCTACAGATTTTCTTCTAACGGTGTGTAATTATATTAAACCCCTGAAGATATCCGTGAGGAGCACTTCAGAATTCAGGAATTACCTTTCAAATAACATAAAGCCTGCTTTCCTGAAATTCTGAATCCATATGGCTCCTTTTGAAGGCAGTTTTTGGTTTGCTTGACATCTTTCAAAATCAAAAATATTTTGTGTAATACCTCTTTTTGTACTGCAAACAGGGAGAGACCTTTTAAAATCTGTTATTTGTCTTGACTTCAAGGCTAATATTATTTAATCCTCATTTTCAGAAATGCTTAAATTCCTGTTAAAGCAAAAGGGACAAGCGTCGCATCCAAAGGTGTTCTCAAAGGAAGGACATGATTCAAGGCATGTTAATATTATTAAGAGCTGCAATTATCTTGTAACTGCATTTTGAGCCAGGCTTTGCTGCCTGGGACCTCTGTCTCCCCTTTGGCTGTGCCTTGGAATTCCTTTCATAGAAACCAACACACAATTAAAAAGGAGACTAAATGGCATATTTCTTGGTCTCCTGCTGGGATGCTTTAGCCCCGGTGGCAGTGAGGACCACGTGGACACTTGCTCACCTTCCCTGATGGTATTACTTACTGTGCAGCGGCGTTTGGTAGATAGCAGCCAGGGCCTAGCACAATGCAGCGAGTTGTGCTTCCTTGGAATAGCCATAGCATTTTCCCTGCATATAATCTGTCACTTTATCAGGGTCCTGTATTTGTTCGTGAGTGAAGTTCCAAACCATGGGGGGTGAGAAGGTCTCTAGATACCTGCCCATAGTCTCCCACTTGCCATGCCAGCCCTGACTATTCAGCCTCGGGACAGATCTCTGTGTGGCATTCTGAAGTAGTTGTTTAATCTTAAACAAATCCTGAACCACATTCAGAAGACCTAGCAGAAACACCCTGGTCTGAACATCCCAGAGATATTCAAAATTCTTGAGAGCTTTTGTAGTTGCTTCTAGCAGCCCTGCACCCTACCAAAGCCTTACCACACAAACCCAAAATGCCTTCTAATAAATATTTGGATGTGGGTGAGGCATGATCCCAGACTGCCTTGTCATGAGGCACTCACAGAAAACGTGTAGCTAGAGAGACTTGCATGTACCTGGAGTGAGTCAGGGTATGAAATCCCCCCTTCCCAGAATAACCCAAAGGCCACAATGTTACATGACTGCTTTGGCGGAAATTGGGCCCATGTTTTATACCAGTTGTAGAACGTATCTCCTGAAGTAAAACATGGCAAGGCTGCATACAGTTTGACAGTGGCTGCCCTCCAGGAAAGAAGTGTGTGCCTCGCTGACTGGTTATATGATTCTTGTGTAACGGGAAAGTCTATTATGACTGAGACTTAAACATTATGAATGTTGCTTTGCCTTAGAGAAAATGTGAGGTGTCCATGCTCCTCAGAAGGCCTTTTAAACTGTGAAATAAGAAATGAGGTGTGGTGATGACCCCAAACGCATGGAAATTAACACTGTAAAAGCAAATACTTCTGTTGTACTGCTGCTGGTTTCAGAACCAAGCATCTACAGCATTTGAAAATAACTTGCCCATAACTTACTTGGGCTCTGGTTTAGCTCCTTTGCATCACTTTGTGTGAACATCCCTAGGAATCTTTCCCACATGAAAGAAAGCAAGCAGCTGTTATTCATGCAAATACACTTATTCACAGGCAAGACAGGCTGCTTCAGCTGATGATTTAAAATAATACCCTGCATTTACTGAAGATATTCTGACTTACTTCATTAAGTATGCAGGTGCTTTTTTTTGTCAGTGCTTTGTCCCCAGTGAATATAAAGGTGCCTTCTCTCATAAAACAGGAGAAAATCAATGCAGTCTTCATTTGTTGTGTTCTCATTTGTGGCTATAGCAAAACTAAAAGTGTCTTGAGGATGCCTCAAAGCTTGTTTTCTATTCAAAGAAAAATTGCACAAGACCAAGAAAATGCCTTTGAGGTTTAATTATCCTTCTCTGTTACCTCTCACTAGAAAGAAATGTCCTGTAGATGTGAGTTCTTCCACAACCAAGGTACTTGTACTTGTTGCTTTTGTGTTTCCTGTGGTAAACAGGTATTTAAAAATGCATTGTTCCAACTTCCTTCTCTTGCATACTCTCCAAAGTCTCTCTTCTGTGCACAGACATGCAAATTTGGTGATAGACCATAGGAAAAAATTAATCTGGTGCTCCCTACCCCCTACCTCTGTTAGTCAGATGATGTGTTCATGTTCAGTGCCTGGTCTTTCTCTTACAGGGAGGGAAGTCTCACTTACAGGATGGTTTTCTGATCCCCTGTGTTCTCCATCACCTGTCTCTTTCAGTGGGCATCAAATTCTTCTTTCCTCTTGGCTGCCTTATTTCCTCTTAATGTTCTGTTAAAATAATAATAATAATGAAACCCCCTATGTTTTCCCTGAATTTTAAAGTGGCAGATGACCAAGTATATTAGAAAAAAACTTTCATCCTCTCATTTCCTGTGGAGTTGCCTGAGTCACCTTAGGAATAAAACTGTTAGAGGGGCAGTTTAGAACAAGCTATGTCCTCCTTCTGTGATACTGCTGAGTGACTGGTACCTTCTGGTCCTTCTCCATCTAAATTTTTTACTAAATGTACCTTTTTTAACAACGCAGTCCCCACTAGGTACACCTGCATAAATGAAAAATTAAATATGAAAATTGACCCTGTCACATTGCGAGGGTCTGATGTAGCAGCTTTCACTCCCACTGGATTTGCTATTCCAAGTGACTGGAATCTTTCCAATCTTTCTGCACAATTTGAGGCTCCTGAAATTATTACACATACAATTATATTTCCAGCCACATCATGCAAGGCCAGGAAAGAGGCCTCATTAATGGCCTGGAAAGTGAACCAGGTTTTTGTCTTTGACCAGTTTTCCAGCTGTTAATATAGGTTGTGAAACAGAGGTATAAACTGCCACAGTGCATGCATTGTGAGACAATGAACTGACTGACCTCACAACCAGGATTTGCGAAATGTAACTACCACATTTCTACAAAATAACTTCTGTGCAGCTTTATGAGGCATAAATGATGTATATGTGTTTCCCCATGGGTTTACTGAGAGAGTAGCAATCTACATCCTATGTGATCTTTCTAGAACTGTCTTTACTCACTAGCACCAGCAACCTTAGGAGATGTATCATACAGTGTCAGGAAATGGAAGTTATAAGAAGTAACCTTGTGCCATAGCTTTCGCACAGTGTTAACAATGGATGTCTCCATCATCTGCATGCATAGCAATCAAGGAAGAGGTGTTAATTAACAGTGTACTGTAATTTTTTTCCTTGTACATTTGATTTGCTTCACCTGTAATGTTGAACATAAAGATAGGAATACAGTTAAGGTCCTCAGCCCACCTCAGAATCATGTCGAAAGATGGAAGCAAGTGACAGCTCAGACAAATTATAGCAGGAAAATTAGGGTCTGAGTTTTTCTTATTGATGAAGAGTTAGTGGGATCTCCTTCAACTGCTTTAGACCTAATTGGTCTTTCCCTGCTTATAGAATCATAGAATTGCAAGGGTTGGAAGGGACCCCGAGGATCAGAGAGTTCCAACCCCCCTGCCACAGGCAGGGCCACCAACCTCCAGGCCTGGATCTACACAAGGTTGCACAGGGCCCCATCCAACCTGGCCTTGAACACCCCCAGGGACGGGGCACCCACCCCCTCTCTGGACACCCCATTCCAGACCCTCACCACTCTCTCTTTTAAGAACTTCTCCCTAATATCTAATCTCACCCTTCCCTTCTTTAGCTTAAATCCATTCCCCCTTGTCCTGCCATCACCTACCCTCCTGTTTCTCTGCTCGCTTGCTTGCTTGTAGAATACTTCTGCTCTTTGCCCAAGACTTCCAGCCTCTTCCACTCGAAGCAGATGAATTATATATGCTTAGTGGGAGAAATCAAAGGGAAGTGTCTGGCACTATGAGCAACACACAGCGACATGAAGAAAGGAATTTTAGCCTAATGTTTATTAACACACAATGCAGAAGTGATCATTCCTTGTTTTGCTAATTAATGATGACAATATCCTGGAGCGGAATGTAATAATGGAAGTTATTGAGCTGTTTCTGAGTACGGTTCTGAGGCTGTTGCATTAGTCACTATACCAAGAGAGTGGCTGGGGGTAGAAATAAACTGTGGAGGGTGTCAGGCCCTGGGGCAGCCCTGGGGCAGGCCCAGGTCATGCCTGTCTCTCCCGGGATCCCTGTGCCCCGGGCACCCGGCTGCCCCCGGAACATGTCCTTTCAGTGAAGGGGGGGGGAGAGGGGGGCAGTGGTGGGTGCCCGGGGCAATGTGCTGTGCCGAGGGAGCAGCTGGAGCCAGGGCATTAGAGCCCTTTCCAGGAGTCAGCTCCTCCATCCTCAGCCCCAGGGTTTGCTTGTGTTATGTTAGTCCTCGGAGAGAAACAAGTTTGTTCCAACAACACAGAATCACAGAACTGTAGGGGTTAGAAGGGACCTCCAGAGGTCATAGAGTCCAAACCCCCTTGCCAAAGCAGGGTCCCTAGGACAGGTCACACAGGTCCAGACAGATCTGGAATATTTCCAGAGAAGGAGACTACACATCCCCCTGGGCAGCCTGTCCCAGGGCTCTGTCACACTGACCGGGAAGTTCTTCCCCAGATTCGTGTGGAACTCCCCTGTGCTCCAACTTGAGGCCATCGACCCTTGTCCTGTCCCCACAGCACCTGATATTTTAATGTCTCAGAGACAATATGGTTTCTTTCTGAGGGGAAGGGATAAAGTGTAACGAATTCCAAGGTTTAATATGACATTCTGCTACTTAGCAATTGCTTTATTTATCCAGTGCCTGGCTGCACAAGCTCCATTTGGAGCTCAGGTACCAACTCTGGCTGTAAGGCTCTAACCTTCCCTCAGGAGAATGTCAATTTGCAAAAACGTGTTGTCTGCACTTACTGAAGTACACAGCAGGATACAAATTTATTTATTTATTTGTTTGTTAAGCCAAGAATAAAGGTTTCATATTTGTTTGAGTTATTAATTCAATGAAAGATAGGAGATCTGTGGAATTTATTATAAGGCGAAGGAGAAGCATCCCGTAAAACAACTTATTTTCTTGATACCCTTTTCCACATGTTCTTCAGTAAAGAACAATGATTTTGTCTTGGCCAGAAAATGGGTTGTGGTGACTAAAAAGAATAGCTCTTTTGTATTTGCTGAGGAAGATCATGTACCTGAACCACATGCCAGCTGCATCAATGGGAGTACTTTTAATTTGTGGCTTCTTCTGTCAGTCTTGCATAGAAAATGTGGAATGGTAGCATGAAATTGAGGAAGAAAAATAAAAGGAGACTATAAAAAAATGGGCTAGTTAAAAGATAAGCTATGTACAAACACTTCGTATGACGAAGTAGATGGAGAATTATCTGTTGCGGTTTAATGAGGTTTAGCTAGCAGTAATAGAGATTTAGGATAAAGATTTAGCCTGTATATCGAAGAACTTTCCCAACCATTGAAACTTTTCAGTTGTGGAAAACTTTAAGATTTCTATCTCTGTGATCTTTTAAAATCAGGTAAGAACAGAAACCATAATTTTTTCAACAATTTCTTCCTATGTTTAGGAAAAGCGATATGTCCTTCAATAACACTTCATATTTATTTTCTAGATTATTTCTAACCACTTTGTAATGTTCAAGGGTGCTCTTAATGGGGGTACTTGGTGGGAGGGGAATCTGACTGTAGCCATTTCATTCAACTGTATTCTAAGATTTTGTGTGCGCTGATGCTTCCAGTGGCTTCAGAACAAGATCGTATTTTGAAAGTGTGATTGCACACTTCTACTGGCTTTGCAGTAACTAGGAAGAAAGGAAGAGTTTGAGCTTAGGCAGCACCGGTTAAATTATAAAAGGTCCAGTGGAAGACTTGTAGATATCAGGGATCAGATGAACCATAGTAGTTGTGTGAAATTCTGTCAAATACCAGGTGCAAGATGGATCTGATTTTTACTGTGATAGTGGAGAATCTGGTCAGAATTCATTGTATGATAACTTCTCTCCAAAGCGCTTGTAACTTTTGTTTCACTTTGACATAGGGAGGAGACTATTTCTCTCGATTGCTAGTGACCATTTATGTGCAGTCCTTGTTGGTAAAGGTCTGCTAGTAAACACAGGCTGAGGAGTAAGTAGTGAGTACACAAGTACCTACATGCAACCTATTTCTGATAGAAGTACTTCTAGTGTAACCAACACAAGAACAAAGGATCTAAGCCTTCAGGATTTCATTTTTATGCAGTTTCTCACACCTTCTCACTCCTTTCTCTGGCCACAAAAAAATTGCCACTTGGGTTTGTTATTTTTCCTTCTTAAATATGTTTATCACAGAGGTACTACCACCGTTGCTGATTGGCTCGGCCTTCATCAGCATTGGTTTGGTCCTTGAGCTGGCTGTCAGTGGCTCTGTCAAACCTAGGAAAAGCTTCTAGCAGCTTCTCGCAGAAGCCATCCCTGCAGCTATCCTCTCCCCCTCCCCTCCCACCCTCACCATGCAAACCCTAAACAATGTATTATCACATAATATGTGATTGATGGAGCAAACACTTCCTGGAACTCTATTGCCTGTCTCACGCCTCTCAATTAAAGGAGTAGGGGTCTTTTAATTGGGCCATATGTACCAGGCAGATTTACATTGGCAAGTACACTTCTGCTAGTCTGTGGGGGTCAGAAGTCAAAGTGGAGAGGTGCAACCGAACTGTCATCTAGGAGTCAGGTGTAGTACAGTGTCCAAGCAAATATCTCTTATCTACAATCTTTAGTCACCCTGTTAGAATAGAACAGAGGAAATGCGTATTCTGCCCACAGTGTTCTGATGCTGTGGCTGTACATGGCTTCTGAACCCCAGCTGGCTCACATCAGTAAATTGGACATGTA
This sequence comes from Laterallus jamaicensis coturniculus, assembly GCA_022605575.1. Taxonomy (NCBI): domain Eukaryota; kingdom Metazoa; phylum Chordata; class Aves; order Gruiformes; family Rallidae; genus Laterallus; species Laterallus jamaicensis. The sequence goes on along the minus strand of JAKCOX010000021.1, from coordinate 3,298,678 downwards.
ATCACAGAGAATTCACATCCATGCACGTACCTTACAAACCGTCTATCTTTAGCTGCCCTTAAACATCCCCTCAGGTTTCTGAATAGGGGTAAGGATTAATGTATCAAATACTGGCATCAAACACACTGAACCTCAATTCCGGGATGGAGACTCAGTTGTTTCACCTCCTGTCTCATGAGTTATCAGCAAAATAGAGTTCAGTTTTGCTGTTACTTTGCTGAAGGGGGAAGGGATGATAGAAGAAGAACTGAGTGGTTATATAGAATTTGCAGCACAGTTAATTGTAGTGCCTGTGCTTGCCTGTGAGCATCTTCTGACCTCTAAATTCAGCCATACTGTACACAGAATCATTGGGGAAATAGAGCTTCATAATGTTATTTTTATGGGCAGGTTTTATAACTGGTCCTTAACTTAGAAGTGTATAGACTATGTAGTGTACATGGAATGCTGAAATAGCATTAACTTCTGCAAAAACTTCCTAGCCTATGTTTAACCTAATTTAAACAATTTTGGCTTTGATATTGCCATTTTAAACTGATATAATTAAAGTATTTTTCAAAGGAAAATACATGCTGATGTCTCTGCATAGTGTTAAATATTTAAAATGAACATCCTTGCTGAAATTTTGTGATGGAAAATAATTTTACCAAAGGAGATCAAATAAGCATATTGCATCTCCCTTGTAGTAAGTGTATCCTGCTCTTTGAATTATTCACCACTGTGTAGCTGTATATACATAAAATATACATGCAGTAACTGTTCAAAGCAGAGCCTGGGTGAGTCTGTTGAAAGCATGCCTGGAATATATTCTGTAATACCCCAAATCTCAAATCAAGCATAAAGCAGACTTAGCTTTGTGTAATCCAAGGCAAGGATTTTCCTGAAGATGCCTGAGTGCTCCAAGCTGTGGCAAGAGGTGTAATGACATGGTGGATGTCACTGTCTCTTGGGGAGAATTCAATTTGCCTAGTATGAAGTGACCTAAGGAATATAGTGTGCTGCTCATCTTAGCTTTATTATCATGTCAAAATGTTGTTATGTAAAGCATTGAAACAAAGAAATAGTAAAACACAAGTGCAGTTGGACTTGCAGACACCCACCAAGGGTTGGCAGGCAGGTAAAGATAGTCACTGAGACAAGCAAATTGGTTTAAGAAAATTACATATGTATTGCATCTTTTCCATATTTTATCTCTTTTTATTACTTGTCCTGTGTTTGAAGTTTGCACTGTGAGCATTCTCACTCCCTTTACTCCCTCTAGCCTTCATTACTGCATCTTCCTTTCATCTTCAAATCCTAGCTCTCCAGACTTCTGTATGTACATAATGCTGTTGCCAGCTTCATTCGGGTTCTCCTCTTCACCTCTAGTGCAAGAAATATGTTGACACCATCCATTTCTACAGGAACACACCTAGCAAGCTGGAGGGAGTGGAAACAGGAGAGACCACATCCAAAGTTTGCAGTGGGGATGGGAACTCTGGGAGGTTAGTGTGCTGTGGAACTCTGTTCTGTGAATGCTGATTTGTGTTTCTAAAACTCCCTGAGCATGGCACATTGTCTTTAGGTGAGTCTTGGATGTCTGGATAAACACATGTGAGTAACTAATCTTCCTGCTGTGGAATTGTGCCGGTAAAATAGGGATGATAATGCTTCTTTATCTTGTTATGAAATTGAAGAGATCATTAACGTCTTTGAGGTGGTTATGTACTTCATTAATAGGACTGATCTAAGCATGACATGAATAAGTATGTTGCTTTGCGGCTTGCTTCTTTTTAACGTCTGTTTCATCTGATTAACACTGTCTATACCATTTAAAATTGTCTGGAACACAGCTTACATGAAATGAGCCATGCAATATAGTGATAATGCAAGTATTCACCATACCCTTTCCTGCTAGCACGGAGAACAGTTGGGATAGACCTGTAGCTAGAAGGTGTCAGCACCAGGCATTGCAGAAGGAAATCTGTTATTCTGGCAGAGGGGGAGTAACACGTTTTTTCCGGAAGCCATGAGGTTTGTCCATGTTTTAAATAACCATCCTGATGCTCATATTCGGATGTTCTTTGACCTTTGAAGCCTGAGGTTTGTCAACCAGTGCACACTGAGTACTGGAAAAATAATGCTGAATTGCAATAGTAATTTACTGGACCTAAGGAGATAATCTATTCTTTTTTTGTACCAATAATCCTACTAAAGATGACCTTTCTGTGCCTCAGTTTCAACACCGTAGAAAGTGGAACAATGGGAATGGCTTTACAAATGACTTTGAATAGTACTGAACAGAACTAGGAGGCCTTGCTATTGTCGCAGTCTACTATGATAAGTAGAAACACAAAGCTGCTTTTACTTTGATGCTGCATCATGCAGATGAGAACTCTGCCTTGCACATAGTAATTAGCTGGTTTGTTTTCAGCAGCCTTATGCAGCCATAGCTTAAGCAGACAGTGTTGTCAGGAGATGACTCTATGCTGACTTGTGGAAACAAGTGACAGCCTTTCCCTACGCATGGGATACATTTATTCTTGGCTTCGCCTTGCAAATCTAATGTCTGAAAGAAAGATAGATAAACTCTCCTGGCTTATGTAATCTCCTGTAAATATGCTTTAAATTGTGCAGATGTCAAATTGTCATGTTTGTAAAATTATACGTGTATGAACCTTTGTGGCGTGCATGACAGCGTGCCCCAGCAGCAGAGCTAATGGCATTAGTAACACAGGGTTGTAGCTTAGTCCCCACCGGCAGCTGAGTACCCCACACCACTCACTCACTTCTCCCACCGACGGGATGGGGAGGAAAACAGGGAGTCAGAGGTGGAACTCCTGGGCTGGGGTAAAGGCCAGTTTCCTGGGACAGCACAGGGAGAGGGAAAGAACAACAACAGGACACGCAACAGAATATACATAACAGTGATAACACAAGGCAATTTACTGAGCCTGTGACTGACCAGATGCTCAATGTATCCTCAGGCCACCCCAGAGCTATGAGGAGCCATCCCTCCACCAGCTTAGCCCCCTTTTATGGTAAGCATGACATCACATGGTCTGGAAAACACTCTAGGCCAGCTTGGCTTACCTGTCCTGGCTCCTTGTGAAAATGAACTCTATCCTAACTGAAATCAGAGCACAAAGAAGTCAAACAGCCCTGAAGAGGAAGTAACAAAATCAGTCCTGTCTCACATGACACAACAAGGTTACACAGTTTTAGCCCTCTTAATTTCTATATCTTACCAGTAGCAGGATGCGTCATAAGAAGCAAGACAAGTCTTGAGGCCTTTTCTTAAGCAAGGAAGAGAAAGACTTATCCCCCCCCAGGCACAGAGATAAAAAGATGATGTTGACCTTGGTAGCTGTGGAAAGGAGATTGGGTAATACACACAGTTACTCAGTTTGAGTCACGCTAACTCACTGTAAGCCAGGACACTTGAGACCACAAATAAATCTGTGATGGTCTGTCAGATGTGGACATAGAGGCAGAAGTATCTTCTGTGCCATCAGACAGTGGTTAGTGACATGTAATGGCTAGAAACTTATTAATGTAATGGTGAAATGTGGCGTTTGTCCTTAATTTTTTTTTTTTTCCTGTTCTGGGGGTTTTTTTTGCAATCTGCATGAATTTTGCACTCAGCTGGGAATGATGGCATCAGCCTGCAGAATACCAAAGGAAAACAGAAAGCTTATTGATTCTGACTCAGCAGGCTTAAAACCAGCAGTATTTTTGTCCCTGCTAACTTGGCCAGTCTAGCTCCAACACTCATCAAACTGTTAACTGGCTGCTTGCCTGATGTCCCCGTTGTGGGTAAACCAGCCTAACTTACACCTTCTGACAGGTACTCATTGACAGCATGATAACTGGTAGGAGGCAGTGTTGGGACTTGGCAGCTGTTAGATCTGCCATTACAAGGCAGATTGAATAAAGCTAGTTTGTAAGGTTTTGGCAGTGACCTTTACAGGTTGCTTTATCAAAGGTAAAGACAATTAAGTTTATGCTTTGATTATTTTTTTTTCTGTCCAAACCCTTTTTGTCTGAATCTGGGAAGAATTAAAAACCTTTCCCTTACACTTTCTGCAGCCGTGTGGATAATGAGAAGAAAAACTCATCTCTGAGGTGTTCTGGCAATTTCGTTCTCTTCAGTTCATGCTTGGATTCTGGCTGACTGCTATGAGAGGTGTCAGACAGCTGAGCATCAGAAACATCTCATGCTGGCCATGCTCATGATAGGTAGGTACCTCATGTCACCTTCACTTGCCCTAATACAAAGAGACAGTGCCATGAGGAGTGCCAGTGAGGATTTACAGCCCACTGAGGTCCCTTTTTCTCTTTCCCAGGAGCTAATGTAAGCAATAAAGCCCAAGCTCATGGAGCTACATAAGTCTTTTTGTCAGCTGTGTCACTTGGATTCACCCATACTAGGTGACAGGAGTATCTGCTACTGTGTAGTGAATGTTCCAAAAAAAATCAAGCATAGCTCTCACCTTCTCTCTTACCCAGAAAACAGAATCAGATCTTTGCACTCCAGCAAAACAAGTCACACAGGTACATTAATCTGCTTGTCTTACCCCCATTTCAGAGTTTTGCTGGCTAGCTCTGCTTTCACTTTCATGCATACTTTCTGTGTTTTCCTTCTTTCCCTTTTCCACTCTCCAGGTACAGGGGAGTCAAAGTGCTGACAAATCACGTGTAATTCTTGACAGCATTATTTCCTCAAGTCAAAATCAGAGCAGTGTAACTTGTGAGGAAAGGGGTATTTCCCGCCTTTCCATAGTGGTGAAGTTGAAAGTTCCAAAGAGATTTCACTTTCAGGAAGGAACAACTCACAATGAGTATTTATATAACTTTTGATTTATCGTAATTCTGTGTTTCTTACTATTTGTCAGCTAGCATAAACAGCTTTTTAATCTTCACAGAGATTGCAGGGTCACACATGTGAGATTATAAGGGATGTGAGAAGAGTCATTCAGTCAGTCATCCACTACACAAAATTGGGATAAATTGGCAACTGTCTGTATTCTGCTGCTTTTATGCTGAACTGGAGTGTAGAGCTGCCTAACATAAACCTGTTTCACTGAAAATTGTGAGAGAGTCTCACAATCTCACAAGTCCTAGGGAGTTGTGAAGCAGGAGAACTGTGCTGGGAAAAAAAAACCAACTTCTGAAGTGGCAGGTGTTAGTACTGCCACGTGCATGCTGCTTTCGGGAAGTTCATTGCTGTCCTTGTTGCTAGTGCAGACGTTTGAGTAGCTACTTAGGTGAGCAGAGCTTTATCACAATATTGCACATGCTGACGGGTGAGTTTGTGCAAGAAAGGTTTTCTGCTGCCCTGGTGATATTTCAGGTGACATTTATTAGTTAAGTCGTAATACAGAGAATTATATAATAATACAGGAAATACCATATGTGGGAAATTATTTATAGGGCCACAGAGCAGAATCACTGATCTCTTCAAACTGAATTCATCCTCACTGTCCAGAGGTTAGCTGTCCTTATTTATATATAAAGGGAAAGAAGCACAGCAAAAAAGTGCATTGTAGACCATAGACAATGGGTGGGTGAAGGAGAAAATATGCCATGACAGCTGGACAGGCACTTTCTGAATACAAGTGAATGATGCTGGACCACCTGGTCTTCTGGAAGGTGTCCCTGCCCATGGCCAGGGAGTTGGAACTAGGTGATCATTGAGATCCTTTCCAACCCAAACCAATCTGTGTAACTGGTCACACTGGTAGTCTGGAAAAAAATGCCCATTTTTGTCTTTATTAACAAATTGGGCTTAAGAAATTCAATGAGAATAGGGTGCTTCAGGACTCTTCTCTAGATCTGGAAGACACAGAAGTCTATTCAATTAGCCAAGTCTGATCTTGTAAACTGTAGGTAACTAATAAACAGCTGTAAAATATTTTCATCCTGTAATATGGACAGAGATCCTGTAATAAGGACAGCGATCTCCTTGAGAGAGTCCAAAGAAGGCTACGAAGATGATTAAGGGCCTGGAGCATCTCCCCTATGAGGAGAGGCTGAATAAGCTGCGACTGTTCAGTCTAGAGAAAAGAAGATTAAGGGGAGATCTAATTGGTGTTTACAATTATCTTAAGCATGGGATGCAGGGCACGTTAGCCAGCCCCTTTTCAGTGGTTAGTGGAGACAGGACAAGGGGCAATGGCTGCAAATTGGAGCACAAGAAGTTCCGCACCAACATGTGGAAAAGCTTTTTCCCAGTGAGGGTGCCAGAGACCTGGGACAGGCTGCCCAGGGAGGTGGTGGAGTCTCCTTCCCTGAAGATATTCAAGACCCGTCTGGATGCCTATCTGTGCAGTATGAGCTAGGGAGCCTGCTTTGGCAGGGGGTTGGACCCAATGATCTCTTGAGATCCCTTCCAACCCCTACAATTCTATGATTCTGTGATTCTGTGAATATGTCCTCTTCATTACATTTCTCTGTATGTATACAGGTCCTCTGCATCTCAATACTTTGTTTACCTTGAAGCAAGTCTGACATTTTCAGCACGGACAGAAATGTAAGATTTTTTGAGATAATGAAATTTGTGTCTAAAAAACCCCAATGCAACCAGAAAGGATTTAAATTAGAAAAAATAATGTGCTGTATGCTTAGCTAATTATGTCAGAAGTTTGTATGGTTTCTTTTTAATCAGGCACCAGCAAGAAAGCTGTGAGTTACGGCCTTATTTTTCCTTTTCCATTTAGTACTTGAAAGAAAGGAAATTACAGTTCTAATTTTGCTTTAATTTCATTGTTTTTATTCTTGTACTCATAATTAATATGTTCTGTACTGCAGGAGGGTGAAATTATATGCTCATTATAGAATTAATTAAAGTCAGATTAAGTCAATTGATTTCCCCCTCACCATCCCTGCTGCGATAACTCTTTTTGGGGCCTTTTCCCACTAAGGCATCATTACACTCTCTTGTTTCCTCTGGAACTAGGTAGGAACTTCACCCTCATCCTAAAAGAGGAAATGCGATTGCACCTATTTGTTTTCAGTTTCATTAGATCAACTAGAAGGTTCAATCTTGATTAAGATTTGGAAAACTGCAGGAGTCAACCTAAAAGCCAAATTTTTTTTTCCCCTTTTTTCCCCAGTTACACCTGACAGTGTCTTCTGAGGTGCTGTCTCAGAGCTCTCTGATCCTACTGATGGGGGTACATACTTATGTGTACTATAAGTAAATCAAGTACTTCAAAGACCTACCCATGGACTGCTCCTCTCAGCTTCTCTATTCACCTCTTCCCTTTGTAACTCCTGGTAAAGTTCAAGAGCCATCAAACAGATGACTGTAGTCACCTCATTCAAGTTGAACACTTGGACTACTCACTGCAGGGAGATAACATGTCTGATTTAATTGTTTTACTCCAAGGACAAGTAGAATCTACTGTGGATAGCAAGTAATTTGTATTGTAGTAAACATTTATGGTTTAAAAGACATACAAACCAGAAAAAAAGAGAAAGTGATATTAACATTCCATCTAGATATAGGAGAAAGTGATACTAACATTCCCTATAGATATGTAAAGTGAAACACTGGAGTTCTTCCTTGACTCCGAGACTGAGAAAAGCCAAGATTGAAACCAGAATATGCAAGTAATGCATCTACTTTTACAGTGTGAAATTCCAAAAGTGAGGTAGCACTTCATGTGACATGGTGCTGCAGGCAGAAAAGGCAAGGCCAGAGTCTTAAAACTGCTTTACAGTGCCTTACACTGGCAGGCAGGTTCCATACTGCAGTGAAGTCAGAGAGCTGTGGCTGCACTCTGGAACTGAAGCTGTTTAGGACACACGTGCACCTGTACTTTCCCAAGCAGTATGACAGCATCGTAACAAAAGATACTGAGAATCATGGTAATAAACTCAGAATTCTCAGAACATTAAATACACCCCCAGTACAATTACCCGAAGTTCTTAGGAAATAAACCACTTTTTCTTTTAGTAGATTTCTCTCCTCTCTTAAAAATTCATATCCATCTTAAAAATGTTTCATGGCAGGGATGTCCCCTGCTGCAAGGTTAGCAGCGATTCCCATCTGTACTTCTGGAGCAGATGATGCTGGGAAAGTGTGTTCTCACACTGTTAGGTGTGTACAGTAGCCATCAGGTAGTGACTTGAACACTGTTGAGGGTGCATTTCTTATGCTTTTTGTCTCTTCCTTCTTTGTGCTGAACTTTGTATCCTTTTTAATAAGTTATCCTGCTCTGCATTTGCCAAGGGAGTCCTGCAGGATCACTCTGCTTTACTGAAGTGTCTTTTCTGTTAGAACAGCAGATAGCTGCCTACTAATTAAAGTAAATGGCACACAGTAATATCTCTGTGGTGCTCTGTTTATTGCAGATTGATATTTCCTGTGCAGCTCTCTCTCCCTTTTGATAAGGAGGGTATTTGTGCCCTTCATTTCTGTGTGGTATGTCATGTTTACTCTGTTGTGTGGAATATCACGGGGCTGTGGTAGGACCTGTGATCTCTGAACTGTTTTCTCATTTCCAACACTGTTTTGCTATGTGACCTGTACAAGTCAATGACAAGTAATTGCTACTTGAATTGATAGTTTTCGATATTTGTTATTGTTAAATTGTTTACACATTTTAGTATAAATCATACTAAAATCGCTGGAATAATTGAACATCCTAATTCAAACTTGCTCAGCTTCCTTAGAAAATAAACACTATTAGAAACAATGATTTGGTGCTGCTTTTCAGCTACTGAGTTGTAAAAAACATCCTCCTTATTAAAATGGTTTTCCCACTGAGGTTACTAAGGTGATGAGCTACTTTGCAATAACCAGTTTCATCTTCCTAATTTTAATACTTACTATAATGCTGTTTCAGAGGCAAATATGATGGAAGATGTCATGAGTTTAATAGGTTTTCATAGAAATTATTACTTAGAGTTGGCAAGGTAGACATATTATTAGTCTGTCAGTAAGTACTAAAGACCTATTAATAAGTAAATTTACTTCAAAAGTAAATTTAGTATTTGTTCCAGGACATTAAAAACCTGTGATGAATGTGACATATTTTGGAAAAGTATCTTTTAATTCTAAAATTTACTCTGGATGACCAGCGGAGTTTCTAACTGTCATAACCCCAGCCAAAATACTGAGATTGCTCATTTCTCATTAGCCCTCAACTTCTTCACTTTGCAGACAGACAAGTGAAGTTCAAACTGATTTGCTGAGTCTTACAAGACGTCTAAGATGACCAAGGATTTCAACATAGACTGCCTACTACTTCCTTACCTCAATGTCTCACTCATGTCAGCTAATTTAGGTGCCCCTAAAAAAATTGCTTCTACCATTAAATATTTTCCAATTATCAGTCTACTTTTATTTCAGTGTGGTGAGTTGACCCTGTTTGGAGGCCAAAACAGGGTCAATCCACCTTTGGGGGAGGCCAAAGCTGCTCTATTGTTCCCCTCCTCAGCTGGACAGGGGAGAAAATATATAATGAAAGGCTTAAGGGTCAAGACAGGGACAGGGAGAGATCATTCAGCAATTACCCTAGTGGGCAAAAGAGACTCAACAAGGAATAAAATTAATCTAATTTATTGTCCAATGTAAACAGAGTAGGATAACGAGTTGCTTATTGGCTCAGCATTGGCTGAGTCAATGGCATTTCCGTTTTGGCCCAGCTGCTCTTGGTTTTGCCAGACCTAGGGGAAACTTCTACCAGGTCCTTGCAGAAGACCCCCTGCAGCCCTCCCCCTATTACTGAAGCCTTGCCATGTGAACCCAAAACAAGCAAAAATCTAAGTTGTATTGCTACAGGGTGAGCTGTGACTTGGAAATGCTGACACGGATTTTCTATTCCTAAACATTGTGCTTCAGAACCAGAAGAAAATCTGGAGGCTCCCCAGATTCATGAATAACTTTCTTACCTGATCCCAGGTCTGCCAAGTGCTGATTGCAACTGTTTCACTTGCATTTTCTCTCCCTTGCTAGAACACATTATTGTGGTGAGTCTCTTTTCTGCCATCGCTAGGCCAGGAGGCACCTAATGACACAAAACCTGGCTAGATTCCAGAACAGAGAGAAATAACTCCATGCCAGCAATTCATCACAGTGCAGAATGAAAGGAAAATACAACACTGTCAAGGCATGGGATCCTAACAAGTCTCCTCAACTTACATATTGAGATTTATATTCTTTTTTTGATGTGGATACAAATGTGTCTGACATGCTGTTCCTTGTTCAGGTGATCTTGATGAATGTAGCTAATTGTTCTACTGCTGTTATCTGTTGCAGGTTGCCTAGTAAGTCTTCATAAAATGCCTGTTCCATTACCCTTCTAATCTTTGAATGGATACTATAAATTTGTCCCGGCTTAACCCCAGCCAGGAGCAGAGCACCATGCAGGCTCTCACTATCCCCTCCCTGCCTAGCGGGATGGAGAGGAGAATGGGAAAAAAAAGAGTCAGTTGAGGTAAGGACAATTTGATAGGGCAACAGAGGAAGAGAACAGTAACAATAATAAAAATTATACACAAATACAATTTCTCACTGCATACAAAAGGAAAATAAAACAAACCAATGCCCAGTCTGTTTCCGAGCAAGGATCCTACCACCCAGCTGACTTCCCCAGCTCTAGATGGAGCATGGCATTATATAGCAGGAAATATGCCTTTGGCCAGCCTGGGTCAGTGTCCTGGCTGTGCTCTCACAACTGCTTGTGTGCCTGGCAGGGCATGGGAAGCTGAGAAGTCCCTGGCTTAGTGTAGACACTACAGCTGCCTCACAACATCTAAAACATCAGCATGTTGTCAACATTATTCTCGTGCGAATGTACCTACACCAGAAAGAAAATTGCCTCTGTCTCAGACAAAACCAGGACAAAAGTGAAACTCACCCTTTCAGATGCCACACTAGACTTGTAACTTACCATACAATATCAGGCAAAGGAAGCATCAAAGCTGCTAGCAGGAATGGTATCAAGAATTAGGGAGCTTTTATTCTTTTATAATTAAAAAAAATTTCAAAATCTTTGGGCCAAGAGGGACATAACAGAGCTTTACTCCTTTCTTCCTTTTCTTCTAGCAGTGTTCCTAGCTGGTTTTGCAAGGCCTGGAAGGTTGAAGTTTGAGGAGGGAAAGGAAAATAGCCTAAACAGGCTGAGGAGTAAAGGTAGGATTTGGGTTTTGTTTGCACTTTTTTGATGCTTAGGCACAGCTGAGGCTTCAGTTTTGATTTAGCTCTTTGGAAAGTTCTCTGAGTTAAGGTGTACTAAGGAGATTACTATCGATCAATCCTGGAAGAGTTAAAAATAGTTCTCTAAGTGCATCTTGGTACAGAAAATAAAGAAGTCGATCTTAGAAGAATTTAGCTTTGCTCTTTAGAAAATTGGTGGTGCCTTCTCTTCATAAAAAAAGGCCCTTTTATTCAGGTGTTACAAGGCAGATCTGAATCAAGTCAATAGAAGACTGCAGAGCCAGATTAATGCTACCATGATGGTCAGTAGATTAGGAAACAAAAATATGCACAGTAGTCAAATGTATTTCCCAAGGCCTTTGGTGTATGAGGAAGTGGGGACCCTTGATGTGGCCAATCACTTACCTGGAAAGGAAACTAGCAACTCTGCACATTCTATCAGTATGTTTCAGTAACAACCTAGGGCTTACAAGTGAGCCCTAAATTTTTTCAGGGCTAAAGAACGTGTAAGTGAAAGACCTCATTTGACAGCAAACACTAGCAAACCTGTCAATATTTCCTGAGAAAATTGAATGATAACAGCAGTAATTAGCTCAGAGTACATCTTTTTTTCCTCTAGTTGCTTTCTGCTGCAACTAAGTTGATCTCCAGCCATAAAAAGATTGTTTAAAAAGTTATTTTAAAAACTGTAGCTAAAGTGAGCTCTACTTTGTAATAGATATTTTGCATGCACCCATGACTTCTGGGAATTAGCCTCTCTCTATATATATATCTGAACAGTTAGTCAAGAACTCTAAATAATACAAACATTGACTGTTCAAGGTCATGATCAAGGTATTTTCAATGGCACTACTCTCCAGTGTAAAATTTTGTCAAATAAGAAGCTTAGAGCTTATCTTTTCTGTGAATATAGATATATTCTTTTTTTGTCCTATCTGGGGACTGACTTTGGTGATTTTACTTTCTGGGAAAACTGAAGTTTATTGCCTTTACTGTGTCTTTACCTCACATATGTCATTTTCAGAAGGTAAAAAAAAAAAGATGGCGAGAAAGCTACTTTTTAAAGCATTGTATTCACTAATAAAGCCTTGCATTCACTAACAAAAATCTTCAGGAATAACTTCCAAAGGGGCTCACTGGCTTTGTAGAAGTCATGGGTGGACAGATCTTGGCTTCAGATGCTGAAATCTCAGAAACTTTCAGATAAAGAAACGTAAGAGTTAGCCTGCAGGTATATATAACTTATGGGATGGGTTCATCTAGATTTCAGCATCCCACATGACATTTGACATTTTCATAACACATCCCTGATGTATAAAGCCTGAGAACACCTCAGGAAGGTAGGACCATGTTAATCTCCCCATTTTTATTCACACAAAACTAGGTCATATTATTCATTCATTTCATGAAAAGATTTTCCTTCTCTTTTGTTCCACAATAACGTACATTTTTTTGAACTGTCAGTCAGAAAAAGGTGTAAGGACCACACTGCAGGAAAAATAGTGTATAAATGGATTTTGCAAATTCTGTCTTATCTATGCAAACATAACAAAAAAAGGCTTCCAAATGTGGCTGGTTTAAACACAGCATGGTTCACAAACTTAGAGATCAGCTTTGTAAACACCTTTCAGTAAACTGCTTTTAGAAGTTATAATGCATGAGAACTTTCCTTACACTGGAAGTAAACCCCATTTCACTGCAGAATTAGCCAGAACTTGGGAGTATGGGAAATCAAGAGATGTGCAAATAGGTTCTTTTAGCACCTCTAATTCCAGTAGAAGTAGCTGGAGTAACACTGGAATTAGAGGTAACAAACTGTTAGAGAAGCCTGGGAACAGTCACAGAATCCTAGAATCATCACAGAATCACCGGCTGGCTTGGCTTGGAAGGGACCTCAAAGATCATCTAGTTCCAAACCCCTGCCCCCACAGCTTCTCTGGGCAACCCATTCCACTGTCTCATCACATTGACAGTAAATGATCTCATCTAAATCTACCTTCCTCCTGCAGCTTAAGACTATTTGTTCTATCACTACATGTCCTTGTAAAAAGTCCCTCTTCATCTTTCCTGTAGGCATCCTTTAGGTCTCCCTGGAGCCCTCTCCAGGATGAACAACCCCAGCCTTTTCAGCCTGTACTCATAGGAGAGGTGCTCCAGCCCTTGTGACTAGAGCCCTTACTGGTAAAGAATGAGGCAAAACTTTGTTGAGTACTTGAGCCTTCTCCATATCCTGGGTACCCAGGTCTGTTTTGTTCCAGAGAGGGCCCACATTTTCCATCATCTTTCTTCTATCACTGACATACCTCTAGAAACAGTTCTTGTTGTCTTTGATGCCCCTGGACAGATTTAATTCTATCAGGCCTTTAGCTTTCCTCACCTGATCCCTATGTGCTCAATATCTCTGTATTCTTCCTGTGCTGCCTGCCCTTCCTTCTTCCACAGAGCATAAGTGAATAGGTCTAGTAAATAGTGAAGTGCTGGAATATCCATCTATAAAGAAAGTCCTTGAACAGAAATGTCAAGGAGAGAAAAAGCCAATTTTTTTTTCATTATTTAGCTCTGAGAAATCCTATCATTTCCAAGTAAAAGATTAGCAAGGATATAAGCCATCTACTAATCGAGTTGATAAGATGCCTAGTGGATATCAGAGATAAACAGCTTTATTGTGATTTATCTTGTAGACAGCCTAAATTTTATCCTTACTCTTCTCTCTTTCTGCATTCATCTTGGAGTCTCTTTACAGATCAAAAGTTTGCCAAAAGCTCCATAAGGAGGCTGAGTTCCATATCCTGCTGGAAACTTTTTGGCATATCATTAAAACATGTGGACATACAAAGATTAGAGGCAGGAACTGAACAAAATCAATGAAATTCAGTTCAAGGGGAGCCAGGGAAGCACAGTGCAGATTCTGATATTTGAAAGAGGAATGACTCCAGCTGGTGGATGGGTTCAGCAATCCTTTTTCATTGGTGCTCCAGGAAGGGCGTTTTGAGCCCTGCAACAGTGATGCTTATGGTATAATGGACTGTAATTTAAATCATCTTGCTAGGGAGAGAAATGGAGCCGTCAAGGGAAAAAAAAATTCTTGTCTTTTTATACCCACCCTCAAGGTTTTGAGCAAGGGTTTGCATTCTGTCATATGACACTGTCTTTTAAAGTTGAGTCAGGTTAATTGGAATAGTAAGCCAGCATCTGGGGAAATCCAAATGAAACAATTAATGTGCCCTAAAGCTGCTGAACATCACAGAGAGAAAAGTCTTTGGTAGTTGTTAGTTTATTGCCTTTTCACTCTCCTTTTGTTAGACCAGGGACAGCTACCTTAGGCATCTCAGTCTATGACTGCCTGTTCTAACATGGCTTTTATCACCATCAATTGGACCCTCAGGAGGGCATGGAACCATTCCTCATGATGTATTGCAGAGCAGTCATAACCGCCTTGAGGTGGCTCTGAGGGCTGAAGCAGAGGTAATGAGACAAGGCGGGCCCATTTCCACCAGAGTTCAGAGAGTTGAAGATTAATTAGTGGAAATAGTCTCTCCTTGAACACTACTTTAAAAGGCAAAATATGTTGAAAAAGTATCTCAACTCTACCCTTTGGTCTCAGTGGTCCTATGTATTAAAAAAAAACCTGTTATTTTCCTCATTAACCAAATATGTAAAATTAAAGTATACAGACTCTGCAGGGTTAGATTATGTGTTTTGGAGGGGTCAGGGCTTAACACTGTGACTCATAATGACCCACACTTCTTGTGTTGGTACTGCTGGAGTAAAATGACAGCAGGATGGTGGTGATATCTAACACTGGAGAATGCAGAAACCAGATACATAGAAATACCAATCAATTCTCTTTCTGAGACAGAGGATGCTGTAACTTTGGTATGGGCAACTGAGAAACTGTAATCCCTTTTGTATGGAAGAGATTAATCTTCCAAACTGGTAAAAATGGGAATGAAGCCAGGATCTAAACCAGGAAGATGAAAAGAGTATCCTACAAAATTGGAAACCTGTTATAAACAACTTCTTAAAATATGGACTGTTACAGAAATGCCAGTCAGAATATAGTACCCTGATTCTACCTTTAAGAAGCCACACTCACAGTAATATAGAATGGTACAAGAACTGAGAACTATCAACCAAGTAATAGTGGATGTCCATCCAGTAGTACCTAATCCCTGTGCTTTGTTAACTACTATAATTAACTCCAGTGTTTATTTTACAGTATTGGACTTAAAGGATGCATCCTTCTGCACTGTCTTAGAACAAACCCAGAAGCTGTTTGCCTTTGAACAGGAAAGTGCCATGATGGGACAGAAATGTTTGGCCAGTTATGCTGGACAACAGGATTCAGGAACAGCCCTGCGGTCTTTTGTGACATGCTAGCAAAGGAACTGAACAGCACCAAGGGAAGGAAGCTGATGTAAACCTGGTTATGGGATGTAGAGGATGAGCTGCTGGGGGCAGACAGGGATGAATGTAAAAAAGGTCTGTTGAGCTTTTTGGGACTAGTAGGTTACAGAGCGTCAGGGAAAAAGGCACAAGTCATTGAAACAGCTTTGATTATTATCACTGCAAGGAAACCCTATAAAATACAGTGAGGAAACTCTGAGATTGCTTGAAGCAGTCAGCAGAGGGAAGTGGTGGTGATGCACTGCAGAGCACACCAGTCTGGGCAGACTGGATCATCAAAGGGAACTGAAAGGCTGATGGGGTTGCAAGAAAGGTTGCAGTATTTACAAACGCAGCAAAAGACCCTTGCCCAGGTGAAGACCCTTCCTTCATGCAGGCACAGTGATTGAAGAAGGTGACACAACAATTATAATTACATGCAAATTACTAGCCAACCTCTAACTGGGAGCATACTACCTTGTGTACAAATATAACGACAGCGCTGGCTTTGTGTGTGCCTGATCTGTGGGACCCCACCGAGCACCCAGGCCTGAATAAAAAGCAGTTACTCCCCTTGATGTACATCAGGTAATGAATCTGCTTTTTGGATAACAGTGGCATTCATGCCATGCTGACCACGCTATTCAAGCAGGATAGATCTTTCTTGTTTTCCCACTGGATGCAAAATTTTTCCAGCTCCTGTCCCATGAAGACTTGGTCAGCAGCTACGCTTCAGATCCAAGCTTAGTAGTGAAATTCTTGCAGGGTATGCAGAAAAACTCAGATCCAAAGTTTTGCTATTAATATTTATAGTTTGGGAGTTTTATTTCTTGCTGGTTTTCCTCTCTGTTGAAGGCCTGCTAAATGCAGCTCTGCTTCTCAGTTTGCAGCACTGCCCCAGACCCTGGGACCAGCGCAGAGAGTGCTAACTCACAGAGAGCTTAAGGACCTGAGACACAGAGGCATCTTTTGTTCAATTAAGCATTTCCTCTCATTGGACCTCTGTTGAATTCCTGAAAACGTATTTACTTTCTCATTAATTTCTTAATTCAATTGCATGGCCTGACATTTTCTTTTCCAAGATGAGAAGATTCTCCCTTACATGCCCCTTTGAGCTTTGGGGACTCTACCACTTTGTTGACTGCTGCTGCCATTTCATCCGTGCTCTTCCTGATGCTTTTTCATTTCTTTCACTGCTATCTACAGTGGATTTCTCCTCTGATACTATTGCCTCTCATTTTTAATCTTAAATTTGTGTTGCTTTTATGTTTTTCTTTAAAATTCCAAGAAATCTTAGAATCATAGAATCATGTAGTTAGGAAAAGACTTGTACGATTGTGGAGTCCAGCTGTTAACCCATCACTGCCAACTCCACCAGTAATCCATGGTCCTATGCACCACATACACATCTTTTAAATACCTCCAGGGATGATGATTCAACCACTTCCCTGGATACACAGTGTCGTAGCACCTCTTCTGAAACATTTTGCTTTTTCCTTAGTTTTTAGTCCTTCATAGGGACTGATGAATTTATGTGCTGAGCAGCAAGTGCAAGAGGCAATGTGGAGGATCCCTTGAGCTCTTGCCATGAAAAATCAGTGACTGTGAGCTCTCAATAAGATCCCCTGCAGTAATTAGCTGTTTCTAACTTTAACCACCACATCACAGACTCTGTGCACTATGGAATTTAACATCTCAGCCCATTAGCTGATATCCCAGAGGAAGTCAAGATGCCAAAAGACTATTATGTGTAATCCTCGATTTCCTATCAGCTGTATCCCAAGATGATTGAATGGGCAAGCAGCTGAACTTTAGTCTGTGATCCTTTGGCATGGTTTCAGGCACTGTAACTTCTGAGACGATTCGCAAGGCATTTGTACATTTTAAATGGGGGAGGGGGAATTTTCCAAACAATTTCAAATCAACGAAAGATAAAAAAAAAATCCATGTATTATTCTCAAGAGAGCATATGCTCTCTCCTATTCTTTTTTGCACACAGGACTTGTCAAACCCCTTTTGTTAGACATTTGGCAGCAGAGCCAGGGGCTGTACAGTAAAACCTCCAATAAGATGCATCACAGAAAGGATGTGCACACTGTGATTATGTGTTTAGGATTGATGCTTTCTGGATGCTACTTAATCATGTGTCTGAATCTGTGAGTGTGTATGGAGGGAGCTGTACATAAGTGTAAAGTTTTGCATGTAAGAGAACTGCTAACTGCTGACTATCATCATTTTTGAGGATTAAAGAGGTTTTTCCTTTTTCCATTTCATTTTATGAGGGAATAGCATGTGGTTTCTTTTCTCATCTGGATAATAGTTTTTGATAAGTGTTAAATTAGCAAAGGGTCTTTGAGGACTTAGGCCTAAAATTCAATGCAATTCAAGAAACATTTAAAGAGATCTGTGCAAACCACCGAAGTCACAAGTTTTCCTAGAGAACTGAAAGCCTCCCTTCTTCCTACACAGAGGTTCCTGAATTATCTATTTCTGTTATGGATTAAATTAGTCTCAAAAGATATATCCTGAAATATGTTCACATAGCACAATTCAGTGTCACCTGAATTTTCTGTGTGAGAGGCAACGTGAAACAAGCCACAATATGGGATCATACAGAGAAACTGCTCTGAACCCTTGAAGCAATATAGCTCCCTGTTAATTATCTCTGTCTGCTAGCAGGGTGGTTTTGTGCCCTGTGTTACTAGAGTACCCAAGCCAGCTCATCTGGCACCACTCAGCTCAGTTCATCCTGTAGACATTCCCATTAGGTATCTTTGAGAATTTTCTTTTAATCAATTAATCTTCAGGTTCCCTGTCTATAAAACAGAGAAGGTAAAAATGACATAGTACAAATTATCCTTTTGTTAACTGCTCTTTCATCAATGAATGCATAATTTATGTAAATAGAAAGCATTTGTTTATTAAAAAAATACAGACCAAAAAACCCTAAACTTATAAAGGAATTGTAGCCATATTCATCTATAGCAAGCCTCTCCACAGCTGCCCAGGAGCTGTCATCATCTTTCAGTAGATTTGCCTTCAGCAAAGCACTTTAATTTTTCTGCTTCTTTTCTGAAGGCTTTGTTGTGTGTGCAAGTAATTACAATTATTCTAGTAATGACAGCCCTGCAAGTGGCATTCTTGAGTTCTCAAAGCTTGCTCTCATAGCCAACAGCTATCATAGCACAACTGCCACATGTTAGCTTTCCCAACTGAAATATCAGTCAAGTTCCCTTCATGCAGTTTACTGTTTCATCAGAGGTATGTGCATGCACACAAGCACACACAGTTTCTGGGATCTGACAAAACAGACCCTTTCTGTTAAGTGCCCCTGAAGAATTTCACAGCAGAGATCCAGCAAAGACACCCAAAACCGTCCCAAATCACCTTCTCTGTGGTGACCGTCTACCCCACCTTCTTATTGTTGCCTGCATCTGGCCTAGGGAAATGTAGGGACCTGGTTATCATAAGTCAGAACCACATACACTGCAGCTGGCAGCTGGTTTCCTTACACTTGGAGAGCTGTCACTAATATATTGGTAAACATTTTTTGTGATATAACTGCTGACATAATTGGAACATGAAGCAAGTTTAAAGTGTCAGATTACATCAAGAATGTGAGTCAAATACTTTTGTAATAAAAGAATGAACAAAAAACTCTATGTGAAGTTTAGATTCTTCCTGTGCTGTATTAAACAGAGAGTACGTGGTTCTTGGGTAAAGCAGATTTCAGATTCTGTGGCAGAGCAAATGGTGTAATCTTTGCAGTGACATTGCAATTTCATAGGGTTTTTACAGTAAATACCAGAAAATAAAATCATAGAATCATAGAGTAGAATCACAGAATGGTTTGAGTTTAACCCCCCTTGCAACAGGCTGGGACACCCTCCACTAGACCAGGGTGCCCATAGCCCCATCCAACCTGGCCTTGAGCACTGCCAGGGAGGGGGCAGCCACAGTTTCTCTGGACAACCTCTGCCAGGGCCTCACCACCCTGACAGTAAAGAATTTCTTCCTAATATCTAATATAAATCTACGCTCTTTCAATTTAAACCCGTTATGCTTTGTGCTTTCTGTGCAGAATTAGGATGCTTTATTATTTATCCGCAGCTTAGATGTATGTTAATGCTTAATAATCATACATTTAACTAGCCACCAAAGAAAATGGATATGTATTTATATAGTACTACATTTTTATAGAACACCTCCCACATAAAGGATTTATGGAAATTTATTCATTTATTCATGACTCTTACAAGTGTGAAATCCAGAACAGAAAGGTTAAAGAAAAACCTATACAGAGGTTATGTGTCTGTTCATTTGGTGTGGGGGAACTATTTTGGACTCTGCAGACCTTCATGATTCTCAGAAATGTTAAACATAAGCAGCTATAAGAGAATTCAGGCAAGCTCAAAACAATTCACTTCAGGAAGTCTCAAGTATAAAAAAGTAGATACTTGAAATGGTGCAATTTGTCCAAAAATATACAAGACAATTGATTTGAACTGAGAATAGTTCTGAACTCTTCTGACTCATTTTTGTATAGCTTAAATAAATCCAGATAGAATTTTCCTTCCTCTCTTTCTGAATGACTCCATGAAATAGGAGTTAACTGAGAAAAGGAGGAAGACCAAGACTTACCAATGAAAGCCACCTGCAGTCATGATGCAAAGGCTGCGAACTTAATAGGTATTTTAATGTTCAGTGCTTCAAAGAATGATCCTGCTCCTAGCTCCCATTTATTATGCTTTATCCTAATCTACACTGGTAGATTGCTGTGCTTTCCATCAGTGCTTTCAAACAGATCAAAGTTATTTCAGATTAAGGAGTACTAGTGAAATAATGGTGAAAGTAGAATCTCTGTGGGAGAACATGGAGTCCTGTGTTTCTTCTAAAGGAGCATGGGGCATCCCTGAATAGAAAATAGCATTCAATTTTGCAGGAGAAAAATTTGTGAGATCAAAATGATACTGGCTTGCGTGAGCAAGATATGCTCACCCTTGACAAGTGATGAAAATCATCCTAAGAATAAAATTAAGCAGAGGCATTGGGCCTAAATGTTTTGGGGAGTCTTAACATCACTGAAATAGATTGCAAATTCATCTTGATTTTTGTCAAACTCTTCATGTCACTTTCACAGAAACCTACAAAACCAGATTTTATCCATTTTGTTTGAGGAGCAACAGGAAATAACTTAGTGAAGGATTAAATCTGTAATTAAATGGTCCTAAACCGTTTTTCACTTTCCTGATTTTCTCCTAGGAAAGGGAGATTTGATGCCCTATGGAAAAAAAAAATCAGAATTGACAGAAGATTAGAAAAATTCAGCTGTGTAGTTCTAGATAAACTCTATGATGTAACACACACAGTTTTGTCAGAAGGTGTAAGAGATAGCTGTAAGATTTGGCCACAGCTGCAACACTGCACAGAAAGGAAAAAAGAGATGATTGTACAAGAGAATGCCTTTCAGTCATCAGAGGATGCTTTGGATTCTTGGATCCTTCTGTTTGGGTATTTCAACATTCTGATCCATTGGCTTTCTATGTGGTTCCTGCTTTGCTTCTGAGACTTGTTGTATATAGGTTCCTTGGTTTGTGGGGCCTTAGTCTGGGTCCCAATACCATTCACGCTGTGCCTCTCAGAACTGTGTACTGCTGCCTCCTTACACTCTTGACCAAGGACTGGGACTGTAACTCTTGGTTTCTGCTTCTCTAGGGGTTGTAGTCACAATCCCAGAGACAGAAAATACCTCATTCCTATATTGTATTTCATGCTTTTTGAATAATATCTCTTGCATTAATAGTTCCACTAAGAACTTCCATATCATAGGCATTAATTCAGGGGTTCTATCAGTTGCTTTCTTTCCTGTGCTCTTTTAATTAGCATCTACCATCCAGTCAGATACATATTTTACTGTTTCTGTCACTTTATTCTGAGATGAGCATGAAAGCTAGCTAGATGTTCTAATCAGTAATTGTGAATTCTGTTATCTTCTCACACTTCCCAGTTAGGTATTTTTCTTGCTCGTACATCTCCAGGTACATTTCTAATCGCTTTGTTCTAAGCTTCATACTAGCCTCAAACTTCATTTTTGCCAAGCCACGTTGCAAAAGGACTACAGGGTGCCTTTTTATCACAGTCCTTTCCAAAAAATCAGTCAAACTTTATTTGTCAGTATATATTACTCATCCTTATGCTCCAGTTCTCTGGAAAAAAAAAATTCTTATTTTCCAACTACTTTGCTTGTAGGATTGATGCATCTCTTTATAAGTCTTAAGATTTTCTGACTACACTAAAAGTTTCTGATTAATTTCCTTTTAAAGTGCTGCAATAAAATCTCAAACTGAGATTTTTTTTTACTTCCTGCAACTCTTATTACTTGTCTGATTCATAGTTTTCCATTCTTCTCTGACAATTAGGCTTCATTATGTCTTTTCTGTAGTGTTTCCCATCGATGCCTTCTTATTTCACTGTGGCTTCATTCCTTTTTTCCATATTTTCCCTATTTTATCATCTCCAAGTTTGTACACCAGTACAGATTTCACACACCTGTGAAGTAATTAATTATCCCAGAAATATTCAGTAATATTTCTGTAGTTTAATACTCTTTCATTTATACAACTCCAGGAAGCCTTACCAATTTAATTAGTACCTTACATGTCTTCCACTGTCTATATGTATCCAGTCACTTCCTGTATGTTGGCATTTTCCAGTTGGTTTACATCAACAATGTACTTTAATCAATCAATGTATCTTACATCAATTAATATATACTAAAGTAAAATACATGTTTTGTCATTGCTGACACCGTACTTGCACAATTATTCTTCAGTTAACACTTTTATTGCTATGCTTCAAAGCTGTATATAGTAAAAAAAGTCATCTGGTATAAAGCCAAATTGGATCAATTAACTGTACTTCAAAAAAGTTATTCCATTTCCTAAGGCAATCTCTTTTTCTAACTACCAGCTTTTTGGGAATATGACTATTCTACATGTCACTGCCTTGTATTCCTCTGCTTCATTGCATTGCCACTTCTGTGTACATGTTCAAAGTGGTATCAGTAGTATGAAGTCCGGATGTAGAGATGACCTTCTGAATTTAAGTGCAGCACTGCTCTTAATTTCAATATGTTATATTTGTTTGTGAGTGGACTGTAGTTAGGCTGGTTCCTGTCATGTACCATGCTTAGATTTTGCTATTCATATACTAGAGAGAGAAGACTTCAATATTTTTCTTTTCTATGTAATGCTGATACTCAAACCTTTCCTGCTGATTCTGATAACTAAGGTAAAGTGCAGTAAATACCAGAGACAACATAACTGGACTTCAGGATAAAGAAGCCTCAAGTATTATTGTGAATAATGAAGATGAAAATATTGGCATCAGTAAATATCAATGCCAGTGCTTTGAAACCCACGCGTGTATCTTAGGCAAGAGACAGAAAAGACACTGAGTGGGCTGCTGTGACACATACGGGGGTTTCAAGAGATTGACAAGTCGTTATGAAGGATCCTAATTGAGCTTGATGGCCTAGTAAATGGGAACCAAATGTTGCAAACCAACGGGGAAAACCCTGAAATAGTTGGTTCATTCAATTTCTTCTTGTTTGTCAGGGTAGTTATCCAGTTTCCATCTGATATGAACTCACTCCATGTGTCATTAATAAAAATTAATACCTAAGCCAAATAGTTACATCCTAGAAGGAGATTAACTCAGTCTTCTCTAAAAGGTAAAAAAGAAAAACTTAATATATATGTATTTTAACAAGACAACTAAGCGAACAATGGTTTCTTCTTGGGAATTGCATTTAGTATGTCACCAACAGAGAAATGAGTATTTCTAAACTTTTAAAAAGCCCACTGGTTAGAATGAACAATACATGTTAAAATAGCACACCTTGGGCCCAGCACTTATGGAATAAAATCTGTGAGGGGATGAAATTCCATTCTACAGCAGACACATCCTTTTCAAAGTCATACTTCATCAGGTGTGAAATTTAAATTGGGGCATTTCAAAATTTTCTGTAAAGAAAAAAATAATCCATTCCTCCTAACAAAAATATTTTAGACCTTTTGAACCATCATATTACATAAAACAATATCAAAGTATTGTAATGTTATTATGAAATACCACATGACCTGTCAAGAGGCTTTTCTCCAGAGCAAAACATTTACAACATTGATTCTGTTTTGAAGAATAAGTAGTGGTTTTAAGTAAAAGGATACATTTTTATGTCATGTGGTTTCCTCAAAGTATTAACACTCAGGTCTACAAAACATTATAGAAACTCAAATACAGTGAGAGGCACGATACAATTGTCAAGAAAGGAAGAAACAATAAAGAATAAGCAACAGAGCTATTTCAGCATTAGATAAACTTCTTTGGAAATACTGTGGGATCAACTTCATTCGAGTGTAAGCAGAGGAAGAATAAAATTATAAAAGCTGGTTTTAGAATTCTCCTGGTGTTCAGAATCTATGCTTTCTCTTTCAGATGATCAAATGAAAGAAATGTGTTATGTTTTCTTTTTTTTTTTTCAATCAATATTGGAAAACAAGCATAATAGACATCTGTATTAGACCCTACTCTTGTAAGCTTTACACCTTTCCTCCTTATGTATGATATTTTGGTTATCATATGTAACTGAATGTTACCTGAGCTGTAAAATCTTTTGAGGAAAAATGCGTGAGACAAACATTTGTCATTTAAGTGTTAACAGTGAATGGTGATCATGGCTTCCCCCACATAAGCCCACATGCTGCTTGTTTAATTGTGGCTTTCAAAATACTAGAAATGTACTGTGAACTGAGGTTAATCTTCTGTATTAATTTATTAAATTACTTTGTAGCCTCTGTATTCATCTTTGAGGTTTTAAATAGAGACAGCTGAAGATTAGCAAGTTCAGCAAGTTTCTCCAGAAAAAAAATTAACTGGAATGACTGGGGACAGGTTGGGAAGGACACATGTACTTGTGCTTTTTTTTCAGTTGGGATTTGGTTTGGGGTTTTTTGTTTGTATGGGGTTTTGTTTGGGGTGTTTTTGTGGAGACTGGAAACTTTATTTTTCTCCTTTATATAAAAATCTATGACTTTTATAATCTAAAGAATATGAGGGATATCTTCTGGATCCTGTGGACCTGCACTTTTACCTGATATGTTCTTTAAGTTGCAGGAATATTCCACTGCATCAGCCACATTGAAGTCTGCCTGGTGCACACAAAGTTGCCTAAATGAAGTCTGTGTGGGAATGATATATTTAGTTATTGACAAGAGTAAGGAAAAAACACTTATATGAGCATAATTTTATAAGAACAAGCATATACAACTCATTTACCGTACAACATACAAACAAAAAATGGCTTTTATTCTAAAGCCTTACCCTCTCAGGTAAATTTTTAGGTAGGTCAAGATTTCTTGAGAAAGATTTGGTTTCCCCTGAAACAAAAGTACAAATATCAACTATATGCAAAACCCTAGCTTTGTCCTTAGTGCCTGACATGCAGGTTTTCACATAACAGAAAGTGCAGATTTAGAGAGAGAGAAAGAGAGGACAGGTTGCAGTTGAATTTCCCTGATGCGTTTGCTGCCCCTATAACAGGGTCTGGACAACTTCTTCATCAGGTTTTGATGACAGTGAGTGATTCACTTCTTTTCAGAGCACTAGAGGAGCCTGACATATAAAAGTTAGTTGATTCTAAGGAATCTTGTTTTGTTTACTTGCAAAGGGCTCCCTGGTATAACAAAGGGCTCCCTGGTATAAAAAAGACACGTATCTTCTGAAAAGAGTCCAGAGGAGGCTACAAAAATGATTAAGCGCCTGGAGCATCTCCCCTGTGAGGAAAGGCTGGGTGAGCTGGGACTGTTCAGCCCAGAGAAAAGACGACTAAGGGAGGACTTTATTAATGTTTGTAAATATCTTAAATATGTGATGCTGGGGAAAATGGCCAGCCCCTTTTCAGTGTTCTGTGGTGACAGGACAAGGGGCAATGGCTGCAAGTCAGAGCTTAGGAAGTTCCACACCAACATGTGGAGGAACTTTTTCCCAGTGAGGGTGACAGAGCACTGGGACAGGCTGCCCAGGGGGGGTGTGGAGTCTCCTTCTCTGGAGATATTCCAGACCCTTCTGGACACTGACCTGTGCAATATGAGCTAGGGAGCCTGCTTTGTCAGGGCGGTTGGACCCAATGATCTCTCAAGGTCCCTTCCAACCCCCACGATTTGGTGATTCTATGAAAGCTTCTCAAATGATTGTGCGTTCTTCTTTTGCTGTATCCCTATCTGGTAAAATCTAATCCCAACCCATGTCTCTCTGAGTCATATACGATAGCACCATGCCCATAGATGTGTACAACTCATGCTATAAACATTGGTATAGGTATAGGTAAACATTGGTATTAGCATTGCTATAGTTTAACAGGTATGTCAAAATACCTGTGCTATAGTTAAACATTTGGCAATGTTTAATACTCACAGGTATTTTCAGGCCAGAACAACTGGCCAGTTCATATGTGCAACTGATAACTAGCTAGTCTGTCTTCTGATGGAAGACACTAAGTAAGACTGTATAAAGTCTTCCTCTTCCCTGCTTTATTTTTCTCTGGTAGCTGTTTAAAAGCAAGCAAGTTGATTTTCTTTCTTATTTTTTTTGCTTTTTTGACAAAAATGCGAGAATTCTGATATTTCCATCTCTTTAGAAACATGTTGCATATTCAGCTCTTCCCTAAATTATTTCAGATCTATTCCTCATAAATGTTCTGTATGGTAATACAGACTGCTGCCTGTACATTTGCCATGGCATTCTTCAGTGCAGAGTATGTTAGATTTTTCTCTCCAGTCTACTCCAGTCCAGTAGTATTTTGAAGTTCAACAAAAGCAAGTGTAAAGTCTTGCACCTGGGAAGGAACAACTGTTCATTTCACTACAGGCTGGGGGATGTCCGGCTGGAGAAGAGCACTATGGAGAGGGACCTGGGGGTCCTGGTGGATGACAGGTTGGCTATGAGCCAGCAGTGTGCCCAGGTGGCTAAGAGAGCCAATGGGATCCCTGGGTGCATCAGGAGGAATGTGGCCAGCAGGTAGAAGGAGGTGATCCTCCCCCTCTACTCTGCCCTGGTCAGGCCCCACCTGGAGTATTGTGTCCAGTTCTGGGCTCCCTGGTATAAAAAGGACAGGGATCTCCTGGATAGAGTCCAATGAAGGGCTACGGAGATGATTAAGGGCCTGGAGCATCTCCCATATGAGGAAAGGCTGAATAAGCTGCGACTGTTCAGTCTAGGGAAAAGATTAAGGGGAGACCTAATTGGTGTTTACAATTATCTTAAGCATGAGATGCAGGGCAAATTAGCCTGCCCTTTTCAGTGGTTAGTGGAGACAGGACAAGGGGCAATGGCTGCAAATTGGAGCACAGGAAGTTCCGCACCAACATGCAGAAAAGCTTTTTCCCAGTGAGGGTGCCAGAGCACTGGGACAGGCTGCCCAGGGAGGTGGTGGAGTCTCCTTCCCTGAAGATATTCAAGACCTGTCTGGATGCCTATCTGTGCAGTATGTGCTAGGGAGCCTGCTTTGGCAGGAGGGTTGGACCCAATGACCTCTTGAGGTCCCTTCCAACCCCTACAGTTCTATGATTCTGTGATTCTGTGAACCTCTGTGTGGGTTTTGTGGGGGGTGGTGATTGTTGGCTGGTTGTTGTTTCTATGTTTGGATTTTTTTTTAACCTTTGGAAACCGGTCCAGATCCACCAACTTTTTTCAACATGGTGATTAACAGTATTATTTATGTTAGTATATTTTATCATATATTATTTCTATTAATGTGTTATTTTAATATGACTCTAATATTATTGTAATATTCAGATTAATTCTAATCCTAACCAACCCAAATTTCCAAAATATTTTTCAGGATCAATACCCAAAACCTTCTGATTTTCAAAAAATATAGGCAAAACCATATATTTCTCTGGGAGGTTTTCATAAAACAAGCATCTGTGTCTTTTTTATATTCCAAACTCAAGATTATTAATCATCATTTTGGTCCAGCGAACCCTGGTTTTGTTTTTGGTTTTCCACTGTTTTTTGGGCTTTATGAATAAAATTTAATTTTATTAGTTTTTAACTAAAATTTTTAAATTTAAATAATTTTTAAAACTTCAGAATACCATTCTATAATAATATACTGTTTTCTGTTTGAAGATGTGATAAGCCAGAGGACAGGTCATCTTCATGCAATGAAAAAGCAAGTGAAGCCTGGAGGTAGGTAAAAAAATGCCTTACACCATGCTCCCTCTGTAAGTGTACATTGTGTCCCTTATCAGAAGTCAGATTAGTAGGAATTTCACTAAAGATGTAAACAGAGAAAATAATTTCAGAGAAGTGAACGATCCAAAATGGATCAGTTAAAGGAGTATGATTACCGTTGTTACTTACACCAGGTAACAAACTGCTGGCTGAAAGATACATAGTAATTTGTAAGGAAGCCCAGTGTTGACATATGCTTACAGTTCAAAACTGGTAAAATTTACCTCTTCGTTTTGAAACCCCATGACAAGAGTGAAAAATCCCATTACAGGCTTGTCAGTCATAATAAAATGCATTATGCTGAAGTTATACAAAAATACACATAAAAACATTCAACAATAGCTACAGGAAATGGAAGTGTCCTCTGCCCACACAGAAGTCCTTTCTGACTCACCTGTGTCTTTGCTAATGAAAACAGATTTAAACCGTGCGATATTTATTATCCAAGCAAGTTAAAGAAAGGACTTGTCAGGTTGATGGAAGATTTTATCTGTGAAACAAACCCAAAACATGGTATAAATTGGAAGTAAGACTAACTCAGGAAGGGTTATATCCTGTACAGGCAACAGGTATACTGTATATGGATAATAGGTGTATCTCTTCTAGTTGATGTAAGTAGCTTTTTATCAGTCTGGAACTAAAGGTAACAGAAGATTGAACCAGAGGAAATGGCTGTGTGGAACATATGTCTTTTACAATACTTAACAAATAGAGCTTGCTGTAGGTGAGACATTAAATTGTTCCGTTCTTGGAAGAAAAAGACTTTTTCCTATGTGAAAAGTATTGTGGAATTCTGTTACCACATTCCATACTGTACAGCATTGCACATTCACATAATGTTAACTGAAAACAGCCCTCCACTAGACTCTTTCCAGTAATTCTCTCTCTTTCTTGAACTGGGGAGCCCAGCACTGGACACAGTACTCCAGGTGTGGCCTCACCAGGGCAGAGTAGGAGAGGATAACCTCCCTAGACCTGCTGACCACACTCTTCTTAATGGACCCCAGGATCCTATTGCCCTTCTTTGCCATGAGGCACACTGATGGCTCACAGACAACTTGTTCACCAGGACTTCCAGGTCCTTCTCCACAGAGCTGCTTCCCAGCAGGCTGACACCTAAACTGCACAGGGTTATTCCTCCCTAGGTACAACATATCATTTCCTTGGATGAAGGAAGGGATCAATGCACAGGGTGCATTGCGTTGATGAATATGCCAACTTTAAATTGAAATCACAGAATCACAGAATCACAGAATTGTAGGGGTTGGAAAAGACCTTGAGAGATCATTGGGTCCAAGCCCCCTGCCAATGAAGGCTCCCTAGCTCATATTGCAATGGAAAGCTGAAGCCTGGAGGCCTGGGTTGAGCTAAGTCACCTGAATATTTTTCACAAGACAAGGTTATCAAGGTTTTCTGGGGAACCTGCATCCTCTTTTCATAGGTAGAACATAGCAATACTAGTAGCTATTCCACTTGCTAAAGTTAAAAATCCTCAGCTCATCTTTTAATTTAAGATATGTGAACTCATATTTTAACAAAGAATTTGTAAAGAAAATAAAATGGCACATGGGCAATAAAAAAGTATTTCTATCTTTCAAGCACCAAGAAAGTTCTCATTTTTATTTTGCCTAATGATTTTACATGAATAGGATGGAGACACCATAAGGTGACACAAAGACTGATGAATTGACTCCTACCTCTGAGTAGAAATCAATCATCATCACTAAAAGTTATAGATCATTTCAGGCATACATTCTGCATGTTATGAATGGGTTCTCCTTTAAAAGGATTTGATGGCCTGTGTTTATAGCACAAAAGTGCATGTTTTACACTTGTTTGATTTCCATCAATGCTAGCTCGATGCAGCAGAATCACTGTTCTCATTGATAAATCAGCATCAGGTCAGTGTTAATCTAAAACATAGTAAGGATGAGCCAACACAGAAGGTGAGGAGCCAAACATACCCCATTCATCCTTGAACTGTTCAGAGGTAAAATAAAAACTTGGATGCAACTCTCTAGCATGTTGCTTGCTGGAGGGAGGACTTAAAAAAGACTTCAAACCCGCACATTCTTTATTTTCTCACCTTTAAAATAAGGACGATGTCGTATTGGATTGACTTTTGCCAGAAATGCGCTGGGAGGATGAGGGCCCTGAGCACATCCCTGGCTGTAAGGTCCAGGCTTGTGCAGCCTAGAGCTGCCCCTGGCCCACTGGCTGCCTTGGCATGAGGTCCTGGCAGTGCTGCGGGGAAGCCTGGGCCTGTCCTGTGAGAACTGCTTTGGGCTAAGGCTGTAGTGGTGGGCCCCACCAGAGCTCCCTGTACCACAGCCACAACTGAGAACCAAAAGGCTGCTGGCACCAAGGGCCATGGCAAGATGAGGAGGAGAATGGAGTGACAAAGGCAAAGCTTGTTGAGGTAAGGACAGCTTACTGGGACAGCTAAGGGGGTGGGGGGTAAATGGCAACAGGACTTATAACAAAATATACAGAACTGGTGATGCACTATGCAGCTTCTCGCTGAACTACACCACTTCAGCCGTACAGCTCAGTCTGTCCCAAAGCCAGACTTCCCCTGAGCTGTGCACCCTGGAGCTGCATGCTCCTCCCTGACTAGCCCTCTTATACCAAGCATGACATCATATGGTGCGGAATACACCCTTTGGTTGGTTTGGGTCACCATCCTGACTGTGTCCCATCCCAAGTTCTGGTGAAACTCAAGCCTATCCTATCTGAACCCAGGAGACTCCCATTCCTGCTCCCACACAGCTGGGTAGCTGCGTGGGCCTGTGCTATGAATCTGGACTCCAATCCTGACCTGAGGTTATCATAATCTTTAAAGATAAAGACCAACAGAACTGTTCCCAGAATATATGAGGACTCCTGTTTGTCAGAGGAAAGAAATTAAGAAAGGCTTTTGTCTGTCTCAAAGACATATTTTGGTTATAGGTTTCAATGGCTCTAAATGTTTTTAAACACGTAGGTTTACTAAGATGTATGGGTACATTGCAAAAAAAGGCTTTAAAGCATTCACTTGAGACTCCTGATGGAAATCTAGTATGCATCAGGACTTCTCATTTTGTCATACCAGTTTTAATCCCAGTACAGCAATGAGTATCAGTTTGGGATCTGTGAATAGTTCTGAAAAAAAACCTAATAAACCTGCTGAAACAGGTCAGGGCTAGTCTGACCTGCCAACTCTACAGCTGTATGTGTCTGGAAATCCCAGATCAACAGCTAAGAGACAACCTGATCTCCACCCACAAACTGGGCCTGAAAATGCCAAACATCAGAAATGTATGTAGACTTTTAGCTCCAGAGCTGTGGGGTTTTATTCCAAGCAGTGGGAAGGGAGCAGCAGCTATCTGAAGCCATTCTACAGTTATTCATAGCATGCATTGTGCAGCACTGTAAGCCATTACATAAGTAGAAGAATTAATATTAGGTGTATCCCAGACAGCTCAAAAGATTTGTCATGATACATAAAAGGGGAAGTGAGAACTGGGATCTAACCTAGCAGCAATTTAGAAAGCAGATATGTTGCAAGAGGTCTTTGCCATATGAATATTCAGTTGATTTCTGCTTCCAGAAATGCCCTGTGTTTCTTACTGACAAAGCCTGTCTGTACTAGCTTAGCTATTGCTGGTTTATACACGCAAAGGAGCCAAGTACTGCAATATTATGAATTCAGAGATGGTTTACCCACACTGCCATCTACAGAATGTTACACAGATGAGCAAATTGAGAAAGATGTTATGCTAACAGATGCCTCCTTTTTTCTTGTTTGTTTCTCTCTTTTTATTTTTTAACTGAATGTAACTCACTAACATTAACTATTCGATATTTACATAGAGTTACAATCTGAAACTATAACACTGTGCTGTGAACACCTTTCCATGTGATACTGCCTAGCAACCCTACAGTTCATTTCATCATATTAAAATCCAGCTTTTGGCTTGTGTGCATTTTTCTGCAACGTGCCCAGTTTCCTTGTGCCCCATCAGGTCACAGTGTATTCCCTTCACATGTAGTCTGTTAGGTTTATTGCGCAGTACTGTAGTTCAGTGCATGGCTCCAAGGTTCCCTGGAGCTCCCTGGAGCTCCCTCATTGCTGCCTACCTGGATGGCTAGCTATTCCATGAAGATCCCAAGGAAACATGCTTTAGTCTCATTGAGGTGATATGGTACTGACCAATGTGGCCTGTTTACTAAGCACATGAGAATCTCCAGTATTCAGCTAGGAGCCTTGCTAGTGCTTGGTCACTGGCTGGTAGACAGAACTTTGCTGCTTTTCCATTCAGGACCCAGGCAACATTTAGATCAGAAGAAAAAGCTTCAAGCTGTTTCCTTTCCACTCAAAGTACTGCACTTGGGAAGGAATAGCAAAGTGTGCAATATCATCAGCAAAACTTGGCAGTTATATAAGGGGGGATAAAGAAGGCTGAACAGTATTGTGTATGTTCAGGAATTCTCTAAATATACTATAAAAATACTCCACTTGTCATTCTTAATGATTGTCTGCTGCCACTTATGTTGATTGGAGCTCCATTTACATTTTTTTCACTTGAAAGCATTTCAATCTTGGAACAAATTGAATAGATCACAGAGAGTTCACAATTCAGAGTGCTGAACAGAAGCTTCCCCATTTTGGATGCTTTTTGTCATTCTTTGCTTCTGCCAAGATTTTTCACAGGCATAGAATACGCTGCGCTGCTGGTATACAAAACTTTGACTTCTGTAAATAAATGGGCTGCAAGAGGAGCTGCTATATTCTCCTATTTGAATGATTCATGTATGTCCAACAGTAGGAAACAACATACTGTACAGAATCTTGCAGAAGTAGCTGGTGTTGCTTGTACAACAATGGGAGGGTCCACCAACCACTAAAGGATACAGAGATTTCCTGTGAGCTGAATATGTATGGTAAGCCCTCAGGATTCAGTAGAAGTGTGAATAATAGACAGTAGATTATGAGAAGAAAGATTAAGATAAACTTTTAAGATCATTCTTCAAAAAAGTGCTTAATTTTAAGAATTTACCATGCACCCTCCAGAGAACTGTCAGATATTGTTTTCTAAATGCAGGAAGTATTACCTCAGTCTTGATCCATCACTCTCACCAATCTTTTCAAAGGCTGCAGGATTTCTTTCTGTCTCCTGCAAGAATAAATTAAAGGAATAAAACCAAAATCTTCCTTGAATGGATGCCCATTTTCAGATGCCTTACCAGCAGTCATCTTTTGAAGCATACATTATCAGTCCTTCATTTTAGACACAAGGGACATTGTTCTGTGGTGGCATTCATATTTTTTCTTGCAAAGAATAGTATCCTTCAAAGATTCTAACAAACCAGCTGCTTACAGGGGTATATAAGAAAATCTGCTGCAATCAGTAGAGAACCTGACCTCTGGTTAATCTGCTGTCAATGTGTGAGAGGCTCAATTAGAAGTCAAATCACTTTGGTTTTAATTAAATATGAAGTACTTAAATATTTTTTTCTGTTCCCAGTTTCTCTGTCTCCTTAGAAGAAGCAGTCCAGGAGTAGTCTTTGAGAAGAAACCGCTCTTCTCGTGCTTTGAAAGGCCAAAATGCCTGTGTTTCCCTCCTGTTGTAGGTATCACAGGTGTGCTTGTAGCTGCCTTTAGCTACTGTGTAAAGAACTAAATTGTTTAGAGAAAAGAGCAAATTCCTCTGCAAGTACAAGCCACCTAACTCTTAATTAGATAAGTTTATTTTTTTTAACCAGCTGAAAGCCAGGAAAAGAAAAAAGAATAATTTATTGATCCAAATATTTATTCATCACAAAAAGACCTTTAAAGTGGGAAAATGTTAGGAAAAGTCTATATGATTTCTGTAAATGTTTTTTTAAAGGACATACAAAAGCAGCTTTTTAAAACTTACATTTTGACAGCTTTAAAACAGAATAAAATTGAAAAATTTTATCAACTATACTGAAACAAGTAGATTTTGTACTTTTCCAGGATTTTGTACTTTTTTCCAGGGGGAAGGGGATATTACAAAGGCTGCTGGGGTAAGGCAGATGCTTTGGGAGACACAGCACGAGTTGCTGGGGGAAATAGATAAATGCCAACAGCACAATTGCAGACTTGGGGATGTTGCTCCACACGAGAGTAGGGATTACTCTGTGGACTACCCCATGAACTCCTCAGTGGAGCAGTTTTTGCCCACCCCCTATCGAAAATCTCGCAGTGAGCTGTTGGGGATATCTGCTGCCCCACTAAAATGCCTATACACAAACGCACGTAGCATGGGGAACAAACAAGAAGAATTAGAGATCTTTGTGCGGTCACAGGGCCACGATCTCATTGCGATCACTGAGACGTGGTGGGACAGCCTGGATGACTGGCACGCTACCATGGATGGCTACGTGCTTTTTAGGAAAGATAGACTAGGGAGACGAGGTGGAGGAGTTGCTCTTTATGTTAGAGAGCACCTAGAATGTATTGAGCTCCACCTGGGTAGGGATGAACCGCTTGCCGAGAGCTTGTGGGTAAGAATTAAAAGGCAGGCCAGTTTGGGTGACATAGTCGTGGGTGTGTACTACAGGCCCCCTGATCAAGAGGAGCGGGTTGATAATGAATTTTATAAGCAATTGGAAGTAGCCTCAAGATCGCAGGCGCTGGTCCTTATGGGGGACTTCAACTACCCAGATATTTGCTGGGCAAGCAATACGGCCAGTCGTATGCAGTCCAGACAATTTCTGCAGTATATGGAAGACAACTTCCTGATACAGATGGTGCAGGAACCTACTAGGGGAGGGCGGATGCTTGACCTTGTTTTTACTAACAAGGACGGGCTCGTCAGTGAAGTGAAGGTCGGGGGCAGCTTAGGACAAAGCGACCATGAAATGGTCGAGTTCAAGATCCTGAGTGGAAGAGGCATGCCAAAAAGTAGGATAGCTACCCTGAATTTTGGAAGAGCTAACTTTGATCTCCTCCGAAATCAAATAGGGGCTATCCCATGGGCTGCTCTGTTTGAAGGAATGGGAGCCTGCGAGTGCTGGCTAACATTCAAACAGCACTTCTTCCAAGCACAGAATAGGTGCATCCCTTTGAGTAAGAAATCGGGAAAGAGAGGTAGAAGACCTGCGTGGATAAGCAGGGAACTTATGAGTAAACTCAAAGGGAAGCAGAAAACCTATAAACTGTGGAAACAGGGTCTGAGATCATGGGATGAATATAAGGATGTGGCCAGGGCCTGTAGGGATGCAACTAGGAGGGCTAAGGCCTGCTTAGAAATTAAGCTGGCAAGGGACATAAAGGACAACAAAAAGAGCTTTTTCAGGTATGTAAATAGTAAAAGGATGACCAGGGATAATGTAGGTCCCTTGTTGAATGAGGCGGGTGTCTTGGTGACGGGAGATGATGAGAAGGTGGAGATACTTAATGCCTTCTTTGCCTCGGTCTTTACTCCGAAGGCTTCTCAGGACTCACAGATCCCAGATGTAAGTAGGAGTGGTTGGGGAACGAGTGGTTGGGGAACGAATGGCTCCCCTCTAGTAGAGGTAGGGGTGGTCCAGGAGCGACTCAAAGGAATGGATGCACACAAATCCATGGGCCCGGATGGGATACACCCACGTGTGCTGAGAGAGCTGGCGGAGGTGATTGCAGAGCCGCTCTCTATCATCTTTGACAGATCCTGGACTACAGGAGAAGTGCCTGAAGATTGGAGGATAGCCAATGTCACTCCAGTCTTTAAAAAAGGCAAGAAGGAGGATCCCAGTAACTATAGGCCAGTCAGCCTCACCTCTGTCCCTGGAAAGGTGATGGAACAGCTTGTTTTGGATGCCATCTCCAAACAACTGGAAGAGAAGAAGGTCATGAGGAATAGTCAGCATGGATTCACCAAGGGGAGATCGTGCTCGACCAATCTCATAGCCTTCTATGATGTTATTACCAACTGGGTGGATGGAGGGAGAGCAGTGGATGTCATCTACCTCGACTTTAGCAAAGCTTTCGATACTGTCTCCCACAACATCCTGATAGAGAAGCTGAGGAAACAAGGGATAGACGAGTGGACAGTGAGGTGGGTTGAGAACTGGCTGTCAGACCGGGCTCAGAGGGTCGTGATCAGTGGAGTAGAATCTGAATGGAGGCCTGTGACTAGCGGTGTTCCCCAGGGCTCAGTGTTGGGTCCAGTCCTGTTTAATATCTTCATTGACGACCTTGATGAGGGAATAGCATCCACCCTCAGCAAGTACGCCGATGATACAAAACTGGGAGGAGTGGCTGACACGCAGGAACACTGCGCTGCCATTCAGCGAGATCTGGACAGACTGGAGAGCTGGGCAGGGAGAAATCTAATGAAATTCAACAAAAGCAAGTGCAAAGTCTTGCACCTGGGGAGGAATAACCGACTGTATCAGTACAGGCTGGGGGATGACCTGTTGGAGAAGAGCTCTATGGAGAAGGACCTAGGGGTCCTGGTTGATGACAGGTTGGCTATGAGCCAGCAGTGTGCCCTGGTGGCTAAGAGAGCCAATGGGATCCTGGGATGCATCAGGAAGAGTGTGTCCAGCAGGTCGAAGGAGGTGATCCTCCCCCTCTACTCTGCGTTGGTCAGGCCCCACCTGGAATACTGTGTCCAGTTCTGGGCTCCCTGGTATAGAAAAGACAGGGACCTTCTGGAGAGAGTCCAGAGAAGGGCGACAAAGATGATTAGGGGTCTGGAACATCTCCCCTATGAGGAAAGGTTGAGTGAGCTGGGTCTGTTCAGCCTGGAAAAAAGAAGACTTAGGGGGGACCTAATTAGTGTTTACAAGTATCTTAGACATGGGTGGCAGGGGGAATTGGCCAGCCCCTTTTCAGTGGTCAGTGGGGACAGGACTAGGGGCAATGGCTGTAAGCTGGAGCACAGGAAGTTCCGCACCAACATGCGGAAGAACTTTTTCACAGTGAGGGTGACGGAGCAGTGGAATAGGCTGCCCAGGGAGGTGGTGGAGTCTCCTTCTCTGGAGATATTCAAGTCTCGTCTGGACGCCTATCTATGTAATATGAGATAGGGAGCCTGCTTTGGCAGGGGGGTTGGACCCGAAGATCTCTTGAGGTCCCTTCCAACCCCTAAGATTCTGTGATTCTGTGATTCTGTGATATTTTTTAACTATTTTTATTTGGATTTGGAACTGTAAAATTAACATGTCTGTATTTTTCAAGCAGGTATTTCATCTATAATAAAAAAAGAATCTTAGTGTTCCTAGAAAGTTGCATGGTAAAGTTCAGATCCATGGAAAGGTAGCAAAGTCCAGGAATCAGAGGTACAACAAAAATGGGATCAAGTCTCTCTTTTCTGTCACTGCTTTCCATTTTTATATCTTTTCCCAATCCCTCAGTTTTTGAAGATTCTTTTAAAACCTCTTGTAAAAGTTGTTTGCCTTGTGTTCCTTGATTTGGAGAGTGATAATGGCAATATTATTGGAAACCTTTAGTGGTTTATTTGGGTATTGTCAATGATTGCTAGTAGTAATGTCTGCAAATGGTAATCCTCTTATAATCAAAGCAGCTATTCTTAGTCATACAGTGGGAAATGAAGGAGGGGGCAAGTGGTTTGAGTGTATAGCTGCATTACAGACTCATTCTCTAACGTTATGCTTGTAGGACAGAGTTCTTTCCATGCTGTGCTCTACAGAATGTTTCTGGGTTTGGCAATGAATGTTTCCCATGCGGTTCTCCTAATAAATGCAAAATCAATAAAACAATTCAGCTGTTTATTCTGAAGAATATTAGCTATTTACTTGAATAAGCAGTTCTTCCTAGAAGATATTTATAACCTCACAGAGTCCAGCCACTCAATTTCTAAGGAAATTCTGCTTCTTCATCTGTCATCTGGGTGTTACTCAGTTAGTTCAGCTCTTTTCAGGGCATGAGGAAGGAGTTTGATGACCAGAAATAATTTGATTTTTTTCATGATAGCAGAGTAATTAATGATTTATGTTGTGACTTAGCAATAAAAAAGTTATTTTTATATAAAGGATGATTCTGAAGAATTCCTTGCCATTCTTACTGTTCCAACTTTCTAAATAAAAATTTTCACCACAGGTAATACTGCAGAAAAGGATAAAAAGATGTGTATTTTTAAAATTTGTCACATAATGGAGACATGCTGCACAGATCAAAAAATAATTGAGAAAACTGTTAACTTTTTTTCGTTACCTAAATTCATAAGAGCTAGGTTGTTTTCTTTTATAAGAGATTTGTCATAAAACTATCAGTATCTTATAACTGAGAAAGTAGCAGGACTTATGAAAGTGTTAATGGTATCATACACTCATCAGTTCGAATAATTTTAATAGAGTAATTTAAGGCAAAAGCAGAATTAGCCCCTTGGTGTTCAGTCATGGTGCTAGATTGTAGCTCATGGGTGTTTCTGATCTGAATGGCACAGTCCAGTCCCATAGCAATTACAGTGACACTTGGTCAGCTCCATTACCCAAATATCACTGACAAGAGCCTCACTCTCCCTAAGTGAGAGGCAGAAACCACTGACTGTTCCAGCTGGAAGACCGGAGGCACTTCCAAGAGCTGGGAAGGGAAAGCAGCGCTTTCTTTTTAGGCTTTTCTACTCCTTCATTCTGAACAAACTAAAGGAACTTTATATGTTCATATGTTAGTTTACTGGAGCTAATTTCCACCACTGGTTTTGCTTTTCTTAGTTCCTTGAAAGCAAGCTGTTTGCTGGGAAAAAACTTTATTAAATGCCCTGTGAGATTTTCTTCTGACTTTTCATCTGACCCAAAAGCAATACCAAAATGAGATAGAGAAAACTTTAAAAAGTTGGTTTCCAAACCCCTGGTCCCCACCCTACCCACCCCCCAACTTTTTTCCCATCACACATGTATTTTCCCTTGGTTATTCAGACCTATTCTGTGTCTTCAGAACTTGCTCTTTTTGTGAATGAAAAGGATGCATATCTGGAGCATACAATCAGCATTTTGATAAGGGCACAGAGAATAGACATATAGGCTCATCCCTGACACTTCTTTGTTGGTTTTTTTCCCCCTCCACTGTACAGCAGAGCAATTTCACAGATTCTACTCTAAAAAGACGTGGGAGGGTTGTTTCTTTTCTTTCTTCTTTTTTTTTTTCTTTTAGTTTTTTTGGCTAATAATAATCTTGCTGGAGTCAGCATCCTCAGACTATTTGCAATGTCAAAATAAGGTCCCTGTGTCATTTGATGTGATTACCAAAAAACACTGATGGAAGATAAAGTCACGAAACACAAAGTGTTTGGATTTTTCGTTGGTTTGCCACCACTAAAGATAAAATATTTTTATTTTAAATTGACTGGAATTCTGAACAGCAGGGAGGGAAGAAGCTGTCTAAGTGAAAATAAGAAAAGAAAACATGACACATTTGGTTCAGATCAAAAGTTGTGGTTTGGGTGTTTTGGGGTTTTTCAAGTTTGCTGCTGGGCTAAAAAATCAATTATTTTCACAGCTCTTCCTGAAAAGCAGTACCAAACAGTACTTTTCTGACTCAACTTTTCCCAGCATGGAAAAGCCTTAATGAATCCTAAAAATGGTGGTTCAGTATATCACCAAGACCATCCCTGGAGGTTTTTTAACATAATTCCCTGTCCCTGGTCTCAGTGCCCAAAGGCAGACTGTAGATGGTACCATTTTTCAGCTGCAACTGAAAGGATGTCCTGCACAGCTCAGCTAAGACTTCCAGGTGCTGAAGAGGTGGTCCAGGTGCTGAAGAGGTGGCCCAGGTGCTGAAGAGGTGGCTGCGGTGGTGGTATGGGCAATGAATGACAGGGGTATGGGCAATGGGCTGTCACGTATGGGCAATCAATGACAAGATCAGCCCAGTGCTCAGAATGGGCAGGCAGCCCTCAGGCGTGTCTTCGGAAAGAGAAGCTGATTGTTGTCTCTCGGACCACTTGTAGGGCTGAGGAACAACCTGTGCTTGTTACAAGCCATGTGTCAGCTGGTGTTGCTTATAGATCTCCATTTCAGGCACTGGTGTGACAAGACCTGCACATCTGATCGCAGAACAGCTAGTTGTAATTGTGGGAACATGGGAGGAGAGGAGAAAGAGAAGCGGTTCAATTTGTGCAAAGTGAACTTTATTTGGTTTCAGTAACCAGTGGTTACCAGTAATTGGCTCTTTGTGTCAAGTGTACTTCACTATGCCCTTCATCTAGACCTAAAAAGATGGCGATTGAATGTTAAGTAAATAGTGAACAGCTATGAAGAATATCAATTTCTTAGAGTATCCTGATTATGTAGAACAGAATTTAGAATAATATTTTACTAAATTGGAAACTGTCACAAATTCATTTAGAAACTCCTTGTAGTCTCACTGTTTTCCAGCATGCAGTGCATGGCTGGGAGCTTTTTTCCTCTGGCTCCTGCAGTGCAAGAGGCATGAAAAATAGTCTGTGGAGATCAACAAAACCACTGCAACACTTACTGTGGAAAGCACTTATTGTGGTCCAGATTTACACTGATGCTCTCCACTGGCTATATGCAGGGCATACCTAGTAAGGATCTCAGCAAGTCGGAGTAGCACCAGTCCCTCATCTGGGAAAAGACCATCCCTCCCCAGTTAAGCCTATTTTGAGTATCACTGACTACTTCTGAGAGAAATATTTGACAGCTTTAAAAGGAAGAACTTAAGAGGCAGCTGAATTAAAAAATGGGAGTACTGTATCAAGTACTGAAGACACATAAAAAATTTACTCATCCTCCATCCATTCCAGTGGTTACACTTGGACTGGTTCATGATCTGCTAAATACTTGCTGGCTCGTTTCCAGTTGTCACATCTACTGCTGCTGTTCACCTTCCTGTCTTTTGCATGAAAAAGACTCTCAGTCTTTTTGTGTTTAGCTTGTGACTCTACTGTTTAACACTAAGGTTTTATTAAACCCACAAGGTGTGTTTTGAACAGGTCCTTGTTTCGGTGTTAAGCAGCTAGCTTTAGGCGAATTATCCATGAAGCAATGAAGGCTGTTCTAAGATCTGCCAAAAGCAGGATTGGTGTGTGTGGATCTTGCACAGCACTTGAGGCACGTGAATGTTTCTAGGCAACAGCCCTCCCTGAAGTGATGTCTCCAGCATCACAGCAAGCCGCTCTGACCTTCCTTGCCCAACAACTGGGTGCTGACAGACTGGCCAAATCACCTGGAGTGAGGCTGAATCCCTTGATAGCCACTGCTACCCCATATAGCACCTGCATACAGTGTGCCTATTAGTACAGTCTCTCACAAGACGCCTGTTAGATAGAGCTGTTATCTTCTTATTTTAACTGTTAGGAAACTGGAACATAGAAATGATGTGTCCTAAATAATCCAGAAATCTCATACTGGAAATAGAAATAAAATTCAGTACTCAGAGCATTGGGCTTTCCCTACAAGATCACACATACTTTTTCCAACCTCCCAGATAAAAAGCAGGCTTTGTAGGAATCCAGGTCTGATTTGCATATGGATCTCAAAGGACAGTGAAGTTTGGATCTCAGATTTGAACTCAGGGCTGCCGAGGGTTATTAAAGTCCTTCAGAAATACTTCAGGTACTGAACTACTGCACACAGCAGTGCTGTGGCCATTAATCACAGCACCGTGTAAACATGTTTTCTATTCAGAATTCAAAGTGCATTTAATCTATCAATTCAGAGACATGCTGACCACAAAGAGTTATTTTCATCTGGCAGATTAATTTCTCTTTTATTACCTCTTCAGAAAATCCTATGCTGATATCTCATCTTCTCTCTGACTCATCCAGAGAGTACAGGGAATTAGATATATCTATGCAAACAGTTGCAGAAATCTAGTTTATAGCTAGTAGACAACCATCCCAAAAAGTAACTGAAGATGTTTGTGTAAGGGGATGTTTGTGGAGGGAAAAAAGGCACTGGAATGAATGGAATTGTAGCAAAGTCTTTTCAGATCTGTGTTCCCCTCAGTGACATTAGATGAAAACACAGAATCACAAAATGTTAGGGGTTGGGAGAGACCTCAAAAGATTATCCAGTCCAACCCCCCTGCCAGAGCAGGATCACCTAGATTAGGTCACACAGGAACACATCCAGGTGGGATTTGAACGTCTCCAGAGGAGACAATCCTAGCTTCTTATAGGCATTAGGTAATACTAACGTGGAAGTTCATGAGGGCAGGATGGCAAACACATGGAGTTAATTTTTAACCAAAAAATAGGAAGTTCTTCTTCAGAGTAGCTTGTATTTCTGTCCCTGAGGAATAGGATTTGGGGAAGATGCAACATTGCCTTCAATGGGTACCGTTTCATTTCATGAATAGAAATTAAGCAACTATAGAATTAGTAGTGCCGTCATCAATAAAGTAGTACAGGCAATTAAAGCCATCAATACATCTGCACATCTCTGCAGGTCTAGGGATAACTACCACTGTAGCATGCAAAGTAGCCTTTTTTTCCGCGCAGAATGCTGTATCTCTGTGCAATTTCCCAGTCTGCATACTGCATTATATCCTTCAGTACCTCTCACAGCACACTCTGGTGCCATGGATTGTTAAGTGTTGCCTTCAGCTTCAAACAAAAAATATTTAGGTAGCAGGCAAGGTAATACTTTCATATAGCTTTGTTAGCAGTCTAGGAACCATTAGGAAAAAGATCTGCAAGTTATGAGACAAAGTACTTTAAGAGCTTCGAAGTCTCTGGCTTCTACGACCACTTAGTAAACCACAGAGATGAGTGCTTTCAAACTGGTCTGTAAAAATGACCTTTTCTGTTACTAATAAAGACTGTATCTGACACTCAAAAATTAAACCTGTAACTTCAGGATTCTGTTTTTATATGATACAGAGACACTTAGTCCTGTGAGCTCCCAAACTCTTTACAAGAATAGTTTAAAAATCATTATGCGCATTTCATTGCCAGCAAAAGGGACTCTGTGCTGTCAAACCTAAAAACTGAAATCAATTGTTTATTGAAAGAAGCCTCAAGGTAGTGGAAAAAGATAGCAAATTGTCCTCAGGTGGCTCAACTGAAGTGTCTCACATTTCAGCTTAGCTAAATGGCCATATATTGCAGCATTTCAACTGATAGTTGTTTCTCCCAGGAACTGTTTTGGGTACTCTGAAGCTGTTCAGGATTCCAGTTCGTTATTGGAAGATTTTTGATTTATAACTACAAACTATTGTCTGTTTGCACCACAAAAATGAATGATTCTTCTTCAGTGTCTCATGATAAATTCCTTCAGCTGCCAGGTTAGTAGGAAAGTTCTGTATCATGAGAAACACATGCATATTCCTGCTGAGTTAAAAGCTGTCATGGTGATGATGGTTAAGGCATTTACTTTAAAGTTACTTCTGCAAAAGTATTGCATTTATTAGAAAGTATCACCCAAAGTGAAGTGGGTTTTGGTTGCTTCTTTTTTTTCTTTTTTTTGCTTGTTTATTCATTCATTTGTTTTAAAAATTCCAAACCACAAAAAGAAACACACACAGATTTCCTGAAGAGTAGAAAAATGGAAAACAGATCAGGTTATTTTAGTACATGCCACTCTGTTTGCAAACCATGAGGTTACAGTCTATAAACTGAATGTATGGAGCTGCAAGCTGGGTATAGGTAATGAGCTGTTTGTCTTTAACTTGCCTTAGAATTAATTTTTAACTCAGATTGTTCTACAAAATGCAGATCCATTACAACAAACCAATTCACACACACACACACAAGGGAGATACTGCTTTTATTTGGGCCTGGATGCTCATTGGGTTCTCACAGATCAGGCACACCCAAAGCCAGTGCTGTTATATTTGTACACAAATGTGACAAGGTAGCATGCTCCCAGGTACAGTGGCTGGCCTGTAATTTACATATAATTATAATAATTGCTGCATCATCTTCTTCAATCACTGCACCTGTGTGGAGGAAGGGTCTTCACCTGGGCAAGGGTCTCCTTGACCTGTGGATGTGTTTCTCAGTAT
This sequence comes from Laterallus jamaicensis coturniculus, assembly GCA_022605575.1. Taxonomy (NCBI): domain Eukaryota; kingdom Metazoa; phylum Chordata; class Aves; order Gruiformes; family Rallidae; genus Laterallus; species Laterallus jamaicensis. The sequence goes on along the minus strand of JAKCOX010000021.1, from coordinate 3,254,930 downwards.
TATAATGCAGACAGTCCAGTTAGGCTTACTAGGGCTTCAGTTTTCACTGCCAGAGTGGCTGTGTGTGTGGAGATACCTTGCTTAGATGTTCTGAGTGTTCCAGGACAGTCAGTTTACAAGTGTTCCTTTAAGCAATTCCTCTTGATCCACTTCTTCACAAGATCTAAAAACTAGCTACAATCAGTCTTCATTTAAGAGCCACTGTAGTACAGAGCCATGGTTAACTTTTACGTTGTGTGATAGATATTAAGATGGTACAGTGTTTGTTTTGTCAGTGTATTTCTCTTTTCTTCTCAGTCCAGCACCTTGGTGCCTATGTTGTGTCTTCTGCACCTGTACCAGACTGCTCCCAGGTTCCTTCTGGAGGGAGCCAGCTTGGCTCCTGCTCAAGAAAAGTCTGCACAACTCATAAGAATCTTTTCTCTAGTGTCAAGTCCAGACAGACTCTACAAATGTGGTCTATACTGACTTTACCTACCTCTATGTACAACAGTCTTCCAGTGTTATCCCAGAACACTTACACGCAACACACAGTCTCAGCATGTTTTAAAAATACCTCTCTGATGGTTGTGACTAAGCATTCTCTTTGTGTCTGGCACTTGGCAGTGGAAACACACACAAACATGCAGATGGTAAGCATTCTGACTCAGGGCCACCACAGGGTCTTCCCAGAGTCTCCAGGGCAGAGTGAAGATATGGACAATCTACTAGAGTTGAGAGAACAATCCAGGCTGTACCAACCAGCCTCAGTCCAAGAGCTCACTTACTGGTAGGATCTGCAAAGACAGTTTGGATGTAATATAAATCACTCTGTTCTTCTTATGTCTCCTACACTAGCTAAGCCACAGAGTGTGAGGGTGTTTGCATGTGATGTGTATATATATATAAAGTTACTGTGGAGATGTGTGCTCAAGAGCTATGGACAAACTGATGATAATCTGACATTTTGATTTTATTTCTTGCTAAATTACCTTATCTGATCATTTCATTCAGCTTATAAAAAGAAAAATTAAAAATTAATATTATATTTCTTCTGGTTTCTCTTTTCAGTTGCATTTGGGTTTATCTGGGATCTTCCATATGACTTTTGTCATCCAACATAAAACAGTTTTTCCGTTCTGCCTTGCTCATTTCTAAGGTATATGATCACTTTTAATTGTTTTTCAACAGTTTTCCAGCAACTTTCAATTTTTTCTAAACACAACCTAAAATAAATAAGGATGAGTTCTCAATGACTTCAGGAGACAGTTGAGGGTTTGGCCATTTTGTTCTCCATGGCTTGGCTTTAAACTCACAGTTCCTCTGCTATTATTTATTATTTAAGTCCCTCACTGTTTCTGTTAACTCTAAATATTTGGGGGATACAGACCACAAAGAGCAAGTTACTAAAAAACATGCTCATATTGATGCATAGCAAATTACCTGGTTTGCTGTACATGACAAACACTTTTTATAAACCTAGGCTTAAAACATGAATACCAGCCTAAACATCTTATATTGCTGGTGAACTTCTCTTGTTTGTGAAGAAAGTCCCAGAGGTTTTTTGGGTTTTGCTTCTGATCTTCCCTTCTGAGTCTTCTTCAGTCATGTGTGTCAGCTAAACATCTTAACTCTTAGCATTATCATTCTGAGACCTTCAAATTGAATAGAGAAATTAATTTTTCTTCTTTTTAATTTAGTCTTTAAACTGAAGCCATTCCCCTCTCCCATGGAGAGAGAATTTTTAATAATTTGTGGAAATTTCAATCACATTATGAGATAGGAAAGGAAATGGCTGCTCAGTATATATAAACTCCTAAATAAATTGTGGCATGTTCTGAGGCAGCAGTCTGCAAGTATTTCAAGTGTATAAAAAAAAAAAAACAACAAAGAAAGGAGAATCTAACTGCAGATAGAAGATTGAGAAAAGAAAAATACAAGCTGAATAGTTGCAGAATTTTTGTAAATGGGAAGCATTCTAGACTTTGAAGGGAAGAAGAAGCAGCCTCATTGCTGGGGGCTTTAAAAGCAAACCAATGCAGAAAAAAATCTTCAGAAGTGCCTTTTTTTTTTTTGAAAGGCAGATGTATCTCATAACGCTATTTCAATAAGGAGACTCTTTGGAGCAAAATACTCTTTTAGGAGAATAACAAATAGGATTATTTAGTAGTGTTTTCCACATGTAATTTCAGGCTGTGCTGTAAACTGAGTGTTCTAGTGTCCTTTCTGCAGTAGCAATTTCTTTTATTTTGCTCTCACACCCTCCATGGTAATGACGTCTTGCATTTATGTTGGTGTTAGAAATAGCTTTCAAAAAAAGGCATTTTATAAAAAAGTGTCATGTCTGTGTGTGAACACATGGTCAGTAAATGAAGCAGACCCTGCAAGGAAGCAGGTAGATAGCGTGTGAAGGTTTGGTAAATTCAAGACTCTAACAAGTCTTATGACACTTTCACAAGTCGCACATTTTTTTTTACTTTATTTTTTTCCTCAGATAATAGTGTCCATTAGCAAAGAGAGGGGCAAAGAAACTAAGTGGAAAGTTATATAAATGATAGAGACAGTTTAATTATTGCAACTGTCATTTTAATTCAGTCTTTGGACTCCCATGTCTGCCTAGTTACTTCCACTCAGAGCTCCATATCAAAAATGGCACTGAATGATCAATCATCCAAATTCCCCAAGAAAGGCTCAAACTTTTTCTCATGATGTTTCTTTTATAGGCTAGTAAACCAATTCAAAATAGACTGTGACATCTAATGTTATGCTAACCATTACAAATGCTAGTACCTACCTGTAGCATATATGATTTAGCAAATACTTTGCTTGTGAATTAATGTCCTAGTTATCTTTGTACACATATCATGGCTGAAATATTGATGTGTCAAACTGGTAACCCCTGTGTAATATAGATAACTTTTTAGTATATTCCTCCAATTGCCTTAGCCATTGCTATTTCCCATTTATAGCAATGATCCATTTTTTACTGAAAGAAGAGCCTCAAGCATCAGCACGTAACCCATCACAGGGCTGCCAATAAGAAGCAACTCCAGCAAACTCACGACACACCGTTTTTAATGACAAGGGATTTTGTACAGAAGTAGCAGTGTCGGACCCTCATCTGGGCAACATGTTGGGTAATTATATTCTTTTTACATAACATTTCTTGCATTTGGTCAGATACACTAGTCTTAGTTCACTTCCTGTCCTAATCAGCTGTTCAGTGTGATTGCAAGAAATTAAACAGCTGCTGCTTTCTGCCTGCTATATTAAATGGTTGCATTGCATTAGTAGATGCAGTCATACGTTTCAACCACTTTTTCTCTCCAGCTTTCTCTTTCATTGTCTGCTGCATGGAGATTTTTCTCTGAGAACAAGAGGGGGAGGTTCATGTTTCATTTTCTGAAGTGCCAGCCTCCCATAAGTCCAAAATGAAGTCCCTATATTTTCTTCAGTGTACTTTGGCTTCCTATCAAGATGGAAGATTGTGTATAAATGGGAAAGATTAACTTATTATCACATTTCTTTCATCAAGAAAACAAATAGTTATGAGATGGTCTGGGATGTAGTCCTGGCAGCTGACAGGAGGCAGTGTAAGGCAAAGTTCTCCACCTCTCTAAGTTTAAAATTACTTTTTTAGAAAGAAAACTGCAAATTCAGGGGAAAAAAAGTTTAAACTGACTGTTACTTTTCTCATACAAGCTCATACATCAACTGTGATGGAATGGAGCTGGCTTGGTGGAGTGTATCATTAGAATAGTCTCTCACATATACTGCACTCCTCCAGAATGCTCAGCCGATTTTCCACCTGGCACTGGAAAATCACCACGTAGGGAGTGATTACTGAGAAAGAGTGGGAGAAAAGACATAGTGCTGTGCCACTTTTAAATCTGCTAAGCAGACCTGGTTTTTGACAGAGTGGTAGGAAATTACAATAGAAGGCAGTTAAGTAGAATAAAAAATTAAGAAACAAGAAGTGACTGTAAAGAACAGTTTGGATTAAGGAGTATCTGAAAGCTAATATCTGTATTGTCATTCCATCCATTTCACACAAAAGCTATGGAGTACAGACACATTTGTTTTATGTCTGACTGTCTCTAATGAAGATTATAGCTCAAAGTATATTCCATCACAAGTCCTCCAAAGTCAAGACATTGCAGTAAACTTCCTTAGAGGGAATTGTAGGCAAATTCTTTCTACTGTTCACATGCACCCTCTTAATATGAGGGTAGTTAAAAGTAATGATCAAACAGAAGTATGGCTTATATCGAGACAGGTGAACTTGACCAGTCACAGTGCCCTCACCACAATCATCAGTTACAGTTGCCTGTTCTGTGACCAGGCCTAGGACAGCTTTGCTCTGTGTGGAAATAAATTCTCCTCCTTTAAGATCACTCTGGTAAATTATGCTACAAATGACACAGCCTGGTATAGTTACTGTGGCTCTTCAGGGGAAAAACAAAGCCATGTTCACAACAGGGAAATCTGGCTGAAGAATCTGTTACAAGATGTGACTACACATCAGCGCCTGTAGGATGGATAGCATAATAAAGAAGAGAAAGAGGCTACTTCTCAATTCAAATAGAGAAAGTGAATCCCAGAAAGCCTGTTTTAACAAGATCCAATGACTCCCAGACAGAACTGTTATGACTACATTTCTAACTTGCTCTCGCGTTCCACCCAGTCATCAATACCTGTAGTATTTATATGCCTTTGCTGTGGGTAGGAACTGATAACTGGGGAATTCCATGTGGGCTTCAGTCTAAGTCAGGCCTGTTGGAAATTGTCATGTGTGACGTGAAAGCAGTGCTCCAAGTTGGCCTGTTGGAGCACATATTGTCCACAAGCTCCACCTCCTCATCAGTGCTGGCTGATGAAGCCCCACTAAAAGAAAAGAGGTAGAAAAGCAGAGCTGAAAGCAGTAGGAGGAAGTTAGGGACAGAATCACAGGAGCAGATAAAGTGGCTATCAGCACAATTAAAATTTATTTTTAATTTAAGAAAACCCATAATACTGCAGAAGTGAGGAGTTTACTCTCACTTTGTTGCACCTCCTTCATTTATCTGTCCTCAGTAAATAATTTCTTGCAGACTCAAATGAACGGGAACTCCAGGAACAGACCCCTTTTTGCTTTAGCCCTTGAACAGTAAGGCTGGTAGTATGAATTGACAGTCACATCAGGTGATTACTGTGGTAATTCTTTGTAAGAATAAATTGGACCAGTTTTATAGGCCACTGTTTTGGGTTTGCATGACAAGGTTTTGGTAATGGCTGGGGAGGATGGGTGTGTGTGGAGAAGGGGGCTACAGGGGTGGCTTCTGCAAGAAGTTGCTAGAAGCGTCTCCTAGGTCTGACAAAAGCAATACCAGCTGCTGGCCAAGGTGAAGCCAATCAGCTACAGTGGTAGCACCTCTGTGATAACATATTTAAGAAGGAAAAAAACCCAAAGCCCTAGGAGTGGTTCTTGCAGCCAGAGAAATGAGTGAGAAGATATGGGAATCTTTGAAGATACCAACATCAGTGAAGGAATGGGAGGAGGTGCTCCAGGTTCTGGAGAAAAGATTCCCTTGCAGCCTGTGCAGAAGACCATGGTGAAGCAGGCTGTCCCCATTCAGCCCATGGAGAATGAATGGGGAGTAGAAAATCCACTGGCAGCTCATGGAGGACCCCACAGTGGAGCAGCTGGAGGCACTTGAAGGACATTGTGACCCTGTGGGGGGCCTGCCCTGGCAGGACCTACAGCCCATGGAGAGAGGAGCCCATACCAGAGCAGGTTTGCTGGCAGGACTTGTGACCCTATGAGTGACCCATGCTGGAGCAATCTGGGCCTGAAGGTCTGCACCTCATGGAAGGGACCCGTGCTGAGGAAGTTAATGAAGAACTATAGCCCATGGTAAGGATTTGTGTTGGAAAAGTTCTTGGAAGACTGCCCCCTGTGAGAGGGACCCCCCTGTGGAGCAGGGGAATAATGTGAGGAGGCTTTCTCCTGAGGAAGAAGGAACAACAGAGACTATGTGTGATGAACTGACTGCAACCCCCACTGACTGCAACCACCCATCTCCTTGTGCTGCTCAGGAGGAGAAGTTAGAAAATTCAGGAGTAAAGTTGAGCCTGGGAAGAAGGGAGGGGTGGGGCGGGTCAAGGTGCTTTAAGATTTAGTCTTAGTTCTCTTTGCTCTACTCTGCTTTGATTGGATAATAAATTAGATTAATATTTTCTAAATTGTTCTGTTTTGCCCATGATGGTAATTGCTGAATGATCTCCCTCTGTCCTTAGCTTAACCCATGAGCTTTTCATTCACTTTTCTCTCCCCTGTCCAGCTGAGGAGCGGGGGGTGATAGAGCAGCTTTGGTGGGCGCCTGGCCTCCAGCCAGGCTCAACCCACCACAGTCACATCACTTTTTAAAAAATGTAATCCAAACAATGTACTGTTTTATACTGGCATGAAAGCACATTTCTAAAGCCATTAAACCAAAATAGATTTTGGGAAATGGAAGAGAGTCAAACAGGGGTCGGAGACAAAGGATTCTTTCTCCTGTGTTCTCTTTAATTACGAAGCATCAGTATAAAATCTTTTGTAACAAGTTCAATAAGAAAATCTAATGGGATTAGCAATTAGCACCATTGGGGTCCTTTTAAACACTGCATCATGCACACGGTTCCTTTGGGGATCAGAGAAGGAAATCTGAGTTGTTGTTCGTTGTTGGAGTCCCAAGAGGGGAAATTAGCAAGTAACACACACTCATATGCAGCACCAGCACTTCAATGAGTCAGCCTAATAGCCCACTCACTGAGATGACATAATATGCCAGCCAGAGTCTGCTCCTGAAGGAGACATTGTGCGGCTGCTGCTGTTGCTGCTCCTGTCAAAGCAACAGGCAAGGATGAGACAAAGCAGAACAATCAAATATGCACTGCAGTAAGTGGGATGCAAGTTTACATCTTCAACAAAAGTTTTCTAAGACTCCTTCACTTCTCAAGGCTTTATCTAGATAGCCATATGTATCACGTGCAATATCTTATCAGGTTCCAATCCCATATCCTAAAATTAGAAAACAGGAACTTTGGCTTGGAACTTTGGTGGGAACGTGAAACTTTCGATAATCAGATAACAAAGATGCCATTTAGGACTAGGAAAGTTCTACTATTTTTCTGCTTGTCTGAGCAGTACTTAAGAGGAGATGAATCCTCCTGGGTCCCACATTTGGATAGAAGAATTTTTGAAGCAGTAGATTTATTTCACAATTCTTGATTTCTTGAGTGTAAAAATGACCAAATAGGTTTTAGGCATCCAGGATTGTTGTGTTTCAAGGATTGAATACAAGGAAATTCAATGGGATATTCTAGTGTAGAGACCAGAGAAAAAGAGATACAGTTGTGATTCCATCCAATTCCAGGGCTGCCAAGGGCCAGTTTGACAGCTGTGATAGCATCTAATTTGGCAGGAGATTTTTGTAGTGCTGAATTGTGTAACTTCCTGCATGAACAGTGTTCTCACTGTAAAGTTTCCTTGTCCTGACTTGACCCTTTTACCCCCTTTCTTCCCCACCTACAAAAGGAGTTTCTGGACCTTCTGGTTGGTTGTGGTAGGAAGAGAAGACATTGCATGTTTCATATGATCTCAGCCACAAACTGTAGGAAATTGCAGTGTTCTGAATACAGCTGTCATCTGTAATTACACTTAGCAATCTTTGACACCAGTTTCTAGATATAGATTATCCTAAACTTCGAATCAAACACATTCAGGATGGAAGAAATTGTTCCAGTGCAAGTGTTAGTTCTTTAAAATTTCATTTTCATACATGACATTTGATTTTGCTTTTGCTCTAGGATCATGACACATGCTATGAAAACATTTTCTGAAGAAAGATCTATGGAAAGAGGATGGGAAAGTGACAATTCTTCTGAAGCTATGTTTCTCACAGGCATGCATGTTAGAGGCATTTTTCTATATCATAGGCAACGTTGTCTTCATAATTATCTGGTTTTGTTTGCCAACTAAAAACACTGTGGCTGTATCATAACCAAGTGGGATATGAGGAATTAATTAGTGTGGAAAGTGGCTCATGGAAAACAAATGCAGTAATACTGAAATTAAATAAATGAATGCAAATAAAAGAAAATAAAATGTGAGTTAAAACCAGGTATCTCTTGCAGAGGAAGGGTTGTGAATGGGTTCAAGTACTCCCTGATAACTTCTGTGATGACTGCAGATGGTAACAAGGTGACATTTTATGGTTGCTCTCCTGACCTAGACATAATCCAAACATTAAGGAGCTATTCACAGAAATTGTCTTTCTCTTGAGGCTCTCAGCTGTCTCTCTGAATGCTTTGTCCCTTTTACTTTCCTTCACTTTCTGTTCCTATAGGCAAAGATGATGAGTTTTATACCCTCCGATGTTTCTCAGTAGAATGTCAGCCTCAAAATTCAGCTTGAAAGTTTATCTCCCCCCATCTGTCTTCTCTCTTCTGTCTCTGGGTGACATCTGGTGTATTGGCTGAGGTCTTCAGGCAGCTTTGTGGCAGCTCCAGACCAGCCTTGGGCAGCTGGCTAAAGTGATCAAAGGGGACAACTGGGTTGTTTTGTCCCCGCTAAATGTCAATTTCTTCAAGTCACCTTTGGGTTCTGGGAATTTTCAGAGCAGCTTTCTATTTGTGACTCACTTGTACACAGTCCTAATGTTGGGGGAATGAGAGCAGATTTCAAATAAACCTACAGTTTTCTTTAGTTCTAGAGATGTGGTGTCCTTCCCCATTTTCCCATAAACAAATAACTAAGTGAAAGAGACTTTCATCTTGGAAAGAATGCTGCTTCTTTTTAATGACCTGTTCTGTGCTGGAGAGTCAATAAGTGTTTGCCATATTTGGAAAGAAGTGTAAAACTGCCTTTGAAAATGCAAAGAGCATCTTCATCAAAAGAAAATTTATTATACTTTTATGTGGAAGTCTCAGAAAGAAGAATGTATTTAGGTTAATTTTTTGTGATGATGAAGAAGTTCCACTGATCTTGCCAGATCATCTTCATCTTTTATCCCAGTTTACTACAACCTCCTCACCTGCTTGATTCTTTCATGTGTATACTAGTAATGTCTCTCCAATACACAGTTACTAAGATAACTTTTTTAGTCTCTCTGATTAACTGCGTTCCCCCATATCAAATTAATCTTTTTGCTTCTGATTATGAGCTGGTTTGCTCACAAGATCTTTCCCTATTCATCCACTCTGTCTTTTTGGACTAGCACAGCTGCTTTGTCCACGATGTTCAAAAAGCTGCTCCTTACATCTACTGTTTAATCCAGCATTTCATGCACCTTAGTCTATTGCATCCTAATTGATCTCTGTACCTAAAGCTCCTCCACTCTCTGCTCTAACTGGACAAAAGACAGAATGGTGACAGTTGTGGACTAACGCTAAACAGTCCCCAAACAGCCCGAGGGCCAAGCAGCCAGTATTTGCCTTCTGCTGAGACCCTAAATTCCAGAAAAAGGCTTTTTCATGCAGAAAAAGTACAGAAGTGTTCTGCTGACCATGTTATCTAATCTGTCCTAACTGGCATAAGAGACAAGTTTGTTGTCTCTACCAGTTTTCTAGGAGCAAAGCATTTCTGTGCCCAGGGAAATTCTTTTACGGATATGTGACTCAGACTTTTTCAGTGTATCTTTGTCTTCAAAGAAATAGACTGTTTCGAGAAAGACACTTAGTTTATGTCTTACTTATGAACTCAGGATTTTGCCATGGGCAAGTAGGCTTGCATAGTGCAGTGCACCTCTGTTGAGATGTCCTCAGGTTCTGCAGGAATTTGGCCTCTAAGCACAGTGACAGTTACTGTATTGAACTCCAAAACATGCACAACACTTTGGTGTTTATGGACTGCAGTCTTTCACTGCATTTACACCTTAGGGTTTTTTAGCATTTTGAGAACTGGTTAATAGCAGAAAATCCACCAGCTATGGTGCTCAGTTCTATTTGAAATACATTTGTGTTTTAGAGACATCCTGGTCTCACACAGTTGGCTGATTGTAAAGTTTCAACTTTCTACTCATTAACTATGGCTTGAACTGATATTTGTTCCCAAGCATTCTTCATGTAATAACTTAAGTCAGTAACTTTCATCTTGGAGGGTACACACTCAACTGTGCCCAGAACATGTCATCCAGACACCTCACCTTGCAGCCTGGCAGCCCCCAGCATTCCTCAGGACAATTCAGACATCCACTGTACTCCAGAAAGTAGTTATGGATACATGGGCTTTAAGCTCCACTGAATATCACAACCAGAAATGCAGCACATGCCTGTGAGTTGTATTTTTGTCGTTGCTCAAGAGCACAATACAGTATTACTGTGTGCTCAGAGTGTGCACAATCATCAGATGAGACATGACAAACAGATCTGTTGTTCAGCCAGAGGTATTAAGGGAGCCGACAACAGTATACTTCAGGAGAGGCTAAAATCCTTGACTGTTTAAGGTTATCTCTCTGTTAACAATGAAAACTGACCAAAGGAGAGGCTAAACCCTTCACCAGGATCCAGAGGTGGAGGAAAAGAACATTGTTAAATGTAATAAATAAAAACATTAAGTGGGAATAGAAGTGGAGATTCTAACTGAAAAAAAATGAGTTCCTGTAATCAAATTTACTGGTAGTTGAGTTCATCAATGAAAACCAAGATCTGCAGTCTTATTGTCCCTTTTCACACTGATGAAAAGCCAGACCTCTTGCTTCTACAGAGAGAAAACAATATTGCTGTTTAGGGAGCCCTGCTTTTTTTCACTCTTACATGCATGCTCTATTTTTAGAGCAAATTATATACCTTTAGTCAACAGAACAGCACCCAAACCCCATGTTTGCAAATGCAGCTGGAAGGATGTTTTTTTCCTAAGGTGATAAAACCTGAGTGAATCCCAAGGAGCTGGTTGTGCTTCCAGGAACAGGCTGTAGCCTGTTTTCATGCATCGTGCAATAAAAATAAGTCAATGCAGTGGCCAGTTGGGGAAGGAAGAGCAAGGCTTACAAACGTGGTATAATGTGACTTATCAAATAGGACATGTACAAAACAGAGTAATATTTAAAAATGAGATCAGAATAAGGCAATATCTGACACATTTTTATAAACAGTATATTCGGGGGGGGGAAAAAAGCCAGTCGTGTGGGGTTGTTTTTTTCCACAAATTAGTCAGTCATCTCCTGAGAAAGAAAATGGAAACTTCCTTTCATTTCAGGTACTTTCCACATTTATATTACCATAGAAGTTATGATTGTTGCTTTTCCCCTCACAAAGGGTGATTTATGAATATTTCTATCAAGTACTCTTTTTTTTCTACCTGTTCTGGTTACAAGTAGTTGAATTGAAAAAGTGCTTATTGAAGGTCTTTAAGATCTTTTATCAGCTTTTAGCAAATGTACAAACATTTTACCTAAATACTTTGCTAACTGTGTTCTGTGGGCTTTTCTTACATCACTTCCACTGTATTTTAGGTAGATAATTCTTATTATTAGGAAATAGTCTTTAATGATTCCACTTCTAGCTGCCTGGGCAATAGTGGAATAGGAATGGATTGGAGGGCATTTTAGAGTTACCTAAGCATGTATTGCCCCATGTATCCCTTTTAGGAGAACTAAGGGACGCCTACAGTTGTTTGCATGATATGCAGTCTCAGTTTTGACCTCCAGGAATGCTATCTATTTAAAATAATTGCCTGGACAAGGTTCTTACTTGAAATGTTTACAGTCAAATCCCTGTTTAGTTAATTTTATATTTCCTGGCAAAATTCAAGTGAGGTATGGGGTTTCTTGTTGCGTTTTGGTTTTGTTTTTTCCATTGGAAAAAAAACCCAAAACAAACCAAAAACCACATTCTTACAGTATTGCATAAATTACTTCATACATTGATATTCAAAATCTGATTTCATATGTGCCTTTTCTGAAAATCAATTGCTCTGTTGTGCATGGATGGTGTTAAATGGTGTTACTTAAGGGAAATATTTTTTTCTGTAACATTCATGCAGCCTGTTCTCATAGAGCATCATGGTTCCACACAAGAAGTGGGACATATTTCAAACACTTGTTGATTAAACACGTGAGACAGGAAACAGAATGTTGGTTATCTTGCTCCAGGGTTTTTGCCAAATGGGAAAAAGGAGATTTTCATCAGCTCTCGGTACTGGTACGAGTTCACATCATCCTTGTGAGAATCAAGCTGAGCCAAGAAAAAACCACAGATACCTTAGCAGAACTATTTTCGTGCTGAAGGTGGCAGCATTGGATACAGGCACCACCCAGCTCACTGCAGACTAGCTCTAGGTCAGCAAGCATATTAAAGCTCTAGGGTTTTGACTGAAAGAGTAGTGGTGCATATTAGAGAAAAATGTCCGGGCTTGCTTTAAAATGCTGCTAAACTGAGGATCTGACATGGGCTACAGCCTGGCTGTGCTGAACTGTAACAACTTCAGGAGTATTAATAAGGTCAGACCAAAAAGCATGAGAAACTGAAGGATGAGATTCTACAAGATGTAGAGGCAGAACCACTTCCCAAGATGTGAAACGAATTTAATGCATTGTTAATCCTAAATCATACCCATGAACCAAGTAATACTGATTGGTACAAAGGGGCTGCTGGTGGGTAGTTGTATCCAACATGCTTCTGTCTAGATTTATTAGATAGAGTAAAGATTGAGTGGTAAGAGTAATCTCGGGTGTCAGTGACTATTCATGGCTGTCTTGTGACTAAAATATGTCCCGTGGAACCAGAACAAATATGTGAGATGAAATACAGTTTTGCTTCTGACTACACTGCTGGTAAGGTGTCAGAAAAGAACTCTATGGTAAAGGAGGAAATCAAGCCACCTGTAAAGGAATTTGGCAGAGAAAGTATGAATTCTCCTACTGGCACCTTTTGTTGCAATGCATCAGGGTACATCAGTAACTAAGTCCTGTATACGTGCAAATAGGAAACCTGGTTATCTGACACAATGATTCAATGAAACATAATAATGCTGAATAGATCGATGTAGATGTAGCTTGAGACAATTAATATAACTTTAATTCTTTAACTTTAAGAATATATTTGTTTTGGATTTTAGTAGAATATGGCTGTAACTGTGTGAGCTGTTTTGTGAAAACAGCTACAAAACTGAGCCAGTACTGTGCAACAGCCTCGAAGCTAGTGAAGATAGGGGAGTCATAAATAATGTGACCAACAACCAATTAAGAGACAGAGTATATCTTGTTTTCAGTTAAAAGGGATTCCTAACTAGTTTTTGTAGGAATGTATTTTTGAGTTCAGGAATGTGTTTTGGTAACTATGGAGGAACCGTAAAGAGCATGTGCTGAGAGAGAGGAAGATGACCAGCCTTCATCCCTTTAGACCACTGGAAGACCCCCTGAGTGTCACTGAGCATGCTCTCTCTGGGAGGAGCTAATGTAAATTACTTTGTAGAAATAATTTGCATAAACCTGTCTTTTCTTAAAAATTATAATGAATGTGTATAGTTAATCTGCATAAATATGAGAAATTTGGCTTTAATGGGTGCACACACTGAGAGGAACAATGCCCTCTGTGCCCAGCACTGCAATTTAGGATACCTGCTTAATACTCACCAAGGCTAGTGATGAGACATGATTGCGGTTTTCCAAGGCATCAACCTAAATTGTCAAGATTTCCCAAGATTCTTAATGCCACCCAGCAAACAGACACAAAAATTAATCCATCTGTAACATAAAACTGGAGTTTTATGTTACATTTCATTAGGGCCAGGATAATGTCAGCCACTGACATTCCAAAAAAACAAAAAGACAAGAACACTTTCATCCTGGCCTGGATGGCATTTTGGGAAAGTTATTTTCTTTGCAAGAGAAAGCTGAACCTCAGCTGAACCAATTGACTTTTGTGTCACAGACCATCAGCATTGTGAATAAGAACAGTTGTTAGGATGAACTAATTTGTGGTGTGTTTGAAAATGTGATCAAATATGGGTAAGAAATAGATGTGCCAATGTAAAGTAGGGATATTTGCCAGGCTGGTTGAAAATATGCACCCATAAATTCAAGTTTTAGTGTGCTTTGGAGAGAGCTCATAAACATCTGTGCAAAAATCTGCATCTAAACCTCTAAAATTAATCAACATCAGTGGCCAGATTTTCCTACAACAAAAACTCATAATATGTTATGAAATTTCCAGTCAAAAAGATGCATTGCCCTATGTACCCCAAGAGAAACCATTTCATTAGGGTATGGTCCTCAATACCAGTTACGAAAGAGGTGTACAAGCATGACAGGTCTATAAACACAGAAAATCCAAGATGGGATTTTCAAAAACTTAGCAGACTTGATCACTGAAGTTCTGATTTTGTCTCAGAGATTTCAGGATATGTACATTACTTACAGCCAAAGGAGAAACCTACTTTCTTGCCGCAAAACTCTGCTTTTTCTTCAGAAGTTTTATGAAGTCTTTGATGAGACATTACTGTAAAATTTGATGTTACTGTTTCTGGGCAAGGACATTCATGTTCAGGAAATACAGGGGGTTTTCCCTGTCAGTTGTACCTCAACACCTGGTGCAGTAACAAATATTCTTCATCAATATGAAAACTGTATACAGAGAAGGTCTATCAGTCACTCGAGATTTTACATTAAAGATGTTACAATAAAATATCCCCAGCTTTACATTTTTCTTGCATTAATCAACAGCAGATAGGGCAGCTAGTAATGAGCCAGAAGCACTTATGGAAAATGAAGACATTTAGAATTCAATACAGTGAAGATCTAATTTTTTTTTTTAAAGTCTCAAAAAATCACCATGTCTAACCAGATAACTTTGAGGAATAAGAATTACTATCCTCAATACTGTCTTATCTGTCTCAGAAGCAACAGATGCTTCAAAAGTTATTACCTGCTAAGTGGAAAATCACAGACCAGATGGAGCTAATTAATTTGCAATTAAAAAATTGCCACAAACCAAATAATATAATTAATTTTCTGAAAGATATGGTTATACAAAAGATTGGTCTTCTGCTTTTAAGGCATCCAAAACATTCAGAACAGTTGTATAAACTGATGGATACTATAGAGTTGGATAAGCACCTACAAATTCCGTAGCAAACTTGGGTCAGAAATTGCAAATCCAGACAGTAAACTTTCAAAAACTCCAAAACTTCTTGTTAATCTGACAGTCTTTTCATCTCAGGTGAAACCTCTGCTTGGAAAGGAAAAAAAAAAAGGTAAAATTAGTCTTTGCAAAGCTATAAAGTTACAGAATTAATTTTCCAACTTGCAATGTGTATTTCTACAATTTAGGTGAAGCTCTGAACCACAAAGTCACCTAAGCTTCCCTGTGTGACTCTGGTCACTCTTGGTTTAACTCCTCAACGTATTAAAGCAATTTCTTGCTGTAGAAATGCATATTAAATAGCAAAATGATTAGTGAAGAGGACTCAATCTCCCAAAGTTCATTAATAAACCTAAAGCTGTCTTGTGCTTTTAAAGCTGTTTTGTGCTTTTATCATGTGTGCATATATGTACATGTGTGTATGCATGCATACTCAGAAATAAAAGTTTCACGATCAAGCCTTGCTGTGTAACTTTTTATCACCTGGATTTTTGCTCAGTTTGGGTGTTTTTCATAGAGGAAAAAAAAAAAGTCAGTCATGTTTGTGAAGACATGTAAAACCCTGCTAGCTAAACCCCCTGGGGTAGAGAGATAAAAGATTTATTAAACTATTTCTCCTAAAAATGGGGGGCTCAGGACTTTCACCTTACCCTTTATTCAACAACATTATCACTTTCTTAACAAATAACAAAAGGTTTCCAGTCAGCTAATGCACTTCCCACTTCCACAGACGTCTTCTAGAAGGGAGGCAGAGGAACAGACTTGCTACCACTTTTCTCACCACCTCTTTGCTCAGCTGTGGGTGCGTCCCTGCAGTGTGCTCTGAGACTGTGTGGGCACACTGAGTCATGGGGTCACATTGGGGCTCTCTGGGCACTCCTGGGACCTGGGGAAATCAAAACTCTCTGGAGACGGATGACAAGGCACCACTCACAGCAAGTGCATCTAATAGAATGGAGAACATGATGTGAGAGGCTAACTTGGAAACTTCAACTAAACTAGGCTCTTTTTTTGATTAAATCATTTCTGCAGAAATCAGTGGGAGCTGGCATAATGCCCAGATATTGTGCAAAGTGGGTGATCATCTGAACAGCAAAAAAGAAACTAAACCAAAGCCTCCTAAATTAGCAGTAATTCCTGGATTAGGGTCCTGTGTTAGCAAAATTTCCTAAGTGGCGGTCACGCACATGTGTAAAGGCCTACGAACCAGATCTTATGGAATAATGGAGGTCTGGCCATGCAGCTCTCTGCTGTACTTTCTTGCATAAACTTAAGTAACTGCATAGATGGTTTAATTGCTTTCCAGTTCTCTGTTCTAGATGGTGATATGATCAGAGCCATGTAAGTACCTATGCAAGAAACCCTTTGCAACTGCAGCACATAACACTTCCTATTCAAGTATTGCAACTGATTTCACATACCTTCTTTTCATGGCACATGACACCACAGAGTAGACAAGAATTCCCCGTTCTACTCCTTCAGGGATGCTACAGGCTGACTCTACCAAAGGGAAAGATGTCACTCCACTGCCCTGCATCCTTTTAATGTTGTTCTTAAAAAAACCAGTAGATTTAACCCTCACCTAAATCTTCATGTTCTTCAGCATCTTTGAGAATAAGTGGGTGTGAGATTCTGCCTCTAAATCTTGACCGCAGGCTGTGGTCTAACTGCAATCTAAATCTTCTTCCAAAGGGCATTTACAGGGTTGGAAAAAGACCTGACCCAGACAGACATTCATATGCAAAATCATTATTTTGTAGATGTCTTTCCACAGAAGAGGTACTTGGGGGGCTCTTCAGCAGGTCAGTTCACGTAACCTTAACCAATAGGGAAGGAGCGAGAAATAGCTGAAATTCAGGGTACTGGGGACCTTAGAACTAGATGTCTCAAACTAAATTTCCCAGCTCTGAAATGTTTATGTATATTGACTGCTTTTGAAAACGTTGCTGTATCTGAAATCCTCTCCTTCTGACTGATCCTCCACTGAAATAATAGAATATCTGCCACAAAGTAGTATGTTCATATACTCAAATGCATAGAGGGGAATTAGTTACAGTATAACACACACACAAAACAACCTTCTGCAAATTTGCTGAGTACTCTTTATGGCTATTCAGAAGCATTTTTTTAAACTGATGTTTCCAGGAACATTTAAAATGTATTAATTGCTATTTTATTCTTGTAAATCAGGTACTGTAACTATGAATTTTCTTTTTTAAGAAAACAGAAAAACACCACCACAGCAAAGCCTGTTTCCAGGTATTATCCAGTGAATGTAAGGAATAATCACAGATAGAAACTGATGATTAAGTATCAAAAGAAATAGACGTATTGCCATTAACGTTAATCAGATGTGCTCCTTCTCCCACTTTGAGATTTTGATTTTTCCATTTAACCTCCTCAGTATATTCTAAATTAATATGTCAAAAGTGGAATCGATATCTATCATCCAACTATAAAGTTAGCCATGATTCTGTACTACAATGGATCCAAAATTAAGACTGATAATAGCTAGTTGATAGGTGTTCCTAAGAAGAGGACCAAAGGGAACTGTTTAAAGGAACACCTGTAAACTGACTGTCCTGAAACACTCAGAACAAGGTATCTCTCTCTCTACACACACACACACACACACACACACACACCCCCCACACACACACCCCACACACACCCTAGTCTGGCAGTGAAAACTGAAGCCCTAGTAAGCCTAACTGAACTGTCTGCATTATAATACTGAGAAACACACCCCCAGGTCAAGGAGAACCTTCCTCCACAGAGGTGCAGTGATTGAGGATGATGATGTAGCAATTATTATATGTAAATTACAGGCCAGTCACTGTATGTGGGAGAGTGCTATTTTGTCACATTTCTGTACAAATATAATGGCAGCGCTGGCTTTGGGTGTGCCTGATCTGTGAGAACCCACCGAGCACCCGGCCCCCAATAAAAGCAGTTTCCTCCCTGTGTGTGAATTGGCTTGTTGCACACCAGGTAATGGATCTGCTTTTTGGACAACAGAATGAAAGATGATATATTCAGTAAGCAAATGTGAGTAGTACATTCCATCCTACTCTGTTCTCTGGCGTTCCTCTGGCTCAATAATGATGCAACATCTCAGAAACATTGAATGGGCCTATTATTTTCCCTCAAGTACCATTCAACAGGACATATCTAATGATATATACAGGAACCACGGGTAATAATTTTGAAGACAAAGCTGAGACATACCAGTGAAAGTAAAACTTCATAAACAGGCCTGTCAGATTTTAAACTCAGAACCATTACCTCCAAAGAAGTGAAGGATGCACTCCACCAAACAGAGACATTATTTTGAGTACTAAAGGTGTTCTGAGTGTAGGCTGGTCAGACATGACAAGAGCTGAAACACCAAACTGTGACAAAATCAGAACTTTCCTAACACACCTATCTCTGACCTTCAGGAACTCCATTCTGCAAGAAAAAGGGAATATTCTGATCCCAGTCATTTTAGAGGATTTATTTGAGGATTTATCCTCTAACACATCCTCATCCTGCCTTTGAGTGCAGCAGGGAGCTCAACAGTAGAGCAGACTCAACAGACATCTGTACCCACTGTGATGTTTCTGGATTCCAGGACAAGTACTTAATCCCAGTTTTCTAAAAGCTTTTAGGAAATATTTGGACTATGTGTATCCTTTTAAATGCATTTAGAAAAGCCTTGCTATGCTAACCCTAAATCAGTTTTTTCAAGATATCCACTGATGAGATTCTGCATCTCAGCTGAAGTTCACTTATTTCCTCTTTTCATCTTCTAAGTGGCCACTTGCCAAGACTCTTTTGCTGGAATCCAGTGATGTAGTGATAATTAGTTGAGACTGATGAGTTATTTCTTTCACTTCTTTTGCTCAGGACTTCCCAGCTGAAACAACTTTAAACATAAGAGAATGAAATAGGTGAATTATTTCAAGAAGTGGGAAGAGAAAATATATTGCTGAATTTTTTGCTTATGACCTTCCAAAAATTGTAGTAATTTAGTTCCACTAAATGATTACATCACAGGCCATGTCTGCTTACTAATAATTTTGGTAAGAAAATCCTGGAAAGCCAATGACAGAAATAGAACTACATCAAAGAATCAGGGAAATACACGTCAAAAGGGGCCTCTAGAGATCATTTAGTACACTGACAAACCACTTAGAGCAGGAATACTGTCAATATAAAATCAGAGCACCTTTCACAGGATCTCAGAATTTGTGTTCCCACATAGTAATACATCAAAAATGGAAGAAAGGCAAAGGCTAAAGAAAGGGAGGATCCTTTAGCGAGTTTTATTTTTTCCTATTTCGCTGTGCACTGGAGCATCCTTACAGACCTAACTAAAATTTGTAGACAGAGAGGTAGCGTGTGTTAATATTCCTGACAGAGGTGGCAGGAAAATTGGTTTGCTCATTTTTGTGGCTGCCCATCCTTAAATCCCCAAATTATAAATCATAGATACCTACAGTGAACTTATTGGTCTGCACTGTTTTTCCTACCACCATGGGAGTGCATTGTGTTTCTCAAGTTAATACAGACTCAGGGTCAGTGAATCCCAAGTTTTGAGTGTGTGATGAGAAACCTTTTGTTGAAGAAATATGTTTTGCTCTCACTTGCCCAAGGCTGGGCACTTCATTTATAAAATGCAGGTGTTCACTGGCAGACTGCATCTGGATGAGGACTAGAGCATTTTTGATGAGAAAGGGGCAAATATGATCACAGGGAAAATAAGACTTGCTGTGCTGTTCCACTCGATGATCTGGACCTCTCTAGGGTTAAGCCTGAGTTCTAAGTACTCTGACACTTTTGCATTATTGATATTATTAGTCTGGAATTGTCCAAAGATAAGATATTTAACCTAAAGTTTGAAGTGTAAGTTTCTTTTTCTTAACTGGAAAAACAGTCAAATTGGATTTACATTTCAGAAATTGCCAAGAAGAAACACAGAATTGTGGCTAAGTAATAATGCATTTTTTTCCTGACTGGTGCTGATTTCCCTTATGACTCTCCTGACCATGCCAAAATGATGAAATTAATGTCCAGCTTCAGTCTGTAAAAGGTCAGTGCGTCCAGGCAAAGAGCGCCCTAAAGTGAAACTGTTCTAAATTTATTATCAGGCTTCCTGAGCTCACTCGTAATATCTAAGAATGATCCTGAAATCTAAGGCAAACCTGAGCTAAATATTTCCTCCTATATATTTCAGGCTGTCACATATTTATGCCTCTGGATGTTTTGTTCTATTCACGTACCTTTCAACATCTCCACGAGTACCCCAGTTCAGCAGCAGCTTCATAGTGCAGTTGTGTAAGGACATGCCGCCCCAACTAGACTCAAGTCCTTAATTCAGTGATCTTTCCAGTCTCTGCAAAGAGAATCAAGGCCTTCACAGACAATTGAATATCATCTGGGCATAATATATTTTCACACAAATCAGCATTTATTCGTCATCTGGATAGAGAAGCAAAAATGCCATGTTAGTGCCCTGGCAGTCACACAGCACAACTGCACAGTACTTCCCTAAATCTATTTGTCAAGATGCCTGTGTCTGCCTTCCCCCCCCTCTCTGCTTCTCTGCAGTTTCTTTCAAGAGCTGTCTTTCACCTGATTCATCTGATCAGCAGCCAGTAGTTCAGTTATTGTGTAAAGGTGTTTACCTCAGGTTATTGCCTCATTCAGTTCCTGAATAGCCATTTGGCTTTAGGCAAAACCCTTAAATGGAGAACCCAAAGCGATATTTTAGCCCATTCCTCTTCTTAGAAGTTGTCCTCTAGAGCAATTAGCTCTGCTAATTATATGTGGCATCTGCATTCAAACATCACAAAGGATTCTTAAAATCAACAATGACATTCTCAAATGTCAACAACTGCTAAACAGACAATACTTCTTTAATTGGCTTGATTATTTTGTGGCTATAGCCCCAAGAAGCTTTCAGATATTACAATTTCCAGATAATTTGAGGGGTGTTTTTTAGGGACCATATATATGATTTTTTTATATATGTAAAATGGTAAATAAAAAAATATATATCTCATCTGGTGATCAAAAAGAGCTCAAGTTTGACCCAGGGACAGTGTGACCTGCCCTGTTTTTTTTTTTTAGTTCAAATGGAGATAAAGTTTTAAGTGAACTGCACACACTGTATGAAATCACCATGCAAAATTTAACATTTTTTGTAAATAAATACGCTTGCAACGTTCAATCAAGTAGAAAATTTCAGAATTTGACTAATACCATTATGTTTTGCAGTATCCTATAAATTCTTACAGAAGCATAAGAGCAGAATCTTCACTCTTGGCAGCTATAAAAATGATAGTAATAAGGATAATTCTTTACTTGTGGAGAGTGTAGAGTGGACTTTGATAGCATTGCAAAGTTTAATTGGCTAGTTTTGGCATGTGGCCTTGTTGAATTGGAATAAGAAAGAGGTGTTAATGTTCTACAAAGTATTCCTATGATTTTTTTGTTGGAATTTACTATTTATCACCTGCTATGTACATAAAGGCTTTTTCCTACTCCACCTGGTTTTGCCCTGTAATAGTCATCAGCCTCCAAGACTACAATTGTTCATGCAATATTAACACTCATGATTATGCCAAGATGTTTAGAACAAGGAGCCAGGATACACCTGCACACTTGTACACACCAGGGATGAAATACTTGCAGGTCACAGAGGCATTATCCCAAGCATCTGAATGAACTGTGTAAGCAGAACTTGAGGGATTAGCAATACTGGAGAACTTGGCTGCAATTGACTGTATGAATAAAAGGTTAAGTAAAGCCTCCCAGTAATTTTTCTCAACATAATTATTCATGGTACTGCATTTCACATGGTGCAATGCTTTGAGCAAGACTGCTTTTGATTTCAACCTTGATGTAGCTATACATCAAAGCAATTTTTCTTTTAACAGAAGCCACTATGTTTACAGAAGCCACAGAGGTGCTATATAAAGTTACGTATAAATTCTTTTCTTCTACTTGGAGGCAGATGCACTGTTGTCCCAAATCTGAGGTGTCACTTACCCTGTGTGCAATACACCAATACACACGCAGAACAGAGGTGCTTTACTCCACATTTGTGTGGATATGAGTTTCTGACCCAAGTTCTAAACCAGTGGTTATTTATACACTTATATTAACCTATTCATGTTTCAAATACTTATGTATTATTTATCATTATATGATTGGTTAAAAAATATTAATCTCCATGGTAAATTAGTGCACACCCCTATACATTCATTCTTTTGAGTCGGTGGTGTAATAGAGTGTGTGGTTCATGAGTTGTTGGCTGTGGTCTCCTGCTGTTGGAGTTGCCTTTCCTGTAATTTCCTTCTTTGGCAATCTTCTGTGATTCTTTAAGGTGTGTTGGTCTGTAGCATATTGAAAAGCATGGACTCTGATTGTGGTGGATTGAAGACGACTTTAATAACAACTGAGCAAACTTTTATACCCTCTCGGTGGCTGAGGCAGCAGCCTCAATTGAGGTTCCAGGACTTTTCATGAATACAAGAATCACAACATTCCTATACAAAAGGTTGTCCCAGGGGTGTCTTTCTGTCTGCACCTTCCTTAACAGGACAAGGCCTGTTTTTTCTCTTCCTTTCGCAACTCGTCTCCAACAAGCAGAACTGTCTCTTTTCAAGTGCCACATTTTCCCCTTCTGTATTTACATAAAATAAACAAAAGCTTGTTTCAAAACCCCATCTATTAAACCTTCTATACATCTTAACATACACACACATTGGAATGAAAACATAACCATTCTAATACTATCTGCAACAATTCACGGAGACACCTGACATCCCTTCAAAAAACCTCTCCATCACTTTGTCAATACTTTTCAAAAGTTCATCAAAATCTTGACAACTGTGACATTGGTGCAGTCATCATCATGCAGGTGATAACAGTGGTTGCAACACAGAGGGCTTGATCCATCGTGTTGGCACCCATCTTGGGCCAGAGCCTGTGGAAACACAAGCGTACCCTCTGCCCCATGTTATTAGAGGGAAAGGTCCTTCCCTCTGATTTGTTTGTAGATTTTTTATCATCACTAAAGCTTTATTATTGATTTCAAGATGGGTTTGTGACTTAAAATGGCACTGTATAGGGGACCCATCTTCCATCCATCAGTAAACACAGTGTTAGGCATTAGTTATGGGAGTAACAGCCAATTGTGAGGTAGACATAGTGAAAATGAGTTTAAAGATTGTATTATTATGTGTCTTGGAAAATGAATACTTCTCTGCTCTGTATAATCAGCCAATGCACACTGGAAAACAAAAGACTGGTGAGTTAGAAAGGTCAATTGTTTTGTATCAAGGGGTAAATAAATTGTATCTGCCTCTGTACCATGTGAAGCCAACAAACGCTCCCTCCCCTTCTGAATGATCATGGCTATCACTTAAATAGCTGTGGGAACTGGATTCCCCAAATTATGGGGTAAGAAAATCCATTCTAAAGCAATTAATGTGTTTGTATCCTGTGGGAGAGTGAGGAATGCCTGTGACATGATTTTCTCTCCACTGCTGTAGGAACCATCGGTGGTTTATGTGCTATACAAACTGGGCCATCATCTGGTTTGATAGTTTTTGGAACTCCCAATTAATAATGCCACCATTCCGTGACCCAACAGCCGCTCTTTCTGCAGAGGTGGGCTAGCCCACCCTGCCACTACCAGCGTGACTGCTTGTCACAGCACGGCCCCGCCCCGCGCTCCACACCGGGGTTTCCCGCCAAAGGCAACAGCTGCCATTCCTTTCAGGTCTGGATCGACACTGATGTGCCCAATGCCACCCTTCATGGCAGCACAGGCACACATCCGGCTCTCCACCCTGATCTACATGTGCCTTCGGGCAGACTAATATATCAGTTATACTTCTACTTTTTGACAATCACATCCTTTGTTTGGACAAACATTAACTAAGGCAGGGGTTGGGCTGTACAGTGGTCATCTTTAGCAGCAATAGTTAGTCTTGGTTTAAATTACATGCTGCATTTGGTTTTGCTGTAACAGTACCAGCCAGATATTTTAGAGTAGGAAGAAAGACTTCTATTGTTAGTCTGAGAGTAAGCTACATGGGTATTATTGTAATTACAGCAAACATTATTTTTCTCATGTTTTACAGTATGAATCATTGGATGAACAGCCTCACTTCAAGCTGGCTCAGTTAACCAGTGAAAATGGCAGCATATATAGCCTCAGGAACTGTGAACCATATGAAAAAGAGGTATCCCCATTAAACAATGGGATTGGATTTAATTTCGTAAATGCCCGGTGAGGCTACATCCATAACACTGAACATTTCAAACTCATAGAAAGCCAAGAAAATCCAAAAGGCGTGGTATGAGAAACGGTCTTTTAATTTTACTTCAAAAATAATTGCAAATTCTAATTATACTTCTCACTTTTACAAAGTTATAAATCAGATGATCTCAAAAGGCATTGCAGTCCCTGATGAATTTAATCTCATAATGCCCAAGAAATAGAAAGCTTCTTTAAAATAAAATTTCTAGGACTTATCAGAAACTATTAGCTCAGCCAAGCATAAAAGCAGATCTCCTTACCCCTTTGTCTATACTTCAGTCACTGAAAAACTGCCTAACTAATGGCTCTCATCTTCTTATTTTATTTTCTTAATTTTCTCTTCAATGAGATAACTATGGTCTTCTTAACAGGCATCAAAAAACTGTGACCAAACAAAGTCAGCAATTAATTTGCTGGAAAACCAGACCTTCACAGCTAGATCTTACTTTTTCAAGTACATTTAGAAAAGGTTTATGCTCTAATTAAAGTAAGTAACAGTAAATTACAGGAAAATGTAGGCTTCTTTTATTTGTTTAGAAAGCCAAACATAATGAATTTCATCTTTATTTAGTGAAAATCTGCATGCAAGTAGATCTTGGATGACTGCACTGAATTTGATTGCTGGGGATCTTCTATAAATCGTTAACTAAATTTCTCTTTATTTTTCTTTTTTTCCCTTTTCTTCCCTTGCCCTCTTTCCACCTCCCACCCCCTCCATCAGTCCCTTAAGGAAAATGTTCTATCTTACCCTTCCTTTCTGTTTCACTGAGAGAAACAGAAAAGATTACAGCTTTTCTTTTTTTTTTTTATTGTAGGAATAGATCTTCTTTAACACTTCTGTAATTTCTCCCTTGTGTTTCAAATCAGCAGAATTTGAGAGCCATAATGAGAAATAGCAAGGTGAAGTTTAAAGAGAAACGCTTCAGACACAGAACCAGGTGTCTCACTGTCAAAAGCTTTACATTCCTGAGCAGCAGAATGAAAGATGAACCCTGCTAAATTCTGAGTTGCAGTATAGATCCTCTGTAGAAAATGGGAGAGACCCAAGTAAAGAAAATACATAGACAGATCAAGGAGAATTAAAGGATGGGGAAAGTGACTGTGCCTAAAGAGAAATCTTGAGAAATAAATCAGAAGAAAACGAATCTCTGATGGAGGAATAAATGACATTTTTTTCTTTCAAGTTAATTAATAAAGTAATAGGAATAAGTTAAACAGGGTGGGGTGGGGTTTTTTTGCCATTTACAGCTGGAATATGAATACCTTATTCATAATACTGTTAACCTGCTATCTAAATTACCTGAGTAATTGTTATTGCTCTACTGATGAGCTGAGGTTTAGATGGCAGATGTGATTATATGATGTACCCTATTATTTTCATTACATCTTTCATTCTTAGGGGATGATAAAATTTGAAAAAGCATGTAACTAACACATTTTTAAATTTCTTTGGACCTCAGTTGTTTGGGAGCTATCCCTGCAGTTTAGCCTAGCTGTTTGAGTTCTGCAACTTCTGCAAAAATTCCAGGAAGGACAAAACATGTTTAAAAGGGATACCTATTGTAACTGCCAGCCTTTATGTCCAGCAGAATTTTTTCCAGTGTGTTTGTCTCATGATCTTATGTAAATTGTCCATACCACATTAAATAGGAATTAAATGCCATGGTTACAAATTCTGCAGTGTTTTATCTGAAAACTGAAGTCATAATTCAAGGCTGGTGTTATTTTGGTAAACTAGAAAGGGTTTCATGTAATAGGCTGGAAAGAATGCACATGCTTAAGGAGAGCAAATCTTTTTGCTGTGAAATCTGGGCCATTTCTATTGGTATGTATAACAAGGTTTTATTTCTGACAGATGCTAACCGATAGGTTGCCACTTTGGTGTTTGTATCTTAATAACACCAGAAACAATCTGCTGCCTGAACAATTTTCAGTGCAAAAGAACAAAAGTAAACATATTATTTGGATAAAGGTAAAGATAAACACTCAGTATCAACAGAGATCAGCTTATACTCTAATAGCGAAGTTTTAGTAGAATGTGGAATAGTCCCCTGGAGCAGTGGTGGACCTGTATCAGACATTTACTATGTACATGTAGCTTCCTAGCTGACAATATTTCACATTAATCCCATTTCTAGCAGGCCCTTTGCTTCCTACTGCTCCTGAATCGTTGGCTCATTGTTTTCCAGTGCTACCCATTTGCTAATTGCAATTGCCTTCCTAACCCTGTGGCCTTGGCAGGCAGTAAACACCTTTGAAGCCTTCACATATTTCCACTGAAGTGACACTGGAGTAACACCTTGTCAGAGAATGACACACAGGTCTTTGTCCACAATGCTGATATAAATACATACAAGCAAGAGTGATTTATGTTTAAATAAAATTTGTTCTACAACTTGAAGGAACATAAAAGTCTTTCAAAAAGAGAGCTCCCAAATAAGGACTCTAGAAAGATGTTTATAAAATGGGATAAAACAAAAAACCACAACATAATTACTTGGGAAACCAAGTTCCAATCAACTAATTCATGCCACTGCTCCATGCCATTAGTTGAGAGGAGGAAGCAGGGATGGCAACAAAGTGTTTTGCAAAAGGCTTTTAAATGTGTGCGTTTTGCTTTCGGGATATTTCAGCTTTGTGTGGGTCAACAGAATCAGTGCTTTGATCTGATTCTCATTCTCAAAATTATCTTTCAATTTATTAACCATTCAAGCTAACTCACAAGTGTAACTTCTCTGCTTCACTACAGTTGTCATTTTCTCCATGATATGTCTTAGTAGATACTTCAAAGTTTCACTCCCTTGGTTCATACTCAGCTGAAGAAAATGCTCTTTTTTTTTTTTTTCCCTTAGGCCATTATTTGTATTTGTATGTTCATATAAACAAACACAGAGTGTGAAACCAACTGTCATCTGAGTCTAATCATCCCCAATCTGTAAAATATATACAATACTTTATCCACGTCTTCCCAGAATAATAGCTAAATGCTACTCTCTCCATTTCATAAGAGCAGAAGAAATTTGTCAGGTAACAAATCTTGCTAAACCCAGTCCCAATTTCCCTGTTTTCACTACTGAACAGCACTACCTATCTTTTAGCATCAAGTACACAATATCATACTGTTCCCAATTAGTGCTACAGATATGTCATCACTTGTTTTGAATGGGGGAGAAGCGAGTGAGTGGCTGTGTAGTGCTTAGCTGGGGCAAAACCACAACCAATGTATGGATCACTTGGATACATCTTCTTGGTTTCATGACTGCTGGACAGGTGATTTGGCTATCTATGTGTAGGGATAGAAGTACATAGGTATACATGTGTGAACGATAGTGAAATTAGTTTTGTTTCAAAATAATATTGTCCACTACAATATTGCCTATTGAGCTTTGTTACCTTGTTAAAACAGTACTGTTGGAAAAGTGAATTCTACTCAGTGTGCAACAAGGCAATTTACACACAAGCAGGGGAGATACTGCTTTTATTCAGGCCTGGGTGATCAGTGGGTTCCCACAGATCAGGCACACCCAAAGCCAGCACTGCAGTTCCCTTTGGTCCTCTTCTTAGCAACACCTATCAACTAGCTATTATCAGTCTTAATTTTGGATCCATTGTAGTACAGAGCCATGGTTAAATTTTAAGTTGGATGATAGATATCAACACTGCATCACAGTTTCCTACAAATCAATATCTGTCAAAATACAGTAATATAGCTAGGCAGGGCATGACATTAAGATGGAGCGCCGAGCAAAGAAATCTAACCCAATGAATTAAAGTAAATAGTAGTAACAAAGTTATGAGTTCATCACTTATGCATCATCATCATCATCACAAATCTGTTTTCTTTCTCCCCAAGTTGAACTTTCTTCTACTTTCTATTTTCTAATGAGCAGGCACTGTGTCACACACAATCAAGTCACGTTTTGTGGCTGAATGCCAAATACACTTTTTCTTCTAGAACTAGTGTGTAATAGTTAAGATCCTTAAACATTATTATATTAATATAAAAGCTTTCCACTCGCATTAAGGTTTGCTCCTCATTTTTCAAATGCCATTTACAACAATTAATTTGTATCTTGTTCATTTGAAATAATTAATTTGCGATTGAAAATAATCATAATAAAAAGTGGCATAAATTACTCTTCCTCTTTAACAGGTTTACTGTTACATGACCTTTGTCTCAATGGGCTTCAATGTATCATCGATTTTCTATCATTGCATTTTCTAAAATGAGAATGATGATTTGTTTCATATTTCTCATCATCTTATCTTGTGCTATAGCTCTCTGAAATTAAAGGAGTGTCATACTCTGGATCTCTGTACTTATGTATAATGCTGTGGTAGCATATAATTTTTCTCTGCAGCTCGGACTTGTAATGTGTCTCTTACTGAGCTGTAGAGAATTGTTACACAGGTTGGCAGAGCCAACCAAAGATCCAAATCAACTAGATGGTTGTTGACAGAAACAGAGATAGAACAAGGAAAAATAGGCAGCAAGAGGGGACAAATACAAGCACGGAAGAAACATAACATCACCGTATAGGAGTGATTGGGGATTCAGAGTCATTCAATTTCTTATTCAACCATTGATTTGCTGTGTGGATGTCTTAAACTCTGGCTGATGTCTATAAAGTAGAATTTTCCACTTTACAGGAACAGAAATGTGTTTGGGTTGGGGCTTTGACACTATTTCACTTAGGGTTAAACGTACTACCTCGCTTTGCTAACAACTCTACCTTTGAAGAAAAGCCCAAGGACTGATAAACAGCATGTGTTGATAAAAAGTGTCCTTGAAGAAGAGCTGAAAGACTAATGAAGAGGAAACACCCTCCCTCAGAAGGCCTGAGAGCTGGGGTTGCTGGAGTGTCCTGAAATCAACAGAGATCAGTAGTGACTGGGGGAAAGATAAAGGTGGCAGAGGGAGTTCATGACCACCCACACAATTAAAGGACTATACAAATTCCCCCATACACCTGCAAGGAGTATGCATGCTAATTTGAATATGCTTGCCCAAAAGTAGATGATGCAGTAATTGCTGACCAATAAGTGTAAGTTTAGGTGGGCTTTTCTCATCGTGTGACAAGATAAGTATGTTGTAGGTTCTGTGTACCGGGGTGTTAGCCTTGGGGAATTACCACGTATCACCATCTCTGCACAGGCATGGAATAAATCAAATACCTCTGCTCTGTGTGTATATTGGTGTCTGTTAATTTAATACAAAGAAATTATCAAGTTAAACTTGGTATCCTAGAAGGCTGTCAACATGGATTCCTAAAATGCTGCTGAATATATTGATCCTACCCTAGCAACTAAACAAGATTGGTCACTGGATCATCTGTATTTAACAGACAGTTTTTAATATTAAAAGTGTAGAAAACACATCTAATGACACCTATTATTTTTGCAGATACCATAAGCCAAGCTGCACATGAGGGTTTTTTTCAGTCATTTTGGCTTTTCAGCTTTATCTGAAAGAGATCTTATTGTCATGCAAACTTAGTCAATGAGCTGCGACAAACCTCAATTGACTGAGATTTATAATTGTTGCAGTCAACCTTCTAAATTAGCATCTGAGAGGAAAAAGGTTAGCCAGAAGAAGACTGGAAAGAGAGGAATGAAAAAGTTCCTGTTCAAACAGCGGAGGAACACATTACTCAGTCTGTGTTCTTTTCCTCAGGTCTAGTGCATACCACCATCTAGTGGCTCTGAATCTAATATAGATAATGACATCTAACTGAAAAATAATTTGTTTTGAACTTTGAGACTGAAAATTCTCAAATAAAACTTTACAGGAACCATTATCAGTAATGCACCATTTCTTGTGGTGTTACAATCCGTCAGAATTACATGAGAGATTGCAAACTGTCTTGGCCTTGATTAGTACAGAGGTGCCCTGCCAGAATAAAAAGCAAGGAAGGCAGGAGAGAAATAGTCCCTAACTCCATTCTTCTTTCTTCTTGGCACAGAATGCTTAATACTAATCTAAAGAGGGGGAGGACTCCTGCCTTTAATAAACAGGATTGCAGACACATAGCTCTAATATTGTGTGAGTTGTGTAGTCAATTGGAAAGAAATGACTTTGTGACTACCTCAGAAGAATTCTTTTTCAAAACCATTTCTGTGGTATTTAATGGCAGATCTTTCTACTACAGTACACAGCAGTAAGTGAAAACTTATAAGTACTAAAAATTATAATGTAAGGTCTGCAATTATGAACTTCAAAACCCAAAGTAAATGGCAGCTCTTTGGAGTCATGTTTACCAAAACTCCATGCCTGAGCATAATTTAAAGCACATGAGCTGTGTAGACATTGATATTCTTCCATGATCAATAAGGTTTTGTGTAACAGCAATAGATATTTCCCTGTGTAGATGCTGTTCACTGAAGTCTGATCTTGAATTCAACAATGCAAAAGTAATCCCATTAGACTCGATGCTGAACTGTACATCTGGAAAGCATGGGACAGAAAATGGTGACATGAAAAGACTCCTAGACCAGATGCTGTGGTTTTGTTCTATCAGTCAAGTGATAAATTATAATTTCTTCTTGTTAGTTCAGACTACATTTCATACTAGGAATGCCTCATTCAAGAAAGTTGGCTAGAAGAGTGACTGGAGGCATTGTTGCACTGTTCAGTTAAGCTTTCCATACAGTTCAGAAAGAAGAGGTGACCTGACAAGTGAAATTCCCATACAGATCGATAAATAAACCCACAGCAGGAAGGTGGGCAGAACTCTGAACAGTAACTAGGGAATAGAAAATGACGAAAAAGGAAGAGATGAAGAAAAATAAAATTAAGACCATGTGAACTCTGTTCTGTTTATGTGCATATTTGTCAATCATTTAAGGGTTGCTAGGTTGTTCATAGAACCTCCAGAATATGGTGAAGTCACACAAGCTTAATCTGAGACATCTTTATTAATGACTTTGCTCAAAAAAAGAGAACAAAACATTGAAATAAAACCCACAACCTCCTCTATAACAGTATACCTATGCTTTATTTTGTGGAATAACTCTTACCTACAACTATTGCCAGTGGGAACTATAGGTTGTGGCTTGATATATCAGCCTTTATTTCCATTAGTTGTTAATGTTCCCTGTGGTGATAATGGAATCCAAAAAAAGAAGTCAGATGTTCTTGTCTGCTTTAATAGTCAGCTTTTCAGAAAGCAATTTTAGAGGCAATATTCCTTGCAGGATCACACGTAGATTTGTGCAATAAGGGTATTTTCCACCCAAAAAAAAAAACCCCTCTCTTCTGCTTTACATTTTTCTCATTTTTTGCAGCTTCCACATTAGAAACCTTCAAAGATGCTGTTGTGGTTTAACCCAGCTGGTAGCCAGTACAACTACACAGCCATTTGCTCACTCTCCCTCCCAGGGGGATGGGAGAGAGAACTGAAAATGAAAAAAAAAAAAAAAAGTAAAATAAATGGGTTGAGATAAAGACTACTTAGTAAGACAGAAAATGAAAATTATTGTTATAATAATCATCAAAACAGCAAGAAGTGATGAACAGCACAATTTCTCACCATCTAAAGTCAATACTCTGCAAGGACCCCAAGCTGTTCTGCCTCTCAGCTCACTCCCCCTTATATATGGTGTATGACATCATATGGTACGGAATATCCCTTTGGTGGGTTCAAGTCAGTAGTCCCTCCCATCTTCTAGGGTTCCCCTCCCCCCCTTCTTCTTAGCTGGTCTGAATGAGAAGCCCTTTACTGCTTGGCAACAGCTAAATCATCAGGGTGTTATCAACATTCCTCTCATCCCAACTCCCAAACATGGCACTTCACCAGCTCCTAGAAAGAAATTGAACTCTATCCCTGCTGAAACCAGGACAGATGCTCTGAGCAATGCCAGATATCCCACTGGTTACTCATACAAAGCACTATTTACAAGTGGTATTGTGGCATTTTAGCCAATATTCTCTCTTCCTTTCTCAAATTATTTTTGCTTGTTTTAGTATGTGATAGAGATTGTGAAAATATGTTTAGTACCTAAAACTCTTCATATGAATAGTGCCCAAAGTCAGTAATTTAAACTTCTTGAAACTCTTAGAAGTTTCTTACTGTAAGGTTATTGGACAAAAGGAAAAATTAAACTCTGCATATGTAAGAAAGAATAATTATGAAAAGAAATTATTTTATTACTGAATATTATCACTTATGGAAGTAATATTAAGCCTACCTTTTTTAATAGAGAGGCAGTTAGAGGGAAAAATAGAGAGCTAGAGGAATGAAAGGATTATAAAGGGACTAAAAGCGCCGCTTTTTTACCCTATTAATGAAAAAAAATTGAGGTGATCAATAACTAAAGCATCTTCACTGACAGGAAAATACTAGGTATGTCCATGGCATCGTACCAGCATATATATCAGAAATTGCCTACAATTTTAAAGATTACAATTGGAGATATGGCCTGCATCTTTAGCTCTGAGGGTAATCAAGCATTGCAAAACTTTACTTGGGAAAATTGTCGATTCTTCACCTCTTCAGTGAAGTCACAATTTATTGGGCTGCAATCATGAGTGACTGGATGGAACTCAGCTGTCTGCTAGACAGCAGATCTGATTCAGATGATAAAATAATATTTTATTGACCTTCAAATTTCATAAATTATTTTTAATTTTAAGCCCAAAGTATCATAAAGCAAACAAATAATGCAAATCTGATTCTCCAGTGTTACAGTGAATCTCATTATTGAGAATAAGCATGAGAATAATATAGTGAAAAGGGATGGTTTGCTTCTTCTGCTTGTCTCCATATGGTCACAGCTCTGGAGCTTGTCACGGTATCTGTTTCTTCATGACATATAACAGTTCTGCACTTGACCTGGAAATAGTGGGTTTTGCATCAAACCTAATGCACTGAAAGGAGGTGCAGTAGGACCCACAGCTCACAGCTACACCCTGGCAAGGTGGGAGAAGGGAGGGGAAGTGCTGAGCACTTAATGTGTGCCTCCAAAGCATTTGCTTCCAATGATATTGCTTCAGCCTGCATTGTCCCACAAAGCACAAGGAACTCTGCATTTTCATGCCTGGAGCAAAACAATCTCTGTCTTCTACTAACCCATTGATAGAGTCCTGATCTATTGGGTAACTACAGACAATAGAAATTTTTTTCACAACATCTAAACTAAATCTGCACTCTTTCAGTTTTAACCCCTTACTGCTTGCAGTTTTAACCCCTTACTGCTTGTTCTATCACTATATGCCCTTGCAAACAGCTTCATCATAGGCCACCTTCAGGTATTGGGAAGCTGCTATAAGTTGTCTGTGAAGCCTTCTCTTCAGAACAAAACTGTATCATTTAATATCCTTGGCCTGCAGACACTTTCTCAGTCTGCAGACACATCTGCAATGGTTTATTCTCATTGCATTATTCTTGCACGTTACCAGTAGCTTTGGCCTTCAATATGTATATCTTAATTCTTGACACATTTTCTTGTGCCCAGTTTAATAAATGTCCTACTTGTAGTGTGAGATGGTAAAGAAATAAACCTCTCTTACTTTAAAAACTATGAAGACTGCATTGTGTTCTATCCTTTTAATCATTTAGATTTTAACCATACATAAACTGTACTTCCTTGAGCATTGATTTCAGAACAGTTGACTCTTTAAGGAAAAGATCATGCTTAACATTTTACTAGGTTACCCTTATCTTTGTGTCATTAGTCTTAAGTCAAAACATTTTTGCATGTGCTTTTTCACTTTCATAATTTTTTTGCTTCCTTAATTTTCTTTAGAATTGTTCATTTTCCTCTACTTTAAAATTTATTTATTTATTTATTCCTACCTATTTAAGTGGGTATCAACTGTCTCACCAACCTCCTTCTTGTGTGGCTACTTTAGCAACAGCCTAACAGAAGTTTTGGAGTGCAGAATGCTGTGTACAGCTGCAAATGTATGATTGTTTCTGTTTAAGCCCCAGAGAAATCTATTTGTGATGCTCATAAATAGTTATAGGGGGAGGAAAAGGCATTCCTAATTTCATTCCTCAGGAGAGGGGGAGAGACATGATTTATAAAGCTAATCAAATAGAGAAAGATCACCCAATATTAGCATCCAGAATAATAACACAGAGATTGACCAAAGTAATATAAACATCTCAACACACCCTGGGAAAGAAAATCCATTTTTCTGATAACAGTTATTGAAGTCGAGCTATTGCAAAACATAGTTTACAGACTGAATGAGTGACTAGTGCACAGGAGTGAAAAATACCTTAGTTTACAATCTGGAATGGTCGGACGCTGTTTCGGGGCAACTTTTGTTACTCAGCAGGTTGATGGGTATCTATAATACTAGTCTTAATCATGAAAGTCAAGACCTGTTCCTAACCTATTTGCCCTGATAGCCAATTATTTATTCTTCAATGGCTTTTTTTTTTTTTAACTGCTTTGCTGTATTTTAGGAATGAAACATGTTTGGTAAGATCATTTTATTCCCATTCTGCTGTGCATATGTGTCATACAAACATCTATCTAGTGTCTTTTACTCACTTGAAGTAAATTCTTCATAGAATCATAGTATGGTTTGGGTTGAAAGAGGATACTGCTAGGAAGAGGGTAGCCACAGCTTCTCTGGGCAGCCCATTCCAGTGTCTCACCATCCTCACAGTGAAGAATTTCTTCCTAATATCTAATCTAAATCTACCCTCCTTCAGCTGATGTCTGTTACCCCTTGTTCTATCACTAGATACTCTTGTAAAAAATCCCTCTCCATCTTTCCTGTAGGCCCACTTTAGGTGCTGGGAGGATGAAATAAGGTCTCCCTGGAGCCTGGCATTCTCTTCTCCAGGCTGAACAAGCCAAAATCTCTCATCCAGTCCTGGTAGAAAAGCTGCTCCAGCCCTCTTATCATTTTTGTGGCCTTCCTGTGGACTCACTGCAACAACACCGTGTTTTCTTATGTTTGGGACCCCAGAGCTGGACACAGTGCTCCAGGTGGAAACTCATGAGAGCAGAGTAGAAGGGGAGAATGACCTCCCCTGACATGATGGTCACACTTCTTGGTGCAGCCCAGGTTGTGGTTGGCTTTATGGGCAGCAAGCACACACTGCCAAGTCTTCTTGTTCAGCTTGGCTTTACCACAGCAAAGTTAAAGGGACTAGGTCAAGTGAGAGCACTTTTTACATAGATCATAATTTATATTTTTTTAATTCTATGATAATTTCATTAACTCTGTAAATGTCTCAGGCATTTTAAAAAAATACAGAAACGTTAGATGTGAAATAACTTGAACCTGTCATTGACAACTGCACCCATCTCTTCATCATCCACTCACTTTAAAAGCAAAGTATATGGCTAGTTTTGAAATACTTTTGCTTTTGGCCCCAGACACATGCCACAAAGTGAGTCAACCAACACATTAAAATTAAGAAGATTTTGCACTGGCTGCAGAAAATTATTCAAGCAAATATGGTGGCAGTAAAAATGTTTTATCTTTAGTCAGGGCAATGGGGCCATAATTACCAAGCAGCCACCAAAGACTGAATGTACTTTGTGTCCAAGACCTGACTGCTAGTTGCCAAGCCTGCAAGCATCTTGCCAATTTATATTTGATTTTAACTCATTACCAATACCACGAAATACCCCTAAAAATCCTTGGTTTTGATAAGATAAACTCACTTCATCAGCAGCCTGTTTGATATAATGCACTAGAGTTACATGAATCATCCAGATCCAGGCTGAGTTTTTAATCACGCAGCCACTCTGCCTAATCACAAATGATTCCTACGGTTGGATTCAATGTTTTCCCTGCATTTACCACTGGGTTTAGTAAAGCTGCTCAAACAAATGCCATCACAAGGACCCTCATTTAGGAAGCACTTTTGCATTAGTTATCGATGTTTAATTTGAGGAAAAAGAATAATCTCATGTTTCTATAGCAATGAGGACAATTTTGGCTGTTCTACAGAGTGGTAGGGAGGTCCATCACCCCACTGCTTATTTGTGTTGAGCCAGACAAAACTATGTGGGGCAAGTTTTGCAGTGCTTTTCAGCTGCCTACATCCCTTTTCTTTGACTCATTGTATTTGGTCTTGGCTCAAATTTTGCAGTGTCAACTTACAGTTAGTGGCAGTTAAGAATTTTTCAGCTTTCTGGAGCTTTATTGCCAAATTAATATAGTCTTACAATGTCTTAGTATATTTTGGAATTTTACCACAGGTATTTAAAGCAAGTGCAGGCTAGTTTTATATAAAATAACAGTGATTCATACAGAGTATGAGTATGTCTATATAAAGCCATTTATATAAGAATAACCAATTAAATTATTAATGGAACTTTTGGAACAATATAATTTAGTTTTAGCATGGTCTTTTGTTGTTCTAGTTGTTGTCTGGTTACACACAGAAGAACAAGGATAACCCTGTCTTGTCAGGAGTTTAATTATTTTCTCATACATACTTGGTTTTTAAGCTTACCAGAGCAAAGTATTGTGGGCAGCGCAGCTGTCACCATTATCGCTGTAGCTCCAAATACAGTACTCCCCATTTCCATTGTAATGCAATTAATCTTCGGTTTTGCACTAATGGATGAACAAGCATAGTTACTGCAGCATAAAATCTTATATTTCCTGAACAGATGCATAAAGGAAGTTTAAATTAATGGCAAGTGACAAATGTGATAAATGTAGATAACATCTTTAAATACTAACATTCTGCATTGCAGATATTTTCTCAATATTCACATTTTCTAAACCTCTACCGGGTACGTTTTCTCCTTGTAAGGAAGCTGTCTCATAGTAAATGTTTCAGGCACCCAGTAACTCCCCCTGAGGACACCCATGCCCTGCAGGCATGACTGAATTGTGTTGCATTCATCAAGATTGCAGTCCCTGTTTCTCCAGTAAAGCCTATGGAGTCCTCCTTTCATCCCAACTCCATTGCTTTATACTCATGCAGTATTTGCAGTTAAAAACTCATCAGCGAGGTCTTCATCCACCTCTCATTCTGCCTTAAAATTTGTGTGTTACACAGAGATAAAACAGATTTGCGTTTGTTTACACAATTCTTTACAAAATAGGTGAGATTGCAAAGACAACCTTATGCAGTGGTCGATAGCGATGAGAACTTCAACAATGTACTCCTTGTCCTGGACATGACTAACCTAAAATTTCATCTGCAAAATGTCTCATTCACAGAGCACAGACATATTCTAGGATCTTGACACAGGAAAGTTCTCTTCTTCTAAAACACCTCTTATTTCTATGTCATGTAGCTTATGAATTCTTCTCAAGGCGAACAAACGTATTTATACCCTATTTTACTTTTGCAAAACATCTAGAAGCCTTTTAATGAATGCATTTTGCAAGCTATATCCCTTGACAAAACAAGAGTAGTATCTGGTCCATGCAGCTGTGCTAATGCTCTCATAAAACCAGTAATTTTTTGTAGGAATAACAGATTTCAATGTTTTTCATATTGTTCCCTGCAGCTATTCCCATCATCTTTCATTTAGTCTAAGGTAGCCTTTGAGATACCCGTGACCTCAGAGCTTCACGGACATTTAATTCATGTCCCCAGTATCCATTATTGTTTCTCTCACTCTCTTAGCTCCCTTTTGATACTGTATTTCCATGTCATCCTTGTCACTTCCCAGTTCATCTGTCTTCTCTGTCTGTGTTAACCCCTCCATCTTGACCACTACTGTTATCAACTCCTGACAACTCGAGTGTGCGTTAGATTTAGATATCAGCATAATGATACAGTAGGGACTCTAAAAGCACTGCAAATTAGATTTGAAGGAATATATTAAAATGAGCTCTCTCCCTTCATACCAAGGGGGATATTAGGAGAAACTAAGAAAACTGAACATTTACCTGTCCCTGGAAATAAATGGTACAGGCGGCAGAACAAAAGTGCAGACAAATACAAAGGAAGATCAGTGTAGTAGTGTACCAGTAGAATGAATAAGATAAAAACTTAGGTTTAATGTCAGAATGTATTAAGTGTAGAAGCTTGTTAGAAGCGTTCAGGCTTCTACCCTTAAGTAGGAAGGTTTATATACTTGTAAATTTTTATCATGTCTGTTCTCATTATCTGTGGAAATGTACAATTTTTTATTAATTCCTTTTAAGCTCTTAATTTCAATTATATCCTGTGGCAGCAAATTTCATGGATTAATTATGCATCATTTTTTTAAAATTCCTTTTTTCCATCAACTTTATATTTATCTCTTAACAATTTATTGTTTATGACCCCACTACAATTCATGTAATTTCCTAGAAATTGCCTTTTTTGTACTCCAACTCTGTTTTGTTAGGTTTTTTTCTTAAGAGCTGAAAAGCTTTACAGCTTATCTTCTTTATTATTTAAAAAAAACCAGCTGTAAAATAATTAAAATATGTGAGACCACTTTAAAAAAAATTAAAACTTACAGTAGACATAGTAGAATTTAAGCCTGGTCTATG
The DNA here is from genome assembly GCA_022605575.1 of Laterallus jamaicensis coturniculus. Classification (NCBI taxonomy): domain Eukaryota; kingdom Metazoa; phylum Chordata; class Aves; order Gruiformes; family Rallidae; genus Laterallus; species Laterallus jamaicensis. The sequence goes on along the minus strand of JAKCOX010000021.1, from coordinate 3,216,120 downwards.
TAAAAAGTAAAAGTATTTCTTCAACATAGAGTACTAACAGTAATTCTATGTTGGATTTGTGGAATTGTAGACACAGGGAAGTCCCCTGTCTGATAGGCTCAGAGATGATGAGAGACCTGGGAACAGAACCTGATGTGTGATCCCTGTGACAGTGTTGCCCGTTTTCCTTGTATGTGTTGTAGTGCTTTCAGGGTTTTGGTGTTCAAGGAATGGTGGGTGAGATCTTTCAGATGGCAACTATACCTAGAATACAGTGTCAAAAACCTGCAGAGCAGTTATTTTCTCTTTTCGTAGTCTGTCTCCAATTACTAATTATAAGGAATGGTGCTTTATAGGAATTTCCATTTAAATGGGATTTTTCATCATTAAGTTTGTTTTCTTTTTACCTCTACAAATATAAACTTTGTCACTTAAATATTAAAAAAAAACCTGTTCCAAAAAGATTGGAACGAAATAATATTCCTTATGAAGAAGTCTCTTTCACTTTTTCTTAACAAAATGCCATTCAAATTGACATATTTATGTTAAAGGTTTCTTTTTTTAACAAAACCTATTTTCTAGAAGAAGAAGAAAACAGTTTCACCACTTCTAATAAAGATTTTGTGTTTGAGACTTGATAGAAAATTCAATATTTCACAAGGTGAAATAAGATTCAGTTAATTCTAGCTTAGTGGTTGTGCCCTTCAAACCTAATGGGAGGAAATTTGTTCAGTCACAAAATCAGAAGACGATTCAAATGTACTTTAGTGAGTTTGTACATAGATAAGCAGTAACTGCTTTTACAGGCTTGTTTTCTTACCATAAATACACTTTAAGACTCATCTCCAGGATACTGGGCAGTTATTAGTGACAGTACTCCTACCAGCTACAGTGCAACACAGAAGGTTGTTACAGGCTGGGGGGGTCAGGAAACTTATTTCAGATGCAGAGTTTCCCACAGTTCTCAGGTTATGTTACATGACACTCTGAGCATGATATAAAGGAACAAATGTGAAGTATTCATTACTTGGAACTGGGTGAAAGTGACAGCCAGTTATGAACAGACCCTATTGCCACACCTGCATTGAGGGAGAGCTGTGCATTGTGGCCTCTGGTCATCCTACACTGCACCCTTGTGGGCTCTCACATCAGTCCTTGTCAGAGCCCACAGTGACATTTTCTTGCCTAAATGTAAAAACCTTTTCTCTGGGGAGAAAAGGAGGGAATGTCTTAGTGCTGGTGTGGATTTTGGCCTTGGTGATGCCACAGTGTGGTTTTGGGAGACTAGAAGGATAGACTAGCCCATTGGTGAAGATATAGCCAAAGACCGCATTGTTCTTCTACCCAAGTAGCTCTCAGATGACTTTATAGGCCTCAGAGTAGCCAGCACAGGGAAAAAAACCTCATTCAGGGCATTTTTGATGGTGGTGTTGTTACTGGCAATTTCAGAACTTGCTATGAAATCTTACTGTGAACAATACGCTAGGGAAACTTGTGTTTTGCAGTCAATGCAAAAGCTTTATAAGAAGCTTAGCAGCTCAAACTTTCTCTTGGGCTGCCCAGCTGACCATCAGTTCACATGGCTACCAGTGCCTGGCTCTTTCTAACCAATACAAATATGTGTCAGTGCAGAACTTCAGAACTGAAGACCCCACTGCAACAGAGAGGTTGTAAGACCCCCTAGTATCTTGGGAAAGAGCTCTTCTTTCTGAGAGATGGATGGAGGAACTCTTATGTAGTGTGTCCATATTAGCCTTGATTGTCTTTTGTATTCATCAGTCATATGATGATGGCTAAGAAAATAAGTCATTCATGTAAAAAGATGACTGCATTTGACAAGCAAAATCTGTAGTTTATTAATAATTTAAAATTATTTCCATGTTCTGTTACTGATGGAATATTTAATCATTTGTTCAGTCAATACCAGTGTCACATTTATTATTCATTATAGATAAATACTCTGTAGTGCTTCTGGATTGAAATGTGTTACACCAAGATTAAGAGCACCCAGAATTGATTTATTATTTAGAAATCGATTAAACTTTTTTACAGAATTTAATGACTTAAATAACCCTCCAGATTTTTAAAGTTAACAGTAAGTTTTATTTAAAGATTGGTTATATGAACACAAGCAGTTATGAAGAAAAAAGAAACTCTCAGACCTAAGTTCAACAATTAAACTGAGATTGTTCTGCAGAGAAATCAGTAATTTGCCTGCATCACACATCTGCAATGATTTCTTCTGTTTTTAATGTGAAAATACACGATTACATGCTGTCACCTTGCTACCACTTAGTCCAGTCCTCTGAGGAACCAGCAGGAACCCCCTCCACTTCCCCAGTTTTTAGCCCCTTCATGTTGAAATACTTGACTTTTTTGAAGGGACTTGTGCATGATGTGTGGAATTTGTGCTGAACCTCTTCTTAGTCTGCATCCTGAATAAAGGCAAAGATCAGGAAAAGAGAGGTTCATGTCTTCACATCCTGTCAGCGGTAACTGACCACCTGAGGAGTATAAGGAGATGAGCTACTTCTTTCTTCTCTGCCAGTGGACAGTCAGCCTAGCCGCAAAAGGTCTGCTGGCTCTCTCTAAAAGTGTTTTTACTTTTACTCGTAATGGCTAAGTGAAACCAGTTTTGAAAAATGAAAAGTCTTTGATTTTTACAGTTCCCTAATTGCTGGGGCAAACCTGAATGCTGCATGCAGCCTGGATCAGGGAGCTGAATTTACTTGAGAAGAGAATAAGTCATAACCTGAGTGGATCAAATAAAAGCCCTGGTATCTATTGTTTATAACTTCAGGTTAGGGATCTCTGGAGAGACTATGTTCTGCAAAAATTCTGAAAAAATAAAAAGTTCAGTTTATTAGTTTTTAGTAAGTTAGAAAATAACTTGAGGTATTAAAAAAGTCATGTTTTCTGTACTCTTCCTTTTCAAGCCTATTATTCAAGGTTTGGAACAATTTTTCCCTCCCTTCCCAACCTCACTAAAAGAAGCTTTTCTGGTCATTCTTTTCCCAAACATGGGGAGCAGCTTCGAACAGTTCCAACTACCCAAAAATATACATTGTATTGCAAGCTATAGGGGTCATTTACGTGTACACTGTATGCTTTCATTCTGCCTCAAGCAAACTAATTCCTGGAGCACCTCTGTTTTCCCATACTGATTAGTGAACTACATGCAAATATTGGTGTTGGACACGGCACCAGAGAAGTGAGCTTTGATAGCTATCCCCATCATCCTGCTCAGAGGAGGTATAACAATGCAGAAGAGAATAATTCAGGGATACTCTGTCCCCTTCTGACTCATCCATGCTCAAGGAGGGTAGGGAGCACCTATGCATCTCCTGGGTAGGTCTCCTCCCACAAGCAGATCTTCCTTTTTTCCTTGTATTAGACACATTACTGAGATTACCAGCATGTTCTTTCCATGCATGTTTTTTGGGAGGAGTATATTTCTCCACATATTTAAACCATGCTTTATTTCAAGAACAGTTCATGCAAATGTCAAACAGGGCAGTCAGCAAGGATTTACAGTGATCACTGAAAAAGTGTTCCCCAGGTTGGTTGTGCAACAAACAAGGGGTCCTCTGTGTCCAGTACGGAGCTGTTGTAGCAGGGCACCCGCCCTGGCAGGAGTGATGAAGGCTGCTTTGTTTTAGAAGACTTGGTGGAGAAGGAGGCTTGAGGAGAAGAAAGTTTTCTTTTAGAAAGAAATGTAGCCTCTGACTGCATCCTAACAAATTAGACAATTAATAGTGGGTGCCCTGCCATGGGAAGGAGTAGCACCTTCTCATATGTCATAGGAAAGACAAGTGAAAATAAGTCCTACTCTGTAGGTGTCCACAAAGGCTTGTCAAAGGCTTTACCCTGGGACCATTTCCTCATTAAAAGTGAAGGGTAGAGGCAGAGTGTAAATATCACCACTTTTCTGTTGGTTTTACTGAATCAGAACCCTGCTTTTCTTTCAATTCAGATCCCTGGAAAGGGAGGGCTTCTGGGCTGAGCAATGCTGCTGGGTGTTGCTGAGAGACAGCGTGGGATAGAACAGGGTGAAATTTGGGGATGCTAAATGCTATTTAGTGGTGAGCAGAGGATGAAAGTGCTCGTCTAGGGAGGTCTTCAGTGAAGATAAATGTGCTAATTGCTACAAATGCAAAATATCTAGCAGCATATTTCTATACACCTTGTAATTAAGATTACGTTACCTATGCCAATCTCTATAATTAATTTCTTAATGTTATCATTATAGAAACTAAAAGAAAATTGAGTGATTACAATATAATTAACATAAGTAATCACATTAGAAAGACATTTGAATTCTCCAGGATCAAATATTGGATTTAAGAAAAGGGGGTTTGACTCAGTTTTACAATAAATTTTAAAAATAGAACAATGGTAACTCCTAAATGATAAAGCTATTTCTGTGTTCCAAACCAATCTGAAGTGTTCCAAATGTGCTGTTGGTATGGTATACCCAAAATAACAGACTATCTAGGAAGACAGAATGTTGACAATTTGAAGTATGACTTTTAAGTAGTTTTTAGTGTGGAAGACATAACCTGCTAGGAAGAAGGGCGAACAGAAATTTAAATAAATCTTTGGAAATGTAAAGTCGATTGTGTGCTGCACAAAATTCCAGTAGCTTGAAATCTGTGCAGTTATAGAGAACCATGTTAAAAATTGATCACATCAGAAGAAACACTTTCATCTGAAAATTACTTCACTGAGTCTATTTTTGACAGGCTTCATGGATCAAAATCATTGAAAATATAGATAGATATAGATTTTTCAATGGAGTCCACAACCCATATAGGACCTGAAACTTATTTGAACCCTTTTTACATGTTATAGCCGAAAAATATTTCTTTTCTTAATATTGTTTTAAGGACAGGTGCACTTTCTATCATATGTGGTTAATCACTACCAAGAGGACAGAGATTTAGAGCTCTGCACTGTTTGGCATCTATTTTGCCCTTATAGATATTGTAAGGAGCATAATTCCATTAATATTATAAAAAGGATTAAAACTGTATTTTTTGTTTTCTTAGAAATAAGAAAATAAAGCAATGAAACCACCCTTCTCTTACTCTGATGAATTGTTCAGATGTGCTCTTTTCAGTTTGTTGGTGCAGCAGAACCCAGTGTATTATGATTTACACATGTACCTTGCAGTCGCCCAGAATACACGATGGGACTAATTTAGTACTGATCTCAGACATGTATTCTGACTTCACCCAGATCTGTAACCTGCTAGTTCCAGGCAGAGCACTTACACTCCTCACTGTCTCTAGGGAATATTTTTATGGGTTGGAATCTTCATTTTATCTGTTTGTCTGCAAGGTTAACCATTTGTTAATATGCATCATCTCTTTGAATATTAGACTTTTTTACAGAATGTGGAAAATACTTAAGTATATTTAAAGTTTCTTAATAATTTCTTTATAACACAACAAAATTAGAAGGTGACATTGTCATGTTGCAGGTTTCTTTACTGCCACAGTTTCTATATCACATATTACTCAAAGATACAGCATGGGAATGTGTGTGATACAAATGAATTTCTTCTCTGTCTTTAGTAGTAAAAAGCTTCTTTCATTAACTGTGTGGGATTTCCAGTTTGGGGCATGAACACTTTTCTTGTGTGCAACTGTACTGATCCCAGTGCAGTTCAGAATCCTAGAAATGATAGTTTTAAATTCTGTGAGCAAAACACTGAGGCTGCCAGCACTTCCCTCCTATGGAAGAAAGCTAAATGATCAGCGGGAAGTCATAGTATCATAGTATCATAGAATGGCATGGATTGGAAGGGACCCCATGGATCATAGAGCTCCAACCCCCCTGCCACAGGCAGGGACACCAACCTCAGGCCTGGAAGTACAAGGTTTGAGATCCTGATATTTGGTGAGTTTCTTTTACTTGACTTTTCTGGCAAGGAAACTGTACAGTGAAGTGAAGACTAAAGGAAACAGATTGTTGCTGGCTCTTTTCAGCTCTGAGGCAGGGACTTTACGCTCCTAAGGGATGGGGAAACAATTATTTAGATAATCAAACTTGCTGAATGCTTTAGAACCACAAATATTTTATAGTGTTATTATCATGAAAGCTATGATTTAGATTGGCTGTGTAACAGACCTGTCCAAAATAGTCTTCAGGGAGTCCTTTTTGTGACAGATAATGGACAAAATGGACCACAGTCCTCGATGTCCGTCCAGCTGTACTTGTTGGGAATTTTAGAGAAGCCAAAAGATAAAAGAGTATTGAAAATTTCACAATTCTGCTTAAATCAAGCTGCTGCTTTAAGTGCCAAAATCCATCAGAAATTCTTGATTGTTGAATTCAGAAGAATGAAGACCTTTCAAAAAAGCATTTTAAAATCATATGACAAGCTGTTTTTTCCTTTTCTAAATTTTATCACATGCTATTATGGTATAACCAAATTACTGGAAGACTATTCTGCACTAGGGAATAATCAGCTTATAGGGCTTTCTCTCTGATCACGGAAAGGCTTAACTAGGAAAGAGATAATCACATATATAAGGGATCTACACATAATTTCTGGCATCTGAACATTTAAGTTTTTAAACATATAATAATTTAAACATTTGAAGGTCTTCTGGTTTGTGACCACTGCAGCTGGATCGTTGTAGAGTGAACATGTGCTGAGTGACTATTGCCTGCCTGCCTGCCTTTGATAATTGAATTGCTGTGTTGCCTTACATTTAATATGTAGGCCAGTAGTTTCCAAATTGTTGCTTTATTGTTCTTACTTCATGTAAACCTATTCATGTTCTACTGAAGATGTTTCAAAATTAAATATTTATTGGCCCTTGGGCTTGATTCTTCCCCTTCCCATAGGACTGCTTAACATACAGGCAATCATTAATGCAGTCTCTGACTCTTTTGTGTCAGTGGACCAGTCCTGGTAGAGAACATAACTTATGAACAAATACAGATGAAGCTTCTGCAGCAGCTCACGAGTGAAATCATTCAGCCTTGTAGGGACATCACTCAAATGTCAAAATTCTGAGTTTTGTGATAGTGCTGAAGACTTTTACAGAATCACAGAATCACAGAATTGTAGGGGTTGGAAGGGACCTCGAGAGATCATCTGGTCCAACCCCCCTGCCAAAGCAGCTCCCCAGCTCATACTGCACAGATAGTCATCCAGACGAGTCTTGAATATCTCCAGAGATGGAGACTCCACCAGCTTCCTGAGCAGCCTGTCGCAGTGCTCTGTCATCCTCCCTGGGAAAAATTTCCTCTGCATGTTGGTGCGGAACTTCCTGTGCTCCAATTTGCAGCCGTTGCCCCTTGTCCTGTCTCCACTGACCAAAGAAAAGGGGCAGGCCAATTCCCCCTGCACCCCATACTTAAGATATTTATAAACATTGATTAGGTACCCCCTCAGTCTTCTTTTCTCCAGGCTGAACAGCCCCAGCTCTTTCAGCCTTTCCTCATAGGATAGATGTTCCAGGCCCTTAATCATCTTCATAACCCTTCTCTGGACTCTCTCCAGGTGGTCCCTGTCTTTTTTATACCAGGGAGCCCAGAACTGGACACAATACTCCAGGTGGGGCCTGACCAGGGCAGAGAAGAGGCGGAGGATCACCTCCTTTGACCTGCTGGCCACACTCCTCCTGATGTACCCCAGGATCCCATTGGCTCTCTTAGCCACCTGGGCACACTGCTGACTCACAGCCAACCTGTCTTCAACCAGGACCCCCAGGTCCTTCTCCACAGAGCTCTTCTCCAGCAGGTCAGCCCCCAGCTTGTACTGATACATGCAATTGTTCCTCCCCAAATGCAAGACTTTACACTTGCTTTTGTTGAATTTCATCTGTTTCTCCCTGCCCAGGTCACCAGCCTGTCCAGGTCTCACTGGATGGCAGCACAGTGTTCCTGTGTGTCAGCCACTCCTCCCAGCTTTGTATCATCGGCAATTCCCTTCCCAGGGAATATCATGGCTCATCCAGCTCCAGACAGTGCTGGCAAAGGGAAAACTGACTTTCAGCATTTCAGTCATGCCCATCTTCCCACATGGGAGCCATGGGGTGAAATCTCCTTTTAATGGGAAAGTTCTCCACAGAAGTTTGAAAACACTGTGGTGAGATCTGATATCTTTTCAAAGATATCAGAAGTGCAACAGTTGAATGTAGTCATGGGAAATTTACAACAGAAATTTATCTTAACAGAAACTGTATTTCAACAAACCCTAATGTCCCAAACCAGCTCTGGGTACATCCACTTCAGTTGCTATTCACAAGCATTCAGGTGATCTTAGGCATTTGAAATGTCTTGTCCCTGGTTGAATGCTTTCAGTGTGAGACTCTGTGGTAAAATGTTGCCAGTAGCTAGTCTTCCTAAATCCCCACAATAGCTTCAGACTGTGCTAACCTCCATGGGGCTGTGGAGGGATCATCTGTTCATTCAGACTTTTGCATGTGACATGTTAGCTGTGGTGAGGTTTTGTTTATAGTCTTCTGACATAATAGATTGGGTGCTACTCCTGTGTTTATGTTGTTACTGCAGGGGCTTGCAGTTATAAATCTAGGTTCTCTTCCTTTGCAGACAGGTGCTGTCAGTATGATGTTAAATGGAATCTAATTGCAAAATAAATTCACCTAGAGAGACCTTTTTTAATAAATAAAAATATACATTTAGAAAGAAATCTTTGTAAAATGTTATCATTTCACAGATCATCTGCTTACTGCGTGTTACACAATTAAAAAAGGCTATTTAATAGAGGTACTTTGCAGAACTGCATCTGATAAAATATCTGTTGCTGATTTAGAATTATAATATTGCCAGATACTTACTCTTTTGATGATGTATTTAATCTTATTTCCCTTTCCCCTTTCAACAAGTAAAAATCAAGCAGACTCAAGAAGGCTACTTGTAATTTCCAACAGTATGAAGTAAGAATTGGGTCTTTATTGTCCAAAGCATGCACAAGAATGCTACCAAAATTATCTCTGAAAGGCTGCTGTGAATACTAGAGCAGACAAATGCACTCTTAGGAGAATGTACATCTTCGGGAGCACTGGAGGAAATGTTGAGGTACACAAATCGATTCTACTAGGATTCCTAGTTAGGCCACAGAGTTTATTTCCCTACTACTTTACACCTTAAACAATTAAACTCATTTGCAAAGAGCAAGTGGAAAGTAGATATCAAACACAGCTGTTCTACCCCTGGCAAAATCTTGTACATTCTGTGCAGAGGCAGATTACAAATGGCAAAGCAGCAGATAATTTAGCCTACACACTTTGCAAAACTGTTTCAAACTGTATATGAGGAAGATGTTTTCAAAAATCTAGACATAGCTCTAAAATCTCTTCAGCAAACCGATCAGATTTATAGGCAGGATTAAGTATCTGTTTATCTAGTAAGTCTTGATTGAATATTAGTTTTATCACAGTTTTTTACTTATGTATCAGCAACTCAAACACCACCACCACCACCCCCCAAAAAAAACAAACCCAAAGCAAGCCTCAATAAAAGCATCCACATTTGAGCATCAGCTTAGAACTGCAGGTATTAGCATCAGCATGAATGCAGACTCAGGCTTGTGTAGTTATAAATGTAAATCTGTTTGAGACAGAGCAGCTTACAGAAGTTCTGAAATGTCTGCTTGTGACAATGAGAAATTGGTATTTTTAGTCATGTTTGCTATAATTGATATTAGTTCCTGCTCATTCAGGACAAGACACTCTGGATGATTTTAAAAATAGAAACACAAATTAGCTTACCCGTATGTCATGATTCACCCTTTCCAGGTTGCTATTGAAACTGCCCCTGACTGCCTCAAACTGTCAGTCTGCATACTTCTGAGGCTGAGGAGTAACAACATTAACAGCTTAGCAGTAAAAGAACAATAAAATAAAAAATACACCTTCTTGGTTCATCAACAATCTTTTATCTGCCCTGTAGATTATTACCAGAGGTGATTGCCAAGGTTTTCAAAGCTACTGCAAATTTGCATCATGTACATATGTATTAGTGACTGAATGAAAAAGATGGTTAAAAATGTTCTGTTACTCTGTCGCTAATCAAAAAGTACTTCAAGTCATCTCTGGGGCTTTGCTTTCGCATCGTAAACTATTTCTGTAATCCTTGTTATTTCTGGGGTTCTTTTCTCCATCTTTTTAACTTTTTAAAGATCTTCTAAATATGTGAGTATCCAAATAGGTGCGATTTTCTGGTTTTCTTCCCACCAGCCACACACAATCATACTTTATTTGTACCCATTACAACCTATTCAATGATCCAGGTATCTTTATAGCTCACCTGACAGAACTGCATACTGGATGCTCACTTTGAGTTGCCAGCCTGAAATGACCCTTTTATGTTGATCTGATTTTTAAGATGAGTTCCTTCCATGTATTTGCCTGGTTTTGTTGTTTGAATTTTTTTCTGAAATAATACCAAACTTTATGCTACTTTAAGAAAATCTCTTAGATGTTTAACTCAGTAATTCAAGCAATGATCCATAGGAAAACCTATAGATTCTCAGAATCTGCCTTCACCCATTGTCAGACTCATGGTTTCTCCTGTTTTAGTGACACCTGAAGGGATTCCTATGGAGCCACTGGCCACTTCCTGATCATGAAGGCATAGAGGGCATGATCATGAGGGCATGATCCCTGGTGGCTAAGAAAGCCAATGGGATCCTGAGGTGCATCAAGAGGAGTGTGGTCAGCAGGTTGAAGGAGGTGATCCTCCCCCTCTACTCTGCCCTGGTCAGGCCCCACCTGGAGCATTGTGTCCAGTTCTGGGCTCCCTGGTATAAAAAAGATAAGGATGTCCTGGAAAGAGTCCAGAGTAGGCTACAAAGATGATTAAGGGCCTGGAGCATCTTCTGTATAAGGAAAGGCTGGGTGAGCTGGGACTGTTCAGCTTGGAGAAAAGACGACTGAGAGGGGATCTTATTAATGTTTATAAATACTTTAAGTATGGGATGCAGGGGGAAATGACCAGCACCTTTCCAGTGGTCTGTGGAGACAGGACAAGGGGCAATGGCTGCAAGTTAGAGCTTAGGAAGTTCCACACCAAGGTGCGGAAAAGCTTTTACACAGGGAGGGTGACAGCCCTGGGACAGGCTGCCCAGGGGGGTGTGGAGTCTTCATCTCTGGAGATATTCCAGACCCGTCTGGACGCCTCTCTGTGCAATACGAGCTAGGGAGCCTTCTTTGGCAGGGGGTTGGACCCAATGATCTCTCAAGGTCCCTTCCAACCCCTACGATTTGGTGATTCTATGAAAGCTTCTCAAATGATTGTGCGTTCTTCTTTTGCTGTATCCCCATCCAGTAAAATCTAATCCCAATCCATGTCTCTGTGAGTCATATACGATAGCACCATGCCCATAGATGTGTACAACTCATGCTATAAACATTGGTATAGGTATAGGTAAACATTGGTATTAGCATTGCTATAGTTAAACAGGTATGTCAAAATACCTGTGCTATAGTCAAACATTTGGCAATGTTTAATACTTACAGGTATTTTCAGGTATTAATGAACAACTGGCCAGTTCATGTGTGCAACTGTTAACTAACTAGTCTGGCTTCTGATGGAAGAAACTAAATACCCCTGCGATTTGGTGATTCTGTGAAGGATGACCAGAAAAAAAATTAGCATCTCAAACTGCTTCCAGCAATAGGATTCATTGCTAGATCTGGTAGAAAACCAGAAATTCTGCTTGTCTGGAAGTTCTCACATTTTGACAGTAGTATTCATCTTCAACCAAGTGGAAAAGCTGATATTTCAAAATATTTCATAGATAGGCATTTTATTTTTTAAAGATAAAATATCAAATATTTAAGTATCTTGTTTTAGCAGTATGGACATAACACACTTGTTTCAGTAGTGTAGATATATCAGCAAATAATATAAACAAGTGAGAAGTCAGCATATAATGAAAAATTACTGATTTAAATACTGCATTATAACTTTGATTTTTTTAAAGAAAATGTTTTGTAGTGTTGCCAGGATTTGCAAATTCTTGAGAAACACTTTTTTACTTGAAGTAGGATTGTCCAAATATAATACTAGTTTTTGTAGCCTATTTATATAATTTACCTTACAACAGCTGAACAACAAAATTTAATAACTAAAGAATAATTGCCCTCATTCTTGTAATGGATTTTTAAGAGAGATAGGGAAATGCTTTAATATGTTTATTTGAAGAAGTTTTTTTATGGTTTTCATGCTGGAAAATAATTTGCTCATTGATGTTCACCAGATAATTTTGAAAAACAGGTAAATAATAATAGAAAATGTCAATGAAAATTATAAACTGAACTGGTAATGAATTATGGCTTTTCTCTTGTTAAGTGTAGCCAATTCAAAAATTCATGTGATTGTTTAATTATAACTGCTTGTATAAGACATGTTATTCCTCTTCTTTCTTGAATGAGTCAGACTGCCATCCAGCATAATGTATGTGAAATGTTGCCTTTAAAATGTGCTTATGAAAATCTCATTTACATTATCTTTCATACAAAATGTAATTATTCAGGCTTCAGATATCTTTTTCATAATACTTGTGATAGCAAAGCATGAGGAACCGATGCACACAGAATATATATCTGAAGGGATTTCAAATGCAATTAAACTGAAATTTATACTGAGATAACAACAAACATAATGACAGAAAGTTTCCAGGTTTTCAGCTTGTAAATTTTGCAGGTCAGTTTCCATTTGGGTGACAAATTGATGACATACAATCTAGAGACTTTCTAAACATATTTTATTGTTGCCAGGGGTTAGTCCCTGCCAGCAACGAAGCACCACACAGCTACTTGGTCACTCTCCCCTGACAAGATGGAAGAGAGAATTGGAAGGATAAGAGAGAAAAAACATGGGTTGAGATAAAGACAGTTTAATAGGTGAGAGAAAACTTGCATGTGCAAGCAAAGCAAAACAAGGAATTCATTCACCACTTCCATGGGCAGACAGGTGTTTAGCCATCTCCAGGAAAGCAGGGCTCAATAATGCATAACAGTGACTTGGGACAACAAATGTGGATGTCATCTACCTCGACTTTAGCAAAGCTTTCGATACTGTCTCCCACAACATCCTGATAGAGAAGCTGAGGAAACAAGGGATAGACGAGTGGACAGTGAAGTGGGTTGAGAACTGGCTGTCAGACCGGGCTCAGAGGGTCGTGATCAGTGGAGTAGAATCTGAATGGAGGCCTGTGACTAGCGGTGTTCCCCAGGGCTCAGTGTTGGGTCCAGTCCTGTTTAATATCTTCATTGACGACCTTGATGAGGGAATAGCATCCACCCTCGGCAAGTATGCCGATGATACAAAGCTGGGAGGAGTGGCTGACACGCAGGAACACTGCGCTGCTATTCAGCGAGATCTGGACAGGCTGGAGAGCTGGGCAGGGAGAAATCTAATGAAATTCAACAAAAGCAAGTGCAAAGTCTTGCACCTGGGGAGGAATAACCGACTGTATCAGTACAGGCTGGGGGATGACCTGTTGGAGAAGAGCTCTATGGAGAAGGACCTGGGGGTCCTGGTTGATGACAGGTTGGCTATGAGCCAGCAGTGTGCCCTGGTGGCCAAGAGAGCCAATGGGATCCTGGGATGCATCAGGAAGAGTGTGTCCAGCAGGTCAAAGGAGGTGATCCTCCCCCTCTACTCTGCGTTGGTCAGGCCCCACCTGGAATACTGTGTCCAGTTCTGGGCTCCCTGGTATAGAAAAGACAGGGACCTTCTGGAGAGAGTCCAGAGAAGGGCGACAAAGATGATTAGGGGTCTGGAACATCTCCCCTATGAGGAAAGGCTGAGTGAGCTGGGTCTGTTCAGCTTGGAAAAAAGAAGACTTAGGGGGGACCTAATTAGTGTTTACAAGTATCTTAGACATGGGTGGCAGGGGGAATTGGCCAGCCCCTTTTCAGTGGTCAGTGGGGACAGGACTAGGGGCAATGGCTGTAAGCTGGAGCATAGGAAGTTCCGCACCAACATGCGGAAGAACTTTTTCACAGTGAGGGTGACGGAGCAGTGGAATAGGCTGCCCAGGGAGGTGGTGGAGTCTCCTTCTCTGGAGATATTCAAGTCTCGTCTGGACGCCTATCTATGTAATATGAGATAGGGAGCCTGCTTTGGCAGGGGGCTTGGACCCGAAGATCTCTTGAGGTCCCTTCCAACCCCTAAGATTCTGTGATTCTGTGATTCTGTGAAATACCATCAGGACAAAATTCCCTCCATTCCTTTTTTTTCCCCCAGGCTTATATGCTGGGCATGGCATAGATGGTATGGAATAAAGGGTAGATACTGGCCTGGTTTTGGCCTAGAGAGTTGTTGCTAGGCAGTTGTAGTGTTTACACTAAGACATCAGTGTGTTAAGATCTTGCTCATATGAAATCCAAACCACAGTACTTACTGGCTACTTGAAAAAAAATTAACTATGTGAAAGGTGTTTCATTTTCTCACACCCTGTGAGGTGCAGAAGAAACTGGGAGAGCACAGCCAGGACACTGACCCAACTGACCAACAGGGTATTCCCTGCTATATGATGTCATGTTTTGTATATAACTGGGGAGGCTAGCCAGGAGGTGGGATCGCTCCTCAGAAACAGAGTGGGCATCAGGTTTTGGGTTTTTTCCTGTTATATATATTTCTATTGTTTTCTTATAGCATTTAAAACCAGAAAGTGAATCCTTTTTTTCCTCTATTCAAAATGATTAACATCAAACAGGTTCACAGAATCGGACTATCCTTTTGGAAGGTCTCTAGTCAAGCCTCCTGGTCAGAGCAGGATCAACACTGTACAGAAACCAGGTTTCTTAAGGTTTTGTCCATTTGGGTCTTGGAGAGCTCCAAGATGGAGTTGCATTATATCCTCACAGTGAATTCTTTTTTTTTTTTCTCCTTACATCAAGTTAGAATTTCCCTTGTTTCAGTTTGACTCTTCTTCTCCCACTATGAAGAAAATATTGGGCAGTCACAAAATTCAAAAGTGTCAAATTTTCTCCTGGGGTATAGAAAACTCAACACTGAGTGCTCTTTTACTAGATAGATAGATAGATTTTGGCTTGCTGATCTTAACTTTCATCCGTGGTGGTGATACACAAAGATGCATTTTCAGCAAAATGTGAATGCTAAATAAAATGTGTCTATATGTTTGTCAACTGCAGATATATTCCTCATCTAAGGTAAATAACATGAGGAACCTGATGCCATAGGCTGAATACCATACTATCGTTACTGTAGCATGATATATCTGATTGTGGAACAAAAAAAACCCCACCTGTATGACAAGTCCTACATGTGGCAGAGGTCTGGGTTAATGGGAAAGGCCTACCTCAAGTAAAAGCAAAGGTGTTTATTTTTTGTACTGTTCTGTGATGTATCAATAATACTAGAACATTATGACATAAGAGTTGTGCTATGAAAACAGCTGCTTAACAAAATGCAATTCCCTTACATCAAGTAACATGTTGGTCGAATGTTTAAGACAATGTCAACATTTTTAGTTTGAGTAACAAATCTGAATAATGCATTTGGCAACGTAGGAGCATCTATTTGATTTGGTTGGGTGATGTGCTAAAGCTTTCCTTTCCCTTAGACCCACGACATGATGCTGTGGTAAGCCAAAATACCACAGTAGAAAGTTAGTTTTGAGAAAAGCAGAATTTAAACCAGTAAATAATACACATCCAAGCTGGACATAAGTGGTCAGAAAAATGGACACAATTTATATGTCAAAATGAACATTAAGTATTTGGACTACTTGCTTCTGGATCACTTGCTTTCCATGCATGGTCAATGAACGAAGCTGGTCCTTTTACTAGTCCAGCTCAGCAGCTCACCTGTGTTCATCTAAGGCTGCATGGAGGGCAGTCTGGTTGCAGCAAGACAACCCAACCCTTCTTGTCTCTTAGAGTATGAAGTAAGTATTATCTCAGAAATTCTCTTGTTCTGTGTCAGTTTCAGTGTGAGATGTAAGTTATACTTCTGAAATAACTTTTAACGATGGCAGTGTAGGAGGCTCTTTGACATCTTTATCTGGTACCACAATGATACAATGTGTTGCAATTTATGATACAGAATGTGTCATAAATCAACATCCAGGATGCTGGTTAAAATGGAACATTTTTGTCAGAAGATGTCAGGTTGTACCATATTGATTTTTTGTGTACCATGTAAAACAATTTTTGGTTTGTTTTACATTGCATGGACCTGAATTAGAACACACATCAATGCATATTCAGTGAAAACTATTTCTTTGTATTTCACCTTCATAATTACTGATACTTCATTTTAACTGATCAAAAGATCATTGAAATAATCTATTTATAATGGCTAAGTTGCATTAATTTTTTTCTCACTCTCCTATTCAAATAAAATGGCTGAAATGTTCCTGCTCTAATGTTTCTAGTATCATGTTAAAGGTGCTAAAATTAGAGATATTTGAATCACTAAAAGTGAGTGTTTGAGGTTTTTGAGTGGTTGGAGGTTTTTGAGGTTGGAGTTAGAAAAGAAGCCCTTTACAAGTATAATTGTGGTTGTCACTGCTCTCCTGTCTTTCTTGTAATACATTTATGCATAACTCAGTCTGAAATTCTTCAGATTCAGATCTCAACTATGAACTTGGGATGTGTTAATATATGCACCTGTCACTGTCTTGGCATGACTAGCCTTTATAGATGTACTAGTGATCTAATGGTATCTCATAGTTTTGTCTGTGTGGAAATCCAGTCATCTTTACAATGTGTTTGAATCACAGTGGAATTATATTTTTATCTGAGGAGAAGTTCCCATCTAATTTCTTTTAATTCAAGTGAAAAAAATGTCTGGGACTCAATGCAGAAATCAACATCTTAAATGCCACCAATGCAGAACTGGGGTCCCGTTTACAGAGCAAAAGCTCAGTTAAATAAGGGAGAAGGATTCCAATTTCATCCTTACTTGATTTTTTTTCTTACTCTTTCTTATAAGACAACCAATCTTCAAGTAAAAAATGAAAGGAAAAGCTTTATCATCGCATGTATATTCATAAGCAGACCTAAATAATTTAGCAAAAGCTTAATCCTTTTCATTTCTAAATACATTACATTAATCCATTTATATGAGATTATTTCTAGCTCTTCTGTGAGGCAGAACCTCAGTACTTAACTTAGTCATTTCAGTTTAAAAAAAAAAGTGACAAACTTCCATGAATAGCAGCAAATGCAGGGTTTATTCCCATCACAGTTTGCATCCTAGTAGCTTTTGCCTCAGCTTGCAGATGTTTAATACCAGTCCTTAACCTGTGCCAAGGTTGTGTTCAATTTTCACTTATAATAGTGTCAGCTCAAGTTCTGTGCCTCAGGCTTTGCCCTCTGTTCAGTCCCAGGCACCCTCTGGTCTTCGTGGCTTTCCCCTTCACCCAGACTGCCCTTTTAGGAACCACCTAGTTCTGGAGCAGGAGCATATTTACACCCTATAATGCCATTTCAGGAGACTCTTTTTAGATATCTAGCCCCAGGTCGCATACAAGTTTGGTTTCTAATGTCAGACAGCCTATCACAGGAAATTCATACGAAATCCCTTCCAAAGGCAAGGCTAACTGTGAAGTCTCTTCGGAGCCAAGTTTGCCCTTTGCAGACCAGACTCTGTTTTCACACAATGGTAATGAAGCTGAAGCATCCTCACAACAGGGTGCTGTGGGTGCTTAAACATTTACATAGTGTCGAAAAGCAATTAGACAAATTAGAATGGAAGACAGACCCACGAGGGAGTTATTAACTACAGGGATAATACTTTTGGTTCAGGAAATCATTAAGTCGCAAAGCTGGGGAAGTTTATGGGAGGGATACCCCTGTGTGAGCTATGGGCAGGCACTCAGGGCTGTCTCTCCTGGCAGGTTACTGGGCTAGATGAACCTTACTGCTGCAACATATTGACTGGATGCCATAGACACAGCCCTGTAAAGCTTTCTCTAACAGAAAGTCAGGTCTGTGTTTGGCTCAAGTCAATGAGGCACCGGGGACATTCTGTCTAAGGTGATTCCAGGTCTGACAGTGGTGAAAGTACTTGTTGTCTGAGTGTGACTAATCTATGAGGAAAAGGGTGAGACTGAAAATGAATTAAATCTAATTAATAACAAAAGGGCCATAGCTGGCTAATGCTCAGATAGCTGAATAAAACTGCTGGAAGGCTGCAGCCTGTTCTTAAGAGCTTTACAGAACAATTGATTCTCAATCAGTTTTATTTTCTTTGTCAGTCACATAAAGAGAAAATAAAATTTGGTAACTGATAAAACTTTCTGGGATTTATCTTGTCTCTTCTAACAATGGCAAAATGTGAAAGCAGGCTGAATGGATATAGGAAAATACTCATGTTAAGATATCTGTCTCATAATAAATGAATTAATTTGTACTTAGGTTCACTGCGTCAGCTCAATTTCTGTAGCTCCTTTCCTCCAAATGTGTATTCCCAAAGTGCCATTCAGATTTACTCAATGGATATATGAACTACATACAGAAAATACTGGCATTTCTTTAACAGTACAAAGCAACTCAACCACAATCTGCAGGGCAGGAAGCGGCTTGTTAATGTTCATTGTTCACATGTAGATAGCATCTCCACTGAACTGGAAGCTTTCTGCACAAAGGTTCTTGGCAGTGACACTGAGTTACATCAGTTACATCAGCAGCTACTTCTGCCCACAGTCCCAAAAGTCTCTGATGAGAGTACAGGTGTTACTGATGCAAAATTTAAGGAATGTTTAGAAGATTCCCAAGTGATTGGGAAAACAATTACCAAGACTATGAGTCTGCATGCTTAAGGGCATTTAAATTGCCACCAAATAGCTCAGGAAAGATTTATCTATGTTATGTTACAAGGCTACTCCAGTTACGTTTTCTTCTGTTTTCCAGTGAAGCATCAGATAAAGGACAAGCTGTGTGCCTGAACAGCCAAATAATTCATTTCACAGAGGCGTTTGCTTACAGAGTTCATGCATTATGTGTACATAGGGTATTCACATGGACTTATGTCTAAATTAATTTTTCTTTCTATAGGTATGCAAACCTGATAAACAATTGTAAAAATACATAGAACTACAATCTGAAATTATCATCAGTAGCTATTTATGCTGCATATTTTATTAAATCTCTTTGGGTCTTTTTCTAGTGTTGGTGTAGCTACAAGTGTCATAAAAGGAGGCTCTAGGCCTGGTTATCCATGAAACAAATTTCATGTCAGGATGGGAAAAGGTTTCATCCATTTAACCATGTAACTCAACAGGGAAACTGAAGAACAAGGGGTAGACCTGTGAGTTAAAATTCTGTATCATATTTCATTTATTCCATTGCTGTTAGCATGACGACAGTTAGGGATCCTAAAATTAAGATGGTTTGTGCACTTGATTTTAAAGGATGGAAAATATTCTATTTAATTCCACCAAAGAAAAATACATTTCAAAATTTTAATGTTCCGTTATTAAACTCTTTCATTAAAAAGATCCTATTTCTTTAAAGATTATTGTGGAAGATAATGCGTTTTATTACAATTCTAATACTATTTTGAACTGCTGTATGAACACTGGCATAATTGCATTTGTTTCGCTAGAGAAAATATTACATTTGCTAGACTCTTTATAGCAAGAAACAGGTATTACCAATATTTGCATACTGTACTCCACTAATTGCTCTTGGTTGATAGCTGCTCCCATTTACCGTAGAGATGATGTGCTGAAAGACAGGGAGCACTGATCCATTGTAAAGATACTGCTTGCACTCCAGACTTTACACTCTGTCTCATTACACTTATCCTAAACTGGTTTTTTTCTTATTTTTCTGATGACTGAGATAGAAAGCTCTAAGGAGACTAGAGATCGTTTGGTTTTGCTGAGCATCAGTTGTCCTCCAGGCTGGTGGAGTCTGGATAATTAGAGAGCTGTTTTGGATTATTAAGAACATCTTTGAATTCAATGCAGCATAGTGTTGCCCTGTCTCAAAAGGTAAAACCCATCCTTGGACTTGAAAACCAAGTGAAGGCAGTGAACCTCTGGGAAAAGTGTCTTTCTTTCTGCAATTTAGTACAGCATTGAGTGGGGGTTTTTTTGAAAGGTGAAATAACACTACTTAATTGTAATAAACAAAACCACGTACCCAAATCTTAATTTCATCCAACTAAAAACTGTGAAATTGCCTATTTCCTTGAAGATTATGTGAAGAATAATGAGTTTCAGAGCAATTCTATATGCATGGTTTAAGTTAGAAGTACTGAGAGGGAGGAAACTGTATTATTTCATCACTTCTTGCCAAATGGAAACAGATAGGCCAGATGTCAATGAAAGTGAAAGCTGTTCAAATTTTTAAATCCTCAGAGGCTGTTTGCTTATTGTCTTTGTCAGATCTGTTCAGTATATCCACTGCATCAAATTCTGGCAGTCTATCTTCCTCCAGCTCCAGCCACATCTAAGTATTACTAAAGTATAACAATGTTTAAAATACTCAGAGGTGGGAGGTTGAAACTAGGCAGCTAAGTTTAGGCAATACAGCTGCCTGTATGCTGCCTTTGGAAATGGTTTCCAAACTCAGTTCAGAGTATCATGTGTTGTGTGTGTCCATGCGGTAGATTTAGTGTCACTTTTGTTTGCATTGTGCCTGAGGAGAAACAAATTTGGACAAACTGGATGGCTTGCCTTTTGGGGCCTGCTAAAAGGAGTTTTCTAGCTCATACACAGGGCCCTACCTCTCAGCATTATAAGAAGAAATAGCTACTTGAACACCCACAAGTGTATTAATAAGAGGTGCTTCCTGGCGATGTTCCTGCACAATCAGGAAGGTGCTTTATAGTGGGAAGCCACAGATACCAAGAGGTGCAAAGCTACAGCTGCAAGGAAGGGAAGGGAGCTGCTGTATCTCCCACCTACAGTATTTATTCTGACTCACATGAAGGTTGTCCTGGTTTCAGCTGAGGTAGAGTTCATTTTCTTTCTAGTAGCCAGTATAGTGCTGTGTTTTGGAATGAATATGAAAATAATATTATGTTGTTATAAAACTGATGCTTTAGTTGTTGATAGGTAGTTGTAGTGTTTACACCAAGTGAAGGGCTTTTCATTCTTCTCATGCCCTGTGAGGTGCACGAGAAGGTGGGAGAGCACAGCCAGGACAGCTGACCCAACTGGGATATTCCATACCATATAATGTCGTGCTCCATAGATAACTGGAGAAGCCAGCCGGGAGATGGGGTCACTGCTTGGAAACAGGCCAGGCATCTTTTTATATTTTTTTCTTTTGTAATCCTCTTAAACTGTCTTTATCTCAACCTATGAGGTGTTTTTCTATCCCATTCCTTAGTGGGGGTAGGATGAGTGAGGAGCTGTGTGGTGCTTGGTTACCAGCTGGAGTTAAACCATGACAAAGTGAACAGAGCCACTACTGTGATGATTTTATAGGACAGAGACAAAAGCCACTGATGGGATCATATTAACTCTGTACACCTGGCATTCTAGTAATGGATACAGGCTTTAGGGAGGTAAAATATAACTTTCACTACATTGTTGGCATTTGTTGGCATCCACTTACCATTGTGATGCCTTTATCCATTGTGATAGATTAATCATTCAGACCTGCTTTATACCCTTGTGAGGACTTGGCTTTCTCTTTTCTCAAGTAATCCAGCCTCATGGCAGAGAAGTTATCCAGGAAAATGTTGGGATGATTTCAGGTGCCAAATGCTCAGTGAGCAGATTGGCATATTAAGGAGATAGGAATGTAGAGAGGGACACAAACATACAGAGCTCTCCAGTGTGATACTGTGGGATGCTAGGCTTATCCTCTTGTAGTCATATAATGGGAGTGAATGGTAAAATTAGTTACTTAGAAGGGACAGTGGCAGGATAACTTACAGTTTAGGTGCCAGCAGATTGGAACAAACTGAGGCATTTCTGTTTGCTTGTTTGTTTCAGAATTGCTAGAAGATACATTTGTTCCTTATGATTTGTGCTCTGAGTGATGCAAATTACCTGAAGCTAACGGAGCTACCTGATGCATACCAAAGGCTGGGTGTGCCTAGAGGCTATGGAATATACACATATACTTGTGTTTTTATCAGTCACTCTGAGTTAGGTCTCACATGTCAAACATCATAAACAGAATTCCATGTGCTGTGGTTATCTCTATCCCTCTTACAGGTAGCCTCTGTCTGGCAGAGGTATATCTAATGATATTAAGAATACTGAGAGTCAGCATTTTTTATGAGCTTTGTTGGCTTTGTGTGACTGCATCAGAGATGGAGGGTACTGTGTATTGGATCTTCTACAACTGTATATTGACCTGGCATTTTGAGAAGCTATGGGAATGGCCATGGCTACCTTCCAGTCCCCACTGAAAGTGTCCCTGATGGTTTGTATTCCCAGTCTGGGAATGTGTCTCAGTTGAATGCTAAAGAGTCAAAAGCCTTATGAAATGAGATGAGATATTACATACTCTCTGAAAGACCTCCTGACAAGGAGTAATTTTGCAGGGAATGTCTAAAGGATTTGGGACAACTTGAATTCAAAGGATGGTACTCTTCAAAGTAGGAACAGTCTATTGTACTGGGTTTTATCTCTTTTTCACCAGAAATGCTTTTGTTCCAAGCAAAAAAATATTTTCTTTAGGGCAGCCACTGATTACTATTGCAGTCCTGAAGGGAACAGGTTTGCAGGGCACAATCAGACCTGCCGTGCTAGATAAGAACAGCATCACAGGGCAACAACCCAACTACATACCCAAGGAAGGAAGAAATTGTGATTAAATCCCCGATACAAGTGTTAGCTAGAAACTCCATCAAAAACTTAGGTGAGGTTTTGTTAGAGAGACTAGGAGGGAGACAAAGCTGTGTGTTGCCTGCTAACTGATCCGTAGTTTAAAGGACAAACTGCTTCCACTCCATATATTTAATTTTTCTTCCACTTAAAGGAAAGCATATACTCTTTTCTCTTTCTCTCATTCTCTTAGACACTCACTTCAGCATGCAAAAAGTTAGAAGCCTCATCTGGGTGTTGGGAACTTAATAGGTGTTACCATATGTGACAATTGTCTTTTATCACTATGAAGTCTTGAACTAACTTGAAGAATAGCAGGAGTGCTGAAAAGGAATGGGGAGCCAATTTACCTTTCAGGGTCCCTGGAGGGACCCCTGCTGAAAACATTAAGAGCTGGCTGACTTTTCAGGCTGTGCAGTGTCATGTGCATGTAGGTGTTTAAGGTTCTTCAGGAGACCAGATACAGAAACAAGGATTTCTTTAGGTGTTCAAATGGGTATTACCTGGCTATCAAAAATGAAATAGTTTCTTTGTATTAGAGGATACAGGATGTCTTGATACCTAAGAAGCATTAAAAGGC
Organism: Laterallus jamaicensis coturniculus; assembly: GCA_022605575.1. Lineage (NCBI taxonomy): Eukaryota > Metazoa > Chordata > Aves > Gruiformes > Rallidae > Laterallus > Laterallus jamaicensis. The sequence goes on along the minus strand of JAKCOX010000021.1, from coordinate 3,192,808 downwards.
ATGACACATTTTCTATTGTAGCCATCTGATTTCAAGTCCTTGGGTCACAGGGAATGTGAATATGATGTTTTTAATCTTGTCACAGGTCAGGACTTGAATGCATTAACCCAGGAGTGTTTAGGAGACCTTATGTGAGAGCACGTGGTTCATGATTGCTGAAACACAGATATTGCATCACATACTGTGTTTAGAATAATTTTTGTGCTTATTCGGGGAGTGGGAAAGAAACAGTGGAAATGCTGCCACGGTATTTCATATTCAGAATTAATTCATGGCATAGAGAATGTAACTGTGATTGAGCAAAAAGCAAAGATGAGAATAGGAGAAATGTTTACCTAAAAAATTAAGAGCATTTAATTTCTCTTGAACATGAAAGCAATGCAGTTATTAGAGAGCTGGAATCAGGGACACGCTTTTCTGATCAAAACCGTTAAATAACTTAGAGAACCTCTCTGAATAATTCTTTTTGGAAGCCTTTGGCACCGGTCCCACTTTTTGCTGGGAGAAGATTTTGGTAATTTAAAACCTAAATAGCAATGCTTGAGAAAGGGGTTAGAAGAAGAACACTTTGAGGTATACTGGGCCTGAGAGGAAGTCAGGGAGGACTGTTGGAGGACTAATGACTTTGAAAGGAAGGGAATATGAAAGCAATGGATATTATGATTCATTTGGGGCAAAGACTCTAGTCTAAGACTAGGAAGTTTATATATGATATGATAGAATTTTAATTTGAGAAGGAACAAAGAAAAAGCCTGGAAGCATGCTGTCAGGGTAAAATGCATACATGGATAAAGCACTTGTGCATAACTCAGTAGAGCGAGGTGACTCTTCAGTACTCACAAGCGATGAATTTCTGCCAGTAATTTTAAAATGCTTATTTTCCCTTCATAGCATACATACACGCCAGGCCCTCAGCTCTGTGCATACTCGCCCAAATTTATCACACTTTTCTTTCAGCTAAGCCCGTTTATATATATATGGAAAAATGCAAATGCCGGAATTTTATGCTCCTGGCCTGAATTTTTATTCTAAGCAACACTTTCCTCCCCCTTGGCAGCACACCGCACTAGCCTTTATATGCAAATATCTCGCCACGATGTAGCTTCTTTCCCCCTCTGCTGGGAATGTGCAGAACTGCGGGTGTTAGGGGAATTTTCCTAGCAGATGCTTCTCAGCTCACCTGTCCTGGAAACTTACCTTTTTCCTTCTGCGGAGCCCCTGTCTTTTTCTTAGCTGTGCTTATTCTGTATCTCCACCGTTATAAAGATGCTTTGAAAACCCATGACACCAGATTTAAAAAGGGCTATGGTCTGTAACAAGGATGGAACAATTGTATTTCTATTGTTATCCCTACAGAAGGTAGTAAAGAAGTCCTCCTTTCCTAATTGATAAATTCAATAGAAAACATTGCTGACGTTTTCATTGTAACAAAACAAGTCAGCAGCAAGGTCAAGCCCAACATCTCCTATCTTATCCTTTCGTTATTCATTAGCAGTTTTCTTTTGAGATCATTCCACGGGGTATTCACCCTCTCTTAAGTTAAAGTGAAGATGTCACTGACCTGAAGCTGAACAACAATCATATTCAAGCTAACTGGCTTCCAACAACTGTCCTAACTGAAGCGAATCACCTCAGAGGAGGCTTTTCCTGCATTCACAGTCCCCAGACCTTTTGTTTGAGTCCTAAATCTTGCACTGAGCCACAGGAACAGCTCTTTCTCAGTCTTGTTTTATAGAGATTGACAAGTGCCTGAGTATTACAAGAGGTCAAACGAGGTAGTATCTTTTCAATAAGAACTTATGCAAGTTCTGGTAGCCACCTAAGGTGGTTGTAGATACTTCAAATAGATAGGAACTAGACATCTTTTGGTCTCATGAGTGATAGTAACATGAAAAAACACTACTAGGCTTTTTCAGTATGAGTCCTTTTTACCATCTCTAATTATAAGATGATACTCTTTACCTTTCAAAAGACTGGCAGAAATGTATGTATTTGGCTATAGTAATTGTACAAATGGATCTATTTTTAAAACACAGCTTTTTTTTAATTTTATAAGTTTTCATAAAGGAATACAATAAAAGAAATGTGATAAGACCCAATTAAAGGTTGCAAATAATTAAACAGTTTCCTAAAAAGAACAGATAAGGATCTGTTCTTACTTTCTGACAATGAAGATTTTAGAGTTAGGAACATCAAAAACACTTCTTCAGCTGCAGATTATACAAAATAATACCACAGCAATAGCATTTGGGGTTGTATATAATTTTTAGAGGACCTATATTCCTTAATAGTTTAAAATTATAAGTAATATGAAAGAAGCATTTCCATACAAAATCAAGTTTATATTACTGTATTAGGTAGAGGTTATGCTGATGTTAATGTCTACTTCATTCTTGAATTTTCAAAGTATTTTAGCTTGTCTGTGTCTGGAAGTAAGCATTTTCATTTTAAGTGAAACTGAAGTTAAAAATTTCATATTTTTTCTCTGAAAACTGGACCAGAGTCTTGACAATGAAAAATGATCCATGGGTGACCTATTAACACTGTAGACTTGTAAAAATCAGTGACAGTAACATCTTTCCTACTCATTTGCCTTTTCAATGTTACAAACTCACAACATAATTTTGAGGAAAATTTTTGTTTTATCCCAGAAATGTTTGTCTGCCTTTTCCTGTCTCTATAGCACTCTGAAATCTTATCTGCTCCTGGACCAGTTTAAACCTGACCTCAAAAACAGAGGTGGTAGTTTAAATAAAAAAAAAGGACTTCTGCTAACAACTTCAAATGGGATCTGCTCCATGGCTATATAAACATTGCAAAAACACTGTATTTCCAGGGAACTGGTAGCAGCATATAATTTTGGCAGGAAGGCAAAAACCAGGCATACTTCAGAGAAAATTACCATGCAGTAACAGGTGCTAGGCATAAAAAACTCCTAAGTGATAAGAGAAGGCTAAAAAGAAACACAATTATTGTAAGGTTAAGGACTGACTAGTATGTTAGGAAACATTTTGTAAAAGTAACCTAATGTCAGAGACACTGAATAACATGAAAAGCTAATTAAGGCATGTAAATTACACACTGGACACAGGTTCTTGAAAACTGAAAGCTCAAGAGCTTTGTGGCATCTTAACGTGTGTGCAGACAAAATGCTTATTTAAGAATATCTGTACTTATCTGTATAATAAACTGCAGGTAAAATGAGAGTTTTGATGCCCTTTGATGCTCCAAGCACCAGTCACTGGTGAAGCAAACAGAAAATGCAGCAAAGGGCTATAGAGAGACTAATGGATGGTATTCTGGCCAAGAAAAGGTCAAGTGTGGAAGTAAAAGAACTCCTGAACACTCCTGCTTTGAAAGAGAGAGAAAGTAAATTGCCACTTGCATTGGACTCCTTCAATGGCCATGTTCATGGTATCTGCGAATCAACAGGGCTGCATCCATGAACTGTGCGGTGGTAAACAGGTGCCTTCTCCAAAGGAAAAAGACTACAAAATCTGAATTTTTACTGCTTTCTCTACCAAACAGCAATGATATTTTTCTTTGTATGACATAGAATTCATGTAGGTTTGTTGGTTTAGGTTTTTTTTAACACAACTAGCATGTTGAAAGCTTCTGCTCCTAGAAACAATATTCCACCACTGATAGTATATGGGGCTTTGGTATTCATAAAACCTAAAGTAGCAGTTTCTCTAGCAAAAAAAAAAATAAAAAAAGGAACAAATCTTTCCTAAATGCAACAATCTCACAGCCAGAGAGAAAAGTCTGAGGGCGGCTGGAGAGCCATATGTCAGGCAGGAATGCTGCCCTAATCCAAATGTAAGGAAATGGGCATGGCTGTGCAGCTGTACAGCTATTTCTCCTTCAAGCAATACCCAAATATGTATGCAATGTCAAGGCAGGAAGGGAGTTACAGGCTTTACAGGTGTATCCTGAATAGCTGTGACACCTTAACAGTTATGAGTCCAAAGAGCACTCGTCCATGACAGGTCATAGACATAATTTTTTTAGGACAGGCAAGGAGAAGATGGCCTGGAAATGACCAAGAAGCCCCAAAATATTAGGGAGTGAGGGATAGTCTGAGCCAACAAAGTAAACAGCAAAAACTACTTCCTAGTCCTGAGTTAAGAATCATGAAACACTGTGTATTCCTGCAAATACCATTCGGCAGTGATAACCATATGTTAGCATTGCACAGGCTTGTTTTGGTACTGATAGCCACTTAGATGTGGAAGCTGAGAAATCAGTGCTTGCTGTAAAATTATCCCAGCTGAGTTAATGTTTGGGCTCTTCACCCAAGCTAAGCTGCATGCTGCTAGTCCTGCTCTGCTTGCAGAAGCCAGTTTGCATGAATTATTTATGTTCACCAGCAGATTTTTCTCTCCTCACTCCCTTTTCTTAACCAGCTTTACTGTAGCTCTGATATGGCTGCACAATCTAGAAGCACAGCTGTTCATACGTGGGAAATGCACTCCAGGTCAAAAGCTATTTCTTTTCCTGTCATCGAGCAATTGGCTTTATGTTCTGATGAGAGACCTGAGTGCTAGGACTCAGCAGGCATCAGAGAATATGCTGAGTTGGGAGGGACCCAAAAGGATCCTTGAGTCCAACTCCTGGCTCCACACAGGACCAGCCAAATCAGGGCAGGTGACTGAATGCATCCATAGGCTTCGATTGCCCTGACCACCTCGCCTGCAACTCCCACTCTTACCCATGGTCTTGAGACTTGTCTAGTTCCTGACACGAAGTTGTGTGTGAAGATATTAAAATACTGGTTTTAAAGAACTCATATAAAAATAATTTCTCATATAAAAAATAAATATAATTCCTCATACATAAAGAATACCTAATTCAGAGTGTCAGTTTTACCACTGCAAATGCCATTATTATGAAAGTCCCAAGACAAATGATTGCCTTGGGAGTTACATGTCTTGGACTTCTTCTTAATGTGTGAGACAGTACACATTTCCCATAATATTTTCTCTGTATTTTCTAATTATGGCAAACCAAAAATTCTTCTGAGATAGCTAAATATTTACTTCATACCTAAGTAAATATTAGAACAGTTCATGGACAATGCAAAGCAAACTGTCAAGCTATCAAAATGTTTGATGTACAAAAAACCAGGATCTAACATAATTGCTGTATTTCCTCAGTGATTTAATGCTGAGATATATAGAGAAAGCAATAGATCTAGCCTCATGCTTATTTGGTTTCATTTTATTTTCCTTTGTTATAGGAGTTCTTTCTTTGATATATAGCGTGAAACATCAATAACAAAGTAAGGGAAAACAAATAGATTTATAACTTTTTTTGTTTAAATGTCACTTGTCAACTATAGCATCACAAGGCACTTAATGTATTTTCTGCTGAATACACACTGAAGTGGACAAAGAGTCTTTTTGCAGACCTCCCTGTGCTTTGGATCAAGGCTTACAGAACTAACTATATTAGATACCCCCGTGGAGTGAACTATGGTTGGGAAAAGTTAAAAGTAGAAGAGATACCTTAAGAAGTTACACATGTTGAATTAATCATACAGGGAATGGAACTGAAAAACATTTTCAGCCCTAAGTCATGTACCCCAGACACATGTTGCCAGTCATTAATAGCCATCACTTTAAGACTTACAGATACTATGCAGAAATCAGTGAATATTTCTGGTACTTGAAGAGTACTGAGAGTACTAAATGCATCAGTTATCTGCTTGCCCCTTCGTGTATGTAATGTCCATTCATATTCGTGTAAGAGTGAGCATAAAAGCAAAGTAAGAAGAGGAATACAAGAGAACGAACAAAGGCTCCACCTCTTCCACTAAATGAAACTCGTCATTTTTAATGACCAGCTTGAAAAAGAAAATTCACGTTCCTCTCAGAGAAATGACATTTGATAATTTAAAGCAATACACTAAGAAGTATCTGTGAAACATTAACAACAGCCTGACAAAGCTTTCTATTCAGCATCCTGTCAGAGTTATCTGATTCAGTGGTCAAATGAGTTTAAAATAATGGCCTTTGGGAACATTTTATTTGATTTACAGTAATTTCCTTCTCTTTTCAACTCTTAAAAACAATAACACATTGATAAATTTAACATTCCATGGTTTGAATAGTACCAGGTAGTCTTAGAAACAGTCCTAATCTTTAAAATATGGTCTTCTGTCTACATTGCATTCATGAGTGACTATGGGCATGAGTTATTCCAGGGATTTGCTGGGACTGTGTAAACATGTAAATATCCTTCCTTAATTGTTCACAGAGTGTGTACATTGAAGACTTGGAGGTAACTTTACCTGTCACTAAGGCAAACACTTCAGCCTGAATACCGCATCAAAGTAACAGGCTAGTTGAAGCAGGGTGTTTGAAATCCACATGTAGTTTCCACAAAGGTACCATGACTTTTTAAAAATCATACCCATGACATTGCTTACAGGGTACAAGAGGATCTGTGCAGCAAGTGAAAATTCACACGGAAGAGAAGGAATGGAGAAAGTCATCAAGATTTGTTAAAAGGTGGTGTGATTTTTGATACTAACTGTATGTGAGGTGTGAAACCTTTAGAAACTGATTTTGTGGTAACAGGACTGTGAATGGAGAGGAGAACAGCTAGAAGTCGCATGCAGGGGTTGCTCAGAAAGGCAATAGAGTTATTTAGTAATGTGCTTGGCTGTGAGAGTTGGTTCCCACAGTACCATAAACTGCCTGGAGGGTAGACAGCTGATCCAGCAATGTTGAACTGTGACAGTGGATGGGACTGATAGATGCGGGAGCTGTTAGCACCACTGAAAGAGTGCTTGTGGGTAAGAATCAAGGGGCAAGTCTGAGTGACACTGTTGTGGGTGTGTACTACAGGCCCCCTGATCAGGAGGAACTAGTTGGTAGTGCATTCTACAAGCAGCTAGAAGTAGCCTCAAGATTCCTGGCGCTGGTCCTTATGAGGGACTTCAATTACCCAGATTTTTACTGGGCAAGCAACAGGGCCAGTCATATGCAGTCTAGACAATTTCTGCAATGGGTAGAAGACAATTTCCTGCTATAGATGGTGCAGGAACCTACAAGGGGTGGGCAGGTACTGGACCTTGTTTTTGCCAGCAGGGATGGACTCATTGGGGAAGTGAAGGCTGGCGGCAGCTTGGGACAAAGTGACCATGAAATGGTTGAGTTCAAGATCCTGAGTGGAAGAAGCAAGCCAAAAAGTAGGACAGCTACCCGGAATTTTAGAAGAGCAAATATTGATCTCTTTCACAACTTAATAGGAGCTATCCTGTGGGCTATGATGTTAGAAGGTAAGGGAGCCTGTGAGAGCTGGCTAGCATTCAAACAGCACTTCTTCCAAGCCCAGGACCAGTGCATCAGGAAAGAGAGGCAGAAGACCTGCATGGATGAGCAGGGAGCTAACGAGTAAACTCAAAGGGAAGCAGAAGGTCTATGAATTGTGGAAAAAGGGTCTGAGTACCTGGGAAGAATATAGAAATGTTGTCAGGGACTGTAGGGATGCGGCTAGTATAAAAAGCGGGTTTTTTAGATATGTGAATAGTAAGAGGATGACCAGGGGTAATGTAGGCCCCTTGCTGAACAAGGCGGGTGTCCTGGTAATGGGGGATGACGAGAAGGTGGAGATACTGAATGCCTTCTTCGCTTCAATCTTCACTTCAAAGGCCCCCTGGGACCCACAAACACTGGAAGGAAGTAATAGAGTTAGGGAAATGAAGAGCTTTCCTCTGGTTGAGGTGGAGGTGGTCCAGGAGTGTCTCAAAGGGATTAATGCACACAAATCCATGGGCCCGGATGGGATGCACCCACGTGTGCTGAGGGAGCTGGTGGAAGTGATTGCTGAGCCGCTCTCTATCATCTTCGAAAGGTCTTGGCGAACAGGAGAAGTGCCTGAGGACTGGAGGATAGTCGATGTCACTCCAGCCTTTAAAGAGGGCAAGAAGGAGGATCCTGGCAACTCTAGGCCAGTCAGCCTCACTTCTGTCCCTGGAAAGGTGATGGGACAGCTTGCTCTGGATGCCATCTCCAAGCAATTGGTAGAGAAGAAGGTCATGAGGAGTAGTCAGCATGGATTCACCAAGGGGAGACCGTGCTCAACCAATCTCATAGCCTTCTATGATCTCATCACCGGCTGGGTAGATGGAGGGAGAGCAGTGGATGTCATCTACCTTGACTTCAGCAAGGCTTTCGATACTGTCTCCCAAGACATCCTGATAGCAAAGCTGAGAGAGCATGGGATAGATGAGTGGACAGTGAGATGGGTTGAGAACTGGCTGTCGGACCGTGCTCAGAGGGTTGTGGTCAGTGGAGCAGAATCTGACTGGAGACCTGTGACTAGCAGTGTTCCCCAGGGCTCAGTGTTGGGTCCAGTCCTGTTCAATATCTTCATTGATGACTTTGATGAGGGAATAGCATTCACCCTTAGCAAGTATGCCATTGATACAAAGCTGGAAGGAGTGGCTGACACACAGGAACACTGTGCTGCCATCCAGTGAGACCTGGACAGGCTGGAAAGCTGGGCAGGGTAAAACCAGATCAGATTCAACAAAAGCAAGTCTAGAGTCTTGCATCTGGGAAGGAATAACTGCTTGTATCAGTAGCTGGGGGATGACCTGCTGGAGATGAGCTCTGTGGAGAAGGACCTGGGGGTCCTGGTTGACGATAGGTTGGCTATGAGCCAGCAGTGTGCCCTGGTGGCTAAGAGAGCCAATGGGATCCTGGGATGTATCAGGAAGTGTGGTCAGCAGGTCGAAGGAGGTGATCCTTCTCCTCTACTATGCCTTGGTCAGGCCCCACCTGGAGTATTGTGTCCAGTTCTGGGCTCCCTGGTATAAAAAAGACAGGGATCTCCTGGAGAGAGTCCAGAGAAGGGCTACAAAGTTGATTAAGGGCCTGTAACATCTCCCATATGAGGAAAGGCTGAGTGAGCTGGTACTGTTCAGCCTTGAGAAGACTTGGGGGACCTTATTAATGTCTATAAATATCTTAAGTATGAGATGCAGGGATAAATGGCCAGACCCTCTTCAGTGGTCTTTGGGGACAGGACAAAGAGCAATGGCTGCAAATTGGAGCACAGGAAGTTCCGCACCAACATGTGGAAGAACTTTTTCCCAGGGAGGGTGACAGAGCACTGGGACAGGCTGCTCAGGGAGGTGGCGGAGTCTCCACCTCTGGAGATATTCAAGACCCATCTGGACACCTATCTGTACAATATGAGCTAGGGAGCTGCTTTGGCAGGGGGGTTGGGCCCAATGATCTCTGAGGTCCTTTCCAACCCTTATGATTCTATGATTCTATGATAATTAGGGGAATTCGCAGGGCTGGAGGCAAGAACGATCAAATCTATTTTAAGCATAAAGAAGATGAATGCCTGTTGTTGGGAGGAATACAGGGCTTCCGTCTCCTGCAAGTAAGGATAGAACTGAAAACTCCCTGATAAAGGTAAGACTTCAGTGTCAGAATGTGGGGGTAACCTGAAGGATGAGCCTGCTATCTTGTGGAGAGCTTGCCATTTGCAAATGAGGACCTTTCAACATGGGACCAATAGAGAGACAAAATATCATTTCATGTCTGGAAAGGTGGATGTTACAGAGATTCCTGGAAAACATGGGCAAAAAATGCAGAGTAAGACTGAACACTGTGATCTTTTTATTTAGGATGACCGGGAACTTAATCTAGGTTAGCCAAACAGTTCAGCCATAGCTGGGATAATAATGAAAAGCAGGACAATATACCTTAGAGTGAGTCAGTCAATCTGGTCATCTCATACCCTAGATGTCTGTCTGTCACCTCTGAAGTCTGTGTTAAGCAAACTCTCTGACCCTCGATCCTTTCACACTGATGTGCATAGACCCTCAGATGGACAGGAATCCCCATGTGGACTGGAGTATCAAGGACTCTGTGAAGACACAGAACCTAAGAACAGCTCTACTTGGTCAGACCAAAGTATTATTCTGATCAAAAATTGTCTCTCTGATGTGTGGAGATAGGGACAGGGTCGCTAGCAGGCATAGGAGAGGCTAAAGATAACTGGTTGCTATTGCAATGTTAAAACAAGTTGCTTTCAACCATAGATTAAAGAGGAGAGTCTTTATTACTGTGGCCAGGCTTTACCACTGTAAATATGCATTTTCTTTGCTCCCATACAGAAAATGTACTTAAAGGACTTCACTTGCACTTCACAAGGCCACATGCTTCTTGCCTGGGCATGCATCATCTGATTGATAATTACAATGACTGTTCTTTGTACTTGGATTCTTTAGGGAGTGGGCTGTAGGTAAAGTACCTTATACTCTGTAGGTGTTTATATCCTATTAATTTCATTGAGAGCTCGGCAACTAATTAGAAGGTACATGCCTGAAAACCTTTGATAAGGTAGGCCTTTGTCTCTGCAAACAGATGCTATGCTGCTGATAGCACTGCAACAGAGCAAAGCTACAGTGTGGATACCTTTGTACATGAGTGAGGAATTGGACCCTAGAAAATCCAAGCTTTTCTTCTTGAATGACCTACAAAGTACTTTGTGACTTAGTTAAGTTATTAAAGCTCATCAGGTGCCAATACTTCACTAGCCATTTTCAATAACCAATATCTGTCTCTTTTCAAGACACAGTAAGGGCAATATGTGTAAGATGTTTACAGAAATATAGGACCAGATAATTACAAAAATAAATGCATAAAACACTGTATTTTAGAATTTTTAAATTGATTTCTATACAGTGTAGATATACATTTGTCTTGACCAGGAAGGAAAACAAAACTACTTTCTTGAGGTACTGTACAGTAAAGATTAATTTTCATGACTAACTAAATGTCTTTGTTTCTTTCAGTAGTACAAATACCTCTATACTGTATTCTAGTATTACACAAACCCAGACTGAAAATAAACCTCTCTGGAATTTTCTTGTTGTCTGCTATTTCTGGGTCCAGATACCAAGAAGTAGTATATTTTAAGGGAAATCTTTGGAGATGATTAAATGTGTAAGTCTGCCAAAACACACTTGATCTAAACAGTAATCCACCAGGAAGCCTGTGAGACTTTGAATTTCACTACTGAAGTGAGTCTACAGCTAAAATGGTTTCCTTGCCTCTCTTGTGTTATTTGCTTACAGTTACACTGGAGAGCAGAACCTGATTTTATAATAAAATTTACTTACTATGCAAAATTCCAGATGTGGAATCAATGAAAATGCTCAAACAGAATTTAATGGTGATGATGAATGACAGATGAGAAATCAGCTCCTTCTTCTCAACCTGGAATAGCTCGATGAGGCCATTGAACTGTAGGTGCTCACTAATTTCAGAATGTGAATTAAGCGGGGATCAAGGACGAGCTGGCTTAGGGAAAATATCTCTTTCTAAGTAGTCAGCACTATAAAAGAAAAATAATCTTTGAAAAAGTAATTTAAATAGTGGGTTAAAAAATATCAATATATGGGCTTTTTGGTACGGAGTATCTCAGTGTTTCTTTTTCAAAGAATATATTGTCTGTATGATTGATGGAGTCGATACACTGTGTGAGCTGTGATCCAGGTGGCTGATTCACAGCAAGGTGCAGATGGGTTAGTATGGATTGGTAGGGAGGTACATGCAATGTTACAGGCTCTGTCACAGGCAAACCAGAACCCACTTGAATTTTTACTTTGTCTTATTGCTAACACAAACTTCTGATTGATTATTTCAGCATTCAGAAAAAGGGAAGTGAGCACAACAAAATAAACCTTGAGAAAAAGACCTCAGGCCCCACATTCCTCATGCTCAGATCAAGGCAAACACCTTTCCTCCCTTGCTTTTTTGCTGCCTCTCACACCCAGACCAGCACAACTCCTTTAGGTAGGTGATAGGTGGTCCAGGGGGCAGGGGCCAGTGCAGAACTGTTTCTATCTGCTGGTCTTCAAGTCATCTATGTCTGCAGTCCCATGGCAGTGTCCCTGTCACTGTGTGGGTGACCCACAATCGAGGTTTTGGAGCTCAGTAAGTTGCTGACATAGGTATTGGAGCAAGTTGGAATTGGTTGTGACAGTTCATGCCATTCCACACTGGGCACTACTGCAAATCCTGCTCCTTAAAGGAGTTCAGGCCCAATACACTCTTCTAAACTTTAACAGGAACCAACAACTTCTTTGTAGGGGTTTTTACAGCCTTCTGGTGAAATTTCAGATGATTTAATTAGGAAATTAAATCCCTGATACAAAATATTAGAAGGTAGCTAAACAACAGCATATAAAAACTTTTAAAGGGATAAGGCTGTGCTTTGTCTAAAGGCTGACTTCATCATACCTGAGACAGAGGGTCAGTGTCTCTGAAAGGGGTGTGAGAGCTCTTCCCAGAACATGCAGATACAGCAGCAGAAAGTTTCAGTGACTTGCTGATGATGAGACTCTCTTTGCATCAGTGCTTGGAAAGGCATTTAGGTGTGCAGTGGGAGGCCCCAACTCTTGAGTGGGTACAGGTTGTGACAGTAAAAAAATCTGTTGTTAGAGATTTTTTTCCTTTGACAGTGAGAGTGATGGAAGCCATAGCTGTGGCTCAGATGTTTCTCCAAAGATTTGCTTCCCTTTAGTTGTCCTTCACTTCTCTTCCAAAACTGCTGCTTGGGCTGCATTGTTCATTGCAAAAGTCAATTTGGACTTAAACCCTGAAATCTCAACAAAGCAATGCAGATTATTTATATCACTGTAGTCATAGCAGCTAGGTGAGAGGGTATGTGGGGATGAAACAGATTTCCGTTAGTTAACTTTGAGGTCTAACAAGTTCACTACATCTGTGAATACGAGTGTGGTGGTTCAGGCCCAAGCAGTGGCTGAGCAACTCATGCTACTTGCTCACTATCAGAGAAGAAACAGGCAGAGCCTCCATGAGTTGGGATAAAGACAGTTCACTGACAAAAATCACCATGAGAGGAGAACAATAGCAGCCAATTACACTTACACCGAGTGATAGCACAAAGTACCTTACTGACCCAAGGATTAGAGTCCCGCACAACGTAAGGACCAACTAGACCCCCAACCACATTCAGTCTACCCTGGAAGCACCCAAAAGCACCCTTCCCTGAGCATCGCCATTTACTGGGGAGTGATGTCAGGTGGTATGGGAACATCCCAGGCTGACTTAGCTCACCTGGGCTGGCTGCTTGGGGAGGTTAATTCTGGCCTGGCCAGAGCCAGGATAATGAGATTTTTTTCTTTTTTCCAGTTACATAAGTCATTATTGTGCTTGGTTCAACAATAGCAGCATTTCTTTTTCAAAGGCTGTGCTGTTTTTCACACTAGGGAAAATAATCTGTCACCTAACTCTCATTTAGAGTTCAGCCTGTTGATTACCATAAAGAGCTTGGTGACTTTAGGACCAAGGTCAGTATGTGTGAGGCATCAGCCTGCTGAAATGGCTATTTTAAAAGGCTTGAGGTTAAACATATATAACCAGTATTTTTCTTCTGTGAAGTGACAAGCATATTTCCCTTATTAAGAAACAATCTTACTGAACTTGAATTCTATCAACTGAGCTCATAGAGCTTTTGTTTTTTCCCTTGCCTCTCCTCTTTCAATTGCTACCCCACTTTTAGAGATTTATGCAAGATTTTGTCTTCATTTTGCAACGTGTGACAATGAATAAACACTCTTATTTGGGTTACAGACCATCAAAACTAATGCTAATACCTTTACATTTAAGGATATTCAATAAAGTCCTTGGATCTATAAAATTAAATATGTTCCTTCCTTCACTACCTGTGTAAAACCCTCTAACAGCCCTAAGGTTTCCTATATTACACCAACTTCTGCAGTAACATGTTGATTATGAAAATTTTTGAAGTAAGGAGACGTCTTTTCAAAGCCAATTTGCCCAGTACTGTGCAGGCAGCTGAGATGCAGCACTGGGGCATACACAGCTATGCTGTGCGTGCAGCTTAACTCTCAAGTAGAAGAGATTAAGGCTGAGGTAATTTACCTCTCATTTCCAATGGGTTAAAATAATTCTGCTCAGCAGTACTCAGTAACTCATTAAAACATGGTAAGGCCTCCATAAGTCTAAGCCCTTGGTGACTTGTTCTAAGCCCCTCCAGCCAGGTGCTCATAGTTAAGGCATAAGGATCCACCCAACAGTTCCAGCTGTGTGGGAGCGAAGATGCTTACATGCAAGTTCACAGGAACAGTTGACAAATGTAATTTTATATCAGTAAATATTAGAGGTTGAAAGAAAAACTTGTACCAGTTCTGCATAGTGGGTCACATAGAAGGAACCACTGCAGGTTTGGGTGTGAGCAGAAACACACAAGTTTCATTAGGAAACCCTTTATAGTCAATAGTAAGATCATTCAAACATTTATTTTCTAAGAGAACAGAAGTATAAGTAAGTCTTAAGAATGCCTCATTAGGACCAGGTAACATTACCAATTAACACACATGAATAATTGAAGCACAAGAATTTTGGATTACTTCCTAAGGCCACATGATACATGGAAGCATGCCTAATCAAGCATGAACAACACATCTTTGAGTACCTCTAACACCCCAGAGACACCCAGGCCTTGAGAGGTTTCCCTATGAAGCCTCTCCTAGCTGGAGCCCTAGGAATAACCCTTGCCTGTTTTTGTGCTGGTGCCTGCACAGCTTGTGCTTATTCAGTTTGCTATAAAACTTGTGGTTTTGCTATGCCTGACCTCGGGCCTCATTCACTGCAAGTGCTTCCAGTGTTTTCCTGGGAACAGAATTATTAAGCAATAGGCTTTTCCATGGAATTTATCCTTAGACCACCAAAGACCCTAATGCATATTCATATTCTGTTGTTATTTTCTTTAATAAGGCGGTAACATGATCCCCATTTTGCATCCAAAACACTTCAGATTAAAAAACAAATTAGAGCTGCAATTCAAACATGCTGGGATTTTGTATTTCACCCTCTTTGGTCCAACCTGAGGCACCCTAAGTGCTAGCAGCTGGAGGGGTCGGTGCCAGGCTGGGGGGGGGGGGGGCTGGTTTGTGTGCATTTAAGGCAATGAGCGCTTGCTATTTTTATTTTTTTTTTAAGATGAAGCATGAGAGGGTAAGAGGAGCATTGGAAGTTTTTGACTGAGGCAGTTGAGGTGGTGGAGGGTTGATATTTTTGTTTCTTTTCGGCTTATTTTGTTCAATGAGCTGTGTCTAGTTGAGGTTGTGGAAAGTGCTGGGAAATGTTTTTGCAAATTGAAAGCGATGAACTTTTATTTCATGTTAATCATGCACACACTTTTCCTTCCTCCTCAATCCCAACAATCCTCCTCTATCACAACAATCACAACTACGCATGTGCCAGGGGAAGGAGGTGAAAAGTTCAACCTGATGAAGACTTCGAGCCTTCATTGCTGACACCCTCAATGACCACTGCCATGAGGCAGTGCACACACGTGAAGTAAGTTTCCCTCCCCTGTCTCCCTATGGATTATGTTTTTCAAAATTTATGAGCTCAACTTAGGCACTTTCATGTCTGTTAGGGTACTAAGTTATAAATATTCCTTTTGTCTGGGACAAATGTTTGTTGTCTGAATAGTGGGGCTTAATTAGGACATAAAGTTTGTTGAAGGAATCCAGAGCCCCCTTCCAGGCTTTGGTTTGAATTAATTCAAGCACTTATATAATTGTCCAATGTATGGATATAAATTTCATCTGCATCTGTTAACAGAGCTGTGTATTCAAATTGGGAGATAGATTGTGCCATAATTATTTTAACTCAATTAACAGCAAAACTTCCTTATCTTCCTAAATTCCTCTGCAAAGGATTTATGATGAGGCAGCCTGAGTCTTTCAGCTCTCCAGTCAGTAAAAAAAAAATACAATAACCCTTTTCAATTTGCAAAAGCTACATTTCCCAGCATTTTCCACAATTCCCCCCCTTCTTTTCTTTACACTCACTGTTGTCTTTTGCATCTTTTCAAAGTCCTATTTCATATGAAGCTTCTAACCTGGCCAGCATTGCTTCACATTCTTTTTCTTGAGATTCTCTATTACCTGTTTCTTTTTCTTCTAGGAGAACCATATTTTAAGGTGGTGGTCCCAGAGGCATCTTCTTAGTTATTGCAGTCTCTATTAATCTCTGTGTTTGACCCCTAACACAAGGGATTATACAACACCCTATGGCCACTAACATCCCTGCTACATCAGAGAAGTGAAAATGGATACCACCATTCCTTTCCATTTTCCAAACCAAAATTCCAATCACCCAGTAAGAGAAGTATCTATTCCTGAATTCTCTGCTTGTTCATCAGCCAAAGTGGTAAGGCCTTGTAAGGCTCTGGTAATCGTTCCATGAGGAGCAGTATTATTTGGTATAAATGTGCAACGCTGCCCCCCTAACATAACACATACTCCTCCTTTTTCTGCTAGCATCATATCTAGGACCATCCGATTTTTCCATGTCATTCTGCTATTGGCATTAAATTGTTCTGCTGTTCCTTTAACAGCATCCCTCATATGATTTATAAATCTTTGTTGATTATAATAGATATAATTGGTCCAATCTATATTTTTATGTACTATGACCCACCAAAAAAAAAAAAAAAAGAATTATTCAAAACCCACAGCAATCTGATTCCTAGCCTTAAATTCATCAGGAACCCCTCGAGGAACTCCAATTGAGTCCATGTATATTCTGTCTTCAAAAGAAGTCCCTAGTATGCTTCTTTTGGCCCTGATCTCTTCCTCTCTAGAAGCCTTATCCTCTCGGAATTCCAGGGTGAATGGGACAGCCAATTGTACAATAGCACAAATGCCTTTCCAGTTGGATGGGAGAATATTCCTCAGATCTCTTCCTCCACGCTCCCACCACAAGTCAGCTCTTGGAACCTGTAATGATGAATAGTTCCCACATTTAACATTTGTCACATTCAACATTCTCTTACATCCTGAGAACTCCCCTAAAAATTGTTTAGCCACTCTGCCCTGTGGTTTCCAACTACAACTGTGAGAACAGGGGGTGTCTGAATGTCCTTATTCAGCAAGGCTGGGAGCAGAAGTGAAAGTGTTTTACAGGTATAATTTCCCCAGGCTGTTTTTCCCTGATAAAGTGTAATAATGCACTCCATTCCTGTGTGATCATTGGACCATCCTAGAAGAAAAGGTACAACTTGTGGCTTAGGTCAACCTAAGGCACATGCGTAGCAATCACTCTTGTTTAAACTTTTCACAGCGTATTTTATCCATTCCACCCAGGCATTCATGTCTCCATATCCTGTTTCTACTTCAAATGTCTGTTTCAAATCCTCAATTCTAACTACTTTTACTATTGTAGGATCATTGACAAGTCCTCCTACCTCTGTTCTAGGTTTCTGTGTACTTTTCCACTCTTCTTCCTCATTTTCAAATTTTTCTACCGTTATTTTGAATTGTCCTAAGGGATCTTTTCCTGTGACCTCTATCCCTAGTCCATAGGCTCGAGTGATAGTACCATTAGCACCACTGATAGTAATTATTATAGTATTACACGCCTTTTCTTGACAATTGTGGTTAGCGTGTCCTTTTGAGATTGTAATAATTCTTTTAGGGGTTTCCAATACAAACTTTTTCAATTTACATCTGGTGTCCATCCATTAACCTTAGTAGTCCAGCAGACATTGCTCCAAGAGGGGCAAGGGCCTATCTCATAAAGTGGCCAACCTTGTACTGGTTCGGGACTCATGTACTTTTCTGCATGACTCAGTGTGCCCTTTGGTTTTTTAGACATCCACAATCCAAAATCTGGCAAACATCAAACATGATGCTCTGGAGCCCAGTTCTCTCTGGAATGCTGAATTTTAAGTTCATTTGATTACTAAGGGGTTTCCTAGCATGACCCAACACTCCTATTTTCATTATAGAGAAGTATAAGCACCATATTAACATTATTTTGAACATTTTCAACCATTTTACCCCTCCCCAAAAACAACAGGTAAATACTAGTATAATAAAAACTAAACAAAATCACTACTACAAAAACAATATTTCAAGCAGTCTTTAAATTACTGTTTCTTCAGTTTGATGAGTTTGGTGGACTGTGTATACCAACGTTTGCCCTCAAATGGATGTTCCACTGGTCCTTTGAGCCAGGTGTAATTCCCTTCTCAGCAGTTCTCACTGCAGTTTTGGTTGTCAGTAGAACCTGGAAAGGGCCTTCCCATTCGGGCTGCAGCTTGGATTCCTTCCATGACTTAATTAGAACCCATTCTCCAGGTTAGATAGTATGGACTGCAAATTCCAATGGTGGAGTTTGTGCAAGGAGTCCTTTACTCCTGAGAAAGGATAAGGAAGAGGATAGACCCAGTATATAGTTCTTAAGAAAAGTATCTTTGGTTTCAAACCTTGAGATTTTTCCAATTTCACCCATATAAGACAAGCCAAACAACATTTCATAGGGAGATACACCTAATTCTTTCCTAGGTGCAGTTCAAATTCTCAGTAAGGCAATGGGCAAGCATTTAATCCAAGGTAATCTGGTTTCTAAAATTAATATTGATAATTGTTAATCCACATTTTCAATCATTCCATACCTAGGAATAATCTGTTTTAGAAGGATTTTAATTACCCCTGCAGCTGTGGCTGAAGACATCGGATACACTTGTACCCATCCTGTTAGATGGTCAACCAATACTAGGATATATATCAATCTTCCTATGGGTGGCATTCAGTGAAATCTACTTGGATACTTTGAAAAGGTCTTAAACTTGGTTCTCTTCCTCCTTGAGGCTGTTTCTTGAGAACCTTTTTATTTATCTTTTTACAAACAATGCACCTTTCACAGATTTGTTTAGCTATAGTATAAATTCCTATGCATCCACACTTCCTTAGGATTAAATCACACATTGCTTGTACCCCCCCAATGACTCTCTTGGTGTAAAATGGCCATTATTTCCCTCATGACTTGTTTATTTAGAATTTCTCGTCCATCTGAGAGAATCTACTTCCCTTCTGTTTCAATAGCTCCCAATTCCTTCAATTCCTTTTTCTCTCCTTCAGTGAAAACTGGAACCCCCTTTGGTTCAGATACACAAGGAGTAAGATGACACAGCTTAACAAATTCAGGTCCTAAGGTAGCTTCTTTGGCTACCTCAACTGCCAATCTAATCTGTTCCCTCTAGCTTCTAAGGAGTTCCCTTTCTGATGCCCATTTACATGGACTATTGCAATTTCTCTGGGTAGGAGTATCTTCAAAACCTGTTTCACCAGTTCCCCATGTACCAACTCCTTTACTGTAAATTAACCATCTTTCATGCCATATTTTTCCAAATGTTTGAACTACCCCAAAAGCGCACCTTGAATCAGTATAAATCGTCCCTTCTGTCCCATTTAACAATTGTAATGCTTGATTTAAAGCATAACATTCTCATGTCTGGGCAGACCAATTGTTAAGTAATCTTCCTGATTCTTTCATTCCCAAAGAAACATATCTGTAATAGTCCCACCTGAGCATATCCAAGTTAACTGATGTGGAACATAAATAGGAAAGTCATCATAACTGACCATAGATCGAGGGATCTGACAGGGAGATTTCTTACTATATTCTAAATCTTTACAGCTTGTGCTACCATTATATCTCATTGGTGGAGGGCATGGCTTTGTGAAAGTTTGACACAAGCAGGCGGCACTGACTAAATGCCGTAATGAAGGAGTTAACCACGACCAACTGTTTTCTAGGTCCCCACCAGTGGTACAATTTATAATGTTTGGAATGTGCAGTTCCACAGGTGTTTTCACATCAGGTTGTGTTGACATCCTGTGTTGAGGCCGGCAGGGGTAGCAATCCCTGCTGTCATCTCTCCTCATGGGCTTGAGACCATAAACAATTGGCAGGTGGCCCTTGCATTACATGAACCATGTACATGAATTACCGGGTGTTGAAGGAAATTCAAAACACCACCGTGTGTTTACTGGTTCCACATACCTCAGGACCAAGTGCTTTCCCCAGCAGGACTCATTCCCATTTCATGTATCTGCCCATGGGTGTCTGGATCAGGGTTGTTTGCCTCTGCATCCCAAAGTCTTATTGTCTCAACAAAGGGAACATAAGAACAGTTTAGGCTCCAAATGGAGGTTTGATTTAATGTATTATTAAATTGCCAATTCCATTCAAAATCTCCCCAAATTATTGACTTATTCTGGTTCCAGACCCAATCTAAATTTTTACCCATGTCCACAGGGAGAGTTGTTATAGGGATCCCTTGGGTAGGCGTATGTGGTAAAGGCAAACAGGTAATCACATGAGAAAAGTTAAGCACACGAGCAAAACCTTATATCATTTTATAGATCACATTGTCTGGTTCAGTGTGATTTATAATCAGAGAACCAATGACATGTTGTTCAAAAGCTCGAGGCTATATATTCCATATACTAGATTTTTTACAACTACAGCCATGATGTAGCACCTATTATTAAAACTTGAGTTACAATCACTCCTATTGAAACGAACAAACAGACAAAACTAAGAGCAGAAAATCAAAACACCCAGTCTGTGCTTCAGGTTTCAGTATTTCTTCAATTTCTTCCAGGTACAGTTCATATTCCAGTCTTATACCTATGAGATCTCCACCCCATGTCTTCTCAGCTGTCCCTTTTCTTTTTCTTACTTTTCTTTTTCTTTTTCTTAGTGATTAAAAGAGAAGAGAACTGCATGAATGTGCATACGCTCGACAGTGAATTGGTTAGAAATCTGGTGGAATTCACATTTTAGGATATAATTTTCCTTCAATATTCTTGTCAGTGCGCTATGGGCAATGGCAGGGGAGTGTTTGCATCCTTGGGGAAGTTGGTTGAAGGTATACTGTACTCCCTCCCAAGTAAATCCAACAAATTGCTGTTTACCCTCCTCTTGAAGAGGAATCATCATATTTAGCTTGCGTTTGGCCTACTGGTTCAGCAGTGTCAGCACCAGCAGCTGAGTGGCACTGTGTTATTCTTGTCTTTGATCACCTCTGTGATCCCCTCCTTAGAAGCAGATGGTAAACGATATTGATTATTCTGGAATGAGGTGTCTTAACAGCTTCCTTAAGTACTGGAACCTCACACAGCGGGGATCCAAAGCTCCACACTGTTCCATTAGGTAGTTTCCAGACTTTGCTAGCACATAAAATCCTAGTATATTATTTCAGTATGGACCAATGACAACCTTTATCTTAGACATTCGGTTTTCCCTGGAGACCAAACACACACAGTGCTAATTGGCCTGGTTTCAGGGACTCCAGTTACTCCTATTATATTTATTTTCTCCTGGGTAGGGGTCAGTCCTAACCTTTTGGCTGATAACACTTATTTGAGCTCCCGTATCAATTGTGAAATTTACAGGTCTGTGTCTGGGACCAGCGGTTAACATAACATGCGGGTTAGTATGCTGGTCAGGCCATTCTAAGGTGGATATTACGTGAGTGGGTCGGCCTGAAATTCCCCCTGCGTTTTCTAGTTTAAATCCATCAGATCCTCCCTCAAGTCTGAGGAAGGACTGACTGACAGGCATAGAAGACTTCCCCCTCCTGTGTTTTGGTGGTATCAGAAAATTCCATAAACTAGCTAATTGACCGCTCCACCAAGTTTACCAATGTGTGAATAATCTGTGAATTGCCCATTTAGGGCTGGGTGAAGTATACTTAATGCTAATGCCTTCCTTCAGAGATCCTTGCGCTGAGGACTGGTTTGTCGAGGGGCGGTGGGGATCCTTCTCAAAAAAACCCCCGTGCCTGACAAACCCAGAGCTGCGAATTTAAACCTTCCTCTAAACATCCCATCTTTGTGTAATGAATAACAATTTCTTTTAATAGTTCCCCCCATGTTAAAACAGGCTGTTGCTGCTGGTTGTGGTAGTGAGTATTATGATCAATTGCTCGCAGAATCTTTTCCTTTAGGCTTTGCACAAAGATTTTCAAGGTGTCAGGGAGATCCCTAATCAGTGGTTTAAGGCGGACTGGATCTCCCGGAGTGGCAAGGGGAATTCCCTGCCTCCAACATTCATACACGCTTGAATATACACAGCCATTTTGCACTGATTCAGCCAGCCCAGATAATTCAGTGGACTAGCAGTTTTTCACCCAATCCTGTCCCTGGGGTGAGGGATGAGATCAGTGCATCTCAAGATTGTATAACTTATCTATCCCCTCAGCCAACGAAGAGACATTATTATAGATATTGGCTGCCTTAGGGGCGGCCATCCTATAATTGCACAGTTTTCATACAGAATTTACAGGGGCAACACATCCTGAGAGGGCCAGGCCTTAGTATCCAAATTTCCCTTATTCACTCTCAGGAGGTCACATCGTAGTTTACACAGTTTACGTTACAAAACTCAAAGGGCAACATCATACACAAACCACACTGTTCACAAAGCAGTCAAAGACCCTTTCCTGCCCCTGATCTAGAGACCCGAAAGCTCTCAAACATTTCTCCTTCCATAAGTCACCGATTTTTTTTTTTCCCCCACTTTTCAAATCTCCACAATCCACTTGATCAAACTGGCCTGAACCAAAACCGCAATCACAATCAGACTGATCTTCTCATTCAACATGCCAAAAATTACTTCGAAATTGCACCACGAGCTCTTGCTTACATACAGAACACACACACACACAAATCCTTAGGTCCATATACAGAGCACTAGAAAACAACACCTGGTTCAAAACTCATTTCACAAACAGTTTAAATCTGCCGTTCACTTTGTCCGTCTCCAGCTGCTCTCGTGACCAAAGGGTCTCACATACTTTACCAGACTCGAATCCACCCATGGGGCGAGCACCAATGCTCTTTACCTCGCGTAGGACGTCTCCTCACTGAATGAGGGGTTAAAGGGAGCTGCGATAGAAGTAGTGCTGCTTAATAGTTGCTGTGATGTTTTACCAACCATTATATAAATTAACCAAAGCATAGGGTCTTGCATTGTTTTGATGAAGGTTAGCTCCTGGAAGTTGCTTTGCGAGCCAGCAAGAACTGACCCTGCAGTTTGGATAAGAACCAAGAGATGACTGAGCCTGCGCAGAAACAAAAGGTTACTAGTGGTGATGAAGAGGAGCCTTCAGCCTTCATCCTGACGACCACAACAAGGAGGCAATGCGCAAGCGCAATCAAGAGGAACTTATGGAAATGAGTTCTTGGAACAAATTTTAATATGAAGCAGGGATAGGTCATGCATATGTATAGATGTTTGGTGAAATCATATGAATATGTAACACTTGATAGTATGAGTTGAGACAGTGAATTGCTACCTGGTGCGCATGACGTAGGTGGGGTTACCCCACGTGCAGCCCGGCGCCAAATAAACATACCTATTTTACAGTCTTACAGATTGTGGAGTCTGTTTTCCGCACGTCACTCATGACTTACAGGTATCCCCAACAAGACATGTCTTTCCATCCTACCCTAAGGGATTGTATGGAAGAAGGTTTCCAGGGGTTCTCTCTCCAACCCCTATTTTCTTTTAAAGCCGGCTATCCTTATTTCCCATTCAGTCCCTTGGAGACTTTTTACCAACAAATCCACCTTTCGCTGTGCCCTTCCCTGCCTGCTTCCCTCATGAAAGATGGAACCACGGATCCAGGCTCCTCACTCACTTCGTCCTTAACTGTACGTCTCTCTCACACACACGCATCTCCCCGAATGTCTCGACCACCAAGGCAATACATAACGTCTGATTTTCTTACCTTGGTCCATGCACAGGGTTGCCTGGTCATTATGGCAGTGCCTACTATCTTTCCCTCTGACTCACTAAGTCTACCTTTAAAATTGGTCTCGGGATCTAATCAGCCCCCTGCTGGAGCGCCCGTTGACGATACATGAGACCATTGAAATCAACGGGACGCATCTCCCCATCCTTCGGGGGCAGGAGCCCCTCACGGCAAAGATGTCGACCCTGGACGAGCCCCCAAGCTGTCAGAAATGCCAGTGGTCCTAAGACAGGACTCGCGGTAGACACATTAGTGAAGGAGGAATTTATTGTACATTTTTGCAAGAGCGGGTCACAACAAAGTAGGCACACTTTTGGTTAGAGTTTGTAGCATTTTTATTCCATATCCCCGTCCGAAATCATTAGGTAACCTCATTTCCATAAACTCCTCCCAATTACGTCTGCGCACTGTCTCATGGTGTTGGTCGTCGGGGGTCTCAGCAATGAAGGCTTTATCAGGTTGAACTTTTCACTTCCTTCCCCTGTTTCCCTATGTATTAAGTTTTTTTCAAAATTTAGGAGCTCAACCTAGACGCCTTCATGGCTGTCAGGGTACTAAGTTACCTTATATAACACATAACTGTTAATTATTCCTTTTGTCCGGGCATTAGCAGTATTTCCCCTTATCTTATGTGCTATCTGTTGCATCCTAAATTCCCTACAAAGGATTTCTGATGAGGCAGCCTGAGTCTTCCACTTTCCCAAGACAGTAAAAAAAATAAAACCCTTTTCAGTTTGCAAAAGCAACATTTCTCAGCATTTTCCACATCCTCTACTACTTCTAGCTGTTAGCAAAGTACCCCGGTCCCTTGGGCTTGTGTGATGCTCACCTTAGTGCAAACTCAGCTTTACAGTCCCGCAATTATTTAGTTCTCTCCTCTCCCTATATTTTCAGGCTGGGTATTTTTTCCAAGCCAGTCTGACCTGTTCCCTTGGGAAGTCTAGCTTCTTACAGTGACTCCCCATTGAATGGATGGGAACTGAGTGTGTTTAGCTTCTGCATGTCTTACAAGTTCATTGTGCTTTTGAAATACAGTGGGTAAATTTTTTCTGATGCTGGCGGGAGTTGCCTGCTAAATTAAAAATCTTATTCTAAAATCAAAGTATGCTAGAAAAATTCAGTGGATTAGCTCTAACACTGTCCTTAACAAATCAAGGAATTTTTACTGTAATTCTGGCTTTCTGAAGTTACTGAATTAATTTTCTTGCAACACTTAGCCTGAAGGAGGTACTTGACAGGAGATATGAAATCCAGAAGTGCTACAGTTTTGTAAAACTTTAAACTGTGGATGAGAGAGTATTTTTAGGGCTTTTTGGTTTTGCTTGATGTGAATGGTGTACTCAAGTAACCTTGATTATGCAAGGTATAACCAACATGCTAACAGTGCAGCATGTAGTCCTGAACAGGCTAGAAATCACTGTGTTCTTGTTGGAGGCTTTCTAATACCCCATTTGGCAACAAAATCCTTGGTGCTTTTTTTAGTCTGTGTTCATGTCTTTATGAAGAATTCTGTGAGCTGTTTGGTTTCTCTCTGTTGGCTCATGGAAGCTAGCAATGGCACACCCCTCCTTAGTTAGGTTACCTCATGCCACTCAACCTCCCTATGAGACTATCCAGTGTTGTATTATTATTATGTCCCGTGTCATTTAAAGTCAGACCTAAGCTAAGATTTACAATATTTCCTCTGAATCGCATTTCTGCGTCAAGCTAAAAATGATCTGATTATAATAAGTGCTTTGTGCTTTACAATCTGAACTTTTATTTACTTTAATTTATTCTAATGGCTCTTAGCGAAAGCGTCTTTATGATGTAAAATCACTTCCAGCCCTGATCAGAAGTTAGCCTACGTTTGTTACTTTGTTTCCATGGTACATATGCCTCCTAGAACTGTGTTTTCTGCCAGTCTTCTGTTCCCAGTTAATAGACCTAATTCAAGCTTAAATTTAAAGGTTTTTCTTTTTACTCCTGAATCAGTCGAGAAAACATAGCAAATGCTCCTTCTCCCACGCAAATTATTTGCAGTTCAAGTTAAATTTCTCGGTAGCTTGTATCTATTTGTTCTTGTGCCAATGTCCTGTAACATTCTCAGTGGTAGTAACTGGGAGACCAGTGAACCCTAGTGAGTCTTAGAATGGATGTAATTTGGTTTTGATGAACACTGTAATATGGAGCAGTGTGCTGTGGAGGGCATTTTGGTTGGATTGTTTTCAGCTATTCTAAACAAGGATGTATGCCTAAAAGTTTTCTATGATAACTTCCAAAGTCTTTAATTGTGTTTTGTCTCTTGCTTAATCCTTCAGACTTCTGTTCATGTGAAGCCTGGCTTTTTTTGAGTTTTTTGTGATTTTATTTTTAGTCATAAATTGGGATGCTTTGGGAATTTTGTTTTTAGTCACAAGCTTTTGAACTTCCTTATTTGCCCTATCTGCCCCCTCCGTGCCCCCCTCCCCTCCCCCCCGCCAAGTTTCCCTTTTGGTTTTGTTTTTTATCTCCTGTCCTGCATTACCACTCCAATGCCCTCTGGTGCATTTTGTTTCCTCAAAGATATAATTACTCTTCCTTCCCAGAATCAGTGTCGAAGCTTTTCTGTAACATCTTCTTTCCCACCCCACTCTCTTTTCTTTCTTTCCCTCACCCATGGCAGAAAGAACAAGCTCACCACAATGGCAGTTACTAGAGGTAGCTCATATCCAATTTCATCAGTTTTCATTGCATGTCCAAAATATATTTGGTGAACTTCTTCAGATTCTCTTAACTGTGCTTTCAGTAATTGCAGTCGAGTCCAGGGCACGCAGGTGATTGAGGCAGAAATGGGATGTGAGCCTGTGTATTGATCACAGTACAGGGAAACCTTTATCTCTGGATCATCCGGGCCAAGTAGGTATAGAACAAAAATTGTCAAGCAGAGGAAGACATCATGTTCCTGCTCTACGGCTGACAAGGAGCACAGAGGCAGCATTAACAAGAACAGGCAATTAACTTTTTAAAACGCTATTCTCTAGGGTTAAACTTTCAAGAAGTATTTGCTTCCCATGGCTGGCACCAACAGTCATACAGACCTTCAGGGGGAGTTCATCTATTCGCTAAACGATGTATATGGATACTGTCTGTCAAGTGATTGTAGATTAGCCTTTTTTAAACGATCTGCTAATAGCAAGTAAACACCTGTATGAAAGCCATCTGTGTCTGAGCAGGTCACTCAAGTACTCCTGGGCATTGGAGGGTCTGGTCTTTTCCCAAGGCAGACAGAGGCGTAAAATGAAACAAATAATAGTGCCCTGAGGCATCAACTCCTTTTAACAGTGACTATAAAAGGAGCCTGAAAGGACAAGCTCCCCTGTAGGTGTATGACCGCAAGTGAAAGGATTGCTGTCTTTAGGGATAGTTAAATGTAATTTATTCTGAGCCCAATAAGAAAGATGCACCTGTAGGTATCCAAATGCTATTAAAATTCTTATTGCTGAAGCATGTACTTGGAAGTGCTGCACTGGTTTGAGTGAGAAGAAAATGAAGCCTTAATTTGAAGTCCAAACCGATCTGCTCTATTCTGTCATCTGGAAGCTTACGTTTTAGCTCAAGAAGAGCTAAACTTTTGCTGTCTGTTGCCCGTGGTGATACGTAGGTGTTAGTAAGAAGAGTAAAGGAAATTCTTGTATAAAAATACTTCATTGCATGTGAGGGACATGGATGTAATGGCTGACAAAAAATGTTCAATAGGAAAACAAATCATCTAAGCCTCTAAAAGCCTCTACCAGCACATGAATTTTTGAGTTAGTAGAACTCAGTGGTCATGCAGTGGCTCTTTACGGTATTGACTTTGAGGTCTGTTAGACTCTGGAATGGTCTCCCATGAAAAGTGATAGAAACCCAATTGCACCGGCTTTAAAATTAGACTGCAAGCTGGTGAATGTATATGAGAGCAGAAACTGAGAGGTGAACCTGGTTGAGAGAGATGGGCATAATAAATATCTTCCATTTCTGAATTTCGTGAAGTAACTGCAAGGTAACAGTAAAATCTAATTACTTGATCAGCCTAAACATGTAACTAGATTTTCTTCATTAGGTTTTACCCAGTAGCGTGCCAGCATCTTCCTTCATGGTGCATGCTAACCCTTGAAGTCATGATAGTGCAGCTGTGTACAAGGCTTGATTAATTTATGATCCAATAGATGCATTAGCATAGCCATCTATCTGTTTTGAGGCTAAAGTAGCTTTTAATTTGCAACTTATGCAGTAGTTGTAGATCTCTGGCTCTCACAGCCTTTCTCCCCATCCATCCTGAAGTGAAATGTCTTATTTCAGGTCTAGCTTGGGTTAAGCTAGAAAGTATTAAAATACCATGTTCAAATATGACTTTGATAGGTGAGGGAGCAGGCTCTCTGTCACAGAACTCTGAGTCTATGTAAATACAGAAATGCACATGTCCTTATGAATCCTTAAATTAGGGATGCATTTTAAATTGTTCCTCTTGTTTTGATTCACTATAGGTTGTTTTTGAATTATTGGTATGTCTGCTTCCAAGTTTCCAATATACTGCAGTCTTAAATGTATACAAAGACATTTTGATCATTTCCATTGACTTCTCCCAGTCATCTTGGTAATCAGAGTAAGCCTGCAATGTTCAGATGATCACAGAAAGCACACCTTTTTGAGAAGATAAAGATATTTTTATCCTCATCCTGGTATTTTCCTGATTTAGCAATGCCTATCCCACTATTGAGTATCAAGCTGGTTTGTTGAATTTCTGTGAGTGCAAGTGTGACTTATAAGGAGACCTGGCATTGGGGCTGGAAGGAAAATGACAGTCTCTCAAGAGCAAGAATATTGATGAAGCTATCCCTCTGGTGTTCTTAATTGCAGTCAGTAAAACTTGAGACAGTGTAAATAAATTGTTGATGGGCAAAAGGGACACAGAGAGGATAGTCAAAGCTACTGAAGAATTAAAGGATTTGAGACTTGAAATATTGGTTTAAGATACATCGTAATCACAGCTTCAAATTTTTCTTTCTGTTTTGCTTTTTTTTTTACCTGAATGGGTGTTAAGTTAAAGGTCATGAAGAGATTTATGACCAACTAAAAAGAAAATCAAATTAAAAACTCCTTGCTGCTTAGTAAAGAAAAATCTTCTAGGGAACTTAAATGTAATAGTGTTATACACTGATCTTGCTACGAATGCCTTTTCAGTAATAGGGTAAATCAGTTCAAGGTATTTAGCTTAAATTTAGTAAGCTTCACCTTGTTTCTATCTTTCCAGTATTTTCTGCTGTCATTTGACCAAAAAGGAAAATACACAATTTCCTTTGGGGGCTGCGGGGTGGTGAAGGACCAGGTTACATCAGAACATGGCATCTACGTAGAACTTTGGGGTTAGTCTGTGAGCATGTTTTCTGGTTTTGTTCTTAACTTTAAAAAATCTTTTTAACAATAGAATCAGACTGATTTGGGTTGGAAAAGACCTTTAAGATTATCACTGGTATGTATTTACTTCTGATGATTCCTACTAGGGTGTTCACCTGGGTTGTATAGACACAGCTGGCAGTAGAAACTTCATCAGCCCTGGTCATACCTGGTGATAGCCTTAGCCTGTCTATATGGGCCTCTCAATTATGTTTCACCCTTGCTGTGGTCTTGCTAATAGCTCTCCAGGTGTGGAAATTGTAGTAATATTTAAGACTTTTCCTCAATGAAGTCACTGAAAGTTAAAAGGAAACAAGGGGGCTGAGTTGACAAAAAGCATAGGGATTTGGAGTTCACTAAATCAAAAGAGGTTAATGTACTAAAACTCCAGTGAAATACTACAAGACATCTTTCAGGGGCTTTGGAGGTTTGTGTGTGTGAATGAGCACTGTACTTTTTGTATTTAGGGCTTTGCTGAGCAACAAGCTCACGTGCTTAACTTACACTTTCAGAAGCTGTTTTCAGAAGTGTGGTATGAACTGGCAGGTCATCAAGCTCAGCAGAGGTAGGTGGCGACCAGAATGAAAGAGCTGAAGTGAGGTTTTTTGGTTGTATTGGTTTTGTTTGTTGTTTGGATTGGGTTTTTTCGGTGTGTGGTGGGGGTCAGTTGTAAGGAGTGGCATATCTACTTGGTTCATATTGTTTGATAAACTGCCATTATTTTAAGCATCACTTTGGAATATGCACAGAGATGCCTATAGAACTGCAGTAGTCAGGGCAGCGATGAGATGTTTTATCCCAGGTGCTATACAGGCTGCCCCAGGAGGAAGAAAAACCCCACAAAATCAGAAGGCAACCAACCCTTGGAAGGACAAAGGAGGTTCTTTCCTTTTGATTAAGGTGAAAGTAATTAGCAGGTGCTATGGCTTTAACACTGAGGTAAGGACAGATGAGATAGGAAGTTCTTGCCTTCACCTTTGGAATTATGATGAGCAATACTTGGAAGATACTAACAATAACTTAATCTTACACAACACCAAATGTCTTTTTCCTTGTCTTTAATGTATAATGTGTCATGGAAATGAACATACAAGTCAGTTTTGCTATTTGTTCCAGTCCCCTGGATTGTAAGCATTAGATGTGGGAATTGGTTTAATTACCTTTGGTGTAACCTTTTTTATGTGCTCAAAAGATGTCTGACTGCACCTGGAAAAAAAAAAGCTGTCCATGAAGGACTAGGCTTGAGACCTGAGGTGTGTCTTATGAAGGCTTAGCTGACTAGTAGGGACTATAAATGCTGTCACTGAAGAAGTTAATATTCTGAGAGTAGCCAAATTACTCATAGTACAGTCTTAGAAAGTAGAACATGAACTGTTAGCTTGATTGGCACGTCTTCTGGGATGACATATTTGTGAAACAATGTACCAATGTAGTGTTCTAAGCTTGTGGCATGCCTCTGGTGCTTTGGACACTGCATGAGGTGGAAGAGGTTTGTGACAAGTATTCAAGTGAATAGAGCAAAGTCAGTATGAAGGAGAGTTAAATGCATCAGTCCTGCTCAGCATGAAGGAAGCAATCCAGGCAGGGGATGACAGGAGAGTGTAAAGCTGTGAGTGGCGTATCCAAATGTGCAGAGCATTCCTTTCTCTTACCTTGCAACTCCTATGGCACAGATAATTCAAGGCTGGGGCAGGGTACTTGCGAAATACCAATTTGCCTCCCTTGATCTGATGGCTGGCTGTGACAGTGACTGACGGATGCAAAATTCTAGCTTCATGGACCTTCACTCTGAGGTACTTTATGGATAGGATTGGTTATGCTCTCGGGTGAAATTAGATGTGTTTCTCTTTAAGTTCCATGAGTCAGAAAAACAGTGAAGTTGTCATGCAGTGTTGGGAATAGGATGGGTTGTGGTGAAGAGAAACATTCACAGAAAAGAGGAAAAAAGTTAGAATTTACAATGTCTCCTGTTAGTTCTGTGGACTTTCATATAAATAAATCATCTTAGACTTAAATTATAATGCAAATTAAGCTGAAAAA
Source organism: Laterallus jamaicensis coturniculus (assembly GCA_022605575.1). Classification (NCBI taxonomy): domain Eukaryota; kingdom Metazoa; phylum Chordata; class Aves; order Gruiformes; family Rallidae; genus Laterallus; species Laterallus jamaicensis. Next base: position 3,161,731 of record JAKCOX010000021.1, on the reverse strand, counting down.
GTGAGCAAACCCCCAAGTGACTGTGCATGATTAGTGAAACAGGGCTGGTCTTCCATCTTCTGAAACCGTTCCCTACAGTGCCCTATATTTTTCTTTCCAGATACCATGGATATCCAGCCTTTTTGTGCTGTGTGGTTTTGTAAGTTCACTGACTGCCAAAACTGCAGGGTTTATTTATCTGTAGAAGGCTCTTACTCAGTATTATTAAATATTGTGGCAACAGTGCTCATGGACAGTGCCATGTTAGACTGCAGTCCTCTTTGCTTAAGTAAAAATAATATTGCCATGGTCAGTGCATTCAGACTTCCTTTGCCAGCTAGTGTAGGGATGGGCTGGCTGAAATAACACAGGCATTTCCATATCCCTGCTTGTTCAATCACCATTTAGTTATTAGAACTTGCTGTGGTGGCTCTTTGTGTGATACGAAGCACCAAACGTGTTTCATGTAACTTATTCAGTGGGGAGCTCTGTCAAGAACATTTTGTTACTCAGAGCTTTGAACTGGTTCCTTACCAGTCCCACATGTTATAATTTATTATAGTAATCCCCAAACTGCTTCTGAAGAATAGTGGGGTTTTTTTTTTGCTTTTTGGTTCCTGAAGGAGTTTCAAAGTGTCATCTGCTGGGAAAGTTGGATTTCTGGATGCTAAGGAAGGCATCCTGAACCTGATGCAGAGGGTCTGAATTACCCCTGGGAAAGCAATGGCAATATGACTGTTTTTTCTATTTCAGGGAACTGAATTACAGCTAGGACTTGTACTTGCCCCAAGAGAATACCCAGGTGACCCAACAGGTCAGCTACTTAAATAATACATGGAAAATCTGTTTTGTCAGTTGGACTGAGAACTCTAAACTCATTTCACAAGTGAGAGGTTTCAGCAGAACAAGTCTCAGTAAAGGAGGAGATTTCAAGCCCCTTCATAAACACAGAGCTGGATATCTGCTTCCACTGACTTTCTAAATGTTTCTTTTCCTGCCAGCAATCCTTTCTTTTCTAAAAATATTTACTTGACTCTGCATGTTGCTGGCTAATCGAGAGATGGATAATATAGTGCTGATTTTAAAATCCTGACTGGATTTAAGAATGGATATAAGAATGACTTTTAAAATAGCGCTAAAATTAGTTGCTTTGGAACAAATTTCCTAATCTAATATGCTCTTCTGGGAGCAGTATGCCTTATACCCATCCCCCTCCCCCGTAACCACTACTGCTGTCCTAATCTTCCAGACCCTTTAGTACCTTTCTCTTACCCTAAGTAAAATACAATCGCCGGCTCTGATACTCATTAAGTGGTAATCCAGATTAATTCAGACTTTGATGTAGAAACAGATCCTAATTCAGCTGGAAAGAAATCCAGAGTGCCCCATGGAAAATGCACACGCGTGTCCACGCGCACGGTATGTAGGATGCCTTAAAGGAACTGTAGCTAACCACCTTATTAGTATTCCTCCCTCCTCTGTGTTTCACTTGCAGCAACAGAGGGCTGAGCAAAATGCAGTAGAACAGGGACAGAGACAGAGCTGGCAATCATCTCGGTGCAGGCTGCTGAATGTAGGGGGTGGGGGGATGCAGCAAAGCAAGATTAATAACCTTGCCATAATCCTGTGCACCCTGGAAGGAGATACCTCTGGTGACTGAGCTGTTCTTGTCTTGATTAATTGGACTGAGCGAATGAGTGGCTGGCAATCCACCTGGTTTGGAGGCGACCCCCTGTTTTTGCTGCTCTCTGAATCCTCTACCCATCTGGGAAGGTAACAGTGAGACATACCATCTGCAGCACGCACAGCAGCTATTGGAGGCTACTACTGACAGTTTGCACTACAGTTTTTGGTGAGCAAGAAGCCAGGTATATTGTACAGTTGGATATTTCTCTGCTCAAGATACTGAATTTCACAATCTGGTCCTTCAGCAACCCCCTACGCTCCCGTTTCCCATTGCTTTCGAGTTCTGGGCTCACTTTTGGCATAGTCTCCTGGACGCATTTTGCTGGGGATGGGCAAGCAGCAAACGTAACCTCTGAAAACTAATTGTTTTGCTTCTGTGTGACTGGAGGAAGAGCGAAAAGGCTCCAAACCAGCCGACGGAATGTAAATTTCTTTCCGGGAAGTTTACAGAGGGACAGTACAAAAGGTAAGTCTGGGGGGTTGTCTATTCCTCCTGCTTCCTTTTTTGTCTCCTGCTTGTCTGTTTGAGCTGGGGGGAAAGCTAAAACAGTAGTACCGGCTACATATGGAGTGTGGTGTTTGTAAAGTCTGTGCTTGTAATTTATATTCCCTTTTTACTCCCTTTTCTGTGTGTGCAGGGTTTTTGGGGTTTTTTTTCCTCCTTTCTCCTCCTGCTGTTTGCACACAGTAATAATGCTTGCAAAATAATGAACTACAGTGCTGAAAAATGTTAAACAGCACCAGAAAGGTCCTTTAATTTCAAAGGTATTTGAATTTTTAGGGATAAAATTCTAAATATTTGGAAACTATCTAGAATGGGCAAGAAATATAGCTCATACAGTATCTTCAATAGAAGTCTCCATATTTTAATAAACCTTGTCTAGTTTTTTTTTTTTCTCTGCGTTTCAGTTAGCTCTGGAATGATGAATATGTAAGTAAAAAGCTGCTGCTGCTAACAGAAGTAGAAGGTAGCAGAATGGAAATTGAGGGTTTGTGCATCACTTAGGTGAAGTTCATCTGTTTGCTTCTCATTAACCTTTTGAATGCTGCTTTCTCCTTTTTCTTTGGTTTTTTTTTTTTCTTTCTAGAAAATTTATGGAATATATAGGGCTAAACAGTAATGGTTCACATGGATCAGAGTGACAAACACAAATGAGTTCTTGTGGGCCCTTAATTTTTGAGGTGGAGGTGTTACCAAGTGCTCAGGTGACCAAAGTAAATGTCTCATCCAGCATGGTTCATGGCACTCCAGTTTTTCTGGAGACCTGTCAGTCGTATGGCTGTGGTGTTACTCGGTGTTTAAACCTGGCACTTACCCTCTCCTTGCACCCCCCAATGCAGTTTCTGCAGAAACACTAGGACTGTTGTAGCCTTTACTATCTTTCCATTAAATAACAGAAATAAAATCCCATTGCACTGCAATAGAATCACAGCTCTCGTAGTTGAGCTCTTTTTTTTATTGCTGCACTGATAGTACTTAGCATTCCCAAGGAGGTGAGAAAACCATCTGTAAATACATTTCAGAGATGCTTAGTTCTCCAAATGGAATTGCTAGGTACTCACTCCTCAATGATATGAATATAAATGACTAATATTGAAGGATATGGTGTCTATTTGAAAGACTGCATAGCTGGTTATTTAGTGTAAAAAAGACATGGATCGAAACGCAGTTCTAGCGAATAATCACATGTTGAGGGGTTTGCATTTGTGTATATATAAATATGTAATGTCTGTAAAGAAAAGAGGACTTATGTAAGATTTATAAATACAAGGACACAGCAGATTGGATGGACTCCTGATCCATTTGGCACAAAGAAGTGTAATGACCCTTCTTGTAATAGATCCTGTGTTGTAAAGATAAAAACTTAATGAAAAGGCTCTGCTTCAGAGTAATCAAATCACTTTATGTTATTGCATCCTGTCAGTCAGTCCCTCTGTTTCCCACTGGTTTTGCATAATAGCTTTAAAGAAAGATTAAGGAAGAAAGGGGAACTGGTTATAGGTGTGCTTCCCCTCGTTTTCTGGAAGTGATGCTCTGTGGTGCATGTGCCTTTATTCTATATGATTATGACAAACAAATCTCTGGGCCAGATGCAGTTTGTCATAGTTTACTCTCACTGTACTTTCCTCAAGCCCCATCTCATGTAGCACCCACATCTATTTCACCAGGCAATAAACTATGCTGTCTCTTAGCTAGAGGGAACAGTCTGTGTGAGATGAGGGCTTCACAAAACAACCAAAAAACTCTGGAGAAATGACATCTTGTGATTTTTAGAGCCTTACCCTCCCTTTGGAATTCAAGTATGTAGCGAGACCATCAAAGCAGAGATGTTGACTGGATGTAAGTGGGGGGTGGGTGTATGTTCTGCCTGGAGACGAAACAACTTTCATGTTTTGGGGAAAAAGACAGCAATTTGCTCCACTAGTATTTCTACTTGTTCTGATCTATAGGATATAATTTAGCAATGTTGCATGCCCTAAGCTTAGTGGGAGAGTAGTCACCTGTATGTTGGAAAAGAAAATGTGTCACTAGTCTCTTGGTATGGTGTACAGATGTTATTAATCATCTATCTCTGTTGGTCATCAACCCTACAGAAGTGAGACTAGTGTGGATTTTTTTGCATGTAGTATTATCTCCTTAGGTACTGCAGACTAAAGCAAATGGTGGTTATTTTACATGTGAACAGATTCACTGAAAAGGAAACCTCCTGTTTCTTGCCCCAGCCCTCCTTAAGCGGTTTCTTGTTGGTTAGTAGATTTGGATTAGAACTCTTCCTGGATTTCTATTCTGACTTCTAAATACTATGGTCTTATTGCCTCGTTTTTGTTTGTACATCTTAGAATATACACAGTATTTTATGGAACATAGCACGTTAAATCTATCATGGAACAATTTGGTTTCTAATACCAATGCTATTCTTATTGCAAAAATAGAAATGGGTAACACTAGCAGGTTTTATGTGGGAACAGGCTTTAGCACCAGTTGGACCGTGTGTGTTTTGTTGGTTTTTTAAAAATGTTCAGTTGAAAAGAACTGTGAAAAGAATGTCAAGAGTTTCATTTTAGCAGCCCTTCCATTTTAATTGCATTTCATAATGTGATGTGCCGTATGCCTGTAGTCTCACCTAACGTGGAAAAGGCTTTCTTCTCCATGCTGTTTGGGTTCTGGTGTGACCTCAATCCACTATGAATTGTTCATCTTGCTGGAATGCTAAAGGAAGGTCTGGGAGGGTCTTGCAGAGAGCGTATTATAAGTAAAGTCTCTCAGCAGGAATAGGAGTACAGTGAGATTCTCATGAGCTGAATTATCTAAATGTTTTAAGAATAAAGGGAAGATAAAGAAAAACTGAAATTTCTTTTTCACTTAGCTCCAGTTAATTGAGCAGCTTCCTATTCTCATTGCTGAGGTCAGCAGTGAGGTACTAAGCTCCTCCAGCACGTGTTTCAGTCTGAGACCCAGGGTACTTGGACATTAATTCCTCCTTCCTTTTGAAACAAGATTGGCTGACAGCTGGCAAGTCAGTCTTGGAGGTCTGCATCGGTGCGCAAGCAAGGGGAGGATGGGGGAGAGGAGATGTGCCAGCAATTCCAGGACTTGAACCAAAGGAACAAGCTCTGTGGGATGGCAGAACACGTTGTTTTGATTGCTGACTCATTGTAGAGTTGGTCTGCAATATTATCCTACACTGATGTGATGACACTGGGCCTGGCTTCGAAACAAGGAGCCAGAAGTTTACTGGTAAACACACACTGCTTATGAATGTGTACTACTTTAATGACAAATGGTATGGTTGCTGGAAACTCCTGAGCAGTGTTCTTAAATCTCTTACTTTAACAGTTAATAGAAAGTAAAATTTATTTTAACCACTTAAGAAAAAACTGAAGTTACAAATATATCCTTTCAGTTGATTCGTTGACTGCAGTAAATGACTATTTCATTCCCCCACCCCCTGCATATTGCTCTTCTTCCCACTTCATTTCATGTCACAGCATAAGGTTTGGGAATGGAGGAGACTAAAACCAGTTAATTTTCTGCTTTCTGTTGGAAGTGCGAGAATTAAGTTTGCTTGGGAGATTGTCATTTTGCAAAGCTACAAAATAAAACAATTACCCTGGTGGATTTTTGACTCAGCCTTTGTGGTGCTACCTATTTGTTTTTTCACAGATTGAGGTTGTCAAGAAGGCATCCTTTAGTAGTAAGTTCCTTATGTTTTGATTAAAGTAATGCAAGAGCTCATGTATTTTTGTCGAGTTGTGTAACAAAGAAGCATGAGAAAATGTTGAGTGAACACTGTAGCACTCAGGGGTGGTTCAAAAGAGGAGTGTATGTATACACATGTATCTGCTTCCAGGGGCTGTTGCTGTTCAGGCTGATAAGGTAGTGAATGTGACATTCTCAAAGTTAAATTCAAATGTCTGAGTGGCTTGCTGATTTTTTTCTATGGCTACTTCACATTGCTGAGGAGGAGACTCACTCTTTCTGTATCCTCAAAATCTGCAAGATGCTGCAGTGTAAGAACTTTTGCTGCCAAATTTAGGGTGGTTATGTAAGGTAGAATCCTATTGATCTTGGAGGATGGTGGTGGGCAGAGACTTCTTCAGAAACTGGAGGTTTTCCTTCTCAGAACATATACTGCAAAGTCGGAATTGTAGCATGGAATCTAGGTCTCTTCTGTGTGTGATGAAGAAACTTTCTGTACAGACAACAATTACAAGTTACAAAGTTACAAAGTAACTTCCCAGAGTTTCTTTACCCAGCTGGCCAGCGGTGGTGGACATTCTGTATGGACTTTGTGTGTTGCGAAGGCTATCAGAAACATCAGCCTAAAACAAACGAATAACTAAATGAGATGCATAACTGCAAATAGTTTAAGGGGCTTCCATTGCTGCATTTTTGCTGTAGCTTTGAGATTGCAAACCATGGCAGGGAGATTTTCCACAAAGCCCATTACTCTAACCTCTTTGATAATTTTAAGATGTTGTTTTGGTAGGTCAAATCTATGTCAAGTGCTCATGAAGCCCAGCGCGTATTAGTAGTTAGAGACTGTCAGTTCCAGTCCTGTTGTTCATCCTGTTTACAAGAATAGGAACAGGGTTGTGTCCTTCCCTGTTAGCTCCTCTGAATTGATACTAGGTAAAGATACAGACCAGTGACATGGGAGTCTAGAACTTTTTTTTCCCCTAATGTTTTCTTGATTTGATTTAACTCACTTGGTTGCAAGAGAGTCTTCCCCTTTCCTATTTCTCAGTAGTAGGAGAAAATCTTATCAGTGCAATATGGGGCTATCTAGAAGTGGTCATATTTTCCACAGAATCCTGGATTTGTTGTTCTAATTTGTCTAGCAGCATATAATCTTTATTTATTTGTAATCTGTCCTGGAAATACTGTAGCAACTGAGAAAGGAAAAGCAACACTTCCACACTACATATGTGGTGGATCACCAGTTTATTAAACCAAGACAACATAGGTTTTGTATTATTAGGTACAGCTAGGGATGCTGCTTCTTTGCCTGTGTGATTTTCTTCCCTTCCCCTTCCTCCCCTTACTGCTCATCAGTTGAGCATTGTGGAAAGTATCCTGCAGCTTCTAGTTGAAGGGACAAAGTGAAGGTGAATGTTCTGAGATTAGGCCTTTCTATATTGAGTTTGCCTTTGTTTCAACCTGTTTTTATTTATAAGCTATTCTCTGGAGCTACTCGCTGTAATATCTGTGCATATCGTGTAAACCTATAAATCTTCACTATAACCTCAGTTATTTCAGGAAGAAAAGGAGGCACTGTGATGCTAAATGATTTACCCACCTCTCACTTAAAACCTGCAAGAGTAGCTTCTTTCTGGAAAGTAGAACATTCAACAGTAAAAACTGGAGGGAAAATAGTGGAATGTGTAAACTCAAAGTAGGAAGGAAAAAGGGCAGAGACAAAAGCAGTTTCCTGTTGTATGGGTACAAACAGGGATTGCATTGTACAGACTGTACATGGAAAACCGTCTAGTTGTGCATTTGGTGCAAGTGTATTTTGGCAGTTTGGGTGGGGGAAAATGGGTTGTAGAATGTTCTTTCAAGCCTCTTGAGTGTGTGCTTCAGAAATGCTGCTTATCCAGGTCCCAAGTCTGTATTTTTATCCTGAACAAGGGTAGATGAAGCAAAGCTAATAACTGGAGTGGCATTATCAAAACTCCATTAGGGATTTGGGTCTCCTTGAAAAAGCTTTGAAAACTTAAGCCTTGGATTTTGATAGGAAATTTGAGCTACGGTTCCTTAAGTAAGGGGTTGTATATATTGAGTAAGAATATCAAGTAAGAACATATCTTCCTGGGAATACTGTCTCACTACAGACTCTTCAATGATTGTATTGCAGGATTGTAAATATTGAAGTAATGTTCTTATCTGTTCAACTATGCAATAATTTCTCTCAGGTGGAAGTGCAATCTAGTTCTGGGAACAAATGAGATGAGAGGCATAATTTAGACCTCTTTGAGGGAAAGGTGTGTGTGTTAACTGTAGAAGGGTACAAGTCTGGGAAAACAAGATGCTTTGTATGGTTAGAAGTTTATATGGGTATGTGCTAGACATGAGTCTAGGTGGGGTTGTTGGGAGAATGATGGGAGTGGTGGGTGCACACTTAACATTTGGATCAGCTGAATTTGGAAAGTCTGGAGAAAACTGAGGCATGCAGGAGAGTTACTTTAGTACGTAGGTATACAAAAGCCGAAGTATCCAGAGAAAAAAAAATTAAATAAAATGGCTGTTGTACTGAAAATTTGTCTCGTAAAGAAGTATGAAGTAATTTAACTGAATGGGTAGGTATTTTAATTAACTTTTGGAAAGCCAAGCATTATGATTTCTGGAGTTCTTCACTTAGACCATACAACATTTGACTGTGTGGCAACTTTAACCGCTCACGTGTCTTCCAGTGAAAACTGCAAGTCAAAACCCTACTAGCTTTGAGTATTTTAGTGACTATAATACTTCTGAATGGTTTTATGTTATCAGCTCTAGAATAGTCAAATAAATTTGACTGAGATAATGTGTGGCCTGATTAATGTAACCTGTCTGCCAGGCAGTAAATACTATGTGTTTTCTTTCTGTGCTTCATGTCGTGCTGGATCCACGTGGGGTTTTTGCCTCTGATGTTTCTGTGGATGCTTGCAGTAGAGTGGGCTGTGTGGAGCAGCCCTGCTCAGGAAGGACCTCTTGTTTTCCTGTGACCTGCATCAGAGAATCTGTACTATATACTGGAGAACAAAGTAGCCTCAGGACAGCAAGGGTTATCCCTAGTCCTTCTTGGCTCTGCCCTACCCTGCAACTAGCTGTGCTATTTAGCTGAGTAGTAAGGGAGAGACAGCATAGCCTGGCTCATTAGCATTCCTTTTCCTCCTTTGTCATTGATATTCAAGATTTTCTGTAGTAACCTGATGGCCTCCTTTCAGAGAAGTCACAACCCTTCCAAACCACAAAAGATCCCTTCAAATCGGGATTCCCTTGACAATCAGCTTTATAGTTTAAGCAGCTTTATGCAATACTGGAAACAGTGACAGTTGAGAGAGGTAACTAGGAGACTCCTTATATTACCAAGCCTTGGCTTGGGAATGTGTGCTTAAGGGTCTTAAGCTACCTAAAAGAGTCTCTTAATCTGCTTTAATTCTTCTTATATTCTTTTTCTGCAGTAGGCGGAGATGCAAGATCTTTCTTTTCATTTCCATGAATAGAGGAGTTCCACACCTGTCTCCAGACAGATCAGCACCATTCTGCAGTATGCGGACATCACTTTTAATGCATGAATCCCCCAAAGGCCGGATTACTGCTTCAGATCTGTCCTGTTCTCAGAGAGATGCACCTCTGTTTCTACCTATATCTGAACTGTTTTCCTCTCGAGGGAAATGTTTGCTGGCATTAATGATGCTGGCTTCCTGGAAGCCAAATGCTGGGTTGGAAGCTCAGAGAGGGTGGAAATTCCTTCATCCCAGGAGCCCATTCTTCTGAAGACTTGTGTGAAACCTTCCAAGGGTATTAGCTTTAAGTCTGTTTATGAAACTCTTTTCCCAAACCTGGTAATATGCCAATATAACACACAGAGCAGGGGTATTTTATGGTATATTTGTGCAGATCTGGGTGCCTGTCCCAAAGCTATTCGTTACAAAACCTTCCCCTCCATGGTAAATCAGTGCATATGCCTATCCGTTCTTTGAGTCGGTGGTGTAATTAGAGTGGGTTGTCCATGGGTCAGTGGCTGGGGTTTCCCCATGTTGGAATAACCTTCCCCCTAGTTTTCTCCTCCTCTGTCAGGCCTTAGTGGTTCTTCAAGGTTGTTTGGTCAGACTAACCATATTTCTGTGATGCTTCCACGTTGTTGACAATCCCATACATTGTTTAGATAAGCATTAACCAGCGGAGGGTTGAGCTATACGAAGTCATCTTCAGCAGCAATAACCTTGGTATTGAATTACATGCTGCATTTGAGTTTGCTGTAACAATTTCTTCCCTTTGAGACTTATCAAAATCCTATTTTTTGACGAGCTTCACTTCCATTTTCAACAGATAATATGAAAGATTGAGGCTGTTGTCTACTAGCAATTAGACTCTTTCCTTTCAACTCCAAATAGAAACTAAGTTTTCCTGGGTGAAAGGGATGAACAGGGGTGTCCAACGGCAACGAAACTCTGTTTTAAACACTTATGTAATGAAAACAAAATCTATGGAAGAAATTAAGTATTCTTTAATAATTTCCTGCTCTTCAAGGTGCATTTGATCTGATTAATTTTTCTACTTTCTCACTAGATGGAGGTCTCTTGAACGGGGAGATCCTATTTTATTTTCAAATTTTTTTATATTCCATGTACCACTTCACTATGAAGTGAGATAAGAATATTTTTTTTTTCCCTTCTGGGACATCAAATCTAGGGATTATTTCTTCTAAAATTACCTTAATTGTTTCTCTTACCTTGTTGATGCAACAGGTGAGAGCTTCAGGCCAATCAGAAAAGTTGTCTACTAACAGATATCTATATGGGTTACATCCAGGTAACTGAAAAATCTATCTACCAGTGCTCCCTGGGCTTTTATGTCTTGTTTTATGGTTACTCCTATTGTTTTGTTTGGGTTATTTTTCCTCTACCTTTGGTTTATTAGCACAGCATATTGGACTTGTTTAGTATTATGTGGCAATATTTAACATTTTCAGCAGTTCATTGATCTTGCTTTTTGGATCCAATCTTTTCAGGGCTGCTTCCTCTGCAGCTGTATCAGCTTTCTGACTCACCCCCTTTTTGGTGTGCCTGACAATGAATTCTTTAAACTTTTGTTGGCTTGTAGCAATTTCATAACTTCAGTTCCATCCTTGACAGGGGTTTCTTGTGAATTCAGAAGTCTCTTTTTCTTTCCAGGTTGCTTCATGAGCATGGGCAATTTTAAGTGTGTATTTTGAATCTATGTAAATATCAGCTCGTTTCCAGGACTTATTTCTAAAGCACTAATTAGAGAAGTCAATTCCTTTTTATTTTTTTGACTGAAGTATTATTGGGTAAAGGTTTAGCTTCCAGAATATGGTCTCTAATCACTACTGCATATCCACCACATCCTCTTCCTCCAGACATGAAACTCCTTCCATCTGTGTATAATCTTATATAAAAATCAGTAAGGGGAGTGTCTTGCAAGTCAGTTTGACTGGAATAGACTTGCTTGGTTGTTGCAGTTGCCTTGTAGCTCATGTTGTTCTGAGACCAACAGCAGAGTCACAGTTTTTTTAGTGGTCCATATTGAAAAGGTGACGTCATCTTGCTCCCCAAAAACCAGCTCAGTATTTAGCTAGGAGGACTCCAATAGTGTCCCTTGTTTTCTAGGAGAGACATCACAGCATGGGATACAAGCAAAGTTATAGCTGTCCCAGGGTCAGTTTTCCAGCTTCTTTAAGCCAGACATCCTTTACTGGTGTCATCTAACTGTTTAGAGAAGTACCCCACAGATCTCTTCCACATTCCCAATGTTATAAATGACTTGGTCCCAAACATGATTTTAGCCAAATCGAACAATTTATTAAACGAATAAAGACAAGCAAATGGTGCTGGGGTGCACGGTCAGCGCCAGTCCCTGGCTTATATACCTTCCAGGGATAACACAGCCCACCGGCTTAAATTGACGTGCTGGAGTGCCAGCCAGGTAATCCCCACAAGACATCCTGTAGCTTTTGTCTTGCTAATGGTCGGGCAGCTGGTTCTGTAGACTCAAGCACCTTCCTCTTCTTCCTTCTTGCTTACCTTCTTTTCAGAGACAAGTTGTTTCTCCAGAGGTATCACAATGCACACAATGTACTACGTTGTGGTCCTTTAGGCGAAGATTTGCACATCCTTTATATAGTTTGTTGCTGCTTCAACACACTTCATTCAGTACATACAAAATCTCAAACTGTCCCTCCCAGGCCCGTGACCATACAAGGGCATGTCATTATGCACCCCAACATTATTCCATATTAACATGAATCAGAGGGACATATATCACACCAACAACTGAGTTGGGACTCCTAAGGCCATGTGTTGCCTCATGAATATACAGTTAAAATGGCTTTTCTAGATTTGGAAGTCCTGATGCAGGAGCTTCCATGACCCTTTCCTTGATCTCATCAAACCAATTTCATCATTCAGCAGTCCTGCTGGATCCTTGGTGATAGAGCAATCAATTCAAAAATAGGGATCCACAACTGACACCATCTCTCCGTGTCCCCCAAGTCCTCTCAGTTGTTTGTTTATGTTTATTTTATGCTAGTGCAACAATTCTACAAATTGCTTCCTTTGGTTCTGCACTGTCTCCTCTGACCTTGCACAGTTTCAAACCGCAGATACCATATCATAGAATCATAGACTGATATGGGTTGTAAGAGACTCCAAGGATCGCAGAGTTCCAACCCCCTGCCACAGGCAGGGCCACCAACCTCCAGGCCTGGATCTACACAAGGTTGCCCAGGGCCCCATCCAACCTGGCCTTGAACACCTCCAGGGATGGGGCATCCACCACCTCTCTGGGCAGCCTGTTCCAGCCCCTCACCACTCTCTCCGTTAAAAAAAACAACTTCCCCTTAATATCTAATCTCACCCTTCCTCCTTCAGCTTTAATCCATTCCCCCTTGTCTTGCCATTGTCTACCCTTGTAAAAAGTTGATGCCTCTCCTGTTTCTCTGCTCCCTTCAGGGAGGGGAAGGCTGCAATGAGGTCCCCCTGCAGCAGATATCAGACGTTATCTTTTGCTGTTTGTGGTTTTTTTTTTTTTAGAAACATGATATACTCACATCACAAAAGTCCACCAACATCCTGAAACAAAGTCGTGCCCATTACTCTTGCCAGTGCGCCAGTTCTCTTGGCAATACGTCACCAAATAAGATTAGGCTGTGTTTGGATACAATCCAATGTGGTTCCGTCGGGATTTCCCATTCAAAAGCAAAGATGAGTTGAGTCTGTTGAGGCAAAGGAATGCAAAAGAAAGCATCTTTTAAAGATTAAACTGTAAAATATATGTTACTTTCAAGGATGGAAGCAAGTAACATTATGGCATTTGCTTTTGCTATAATGAAATGGCTCCTTTAACATACGGAAAGTGTATGTTCTCCTAGACACATTTACAGACAGCAGAAAGACAAGGGAAACTGAGTTAAAGGTCTGTGCAAAGTACTCATGTTATGTAATGCAATTTCCAGTTTTAAATCAGAGCTTTGCAATGAATCATGAGTATTTCAATGATTATCCCATCTAGAACTTAATTGAAGCTTTTGAAGTCTAGCATTGGAAAAGCCTAACTTATTTTATAATTTCTTATCTATGACACAAACCTACCTCCTTTTCTATGGCTAGGGATGAATAAGTTTGAATTTTTTGGTGCTATCAGTAGGAAATATGCTTCACCACCACCTTTCATAGATTATGAGGAAAGCTTCAGGAGAAAAACGTTATGAAGTGATGATCTTGAGGGAAGAGAAGGTGCATTTGGCAAGTCGTGATTTTTCTAAATCTTTGAATATTTGAGAAAATGTTTTGTCCAGGTTAAATGTCTGCTGTACAATGAAAATGCTCTCTGTTTCAATCAGAAGCCAGACCTGAGCTTTTTAACATTTTTTTGAACTTGTAAATATTGCTGATAATGGTATCTCTTTTTTTCTTTCCATATTGTTTAACTGTAATTGGCGTACTAGAAGACTGCTTTCATGATCTTGCCCAGGCCCTCAAGCAATGGAAATAAGTAGGTAGTTCCAGTAAGGATGTCAGTTTATGAGAATAAGCTTTTTGGCCTCCAGTTGTTGTTCTACAAATTATTGTCTAAATAGTACTTTTCCAACGTAGGTGCATTTCTGCAATCACTTCAGGCTTAGGCATGTTTAATTATTTAAGCCCAGTAGTAAGCACTACAAGAAGCAGTGGAGGAAAGGTCACTGAAGGAAGAAGAACACGTCTTCCACAAAAGGCCGTGATGTTGCGTTTGATTTTAGTAGGGTATCACAGGCACTAGGAAACATTAAGAATTGAAGGTTACACGAGCTTTGTAATGCTGTGAGGAATGGGACTGGAAATTGCCTTCTGTTGGCGTAATGCTCCACTTGAATTTTTAATACTGCTAAGGAAGGGAAATGCATTAATTGTTTCAGTTCCTAAAATGAATCATGAATACACTTCTTTTTATGGAAACTACCATGGTAAGAGGTAATACTGCTTAAAGGGCTTAATGCAGTTCTGAAAAGCAGAAAGCTACCATTATAGCTACACTAAAAATCTGCTGGGCAGGAGTACTAGTGTAAAACAGTAAGTTTTGTTTTTTTTTTTAACAACCTATCTAAAGTTCTGCTACTTGAACTCTAATGTTTTCCTAGAAATCTCAACTTTATTTTTATAATTTGAGGTTAATATTGAGGAGTCAATGAGTGGGTGATATGAAATGAAACTAGTGGGGTTTGCACTGGTGTTTTAGCCAGATTGGAGTTACGTTGAATTCCATCTTGTATATGGAATTTGTGTCTCAACAAAAGAAAATAACACATGTAAGCAGTGCTCTCTACCCATTAGATGTACTAACCCTGATGGAAGAGGCAGTATGCGCTGCCTTTAAGGTCTGGGGTAGTGCTCTGGCCCTTTTGGAGGGAGGAAGCTGTCTGTCCTTCTGCGCCTGTTGACATTACGAAAGTTTGGGTGGCTGTGGTTAGAACAGCAGTCTTATATCTGATCTGCTGGAACCATATGCTGATACTCTGTGACTTGTCTTGCTTGCTTTTGCTTTCTCGGTTTTCCTGTAGGGTAAAGTATGTATAGACTTATATACTGCATAGCCTATCAAAACTTCTGAGATGGTAAGTTGCTGCCCCAGCATGTGGCTGCTTCCCCTCAGGACAGAAATGAGAAGCTTCCCTGCCACCACCTAGTCTCCTCTTGATACTTATGCTCTGATTAACTTGCATTGTCTGTATTACAGTAACTAATATCTTTAATAGCATTTTGTTATATGTACAATGCCCTGACTTTCAGAAGATGAAGAAATGCTTTTACTTGGTTGGCCTTTCAGTTTTCACTTGCAGGCACTCAGCAAGCAGTAATATATAATTTTTTAAAATGTTGAACGGCTATTAAAATCCAGTCATTTTGTGAGACAAAGCAATACCTCCCTTCTGAGATCACACTATTTAACTTGGTGGAGCTGGAGCAAAGCAAGATGCACAATCAATGCGGTGCAGTAAGGGTCAAGGCTGTAGTTCAGATATATGAACTTTTACTACCTGGGACCTTTAAAGTTGAAATTAGTCCATTAAGCTGCTCCTCCACGGGCAGGAGTGAGGATCACTACTCCGGTGTTGCCTTACTGATGCCTTCTGCATTACCTTCGGTGGCCAAATAGGTTTAAAATCTTACTGCAGGAGTGCAGGACAGATGACAGAAATGGATCATGTTGGAGAAAGCTGCATCTGAACCCCAGCTGGAACTGATGCAACTTCCACTCATGATGGATGAGAGGGCAGTAAAGGTGGTTCACCACCTAAAGATAGTAGGCAGTCTTCATGGCATTTTAGGGTATAAGGAGGAACTAGTGTATCAGCAATGCTAACTTTGGTTTTGTTTCTAAATATTGCCATTGTTTGTTCATTCACTTTGCTTGTTTGCCTGCCCTGGTAAAATGGAGATGAAACACACAGGCAATTTCTGACTCATTCTCTTCCACACCAGCTAGTCCAAGAAAAATTGGAGAAGCATTAAGCAAGAGTTGAGTCACCAAATCAGCCATGAAGTTCTGACCTGTCGGAACAAGTTCTGACTTGCTGTATTGGATGTGATGTCTCACTTCCCTTTGTGTTGCAACGGGGAGTTCTCCCGGTTCACTAGTGGGTGTGAAGCTCCAGCCATGGTTTGTACTGCAGCTAATACATCACACTACAAATCATGCTCTGGAATAGCAAGGTTGGCTGTGTTTCTCTTAAGGGTAGAAACAATAAAAGCAGAACTGTGGGACCAGTTTGAATAATGAGATGAATGTGACAAACCCGTGCAGGGGTCCCGCTGCTTTAATTGCTGTGTAGCTGCATAGGGAAACCAGAGGACTGACACTGCTCTCTGAGGACACCAACAGGTACAAATCAGAATAGCCTTACCTGTAGCAAGAGTTTTAAAGAAGGTGAAACTATGGTCTATAGTCACAGATTTAGAGGAACTTCTGCCCCTTGAAGATCCGTATGGCTTTTGTAGATTCACAGAACGACAAGGGTTGGAAGGGACCGCTGGAGATCATTTAGTCCAACCCTTGTTAAAGCAGGATTACCTATAGCAGGCTGCACAGGATACTATCCAGGTGGGTACTGAATGTCCCCAGAGAAGGAAACCCCATAACCTCACTGAGCAGCCTGTTCCAGTGCTCTGTCACCCTCAGAGTAAAGAAGTTTTTTCTGAATTTCAGACGGACCTTTCTGGGTTCCTGTTTGTGCCTGTTGCCCTTTGTCCTGTCACTGGACACCATTGAAAAGAGCCTAGCTTCTTCCTTTAGACATCCTCCCTTTGGATATCTATCACAGAAGACCATCAGATCGGTCAGGAATAATTTCCCCTTGGTGAATCCATGCTGACCATTCCCAAGAACCATCTCCTTTTCCATGTTTAATTTAATGATCCGCAGAATGAGCTGTTCCATCTTCTTTCCAGAGTTGGAAGTGAGGCTGGCCTGTAGTTTCCTGGGTCACCCTCCTTACCCGTTTTGAAAACTAGAATGACTTTGGCTTTCTGCTAGTCCTCAGGCACCTCTCTTGTTTTCTATGACCTCTCAAATATGATTCATTGAGAGTGGCTTAGCGATAACATCTGCCAGCTCCACCAACACTCACGGGTACATCCTATCAGGGCCTACGGATTTATGGATGTCAAGTTTGTCTAGATGTTCTCTAACTCAACCTCCTCAAACAGAGGTTTTCCTTTTCCAAGACTTACATGTATGTCAGAGGTTGGAGAGAATCCTGAGAGCTGGTCTTATCAGTACCTCTGCCTTTTCTGTGTCTTGTTTCACCAAAGCACCCACCTCATTCAGCAGCAGGCCCACATTTCCCTTAGTCTTCCTTTTGCTGTTGATGTACTTGAAAAAGCTGCTCTTGTCCTTGAAATCCCTTGCCAGTTTTAATTCCAAGTAGGCCTTATGTCTTCCTTGTTGCATTGCTACATTCTCTGACTACATCACTATATTCTTCCCAAGTGGTCAGTTCCTTTTTCCACATTCTCTAAACTTCTTTCTTCCCTTTGAGTTTTTCTAGGAGGCTCTTGCCCACCCATGCTGGTCTCCTTTCTCCTTTGCTTGATTTCTTGTAATTCAGAGTGCACCCTGCTTGAGCTCTGAGGAAGTGATTGTTGAATACTGACCAGCTCTCTTGGTCCCCCTATCTTCTAGAACCCTATCCCATGGGCTTCTCCCAAGCAGGTCTTCAAAGTGATCAAAAATAGCCCTCCTGAAGTCCAGGATTGTTATCCTACTTGCTGCTCATTTGTAACAGATGTGAAGATTATAGTCT
Source organism: Laterallus jamaicensis coturniculus (assembly GCA_022605575.1). Classification (NCBI taxonomy): domain Eukaryota; kingdom Metazoa; phylum Chordata; class Aves; order Gruiformes; family Rallidae; genus Laterallus; species Laterallus jamaicensis. Next base: position 3,144,056 of record JAKCOX010000021.1, on the reverse strand, counting down.
TCCACTGTAAAGTAACAGGGCCTATGTGATTACTCTTAAATTTGTGGAATGTAGTAAAACACTAATACAGCACTTTCCACTTTCCTGTAGGACTTGTTGAATTATCACATTGCGTTTAGTGTTTGGGGTGTCATTTTCTGTTGAACTTGATGGGAGGATCCAAAAACAGAGAACTGATTAAAAAGGTGCGGGTTTGTTTTTGTCTCTTCCCCTCGGTGTGCATCCCTTACAGCGCAAATGTTTACACTGAAGACTTCATCTAAAGTTGAAGCACAAACTCACAGCAAAACTTGTTTACCCCATCACTCCTGTTTTTGTACAGAGGATGTTTAAAGGGTTAAGTAAACTTGCTGTTAACATTACTGCCATGTCTAAGGCTTCATCTGCATTAGGTAAAACAAGTATCACAGCAGCATAATCAGGAGAAGTTGCTGGTGGATGCGTGAAATGGGGAAGCAAGGCTCATAGAGGCTTTGACTTTTTTGAAAAGTTAATGCGTTATGAACTTACAATATGAAAAGATGTGAGGAAACAATGGGAGGGTTTAAAACTTCTGATTCTCAGACATGATAGAGGAAGAACTGAAGCAGAATGTATGCATTCAGTAATACCTATTATATTCCTCCTCTAGGAAGCTTTAATTTTTTTTCCCAAATCACAGAATCCTTCAAGATGGCTCCTACCATTCTCTGCATAAATCTGTCTTCAATTTAAATAACAGCTTAACACTTCAGTCTTGTTATGTTCTGCCACTGTCAGAACAAGGTTCAATATGCATCACAATACCTTGGTTTACTTTGCTTTATAAAAGAACTTGAGTTGACTTCACGTTTTGATCTCAGATATTTATAAATACAGATACCACTCTTCTCTGCTTTCTCCATTGTTCTCTCCACACTGTACAACACTAACTTTTCCAGACTTTGGTCAGAGAGCAGCACGGTGTTTATTTAGAAATACACTTCTTGCTCTCCTATCTGCAGCTAGAAATAATGCAGGGTGTGTGTATATGCACACACTGAGCTTTCTTCAGAGGTTCAAGTGCTTCTGTGTCATACTTCTACCACATAAACAGATTTTCTGTTCAAAACATTAAAACAACTTGCACTTCTGAATGAACAACCATTGGAATTTTTTTAGATGACTCTTCCTCTTTCTGTGGTCTGTGGAAAGAATGTCGAGTCTCAGTTGAAGGTCTGGAGCCAGCATTTCCCCTTCCCCCTTTCCACAGTCTCCAAAAATAAGTTGCAACTGAAGCTTACCATAGTGCATCCTCTCCCGAAGGAGAAGGTTTGGGTGGTGTTTCCTCTGGCCAGTCTTTTGGAAAGATTGTGTCTGGAGCCAGGCAACAGAAGACAGCATTTCAGTGAGCCCTATCTCTACTTTAAATCTTCCAAAATGTTTCCTGTCTCACAATGGCTGGCTAGGACAAGCTTTCATTGCCCACAGGGAAAGGAACAGGCATGATCAAGTAGTCAGAAGGCATCCTGAATTATCGCGAAAAGTTGCTTTGGAGTGGGGCAGGGGAGACAGGGGAAGAAACAAACTGGCTGGCCTGGTCCAGAGAAATGACCAACCTCACTGAGTTTTATCATGATGGGAAGTAGACAGTGTTTGCTTTCTCAGTGACATGGGACTCGTTTATGATCTGAGGGCTGGAGCCACCTCCCCTATGTAGAGAGGCTGAGGGAGCTGGGCTGGTTCAGCCTGGAGAAGAAAAGGCTGTGGGGTACCTCATTGCAGCCTTCCAGTCCCTGAAGGGAGCAGAGAAACAGGAGGGGAATCAACTTTTAAAAAGGGTAGACAATGGCAGGACAAGGGGGAATGGATTAAAGCTAAAGGAAGGAAAGTTTAAACTAGATATTAGGGGGAAGTTTTTTACAGAGAGAGTGGTGAGGTGCTGGAACAGGCTGCCTAGAGAGGTGGTGGATGTCCCGGCCCTGGTGATGTTCAAGGCCAGGTTGGATGGGGCCCTGGGCAACCTTGTGTAGATCCAGGCCTGTGGCAGGGGGGTTGGAGCTCTGTGATCCTTGGGGTTTCTTCCAACCCAGACCAGTCTGTGATTCTATGCATCGCCCTTAGAGGAGCGGTTTCTATATTCAGCGCATCAGGGTGCAGCGCAAGGCTCGGGAACGGTCGAATGCCCCGTAGAGCTCCCGAAGCATCGCTGCGGGGCGATGCCTCTCGGGAGGGGACGGCGCCCCGCGGGGATGCGGAGGTGGCGGCTGCCGGAGGTGCCGTGCTTGGCGCTGGCCACCGGGGGCTGCTGTGGGGCTGCGTTGCCCGTCCGGCGGGCTGGGCCGGGCCGAGCGCACCCGAGCTCTGCCTGGCTTACCTTGTTAAAGCCGAGGTCCTATTAGCAAACCGAAGGTGCTGGTTCAAACGGGTAACCTTTTCCTTACCTGCGTGTGGTGTTGTGGCTTCGTATGCCTATAGGCAAGTACGTGAATCCAATAAAACCAGGTAAAATGAGTTCCCTGCCTCTTGTCATCTCCTGCCCCCTTTCCTCATAATGAAGCTTCCCTTGTGTGGGAACTCTGGTGTTACCCACTTTAGACCTGGAACGCTAGCTGAAGTTTTGGCTGTTGGATCCTTTGTTGGGAAGAGGCGTTGATAAAAGGAACTTGAGGCTGCAGAACCAATTCACTGGTGGGGAAACTGTTCTGGGCAGCACAACAATAATCTAGGCTTGTTTGAGACACTGGTCAGTCAAAAAAGAAGGCCTTAATCTCTAGATAAAGTGTTAGGAGGCTTTTGTTTATGGTGTATGAATGCCTCAATCACTCCCCCAGGTATTTTTCATGTGTATCACTGGACTGACAGATGTGAATAGTCAGCAAGTCATCTCTGCCTCCTCTGCGATGAGGGTGCAGAGGTCTCTGTTTAAGGTACTGAATTCCACGAAGGAGACTAAACCAAACTTGCAGCTAAAAAGAATAATGGTAATTCACAGAAAAGAATGAAACCACTTGAAAACTGTTAAAACCTTCCTCTTTCCTAGATGGAAGAACACAGATGCTCCAGTCCTTCTCTTCATTTTTTCCTTCTTATTTTTCTGCAGTGTTTGTTCTACCACAAGGCTCTTCTGCCAGGGTGGGTTTGGTTAGTGTGGAGTGTCAGAAGATAAACGACAGTAATCAGAATCTACAAAGTGCTTTTCAAATCAGTGTCTTGTTTAGTTTCTAGATGCATAATGCATATTGCCCCTTGAGAGAAACAGACTAGCTGGATGCTTATGCTAGAATAGCCATTAGGGTCATCCTTAGGAGGAAGGGTAAAATACCATGGAGATAAATATCACATGTTCAGAGTTCTTGTTTCATGAGTCATGTAGGTCTTGGTGCGTGTATTCACCTAATTTTTACCTGGGTCATGTGTTAAAGTGTTCTTCTGTCATAAAGTCTTGATGTTGGAAGACCTGAAATTCTCAGTTCTGTCCTAAATCAAAGCTTTTTACCAAAGTGCTATGATAAAGGGCTAAATTTGGTACAGATTCCAGAGCTGTAAATACTGAAGTTGTCTTTGACTATCTCAATTTAAAATTGGCCCAAATAGAAGTTGCAACTGCAAGAATAAAACCAGGGTCTCGATCAGGAATCCAGTTTGTGTCTAGTCTCTGATTTGGAAAGTGATAACGTATCTGTGGTGTACCTCACTAGCAGCATAACAGTGTACATGGCTGAATTTGAATAATTGTTATCTTAATTTTTGTGTTAACATGACTCTTGAAGTATAACATCTTATTACTCTTTTCTGCTGTGTAGAACTGCTCTGGCAGTGGGAAATTCAGTGGCTTGAATTACAGATGGACTAAGTGATTTCCGTAAGTCATTAATACTTATGAATTCAGCAGTATGGAAAAAAAACCCAACCACCCACTGTTCTGCTTATTTTAGTGTAAGCATGTTTAATTTTGGACTCAACCTGGAAATACAGTGTGTTCTTTCTTGTACCTCATGTAAAAAAGGAAAAATAATCTGTATCTGTAAAATAGAAGTGCCTGTGAAGTTTGTAAGTTTAGAGGCAAAGAATGTCACTTAATCTGTATCTGTAAAATAGAAGTGCCTGTGAAGTTTGTAAGTTTAGAGGCAAAGAATGTCACTTGAAGTCTTTCAGGATTATCTTGAAATACCTTATGGAAACAGGACTATACTTCTTCTGGATTTCTTTCAACTATCAACGTTTCTTTGCGAAATACCATCCTTTGCTTTTGTGATGACACACTGCTCTTTGTGGCAGCTGCTTAGATGGCAGCTGATGCCAGGACTTTATATATATATATATACATGTATATATACATGGAAGGTCATGGCATGCACAAATAAAACCCATATGCATAGAGGACCATAATACATGTTAGTGGTAATGAGATGCATTAACATGATAGAAGTGAACCTAGTTCTCATATTTATGTGAACGGGGGTGCTCATAATAAGATGTGCTAGATATTTATCTATTTAAAACACTTTTAGCCACTTGAAAATATTTCCTTCAGCATCTTCATGATAAAAGCTAGTGAAAGTTCACTGCCTAGACAGAAAAAGTATTGAGAAACTGGCAATTCTGATGTGTTTGTCCTGAGGTAACACTTTAAAAACTCCTTTCTACTAAGATAATGCTCACCTATTCATCATGTTTCAAAAGATTAAACATCTTGGACACATGGGCTATTCTGTGAGCTAGAAGTCCAGTCCAACACTGAGTGTTTCAATTAACTGGATATTTTAAATGCCCCTTAAAAAAAAATCCTTGTGCATATTGAATTTTTATGCTTAAAATAAATTTGTTTTGAAAATACCATGGTGTACCTTTTGTGCTGTAAGTACTTATCTTTTTTTAGGATGTTTAAGAATAAAGAAATAGGTTATCATGTGGCAAGCTGCCATATGCCTCTTCAAAGGACTAGAACAGAGGCACGGAATAAAAAACCCCTCCCAACAGAATATTGACTGGTGTTTTCTTTAGTTGTAAAGAGTAGTATCAGTTTGCTGCACTGTAGTTGAGCTTTTCCCCTACTTAGAGCTGGGCTCTTATTAAGAGTTTGTGTAGGTGGCAGTGATTTTAGAAGTTTTTTTGAAAACAGTTATTTGTTTCTACTTCTGTATCACATCCTTTTCTTATCTACATAAACTTAGTACTTTCCTGGGAAGAAAGGCATTTCTCTTTCCCTCTAGAAGTCTCACTTGACTTTTAACAAGAGATTTTTGTAAGGATGTCAGATTGATGAGAGCTGCTAGCTGAAGTCTCACCGTGTTCGTTCAGCTGAACAATCTCTGTTGTTAACAGCTATAATTATTATGAACGGTTTTTAAAGGACAAGCTGATTGCTGTACTTTAACTAGCAGCTGAAAAGCATGTTGCCACCTAGTAGTAATACTTAGCATGTTACATTGCTTTCTGTATTCAAGGTGCTTATGGATACTGACTAATTGAATGCATTAGAGGCTACCTGTAGGTCCCATTTTTGGGGGACAGGAAATAACTCCTTCACTTCTATTGTACAGTTTGTGAGTGGTGAGGCTCATATTGACAAGCAACAGAGAGAGATGTGGCCCTCATGGCTGAGGTGTGAGTCTTAAGCTTTGTGGAAGACTTTTAGATTTGGTTTCACTTTACCATATATTGTCTGGGAATTCAGCAATGATAAAGCTTTTCTTTTGTAAGAAGAGAGAGCATAAATATGGCTATGCAAACAAGATAAGGCACCTTCACCTTCTGAAGGTGCTGGAGGCTGCTAGGAGTGGCAAGTTCCCGGAGCCTTGGGATAACCAAATACACTGAGTTTTGGAATTGTGTGTGTATATATAAACTGTGAATTCATAAGGATTATAAACTCTGTCACTTGCTGTTAGGGCACTTATATACATCATTGCCAAGAAGTGTAAAATAATGTTTAGCTGACTGATGTTCCCAGTGAGCTGAAGTGTGCTCAGAGCAGCTGTACCGAAATGGGAACTGAGACACATTTGGGCCTTTTAGACTTGAGAGGAATTGTGAGATCCCAAAGCTGTGTTTTCTTAGACCTTCTGTGCCCTTTTGTGTAAGCAAGCAGAAGTCACTTGAAGTTCTCCACGCTTACTAATTCTTATTGCAGCATTAATAGCTATATTTGTTTCAAAAGGCTCGTAGCATAATAGTCAACTCTTCATAATATGACCTTTATTTGGACACATGGCTCAGAATTGAGGTTTTAAAAATGCATGCCTTTGCTCTCTCTGGCACTTTAAAAGAGTCAGTTATCATACTTCAGCTTTACACCCTTCCCTTCATTGCTTTATATGCCTTCAGTTTTGGACAAAGTATTGGATTGTGAGACACTGGTTGGTTCACTGATGTGGCTGGGAAATTGTAGTCCCTGCCTTGCTAGGATGAGTTTTTAGCCAGCCACGTATTGCTTTTCTTTCAGCTCCTGAGGTGCTGATAAATATTTGAGAAGATCTTCCACCTTTTTTGTTAGCTTGCTAGCTAAGCAAGGCAGTGAGCCTCCGGGTCCTACTTCATGAGTTCTCTTCTGGAGAAATCATCTGAACTGACCCTGAATAGTGTATTTGGCTTTCTGTCTCTGAATTAAAGAGATGTTTGAGGGATGGAGGGGCTTATTCACAACCCTTAAATATACAGAGCTGCAGGGTGTGCTTTTTATGATTCCTGTTTACTTACCTATTTAGTGATGACTTTTTGGGAATGGTATTAATTTGGGCAATGATTTCTTGTGAAATGGAGCTTATGATGGGAGAGACCAACCACTTTGAGATTAAAAAGTAGCCAGGTTGAAGGACAGCCTAGTATTGCTGAGGATTTGGAAGGATGTCAGAATCGTGTCTGTCCACAGAAGGATCAACTATACTCATGTCACTTTTGGCAGATGTCTAATTTCTTTTTAAAGACCTGAAATGATGAAGACCACACGGACTCCCTAAGCAAATTTGTCCTTTACATTAAGCTAGTGAGATGTCGTTAAGAAGTTGCCTGTAGAGCTTGAATATTATAAACACAACTGATAATATTAATACTGTCAGTGCCCTCATGCACGCACCAACACACTCATCCTTATTCCTACCAGCACGTGCCAGATAATTTCACAGATTATGGTCATTTAATTATAGCGTGGCAAATCCTGCCAGAGATTGACATTCCCAGGCCTAGTGCAGCTTTACATGCTCTGCCAGACTATTGATGGGAAACCTTGGTGTGTTCTGCTTCACCCAGGGCTGGTTTTGGGTGTATTGCAGCAATTTCTCCTGGAACTTGATAGAGGAAGCCAGCTAATGCCAGTAGTATTGTGGGATGTCACCAGCAACCACATCTGCTCTCTGGTTTTCCCTGCCTTCAAGTTGGAGTACCTGTCTCTTTAGCCACTTCTTGTTTTATGCCAGTGATTTGATGGAATCTTGCGCAGTTCTGTGGGTGCTTGACTATTGTTTCTGTCTGAAATACATTCTACTATTTCAATACCCACCCCTCCTAGTCCCTTGCAGGTGACTTTACACTGTGTGAAGCCAAGAACAGCTTTGCAGTCTGGTATAGGCTAGTGGTACAAAGCCCTTGGAGAAATAAACAGTGCCAGTGACAATTAGCAACTTGATTTATGTTGGGCATTGAACAGGCAGGATGCAAGTGCATGTGTCTTACCAAGTCTCAAGTAGGACACAGCAGATCAGTCTGCAGTGAAGGACAAATGTAACCTAAAGTGGGATTTACATCCACGTATCCAGGTTGCTTTGTCTTGTTTCCAAGGGCTCAGAAGTCACGTGGCCCTTTTTGCAGCGCTGATGCTGTCAGTGGAGTTGCTTGGGGCTGTATATGCAGGTATAATTTACCTATTCTCTCGTCAGTTGGGGAAGAGTGAAGAGCACTGTTTCTGTACTTTGTCATCCCATATGTGCTGCAAGAGATTTTTCTGTCGTATCTATACCCACATGTATTTCCTTCTTCTTGCATAATTCATTGTTGAAGGATTTGCATTTCCCTGGAGTCAAAAGTTCCAAGAGTGTGTTGTAGTGATGAGAGAAATGGGGGCAGGAGGAGTTGACTGGGTTTGGGTTTTTTTTGACCTAGCACTTTTGGAAATTTGTTTATTATACAAAACCCTCTTAACTAAGAGGCAGTTGAACTGGTGCCAGTGGAATATTTCAGACTTTAAAAAGTGACATGACCCATTTATATTTTTACTTGAAAAAGCATTTTCTAAGCTGCCTCAGCACAAGGTGCCCATCTGTCCATGTCCCACTGAACTGACAGTGCAGGGAAGCTAAGCCTTTGACTGTCCCTATGTATAGGCACCCCCTGCCCTTTTTTCCAAAGTCAGTAGTTGCCATGTCTTTGATATGGCAAAATGTCATGAGCAAATGGGCAGTTGTACAGTGGGGAATTTTGGGGTGGTACCAGATATGGAGCTGCTGCCATGTACTGAGAAGCAGTCTCCAGCAGATGTGGATCTGATGAAGTGCATACAGCATATATTGGGATAACTACAGTCACTTGAAAGTAGGTTTCAGTATCCTTGTACAATGCTGTAAGAGGCGAGTGTGTATGTGAAGCATGTGGTTTGCTGTACAAATTGGCATGTAAATATCATGTGAGAATATTATCCTTGGCTCATCTGCTTCAAGAGAAACTTTATAAGAAACTCTGCCTCTTTTTTTTTGGTTGGCTTTGTTTGATTGTTATTAATGGCTGTAACACAGCATACAGCAATAAGGCTTTAAAGTACTTAATCAAAGGAACTTGGTGGGAGAGCAGTTGGTCATCATTGAGGGGTATTATTTATGTTACATCAAGTCACTGGATGATGGGAATACCAAGTACTGTGCCAGTTCTCCCCAGTACTATATCTGCCTTTCTAGGATGTCCCTCTAAAGGCTTCAATCTCTATTGCAGTTTAGCACTGCAGAATGTGGGATGGAGGTTGAACCAGGTTGGGATGTGGCTTATCACAGTATCAATAATGTTGTTGATGTCATGTGTGCTGCTGCTTGACAGAATCACGCAAACCTAAAAGACAAGGTAATCAATTCCAGTCGAAAAGTACTTAGTTGGGAGAGGGGATGTGCTGAAAGGCTGGTATGACCTTTCCAGATCATCGCTGTGTTTTGTATAACAATGAAAAGCTCCCTGTTGGACTGAAATGTCTAGGTGCTTTCCTTTTTTTGGGGGGAGGGAAATCTTAAAGGAAGATGGTGATATGGCTTTTGAAGAGCCCAAGGGGGCAAAATTTTGTTGTGAAAGAAGGAAGATCATAAAAAATTAGGCAGTTAAGATACACGCTGTTTCACTGCTGGATTATTGAAATTAATGTCTGTGTCACTGTTTACGTCACCGCAACATGTCTTCTGACACCTCTGGCAATTTTCCTCTTGACTGAGAATCATTTTTCATCCTCATGATGCACCAGGAATCCTTTATCACTTCTGCAGAAGTGCTGTATGTGTATTCATAGCTTGGCTTTGAAGGAGAGGTTTTTACAATAGGTTGAGATCTCAAACAGCCATAATTTCCCTTTTGGCAATGCTCTGTTTGATCCTCTTTTACAGATCAAATAAAAACACTGGTGGTCAGGGGAAGTGGTGAGTGTACCAACCCCAAATGCTGACACAGCCTAAAAGACCCCCATGCTGGCTAAATCTTGTCTCCTCACAATACTGCCGCTGGTTCCCTGTCTAAAAACAGAAATGCCTTCAAGTTTCTGCCAACAAGTAAAGCTGTCCAATTTGTATTTAATCAGTTATTTGTCACTGTCTGGCATATTTTGCCTTGGATGGTTGTTATACATTTATTTGTCTTTGTTTCCTTCCCATGTTTTGCTGAAGCAACAATAGCACAGAGACATTTGCCTTGCAGAAAAAGAATCCTGGTGAATCATTCAAACCCGTTTCCTTGGCTTTGTCATACTAAATTTCCACGTCTGTGTGGGAAGTAAAATAGACTGGTCACTTGCTGTATCAGTGCCTCGCTCTTCTGCTGCTTCCCAGTGGCTAGTTACAGTCTCAAATTGCTTCCTCTGAGAAATCCAGTTGTATGATGTTTAGTCCAACAATCAGAAACAAATGGAATGGATGGAAAATAGATGGAAAATCACCTCTGTTAAAAATATCCTTCTACTGTTGAATTTTGAAGATATTGTTCTTTTTAAGGCATAACATATTAAAATTTTGGAATAAGTGTATGTTTGGAGCCTGCAAAACTTGTATAACTCTGTTTTTTAATGTATATGCTTATTTTTAAAGACTCCCATCTCGTACACTGGGTGCTGTAGACCTACTATAACGCCAGGCACTCGGTCAAGCAGAATGGTTATGGAGTGATTTTTTCATCTCGGCAAAGAAAACTGCTTTCTAGTCATCCAGGGCTCTAGTCTGCTTCTCCTCACTTCAGAAATATGGTTTCCATAGTACTCAGAACAACTGTCAGCAGGTCTTCCTCTCTGTGTGCCAGAGAGAGGGTGTTCTGGCAGTAATTCCTTTAAATCTTGAGTTACCTTTATTACGAAGCAAGCTGTTAGTGCAGTGCTCTCTATGTACCTACTGCAGTGTGACTTTCTGGAGAACAGGAATGTATTCAAAAATGGCTCACATCTTTGCTTCTGAGACTTGTAGCCACCTTCACATCTTATGATGGAGACAGATCTGGATTCAGGCTGTTGAAGAGCAGTCAGTTTCCCATGGGCTGTGTTGTTGCCGTGTCGTCATACAATGGCCCCACAGCATTTAGACTTTGGAAGGTGGCAGAGAGGGAGCTCAAAGTGGTTTGTTTTAAGAAACCCCACTTAGACAGACACAAGTCTATGAGGCCAGATGGTAGCACAAGGGTACTGAGGGAACTGGTAGAAGTGTACTCCGAGACACTTCCCATCGTTTATGAGCAGTCCTGGCTGACTGGGGAGGTCTCCCAGTTGACTGTAGATTAGCCAATGCAATGCCCATCTACAAGAAGGGCCAGAAGGAGGATCCAGGGAACTACAGGCCTATCAGTCTGACCATGGTGCTACAGAAGGTTGAGGAGCAGATCATCTTGAGTGCCATCACATGGCATGTATGGGACAACCACGCAAATAGGTCCCTCCAGCATGGGTCTATGCAAAGCAGGTCCTGCTTGACTAATGTGGTCTCCTATTATGACAAGGTCACAACAACCCCATGCAAAGCTACAGGCTTGGGGAAGAGGGCCTGGAAAGCTGCCAGGTGGAGAAGGGCCAGTGGGTATTGGTCAACAGCCAGCTGAATGAGAGCCAGCAGTGTGCCCAGGAGCATTCTGGGTTGTGCCAGAAATAGTGTGGTCAGCAGGACTAGGGAAGTGATTGTCCCTCAATACCTGACACTAGCGAGGCCCCATCTTGAACAGCATGTTCGGCTTTGGGCCCCTCACTACAAGACAGACATTGAGGTGTTGGAGCATGTCCAAAGAAGGATAGTGAAACTGGGGAATTATCTGGAAATCAAGTCTTCTGAGGAGCACCTAGGGAAGCAGGGATTATTTAGCCTGGGGGAGGGGAGACCTTATTGCTCTCTACAGCTACCTTAAAGGAGCTTGTAGTGAGGTGGATGTTGGTCTCCCAAGTAACAAGCAATAGGACAAGAGGAAATAGCCCCCAGTTGTGCCAGGGGTGTTTTAGATTGGATATGAGGAAAAATGTCTTCACTGAAAGGGTTGTCAAGCACTGAAACAGGCTGCCTGGGGAGGGGTCACTGTCCCTCGAGGTATTTGACACTGAGATGTGGTGCTTAGGGACATGGTTTAGTGGCTGAAGTTGGAAGTGCTAGGTTAATGGCTGGACTTGATGATCCCACCTAAAGAATTCTGTGATTCTCCTATTCTAAATACTGTCATTACTTGCAGCGAAATAAGCCATTTGTGAAGGGCTGTGGTTTTTGTTTTTTTTTTTTTTTTTTAAAACGCTTCCAAAAGTGGTGAAGATAGACAAGTGACCCATATAGAGGCAAGATTAGTATATTTTTCCCTATCAGTTACCACTTACCCATGTTGTTCTGTTTGACCCAGTTCAGTGATGAAAATCTGTCTTTTATATTTGGAAAATAGGTGCTTCCAAGCTCAGCCTTTGTGGCTAGTGGTGGATTTGATACAACTTTTTGGTTGCCAATAGAGAACTGATTTAACTGTTTCTGATACTTTTACCTGCCCCGTGAACCCACTTTAAAAGGGAGCATTGTTCTGCATAGTTTGTATCAAACAGTGTGAAGGTTTACTAGATGCAAAAATGATTCGCTGTCAGCCTGTTCTTCCAGACATTAATGCTGTGTCTGATCAACAGAGCCCCTCAAATTTTTGAGCGAAAAAGCCTTGAGTGAGAAAATGGTATTAAAGTTTTATGCCACCTTCTTCTGGCTCAATAAACAATAGCGAAGCATACAGAGGATTAATAGTTCCTTCCTGCGGGGTCGCAGCTATATTATCTAGAGGAATTTTGTCTGCTAAAATATGAGCCTTACAGTACCTCTGCAGGCATAAATTATCTGGCTTTTCGTCTTGAAGGATAGCCTGTCCCCTGAAAGGTAATTTTTCTTTTTCATTTACAATGTACTATAATTTTCATGTGCTTGTTCCAGTATGTGCCCCCCATGTGCAGCATGTTACTTCCCTACATCCATTAGCACTGATACCTTAACAAAGACTCAGATCTGTGCTTTTGTGTGGATAACTGAATGCTGGTATTGAGGAGAGCTGACCAATGGTGAAATCTAAGACACAGCAATTCAGAGCAAACCCCAAGCTTATCATGAAAATTTTGTGCCATTCTCTTCCTCTCCGTGTGGGATTTAGGGTATTGCTGTAGAGTGTGGGAGCTTCATGTTCAGGTCTCTGTTTTGCCTCCTTCAGAGTGATTTGGCAGGTAAAAGCTGCTGGCCCCCATTAGGCAAAGCAAGGATCCTCCCCTGAAGACTGTGCCACACTCTCACAGGTAGCCTAGTGCTGAGATGACTGTACCTTTTGTGTTTCCTTCCTTCCAACAGTCAGAATTGCTTACCAAAGTTTATCTAAAATCTCTCAAAAGTAATTGTGTCTGAAATTGCAGGAGGTCAGAGTGCATATTGAAATTTTCTTTTCTTGCTTCTAGGGATCACAAAATTAATATAAAAGCTTTGCTTCTGCTGTTTCCATTCTGACACCTTGAGAATGGAATTTACTTTTGTATATGGTCAATTTAATCCCCCTTGGGTACTCTGAGTGCGTGTGTATGTGTGACCACATTTACAGGGCTGTCTTGTGATCAAGACCCGAGTGAGCCTAATGTAGGCTTGATGCTGACTTGCTCCATAGGGTTCTGTTTCATTGCATTTAAAATTCAAAGTGCAGAAGTGCATACAAGTTTCAATCAAGTTAGATAAAGCTACATGAACCCTAAAATAACATCTGTGTTTGTGGCATTCTGTATCCTAATCAGATATTGCAAAGACATTGCTTTATTAGACTGCTGTCTATTCCTCCCGTGTGCTGAAGGACTTGTAGTTTGTTGCTGAAGCTGAATCTTGGAGCAAGAACTGCTGTGGCATCGAGTTTTGTTCTCCACACAGGAGCTTATTGTTTTTGTCAGACCCTCATGTGATCTCTGTTAGCACCTCTAGGTTGTCCCTGGATTTACAAAGTCTCTTGAGGTGTTAGTGTTGAAAATATTGGTTGAAGCTTCAGCAGACAACTCCATGCTATCTTCTGTTCTTTCCTTTGTGAAGACTTCACAAAGCACAGTTTGTTGCTCAGACAAATACTGTGACATTTGCCAACCACCATCACCTTTTGTAAACCTTAAGGGAACGTGAAGAAGCTGGTGCATTAACTCAATGTGATCGAAATCAACCAGTGTGAGTTGTGTCAAGATAAATATGTTACAAAGTCTGCAATAATGTTTCTGTCAGAGCCTAGACACTATAAAGAAAATACTCGGGGGAATGCTTTGTACCACACTTCTTTACAGTATCCTTTCTACAAAGACTTATTAGGAGTGACTTACTTGCATGTTGAAGTATAAGATTATTGATGAGAAGCTGTTTGAGAGACCAGAAAGTTTGGGATTGATCAGTTTTACATAAATAAGCTGCTGGTAGTAACTTTTGTCAGAATTCTGTAATGCAGTGAGGTGAGCTGTTGAATACGGTTATCAGGAGTGATCTCTTATTTTTCTCCCATCTAACTGTTCAAAAATAGGAAAAAAATTGAAATGGAAACTCGAATTTTTAGTAAATTCACCGTGCAAAATTCCAGAAAATGAAACCAAACTCTTTCCATGTGTTTCTATTAAGATTATTCTGAAGGAGACGGAGGAATGGACAAAGGTGACAAAAGCATCTGAAGTGTCAGAGATTTGAAGAGTATCAAATTTGTTAGGTCTGAGCCTTTTTCTATGTTCAAAGTGGCTCTGAAAAAGCTTTATGAAGTTGTTACAATGCTGGTCCGATACAGAGAAGTACAAGGTAATGAACTTGAGAACGAGCAGCTTGAAATGCTCAAACCTATCGATTGGATCTAATTTAGATGCTCCTATTCTCTCACATAGTCTTGGGCATTGTTGTTATTGTCTTACTGAAAACATCAGCCATAGTTGAAAATACTTAAAGGAAAAAAAAGCCACTTGACAATAGCACCTCAACACAGGAATTAAGAATATACTAGGAATATGCTGTTGCTCTTTCAACTGTGGATATATATGATATTTGTTTGGGTTTCTATTTGTTATTTCTCTTCCTTCATTTCAGAGATGAAAGAATAGAGTCAGGAGCTAGGGTGAAAAAGTTGGAAAGCAATAGAAAAGATGGATGTTTCTCTGGTCTTTGCGGAAAAGCTTCCATTGACTTTGGGTATACATTGCCAAGGCTTGTTACAGGGATGTTGTGATAACCCTCTTAGGAAAGAATAAAGATGGCAAGAATATTGAGCTCATAAAGGTTCATAAGATAATGTAAGATACAGAAAAGTAAAATAATATAAACCATGTCATCTGGATGCACAAAATCCTGCTTTTGGACAAGTAGTGCTACCATGATTGTATTCTCTTGATGACAGTGGAAAAACAGCACTTTGAAGCAACTGTCATGGAGAAATTAATTTTATTTCCTGTTGAAACATAAGAAGTTTGAGTATCTCATGTTTTCTTCTCGATGAACTTTTTCCCAAAAGCAAGAAGAAAATCAAGAAAATTTGTAGGAAAGCAGTATGTTGTTTCTCTCTGCCTCACCCTTCCCACCCTCAAATGGAATATATGAGACTAAGCCAATTCTCAAAATTGGAGAACTAGAGAAAATAAATAGATTCATGTGTATTTTTTCCTATTCTGTGTGTTGTAGCTTTGTTTGGTTTTGTGGGCTTTTAAGGCAATCTGAGAGCACTACAAGAGGGATGAAATAGCTTTCATATTAAAGCACAAGAAACTGACAGTATTTGATTGAAGAAAATACATTTCTTTAAAGAAAAACTTTATCCCCAAGTGCACTGTTTTTATAATGATGATTGGACTCTGAGTGGTACGCTGACTTCTGTGCTTTTAAATATGTGCCAAATGCTAGCCCTGGGATTTAGGAAAATACTTTCCTCAGAGCCAGTATGATTTAGCTATCATTAAAATTCCTTAGGGAGGAAATGCACATGAGGGAGGCAGTGCTGTAACTGTCTTTCAAAGACAGGAATCTGACACCTCATTTGGGCTAGGTCATGATTTTAGAAAGAAGCCTGAGACCAGTGGCTTATTTTCCCTGTTGGGTCATGAGACACCTTCAGCTCAGCAGCCTACTACTGTTTGAATCTTAAAGGCCCTGCCACTTTGAGAGAAGGTTAAGCCCAGGTCAACAGCCATATCTTGTGCACTGGTAGTTGAGTTGTGATTGCCTATATCTCATGTATGATTTTGCCTAATGTCATTTGGCTGGTCTGTGTTTTTTAACGATAGTGTCATGACCTGAAGAAAAGCTGACCATCTTGTACATAAAATACTGAGGAAAACATACCAGAAAGAACCTACTGGGTTATCTTAGAACTATAAAGTGAATAGAAAGGCTTCTGAAATGTCTTTCTTTTGCAGATGAAAATATGCATAAACTATGGCTTCAATTCCTTTCCAGGCATTGCTGTCACAACTCTCATAGTTTCATACGTGATCCATTATTCCCCATAATGAAGTTAGCACACAAGAGGAGCTTGTACTAGTTGTTTGGTAGGACTGCTGTCTTCAGGGGACTGGGTAGCTATGGGTTGGTTTGAGGAATTTCAGCTGTGTGCATTTTAGGTATTGAAATGTCTGAAAATAGACTTTGTCAGCAGTATAAATCTGTGATAATATCTTCTTGAACATGAAATGTGAGAATACTAATTTATTGGCTCTCCAGTGTTAACAGTATGCCCTCAGACAGCTATCTAATAGTGGGGTTTTTTTATCAGTGGTTGTATCTGTATCCTTGGCATTCTTTTAAGGAAAGTATTATCATTTGTCTCTTGCAATTTTTTCCTTTCTTCTCTTTGCAGAAAAGTTATTTGTGGTGAAAACATGGAAAATCCTGAATTCTTTGCTGTCTGTGTAGAAACTGATCTGCCAAAGCAGTAGTAGCTCAAGAATCTTGATTCACCAGGTTTATCTACATATTGTCCTGGAAAGGCTGCCTGGGACTGAACTAATTAGTTTCAGTGCCAGGATGGAAAAATATGGCAGACATTGCTGTGAAGACTGCTGATTGTGATAGATCTTCGGATGTGAACATATTTTATTTAGTCTTACTTGGTTTTTAGCACCGAGCACAAAATACACTAAGGGAAAATACTAGGCATATCTAAGAAACAGTCTTAAGAATGGATTATATTTGCAAGAGAACTATAACTTTTTCATTTCAATAACTGATGTACTAATTCTTAGACTCTGAAATAGGTTGGTAACTTGCACCTTCCTTTTTTAGGATGTGTTGATATTTGCCTGCCAAAAAGTATAATGGCAAACAACAGTGTTCTCAGGTGTCAGTTCGATACCCGTGGGTGCTGTATTCCCCCTCCACCCCAAAGATTCATATATATCTAAGACAAATAAAGGATAGCAGTCTTTCTTTGGTGCTTTTAGACATAGATATTGCCAGTTTCAGTAATTCTGTACTATGGAAATGGATTTAAATCACACATGTATGTCCTAACTGAAGAAAAACCCGAACTTGGACAGAACATGAATGTACCGTGCAAAACAAAACTGCCTTGGACAGAAAGGATATAGCAGGATTGCTATAACCTTTTCTCATTAGTTCCTGCTATATTACTTTTCCTCCTGTTACTGTCAAGTGTTCTCTTATCACCCATGACTATATAGAAGGGATTTTCACTTTATTTTGCTTACAGCTGACCAGGACTGGGAAATCCAGAAAAAGCAAAAAAATCAGTGTACTGGAAGAGGTCTGATAGAAAAATCTCAGCTTCCCATTCCACGTGTTACTTTGTTCTCTGTTAAGAAAATAATTATTGGGCAACTAAAGTGTACAGCCTGGAGGAATCTAAAAATGGGAATTCTGTATAGCTCCCTAATAACATGTTTAGAAAATGAAGGTTCAAAGTACTTCAATTCCTGGGCACGTAGAAAAGCAAACTAATGTCACTGTCTATTATTGCTGCACATTTGCATAACTTGGTAGTGCATGAGCCTACATGGAAGTGTTTCTGGTTATGAACCTAATGTATCACACAAGCTAAGTCTTAAAATATATTTTAGTAGACTAAAGTATTCATGTCAGGGGTTAGCATGGTTAGAGGTGTTCACAGTAACACCCAGTGTTAACTGTTGTACTGTAGCAAATTAGTGTTTCCAATTAATTCTCCCTCTGCATACATCACTGCAGCACGTGCCTGGTCAAGGTTCAACATCCTGAACAGTATTACTTCAACACAGGCAATTGTTAGGTAAAAATGATTAATTAAACTTTAAAGTGTGTGCCTGCATGCTTGCTATTTCACTGTTGATCCTCCTGCTCCAGTATCTGTCGCTAAAATTTAGTTTATATTTTTTTTCTACTGAGGGTTTTTTTTGTAGTGTTACTTCATAAAAGTCTTGCTGAAGTTAAGTGGGTAATGTATTGGTCATAAAAGCATCTGTCCACAGGCACTTTATTGACCAAGTAATTTTGTTTACTGTACCTAAACATGCTACAAAAAAACACGTTCTGTCCACTGAATGCATTTATGAAGAGAACTGTCTGTTAATCCTGTTATCTTTCAACATCTTTTTACCTATCATCTCTAGATCTCTTTTGTAGAATAACAATTACTGGATTGTGTTCTGAAGCTTGGTTGCTGTCTGTCAATGAGGAAATGCCCTGTATTGATCACTGTGATAGATGCAGTAATATGTACAGTTATTTGAAACTTTGGATTTTTTTCTTCATTGTATTGAGTAGTTAAATATCTTCTGCATACGATTATGTGAATAAAAATTAGCATAGTGATTAACATGGGTGAAGCAAATACTATTTAAATTTAATAAATTATTGTAAATTACAATTCATAAATGAGTTATGTGAAGGTAATGCCAAAACTAAAAAAGCATAGGAATGTAGTTATCTGAGTTTTTTTTTTAATGTTTCTTTAACCTTCAAGGAGCTGGGACATGAAACTTAAGATTGACTAGCCCATATTTGGTAGCATGTCCTCTGTATGTGTTTTTCCTTATCATACTTAGTTTAATTCTGAACCATGCTGTAAGATGAACTCTAAAAGTGTATTTTTTTAACTTATAGAACAAACTATATTTATATAGTTCTAAATTTATATATTTATCTGGTATAATGTAATTTTCTGTACCAACTTTAATGAAAAACACTGTATCTTTAGATATGATCATTTAGTTGAGAGATTAAAGTAGGTAATAACCATTGTTGAATTGGAATTCTGCAGGAATTTTTCTGTTGCCCTCTGTTATTGTGATATCTAACCTAAATATAATGTTCAAGTAGATACACAGGTTAGGTATGCACAATTTCTCCATGATCCTGGCCATACAAAGTCTTAATGGAATCTGTTTACACTGCTTGTGTCAGGATCATGATGTTATACTTGTAAAAAGCATTGAGAGGTATCTCTTCTTCTTCCCACTCAGACTCCAATTGTGCTGTACCATTGCATATCACCTTGTAGTACCCCAGCTGGAGGTGTCTGCATCTACCAGTTGTTGGGGGGATCCTTTGCACCACCTGTGATTTAAAGATCATGGTACTTAACGCAGTGTCAGCAGTCCTAATGTGATGTCCAGATGATATTCACAGACATCAGTCCTGGTTGTGTAGATGGCAGCAGTAAACTATGTCTTCTGTAGCCAGCCTGTCTTCAGGGAAGATAAGTTCAGCTCAAGAACCCCCATCAAGTAGCAATTCTTCCAAGTCTTGTTCAGTTTGTTTGCTTAAAATATTATGCTTATGTTAATCGTGGGTACTAGGATTGTGTATTTAATGGTTGTGCTGTCTTGGTGTCCTACATCCTGTCTGAAATACTCTCCCTAACGACACCATAACTGTGATCTGAACCTGATTAATATACCAAACAGTGAACCAGGCTGGATCAGTAAACTACCAAACGGATTTAGGGTGATGGTGACTTCTTTTTTTAAGAGCAATGCTGGAAGTTAGTTTGAGTGGAAGAGCTCCATGGACAATTGGTTGGGACAGCTCCCTGGGAGGCAGGGAGCTGCAATTACTCACTAAATGTATCCTGCTTGTTTGAAAAGGATATATTTACTGTCTTGCCTCTTGAAATGCCGTTGTTGCATTATGAGAATTAAAACTGCCTGCTTTTTTAAAGGTGCTTAAGGTGATAAATGCCTGTGTGGGCTTCTGCAGTAGGCTGGAAGGTGAGGGCAATGCCTTCAGAAATACTTAAGTCACTTAAATAATTGTGTCAAATTGCAATAGAAATGAATCCATGCTACTGTAACAGTTGTTATTGTCTTGAAAAAACTGCATATATCTTTCATATTCTGTATTTACCTGCCTATATTATTATATAAATTATTGATATTATTATGCTTTCTGGTTCAGGGAGAGGATGTAGCCCAAATAGTCTTCTGTCAGAACCAAATGAAATTGTAGAATTAATTAATAAACTGGGGATATATTGGTACTAGATATAGGGAATGAATGCTAATTTTAGTTTAAAAAATGCGTTTCATCTCAAATATTTGTATTGATGTAGAAGTTAAGTTTAGAGAATGAAATTACTGAAAGCATGCAAGTCCAGCTGAGGTGCTCAGCTCAGGATCTCTAGCCACTTCTAAAACTTCCTATAGGTTGTATTTTAAACACTTTTGGGGGAGGGCAAATAATGTTAACTAATGTATGAATTAGAAAAATCTTGTTTACATTTTAGGAGGAAAGTTGTAATAGTAAAATAAATGCATCTTTCATACAGGCTGAGGGGTGATGGTTTATGCTCTAATATATGCAAGCCATTTTTTGAAGGTAAGGAATTCTTTTTAGACCTTTATATTTCCTTAGTATTTTCAACAAATCTCTTTCTATTAATGATACGTGTCTAATTGGAATTGCACATGTGCTCTTTGTTAAAGTTATATGTATCTTGCACCATCAACAGTAGTAGTCATTGGAAGCTTTATTCTTCCATTACCTATCTCTGGATTTTTTTTTCCTTCATGTATCTTTTCCTGAGTTCCATTCCCACCAAAAACATCACTGAAAGAATTACAGTTCATCAAACACTTGTGTTTCTTACTTGTGCTGGGTTTTGCTAGTTTGGTTTTGGTTTTTTTTGGGTTTTTTGGTGTGTTTCATTTTTCCAAGTTTTGCTTTGATAAAAGTGGAGCAAGCAATGTGTCACTTTGTTTTTCCTTGTGGTTTTGTGGACCTTTGCTGCTACTAGACTATAGTCCAAGTTGAATTGCTAAAACTGGTTCGACTTTGATAAACTCTTTAAAATAGTGTAATTATTCTGAAGCTTGGTTTCCTTGGGGAGATACAAACTTTCTTCCCATGTCTGCATTTCTCTACTTTTCAGTCTTTCAGTTCGTCATCACTGGTATTAATTGATAGTTAATCATAAGTGTAGAGAGATCAAAGGTATGGTTAGTATAGTTTTTCTGAGAATGAGTGGGATGGATATGCAAATAAATACAGACAGAAGACACATGCACATTTATGGAAGTATAACATATGATTTAGGGGAGAATAAATCACAAAATGTATACCTATTTATATTGTTCTGGGAGGAGAAACTTTTGATCAAAGCTTGTGAGTTATCAGACACAGGCATCCTGACACCCTCTTCTTTGTATTGAGTTGAACTGTTTTGAATCTGTAAGCATGCTCTGTCATAGAATATTTTGTTAACTCCATTAATGTGTCAGTTTGCTTGCCTTGGTGACGTCAGTCTTCTCTGTTCGCTAGTCAAGCTGTCTTATTTCCTTGCTAAGCTTTTGCTTTGTATTGCTGCTGTGTTCACTGTAACACAATGCTGCAGGTAATGCTTCAAACCTCTTTTTATAGACTCACAAGAGGCAAAGATCTTGCCTTGTGACTTCCTTCCTCCCTATGTACCCGAAGGTATCCCCCTGATCAGTGACCCAGTGAATGAGAGAGAGAAATGAAAGGTGACTTCTGTGTTCATACTCGGCTGGAATGAAGGAAGCCCAGCTGCTTTTAGACAGCAAGACTGAGGAGAGAACCAGATTACACACTGAGAATAATTAGAGCAACATGGATTTTATATCATCATTGCCAGGCATTATTCCAGTCATTGCATTGCAACTGCTGTGTTCTTGGTTTCCATAAATAACTCCAGGTTCAGGGCATCCAAAGAAAAAAAATTCAGATTTGGTTTCCTAAGTTATTGCTCATCATATTCTTCACCTTTTCTATTGCTTTTTCAGTGTCACCTTTTTCTTTGGCTTAGATCATTTCTCATTTGTCTCCCTGAACATAATAATCAACAACAAAAATACTGAGAATTTTCTTCCTTCTTTTTGGACAACTTTGAGGATCCTTTCATTGATCATCTTGCCTCATAAATTTCCACAGCTTTGTACAGTATATGACATTGCCTTCTGAATGAGGAAAAATAAGTAGTAATGGAAGGAAGTGTGTGAGGGAGGAGGAAAAAGAGGCTGTATGCTTATAAAATCAAAGCTGCTGTTAGTGGCCCCAGTAATTCTGAAGGTCAGCTTTGTATAAATGTCAAATTCCAGCTTTTGTGAGATGGAACGATGAGTGAAAAAGCTTGTCATTCACTGATAAGCTGTAGGGCTGTGTGCACTGAGCAGTGCAGGTACCTTCTGGAAAATGGAATAATGGACTTTAAGGTGTGTGTAATGAAGGAATCCAGAATTGGGGTATAACTTTCTAGGAAAAAAATAATTGGCTAATGAGAAGTTTCCTGGTCATATTTTTGACTCAGTGAGGTTTTTTTCCATGGGGAATTACATCAGGAGTGTGCTTTTGATATTGGCTTATCTCATAGATTGGTCATGAACACAAAGCCTGACATCTAGATGAGCCTACCCAGGTGAAGGGTTTCTCCAGCCATGAACAAGTGCTTGGGATCAGACTGGGGTTAGTCAGAAGTACGTATTTGGCAAGTGTACCATTCTGAATGCTGAATCACTTACTGGGACATAGTTCATGCTTGGTGTCACTATGTGCCAGAGTAGGCATAGCTTCTGGAACTAGAGCTGTAGGTTACTGACTCCTGTAGCAACAAATGCCATGATCACTAGGAGTGAGTTAGATTTGACCAGGAGACCTTAATAGTGTCTCTGTCTGATTCGGAGTGCTTGACCTAATGATCACATCTGGTTTTATAATGTGTGGATGGAAAGTGTTTTTCTCTGAGCTGTGAAATACTTTGGATTTACTTATTTATTTTTTTAAGTGGTAATGATCTGATTTTTTTACTTCTGTCATCTTTGCTATAAAATCCTGTTTGCTAAATTGCAGTGTGTGGTTCCTCTTGTCCTACAGTTTTTCTGGTGTTTTTCAGTTTCTCTTGTGAATTTTTAATTGACTGCTTCCCTCTTAATTAGATATATGGCTCTAACTTTGAGGGAAAAATCCTGGCAATTGTTTTTCCTCCTTAAGTATACATGTTGACTCTTTTTAACAGTGATACACTGCTATTTAACTGTAGGCAAGACCCTTAATATCAGCCTAGCTTATGTAGGTGAATTTAAGATAGCAATTGTTTGCTCTCTAATACTCTGGTTAATGGGTAGAATAATCCCCCAAACTCATCTGCTTCTAATCCTTGAGTGCAAATAGAGCTGGGTTTACATATAATTTGCAGGTGGATAATCGCTGATGGTTGCTTTACTCTGTTAGGGTATCAGCACCAGAAAAAGTCATAACCAGCTGAGCTAGCAAGGCTGAGGGAACAGCTACTCTGCATCAATGTAGTAATCCTGTGGAAGTGAGACTGCTGGTAAATCAAAAACATTTATGGGGAGAGATTCAAATGGAATAATCTTTTTTTTTTTTTAGTTTTTAAAGAATGCTTCTACTTCAGCAGCCACACTTTTGTGCACCATTTCCATAAATTTTTGCAAGCTAAGCAGGAACTGCTGAAGTTGGTGTGAAGTACTGTGTAAGGTATTTTTCATACAAGACCTGTTCCCCAGAATACTTCAGAGAGCTGAGCAATGTACTGTTGCTCTGGCACTAAACTTGATTAAACTGAGTGGGGGGGAGAGAAGCAGAAGGTATTATGCAGCAAGAAGGGGGCTTTCAGATGAGGTGGGTGTGGGGTTTTTTTTTGTTTGTTTTGTTCTAATTGGAAGGAGAATTGGCGAATTGAAGAGAAACTGGGAAATTAATAGTGAAAATAGCTGTCATGATGCCAAGGTCACTTTTCTGTGCACGTGAGAGGCTGGTAGTAAGGAAAGAAGAAAAATAAGGAAGTAGAAGACTGTCTTGTGGACGATGCTGGAGGCAGCGTGAGCAGAGGCTGTGAAAGCACCTTCTGACTTGAAATAGATCATAGAAGAAATTATTTTATTTACAGGGCACCTCTGTTATGAGGGGAATGGTACTAAATCATTTGTCCTTCTGAGCTAATACTGGACCAATGTCTTCAAAGGATTCGTAGGACCATGTGCTACCTGACAAGAAGATGGGCTGCCAGTTTAGTGCATAAAGGTTTCTGTAGGCTTTATTACATAGTGACTTTAAACAAACAAAAAAGACCTTTCACAACATCTTATTTCAGTGTTTTTTAACCCTTTAATTCAGAGATTTTTAACTCTTCTTAGAAACATTGGAAGATCTTGGTTAAACTACGTTTCATTTCATATTGAAAATAAATTAATCTGAAACGATCTGATTTTTAAAAAAATTACTAAAGGGTTCTTTATTATACCTAATACTGCTCTTTATTTTAGGGAGTCCATATATGATTCAACTGCAGAAACTTCATTCTTTCACCTTGAATTTTCCATATGGTGCCTTTATATGACTTAAATTCCTTGGAATCCTGTATACCCTAAATATTTTCAAATTTTCTTCTTTCAAGAGTATTTTAGTGCATGTGTGAAATCTGTTGGTGTTTCAGTCTAAATATTTAACAAAAAAACCTGAAGCTGAACTGAAGCTCCTTTTCTTTTCATGGTGTCCTAAACAGATGCCATGACAAAATCTCTCCCCCCGCCCCCCACAACAGAGTTCTTGTTATATTAGGACTGCTTTTCTATAGTTTTCAAGCACCAAATAGTGTGTCTTTATAAAAAAACCCCCCACAAAAATAGCTGCAGCACAATTTTCAACTCCACTGAAACAAATGACATGCCTTGGGGCAGTATCTCTAGTTACGTGTATTTTAAACCTCCCAGTAAGGATGTACATGCTTATGTAAGTAATATTAACTCCCTCTGACGCTTTTGTTGCACAAAAGTGAAATCATACCAGTTCTTGTAGTTTTCTGTACTTACAGAGTTGAGAAACAGCACAACTGATGTTCATATATTTTAACCAGGATGGTTCAAGCTTGTCTCGTAGGGTGTTTGAAAGGCCATGAATGCTTAGCTTGATTTTCATATGTTTTTCTAAACTCATAAATATTGACTCCTACCTATGGTTGAGCAGCTGAGAAAAGTATTTCCAAACAAGCCCTTTGGCCCTATCAATGCAATCTGGTAGAAATTCCCTTCTGCAGTATTAAAGGCAGAGAAAAATCCTGGAGTACCAGCTGTGGAGGTCTGAGTTTTAGCTGCCTGCATCAGCAACAAAACTGCTCTCCTGGAGATGTGGGAAGTGACAATAGGTCAGCAGTCATGATAGTCTGAATGAACTAAATGCTTTCAGTACCAAAATCTTCTATGATCCTTTTCCTGTCATTAAGTGTTGAATCTTTAAAGATTTAAAGCTGTGAAGATACACTAATACCATGAATCGGGTTAGCAGATCTTCTCTTTTGCTCGTTCCTTTTCATCTGTATGACAGTATCTTCTGCTTCCTTCCCATGTCACATTACTGGTGCATATGGAAACTATAACATGAACAACAACAAAAAAGGAATAAAAATCTTACTTTCCTTTCTGGGAAACATAGTGGAAATCCAGAACTGTAATTGTGTGAAAGCAGTCGAAGTTCCCTTATGATAAATTTAGGGATAGTTTTGAACAGTGTGCCATACTTGCAGGATTGTGCTTGAAAGATATCTAGCCTTTTTTAGTGTTTTAAGAACATCTAATTATTCTAGACTCTAAAAACAATGGTAAAAAGGTATAAGCTCCCAAGGATGCTCACTCTGAGGAAATAAGACGGTGGGAATATAAGTAGAGGACTCCTGTAATTCCTAGCTCATTGTTCTTGTACCTTTTCACAGTAAGGACTCAAGATCTGCTGAAAGTGAATGAATTTTGACTACCTTTCTGTTTGAAGTAACTCGAGCTGGGTTTTGTCTGATTAAGTGGGTTTCTCAGGTGTGGTAGATGCCCTCTGGGCAAAGTGCCAGTGAGAGGAGTAGAGGAATGAAGAGCTGGAGACACTAGGCTTACCTGCAGGTTTTTGTGGATGTGGAGGGGAGAGACTGGGTGGAAGTGAGCAAATGGGCACCCTCCCCTCTGGCAAGCTGTCAGTATCTGTCTGGCACGCTGCCCCTCAGCCTGAGCATGGCTGAGCCTGCCCCAGAAATCCTGGCTGAGTCAGGTGCTTGTGCACTTGCAGCAATTTGGTCTCTGGGCTTTGCTGTCCTGAGAAGAGGTCTGCTGAAAGCTGACAAATTGCTGTGACAAAGAGGTTCTTGTTCCTGGTGATAATCATAGAATCATAGAATGGCAAGGGTTGGAAGGGACCCTGAGGATCATAAAGCTCCAACCCCCTGCCACAGGCAGGGCCACCAACCTCAGGCCTGGATCTACACAAGGTTGCCCAGGGCCCCATCCAACCTGGCCTTGAACACTTCCAGGGATGGGGCATCCACCACCTCTCTGGGCAGCCTGTTCCAGGACCTCACCACTCTTTCCGTAAAAAAAACTTCCCCCTAATATTCAATCTAAACCTTCCCTCCTTCATCTTTAAACCATTCCCCCTTGTCCTGCCATTATCTGCCCTTTTAAAAAGTTGATTCCCCTCCTGTTTCTCTGCTCCCTTCAGGTACTGGCAGGCTGCAATGAGGTTCCCCCTCAGCCTTCTCTTCTCCAGGCTGAACAAGCCCAGCTCCCTCAGCCTCTCCTTGTAGGGCAGGTGCTCCAGCCCTCTAATCATCCTTGTGGCCCTCCTCTGAACCCTCTCCAACAGTTCTACATCTTTCTTGTATTGGGAGCCCCAGATAATGTAATGTAGGAACTGCTCTGTAAAGGTCTGATTTAAGTGTGTATTCAGCACAGCCAGTGCTGAATCAAGGGTGTTTTTCTAAAGTATTTATGGGAGAGAATGTGTTAATGCCTCACACCTTTCTCTTAATGCAGTAAGGAATAAAACATTGAAATGAGAACCAGTTATTAAACTGTTTACCCTGGTTTAGTTAATTTTAAACTGGCTATATCTCGACTATATGACTGAATTACTTTATCCCTCTGGAGAGTTAACAGTGTTATGCCTGTATAACATGGTTGTTATGATAGAGAAGACCTGGAGAGAAAAACAGCCAATCAGTACTGAAACTGTTACTGTGTGGGGTGTTACTTGTCATCTAGATGTTTCTAGCTCGAAGTTTAATGTCCTGCCTAAGCAGTAGTGCAGTTCCTTCCTCTTCCCTACATTGACTCTACAGGAATAAGAGATTACTGCTGTCAAGTGATTAATACTATCTGGATTTTTTTTTTAATGTTTACACCTAATTTTAGGTATGGTGAATCAGATTTTTGGCAGTAGGTATTTCCAGAAATTGATTGCTTAAAGTACCTTTGAAAATTTTGTTGTCTAGGCTAATGAAGTTAAATGAGTTGCATTGTAAATTGATTCTTACATGTAGGCCAACTACTGTCCTGCAACTGATTTCTTAAAGATAAAAATATAAATGGCCAAGTATGAAGCCTTTTAAAATACTTCACCAAAAAAAAAAAAAAGTCTGGATGATTTGAAAAGCTAAAATGAATCAGAAAATTTGAAAAATAATTCCATTCTATTTATTTCTCCCAATTGAGACCTAGATAACAGAATAAACAAGGAAAATATTTAGACAAAAATGATCTTCTGAAATATTGACGCTTTTTCTAGATGGGTCGAAACAGAAATAAGTGCTCCTCTCTGGTTTTAGTACTGCTTTTACCAACAAAAACTTTTGACCAGTAATTTCCTCTTAGTAAATGGTGCTTCTGTAGTGTACTTAAGTAATATTAAAAGTGCAATCTTGTGGTTAAAAACATAAGAGAGGAAAAAAGGCAGAAAAAACAAGTGTTTGTGAGTTGTGGATGTTTTTAATTTGGAAACTGGGTAAACTTGAAAGTTGGCATTAAGTATTATTAGTTACAGAACACTTTTTGTATTTTTACAAATATCTTGTGGTGTCTTTTGACATATGACCAGACAAAACAGTAAAGCTTCCTTCTGCAGTAAAATGTATCTTAGACAACCTTGTTTGTCTAAATCCAGAGTAGAATTTGTGCAGTTGAGTGATGTGGCTGTAAAAACTTTTCTTGGTTGAGCTATGTGGCATAAAAAATAATCATTACAACGTAGATTGTCATGTGGATGCAAAAGGATATGCTAGCTCAGGGTGGGGAGAAGACTGTGTGGCTTCTCAGCTGCATGTGCTGAGTGATATGCTGTTAAGATTTATGCAACAGAGTCAATGTTTAGGATCTTTAGCAATGCTCAGGAAAGTCTGAACTCTGTCCCTATGTTTTTGATGTTCCAAGCAGCCAGGATACATCAGCTTTGTATGTCTAGATATTGTGGTGGAATGAAAAGCTTCTAAGTCTGCTAATATAGTAGCATGGCAATGGGGTTAGTGCTGATCACTCAGTTCAGGAGAGCACTTGGTTGAGGGAGATGCCTGGGAATGCTGTGTAATGCATCTGTGTAACCCACTCTGTAATAGCTGCTGTCAGGTTTCACTCTGGACATTAAACAGTTTGTCCTCCACAGGTACTTATCTGGGGTTGAACATGGCTAGTTTTCTCTGTGTAACTGTCTGAGTCTCTGTATCAAATCCTAGCCACAGCTTGCCCCTCTCAGTATCAGCAGTCAGGCTATGTTAGACTGCCTTCCATCACATCTCAGTGAGGAGCTGGAAGAGACATCTACTCTGTACCCATTTTCAAACGCTTTCCCAACTCTTAACCTAGATTTGTCTGCCTCCTCCAAAAATAGATTGTTCATCCAGGAAAATTGTCTTGTACAAAAGAGATCCTCGCTCTGAAGGGTTATTTTTCTGTATGTTAACTTACTGCTGATCAATTATAATCCAAAAGGTTGGTGTAGTGATATTTTTTTAAATGGGAAATCATTTCTAAAAGGTGTCATGTTCCTTGTAACTTGCTCTAATAATCAGTTCTAATCAGAGCCAGCAACTGCATCTGGCACCTCCCATACCCAATCACAACTTCACATTCACATAAATATCGTTCCCTAGGATTTAAGTTAGATCCTTTGTGTCTCAGTATGCAAGGCTGTCT
Source organism: Laterallus jamaicensis coturniculus (assembly GCA_022605575.1). Taxonomy (NCBI): domain Eukaryota; kingdom Metazoa; phylum Chordata; class Aves; order Gruiformes; family Rallidae; genus Laterallus; species Laterallus jamaicensis. The sequence goes on along the minus strand of JAKCOX010000021.1, from coordinate 3,115,039 downwards.
GAGGAGATGGGTATGCTTAATTCACCAGCTTTTTCTCCTTCATAAAAATTGTTAGTCAGAAGGAAAGATAATTACAAGGCTGAAGATGAATGGTCTAATCCATTGTCTCGAATTTTCTCATTTTCCTGCATTATTCATATTTTTTGGCTGGGTGCAGGAAGCACAAGCTGAATGCTGGTGCCTGTGCTGTCTGTCCACTGCCACCTTTTTCTTTCCAGGAGAATATCTCTAGTGAGCACCTGTTCTCCAGCTCATGATTTAGGGAAGTCCAAGTTTGATTCTGATCTATTTTGATTGTCTCTATACCATTGCTCTATTTGTAGTGACCAGTGTGTATTTATTTAGTAGCTATCATTGCTAGTTCTGTTGGTAGCTATACCAGTTTCCTGACAGTTTGGAAAACTACATCCTAGTGAAGATATTAAAAAGATAAGGCAGACACATGATATAAATCCTGATCCATGTCACGCTAGTAGTTTTTTGCTTAATCAATTAATTGCAATTTACACTGTCTCCATTTACAATGTCTTCTGCTGTGCTGTTCTCAGTCCACAACTCTGAGATCTTTGCAACCCTGTGAGAAACAGGACTGGGTTTGTGAAGGCTTTCAGACAAAGGGAATTTCCAAAATAGAATAAAAAGATATTATTTTTGCAAGATAAAACCTTAGTCTTCCTAGTGACATGCCTCCTCCACTGGGGAGAATCCTCCCCCTGTGCAAGGTGAGGAGGAGAGAAGGTCGTGCAGCAGGCTGATAATGACCTATAGCTCCAATCTCAGCCTTTCTGTAGGAAGGTATGAAGTAGATAGGAAGAGGTACACTGTAGATGAAAACTGGCAATAGTATCTCAAAAACTTGTTTGAGCTAACTATGGAAACAGGTACCAAACCAGCATGCCTGAGTGTCTGCAGGGTCAGGCAGTCAGTGATCAAACTGTTTAAAATACCAGGGCAGGAGAAATGTAATGGGGTGAAGGCACAGAGGGAGGTTGTCCAGGAGGTGATGGTCAGCTCTTGGTTGGTGCTCGGAGGTTTCACTGAAGCTGTAGTTGCAATCTGAAAGTGCAACTGTGTTTGCATGACTGACTTTGCCAAGTGACAGAGGAATATTTCCCGTGGATTTCTTCACTGGTTTGATTAGTAGGAAGGGTAAAGAGAATGCTGATTTAAGCATATGACCCAGTGTATTTGCTTTCACTTTTCAAAATTAATCCAGAGCTGTGTGAGGACCCTTATCTGTCATCTGCTTCGTGATTGTGCTGCTTCTGTCATCCTGCTTGAATCAGTAGAAACAAGTCTCCAGTTTATGCCATTTGTGACAGTGCTGTAGAAGTTCAGCTGGCTGCTTGTCTTTCCCTGTGTGTTAGTTCTAACCCCTTGCAGTGGCAGTTTGAAGCTTTTCCTTTGCTGGGAAATGGAAATTCCAGAGTTGCTGTGTTCACTGTCTTGTTTACACTCAACTGCCACCAATTAGTTTGGTTTTTCTCCCAATGATATTTCTCTCTATGCACAGTCAGTTTCAAACCCTGCTCTGCTTCTGTAAGAAGTTAATTTCTCCTTCATGCTGTCTGTTAGCTTCCAGGACCAACTTTAAAAGTTTATTTTGGCTTGATATTGTGTGGTGGTTCTCTTGGGCTTTGTGGTATGTGTGTTTTGGGGTATTTTTGTTGTGTTTTTTTGTGGTGCAGTGTTGGGTTTTAAATTATTTTTTTAAAAATAGAAAGTCACCTGTTTGCTTGGATTCACATTGCTTAATGAAAAGGATTTTGTGGAACAAAGTTCTGAATGATCCTTCCCATCCCTCCTTTGCTCTGCCTCTGTCATGAAGAGCACTGCTGTTAGTAGTCCATTAAATATTAATGACATTTGTTGCAATTTCTCTCTAATGTGCTTTATTTTGGTACCAGTCCAAGCTGTGGAAATGAATATCCCCTCAGGACCTTATGTAGAATGTAATTTGCTCTGCAGTTTTGGCTGTAAACATGATAATAAATTAAAAGATGTAATGAATATTCATTGGAGTGCACAGGGTTTCTTTCTTCACCCATGTCTGCCTATCGTTTCCCCTCCAAAAGGTACCTGGTAAGAGATGTGTGAGGATGTTGGCAGCCTCCATGGTTTGGTATGTTTGCTGTATTAAGTGATGTTTTTGCCTTGTAAAAATATTTACTAAAAAGGGACCAAAAGTGTCTTGTCCTTGCAAAATTTATAAGAGGAGAAAAAAAGAAAAAATAATCCCTTGGTGTTCCAGGCAATTTAATGTGGGTTAATAAGCTTAGAGTCATAAGCTGTCCTTGTGTGTGGATACGGCTTCACTTCCTTAGCTATCCTGGTGTTGGGATTCAGGTTAGCTCCTTCAGCAGAGTTGCAGGGTGGTTTGGCAATCTGCTCAGGCTTTCTGTCAAGTCCTACTGCTCAATAGGATTAGGCCAGGTCAGTGCTTAAAATCCAGTTCAGAGCAAAAGGTTTTTTCTGCTTTTTAGGCCAGTTTCATCCTCTACAAGGAAACATGTTTCACTTGGAGCAATAAGTCTCACTTAATTCCATGCAATAGTAATTCTCATTTGGGCTGTTTGGGAACTCGTTATTGTATGTGGGAAGAGTAAGAAATGGTTTTAACATTTCAGTTACTTAGTGTGTGGTTGTCATGAGAGATTGTTAAATTCTGACTACTTGTAAATTAAAAAAAAAGGCTGGGTAAACTTGGCACCTAATTATCTCCCAGTATATAACTATTTATAGAATATACACTGAGTATCAAGCATACTAAATATGCAACACCAGCTTTGGATGAGGAAAGCTTCAGTTCAGGGAAACCATACTATAACTGATCTAAAGCTCTTTCTTTCTACCCGGCACCACTGAGAAACTGTTTTGAATCCGTTACCACTTTACTTAGCAGAAGTGTTAGGTACAGACTGCTTTGGTTTAGAAATTGTATGAACTTTATCAAACCTTTTGGTTAAGTGAAAAGTGTTAATGGGGACTTTGGAAAAAAACTTTAATTTTTGTTGGCAGAGGACTACAAAGTCTGCATTTTTGTAGTCTGCTAGGCAGTTTATTGGCTTGTGTGGTGGGTTGACTCTGGTTGGATGCCAGGTGCCCACCAAAGAGGCTCACCACTTCAGCTGGATGGGGGAGAGAAGATATAATGAAAGGTTCGTGGGTGAGGGAGAAAAATAGTTCACCAATCAGCATCACAGGCTCCATTATGGGGTCCCTCTCATGGGAAACAGTCCTCTATGAACCCTGCGAAGTGAATCCTTCCCACAAGTTGAAGTTCTTCACAAACTGCTCCAGTGTGGGTCCCTTCCATGGGGTACAGACCTTAAGGACCAGACTACACCAGTGGGTTCCCCATGTGGTCACAAGTCCAGCCAGTAAACCTTCTCTGGTGTGGGGTTCTCTCTATGGGTCCATAGGTTCTGCCAGAAGTCTGTTTCAGCACAGGCTTCCCATGGACTTGCAGCTTCCTTCAAGCACATCCATTGGTTATACCATGGGGTCCTCCATGGGTTGAAGGTGGACATCTGCTCCACCATCATCCTCCCTGGGCTGCAGGAGGACAGCCTGCTTCACCATGGTCTTCTCCACAGGCTGCAGGGGAATCTGCTCTGGCATCTGGAGTGCTTCCTCCCCCTCCTACTTCACTGACCTTGGTGTCTGCAGAATTGTCTCTCTCTCTCTCACATATTCTCACTCCTCTCTCTGCAGCTGTTGTTCCACAGCAGACAGGTATTTTCCCCTTCTTAAATATGTTATTGCAGAGGTGCTACCACTGTCACTGATGGGCTCGGTCTTTGCCAGCTGGGGGTCTGTCTTGGAGCCAGCTGATGTTAGATCTATCAGACATGGGAGGGTGGGGGGAAGCTTTCAGCAGCTTTTCACAGAAACCAGTCCTGTAGCCTCCTAGCTACGAAACCACTGTCAGGAAACCCAGTGCATCTTGGGATTTCTGAGAGAATCCAAGTGATCTATGCTCTTATTGAGACAAAGCTGCACTTCCAATTTGAATCTGTCACAGCCTGACCGTGGACTTCAATGTCTGTAAGGTGATAGTGTGCATTTTTCCCCTTCTGTTGTAGTACAAATAAAGATTAGTGTTTCTGTCCGGAATAAGTTATTTCTTAACTCTTTTTGCTCACTTGAGTCTTTCATTCATTTTGTTGTTGTTTTTCATTTCATTTTATTGTTGTTTGTGTTTTTCCTGTCAGGTGTTTAACCCCAGCCAACAGCTAAACATCGTTTGGTTGTAACAACATGAACAAAAGAATATACACAGCGGGTGATGCACAATGCAATTTGCTCATCCCTGGACCCCAATGTCCAGCCTGTTCCCAAGCAGTGATCCCTTTAGTGATTTAATCTAGATGATCCCGCTCTGGAAGGAGGCTTGGACTTAGATGATCTTTCAAAGTCCTTTCCAACCCTTAATATTTTGTGATTCTGTGATTCCCTGTCCTGCTCGCTTCCCCTTATGTACTCAGCATAATGCCATATGCTATGGAATATCCTTTTTGACTAGTTTGTGTCAGCTGTTCTGGCTGCTTGACCTCCCAGCTTCTTGTGAGAATTAATTCTATCCCAGCTGAAAACCAGGATATCAGGAATTAAATATTTCTGCTTTCAAACAGTTCTAGTGTGGGGAATATACATGTCACAGGGAATCACAGTAGGAACGGTTAGAAACACAAGATATTGTTTCCAACCTTAGAAACACTTCCTTTACCGAATTGATGTTCTTTAACAACACACATTGCTAATGGATACCTCTTAATTGTTACCACTGCATGTTCCTGCAGTACTCCGTAACAACCTGTCCTCATTCAGCTGCAAGTATATAGCCCTGTAGGGAGGGTGACACTGTCGCCCATAGCTGCAGGTCGTTGATGGTATTGTTTGAAGGGGGGGTGATCTTGCAGAGGTGCTCCTTTGAAGGAAGGAATGTCAAAAGGATGCTACTGTCATGTTATCTTTCTTCCTATCCTCTTGCTTGTTATTGCCAACTCTTATCCATCTCTTATATTTCTCTCTCCAATATAAGAGTATGGTCTCATTGGCTGGCTTCACCAAACATCTTTCTTGCTTGTATGATGTAGCAAAAATAGTTCAGCGGAATGTCTTTCCTATCTGTTTGACCTCCTTAGTTATGTTGCAGATTTTGCCATCTCCATGCTCTACCCTATTCGTGCAATTCCACCATCTATTTGCCCCTTTTGCAGTCCATATTATTTACACTTAGCTGGGTTAGAAGTGCTTGTTGCTGGTTATGCAATCACTGATGTAACAGTCACACAACACTTACCTGCTTTCGGTGGTTGTGCTATTTTAAGTCTGTGCTGAAAGTATGTGAGTATTAGTTATGTCTGAGTGTGACTTTTTTTCCTTTGACTGCAGCAGGTGATTCAGCTTCACAAGCAACAGTGGTTCTTTGCTTGTGTTGGTGAAAACAGTCTTCTGAAGTACTTGTATTTCTTTGACACGTGTCAGTGTTGTATGTTCATTTACTCTTCTGTTTCTTGGTGGTGTAAACAGCCCTGGTGGGGTACTGTGGGATTACTCATCTGGTATACTGACTCTTATCTAGGACCTGACTGTCAGAAATACTCAAGATGTCCCCATCAGTAGCTTATGTAAGTGGTCACTGCTGCTGTCATATGGATATCTGACCTGTTACCATCCACAGCAATGGCCACAAGCACAGTGCAACCCCTGTGGTTTCTGACACGGAGACTCCCCAACAGCAACAGCTAACACAGCTTTTTATAGACCCTGTCCAACCAGGACCTCCAAGTAATGCTTCCTGCCTTCTCAGCATGTGTCTCTTGAAGGGTGCATGCGCAGGAGCCATGTGTGTTCTGCTGTTGCTGATGTTCCCTTCCCAAACGCAGAATCATCCTGTACTACAGTTTTTGACACTTCGGCCTATCAAGTTCCTGTCCAGCAGTCACATCTGGCTGGGCTGTTCTCACTGCTCTCCCAGGAGCCTTGTGTGCCAAGAGTATTTCTGGACTCTTCTTGGTGTCAGCAATTCTATCTTAAAATGATTTTGCAAAATTTAAACTAGTGCCTCTGGATATGTCTTACAAGATGTATGTTCTCAGTGAAGTATTAAAGTGTTTACTCTAATTAGTCTGCATCAAACAGTAGGAGTTTATTAAGACCAAAGGAGAACAGGTTACCATCAGAGAAAATTATGTGCAATAGCATTAATAATAAATCTCTCAAACCCTAGAATATGGATAGGAGATTCCTGGTTTTTTGAAAAAAACTTAAAAAGAAGTTTTAAGTCAGGACATGATATATCTTCCTTGCATGAAGTTATATCATATAATGACTTAAAACTTTTGAAAAAAATTATAAATATATTTGGATGTAGACTTTTTACTTGTATGTATGGTGATCATACGATGTAGCTTCTACATTAAACTTTTGCACATCTTTGAGTCTGTATTACTTGAAACTGGCTGCAGAAGAGGTGATAAGGAATGTGTGACTACATTGGCTGGGCTTTCAGCTCAGACTGATTTGTGTGTTGTCATTAATCTTTGGTTAATTAGCAGATGACTTTAATGTCTATGTATAGCCTGGGATGTCAAAGGATTATGCAGTTAGTATGTTAAGTATATGATTGTGAGATATTAAGTCCTTTTATTACAACAAATTATATGTGATCTTCAGGTAATATTCTGGAGGGAATTAAAAAATGTAAATAACAAAGCAACTTATCCCTCATAAAAAATATTTCAAATATCCCTAGATTTTTTTTTAATTTCACATTTATTTATATTTAGGAAAAGATAATAAAATTAATCTAGCAAGATGTGTCAAGAGGTATGTGAATGTGAGTTCTCTGAATTTCTTCATAGATTAATTTGTTTTCAACTATTCTGCATTGTATAGGCACCTCAGTTTTGAAGATGGTGAAACTCAAAGAAGTTAAATGTTTTACTTGTGTAAAACTTCATCAGAAAAGGCATTGGAAGGATGAAAATTTACAAATTATGCTGCAGTAACTTACTGTTAAAACCGAATTCTTGAATAGTTGACTTCAGTTAGGAATCTTCTTGAGGACAAATGGATTTTAGAACTAACATTGAGTTATATGCTGTGGTGAATCTTGTCTTCAAAAAAAATATTGATAACTTTAGAAACTTGAAGTATGGAGGTTTTTTATAAATTGTGCTTCCCATGCAGTATTGAAAAAAACAGCACACGAGATTGTGGATATCTTGATAAAATTTGCATTTTTAAATGGCAATTTTAAATTTTATCCTTGATAAAATAAGGCATATTGAATTTGCTTGTATGGTAGAGTTGGAATGGATGGGACTTGCTGGGTCTGCTGTTGAGGAGTATTGAAAATTAAGACAGTGGGAGAATGAGGAAGATGAAACTATGTGGACAGAAACTTCATACTGGAACTACATTATGGCAATAAAATACCATGTCTAGCCAAAGTTGGAAAAACAGATTTCTTTCCAACTTTCATGTGTTATAAGAATTGTGGAAGAGGTTAAGGTTGTGTTACATGGTATTTGCCTGTGTTACAGTTCATTGCCAGCTGAATCTATGGTTCTATATACATTTTTATATATTCTTAGCTGAATCCCCATTTTTATAACCATCAAATTTATCTGTGGAAGAGGACAAGCTAAAAAACAACAACCAAGTGCTGATGTTCCAGCTATGAAGACAAGGGGTTCTCTGAATTTCAGTGTGGAAATCTAGGTGGAAACTGCTGTTGCCAGTACCTAGGCAATGAATTAGCAATAATAGGAGATTGTTTTCTATAATCTTAGTATGCTATAGCAATGGAGTGTTGTCCATCACTTCTGAAAGTATTCGGTGCCATTCTTTCAGCCAAGTGGTGCATAGGAATGTATCTGTTAGTGTGGTTTTGTTTTGAGACATGCAAAGAATAGGCATCTTCTGTAACACTGCTTTACTGGAAAAAATTACGATGATTAGCCCAACTTTTCAAAGGTAAAATGATTGCTGCATATACCATGAAGGGAACATACCCTACTCTCCCATAACGTGCTTTCATGAAAAACGATAAGCAAGGAGTAGGGAGAGGAAAATGTGGTTGTGTGTGGTGAGATTTCATGAGGTCTGTTGCTTTTCACCTGATTAAATATTCACTCTACTTTGTCTCCTTCTGCCCTTGGCCTCTGCAATTGTAAATAGTCCTTGGGATCTGCATGCTGACAAGGCTGCTGTATACATTGGATTTCTTGCCCTTGCTAGGTATTACGATTGACAGTGTGATCCGAATATGTTGCGATGTCATACTGCTGGTGTGTATGTAGACATGTGTGGAATTTGAGTACAGGCTACTGACAATAAATTGATAAGCAAAATACAAGCAGATGAGTCAGATTTTCAGTTTAACCTTTACCCTTTTCAAATCTTAAATGCTATCTCTGAGAGCTTAAGAAAGATGTAGTAACTTGGACAGCGTGTAGAAAAGTCATTACTCTTTTTTTAATCAGCACTTAAGCCAGTGCTTACAAATGCTTGTAATGTTGCAGTTATGATACAAAAGTGACACTGATGAATTCTGGTCTTCTGCCATTGAGAAATGCAAGCCTCCACCCTGAGAAGTAAAGATGCCTTTGCTTTCACCAGAGCTGGAATTTGAGTGTGCTTTTTATGGACCAACATATCAAAATATCAAAATCCGAATGGCATGCTAGGTTACTCTTCCAGGTGTCGAGCACTTAAAGATGGCAAAAGTTCCAGACCCAGATTAACATTATCCTTCAAAGGGTCCAATATAATGTGCCTCCACCCTGATAACAACCTGCTTAATCTCCCCTGTGCAGACTGTGGTGCTCTTCTGTAGCCTGTCCCACCGAGCATCAGTAAATGGGCGAGCCACATGTTAGTCTTGTATAGATAGTTTTGAAGGATTTTTTTTCCACGTGTCAGGCTGTGCTCTGTCTTTACGCTATGTCTCTATGTAGGTGGTTAGATATGGGATTTTTTTTTTGTAGTTACACAGGAGTATTAATCAAAAAGATAATTAAAAAGTGGATTGACATCTGACTTCTGAAAGGTAGCAGTAACTTCAGCCTTTATGGAGTCAGTTACCCTGTAGCCTACCTGACCAATCCATACCTGTGTACTCCTAGATCTGCAAGTCCTGACATATTATTTCTTTTTAAAATTTCATTAGTGTTTCCCAGCCATGCTGGTACATCCACATTTTTGCCACTGCAACTTTATAATTTAATCCTTCTGTGACCTCTTTGTCCATTGATTAAAAACAATTACAAACCCACTCATTTAAATGTGCTTTGGATATTTTTATTTTAACTACTGTTAACTTCAGGGGATTTTCTAAATGGTCCTATTAACAACTGGAGAAAGTTTGCATTGAGCAAATAATTGCTTTGAGTTAACTGGACTTTCTCAAGTGATGCAAACTGCAGTGTCTTGCTGAGGCTGCACACTTGTAGTCCTAGGGATCATTTTGGTTTCCTGCTTGTTCCTGTATGTAAATGAAACACAAGCTTGCATGTATTCTTTTTCTGAAATCTATTCGGTGTATATGTTGCAAGGTGATGCTGATGGGAGCTGTTTGCTAAATTAAGAACAAAGAATGTAATTTTTTTACTGTTCCTGAAAGCTGGTGTTTCCCTCAGATGAAAGCTGATGTCCACTGGTGCCAGTGAAAGCTACTTGCATAGGTCTGACAGCCTAATGTAGTCATTGGTAGTACAGAGCAGGAATTGCTGTACTCCAGAAAATACAGTAGTGCTAATGAGACAGGTGGCCCTGTATGATGGAATTCTCTTCCACTCAGTGAAATGGTGTAATGCAGTAATTTTTCAGGTCCTTCTATACATTGCTTAGAGAACAGTAAGTGCTGAAGCAAATCGTAGTGAAGTGTCTCAGTATTCTAGTCTACACAACTTTTCTTACAGTGGGGACTTGCTTTGTTAAATATAGTAATTTAAGCAAAAAAGGAATAGTTTGAACATAACGCTGATGTTTTGATATTTCAGGATGACTCATAAATGGCTCAACTTATGCAGTATAAAAAAACCCTTGAAAACATCGAACAGGTCAAAAACTGTTGACAGTCACTTTTTAGTACCTGAAAATAAGTCTCAGCCTTACTGCAGAGCGTTGGTGAAGCGGCCATTTCCATTAGCAAGAAACTTACCACTTCTAGCACAAGAGTTTAATGTTGCAGATAACTTCATTCTCAGTAAAACTGCTATCCCTGAATTTACAATTGATTGGTTCCAGTGATAGCAAGTGATGCACTTGTGGTAGTGAAGTTAAGTCCTATGTTGAAGAACTTAGAGAATCAGCTGCGTTGTATTGCTGGCAAATAAGAATCGAACAGTTCATATTGTAAAAATGTTTTTGCTTTTCAATTATTAGTTTGGTTTTTAAAATGTTTGGAAGTTTGTCAATCAGGTATAAAGATGTGTTACATTTGTTTATGAATGTGGATCTTTGGTTCAAAAAAAAAAAAATCAGAATAAAGGGCTGGATTTCTTTTTTTATTCTGAAATGGACCTTAATGGTACTAAAAGGTGTTTAGGACAACTCAGCCTACTCTGCTTTCATGCTATTTTCATCCTCTGAAGTGGTATGTTATTTTGGCTGGAACGATCCTTCTCTCATGTTTTATACTGACAAGGACAAATTCTGAAACAAGCTTTAAAAACAAATGGGGAAAAAAAAAAGGGATGGAAAATGTTTGTGCTGGATGACTGCTGTTTTTCTGTTAAAGTAGCCTTCAGTAATCTTGACTACAATAGGCTTTCCTACCAAAAGCAATGATAGATACTTTATAGTGGAAATGTAACCAAGGTTAATTATAGGGAGTCATGGGAACCATACGAGACCGCAGTTTATAATGCTGAAAACATCCCTTTCAAAAGACAAGAATAATCCTTGAATGTTTTCCAAACGTTTAGGAAGGAAGATCCTAAAAGAAGGATGGCTGATTTGTGGGATTTCTTTGCTTGCTTTTAATTATTTTAGTGTGTTTATATTTTATAGCTATAAATATGGCAAAACCAATGTGGCAGCAGCTCCTCATCGGAATCACCAGACTGGCTCGATGCTGGAACTTCCCAGTACTGTCTCAGGGTTTATTTTATGTATTCAAGTGCTAGAAGAGAAGGGAAGGAGAATCAATGAGTGGAAAATGGATGTATCCTTGTGGGCCCCTCTGCTACTGAGTAAGGGGAGCTATGTGTCTACTTGCTGAACAAGGTCAGTGAATGGACATGGCATGTAAAACCGTTTCTTTTGTTTGGTGAATTTGCAGATGGATTTGTTCCAGAGTCTGAAAGATGCACAGGAATTAGTAGGGCAGAAGTACGCAGCAATACATGGATTGCTACTTGACAGGTTTTATGTCAGTTTAAAGCAACAAACTGGAGCAGTTGCACACTGGAGTTAAGACTGACACGCATGGGTGGGCTCTCCTTTTCACTTCTATTCTAGCTGTTCCTTCTCTTCTAGGTTTGCTTTGCTGTAAGCTGCTTTTGGAGGGTGTGTGGTTGTTTTTAATTGGTGTATCTGTATAAATTATCAGACTAATTTTGCTAATCCAGGAGCAGAGTAACCTGCTGAACAGTCTGCAGCAAACTGAACGCGTTTAGCCTTCAGCTATGTACTGACCTACCAAACCTACTGTGTAGTTGGCCTGAGGTGATCAAGCACCCATTTTTAAAGACAACATGTATTTTTATATATATCTTATATTTATTTTGAGACACAAATTTTATAGGAGATAGCTACACCTGGATGATAGCTTTTGGCCTGTAGCTGCTGTTCAACTGCTGCCTGGCTACACTCACCTAATATCAGGTACTTGGTGTCAGGGAGTGACTGATACCACTGGAATGATGAGTGCTTGGTATATCACTAACAGAGTCTAATACATTTCTGATTTAAATATCTTGTATGTCACTTACATAAAAAGCGGATGAGGCTGTAAAAACAGATGGCATGCTTGGTAACAAAGTCCTTTCTATTTTCTTTCACCTACTTGTCAAGTTCATGGGTTCCCTGGTGTCTCTTTGATTTACTTACTATTAACTGTTTTTGAGGAGGAGCTCCACATTCTTGGTGCTGTTGGTTCTTTACAGTTTAGCTGCTGGTTAATCTGACAGGGTTCTCAGCTTCTGATTTAATAATTCAATCTGGTTTTGTTTTTGTTTTTTTTTCTTCTGAGTTGCTCCCCGCGATTCTGAAGGGGGAGGCATACTTTAAATAAAGGGCTTATGATATGCATACTGGGCTTTTTTACATTTTGGTCTATGCACAGTAGTGAAATAGAATTTTTTATTTAGCATGTAGTATAGAAAATTAATTGGGACTGAATTCTTGACAGCAGAGGTTACGGGTAAAGGAGTGTATGTGTGTGTGTGCGTAAGAGTGCTAGAGGAGCAGAGAAATATGTAACATTTCACTAACAAGCAAAAGAGGGCTACTGAAAAGCTTGCAACTGAAGAGCTTAGAAGTTCTAATGTGCTGTCATGAAATGTAGGTTCATGAATATTTTTTCCAGTGAATTTTTATCAGATATTGATTTGGATATTGAAATATTACGTGTAGTTTACAAAAGGTTAAATATTTGCCCTTTGAAGATGGACCTTGCTAAAGACTTACTGACCTCAAAGGCTACAGGCTACACAGTGCTACTTGATGCCAGCTGAAACAGGCATGCAGTTTTCAAGCAAGTGTTTGGTTTTGGGTTTTTAGATTATGACACTGTGGAGGAGAGCTGCGTATAAAACCTTTAATGACCAAGTGGCTTCTGGATGCATTAAGCTAGCCAACAGGATTTTCAGGGAATCAGGTTGAAAGATGTTTGGAAGAGAAGTGTGAGAAGCTTGTTTAGGCATGGGTCTGTCAGTACAGTTATACCAGAAATAAAGATCCAAACTTTTGATTTGCAATTTGTGCTGCATTTCTTGCTGTTTTGTGGGGAAAAGGGTTAGTAGTGGCATGTTTTGTTTTCAGGGATCCAATCTACTGTAATAATTGATTACAGTATTGTATACAGGCTCTCAATTTCACAACTATTGTATCAGTATATATTCGCAAAAGACAGATGATATACGAGATGTTATATCCAGTTGAATGAAAGAAATCGTTTCCAAAAGAGTGATAGGCAGCAGGAGTAACTGTCACCTCATGGATGTGAAACACAGCTTGCTCAAAGATCAGGGACTCCCTAGAACATGTCAATGGGGTTTAATGGAAGGCAATATAAACTAAACAAAAGCATAATATTTTTTAGAAATAGATCACTTCATAGACCCCAGGGAGGAAATTGTCCCTAATATTCTGGATCTCTCTCCTGCTCAATAAATAGACGAGGATGTTTAATGTGTATCAGACACTAAGCAATGACAGGGTGCTATTGTGTTTTGCTTCCTTTTCAATGGAAGGATGCTTTTGTACAACTTCTTATATTTACCCAGTGTAGAAGGAAATTGTGTGCAAAGAATGATTCTTCTAGATACATCAGAACCAATTTAAACTCATGACTGAAGTGCTGAGGAGGTGTGGGATGGGGTACTTAGATGTTTTATTTAGCACAGAAACAAAATGGAGAAAGATAATGATCAGGCTGCCAGAACATGAGGAGGAATTACGTAACAGTGAAACTCGGTGTTAGGAGCTTAATTCTTCTTATTATTATTTTAAAGATTAATTGGAATTGCTCATTTCCAAATTTAAACTTGATGAAGTGGTAACTAAAATATGGCTATTTCAGTTCCTGGAATTGAAATGTTAAAATAAATATTTATGACCTTATTAAGAATGACTAAGTGGGTGAAAAAAGAAATGAAGCTGCCCTGATGTAAAATGATGTTACTTATTTCCAAATTCCCAGTAACCAGGAGCCAATGATCTAGAATATTTGAGTGTGCATGACAGAAGATGTAAACTTAGTATATATTATTCTCCAATCAATTGCCAAATCATCATAGGAAATGGGGTATCCAGTTCTTTGCTATCTATAAAATAATGGGAGAAAAATTCTTTAGCATAGGTGGTTTTAGTTGGAATTGCATATGCTGGTGATGTAATGGTGCCAGCGGTACGTGGTGTCGCCTTCACCCTCAAACCCAAACAGCTTTGGTACTTCTACAGACTGCAAATTCCATGCTCAAAAACCTTAGATACAGTGCAGCGGGTCTCACATTAGGCATAAATGGGACAGAATAAAACAGGACAGAACTAAAAAGTATATGATATAATAAGATTATAACGTACATGTAAAAAGAGAACTCCAAACTGGTGGAAACCATGCCAGGATCTCAATGTGAAGTAGGTACAATTGGAAACAGATGAGAATCCTGAACTTCTGAGGGGGGGGTACTTGGAGAGACTAACAAATGCTTGGGAAATGTTTTGAGAATGCTTTCTAACTATGACCTTAAAAAGTGTGCTCCATGGGTCAAAATAAATAGCTTGTAACTAAAATAAAACTAAAAAAAAAAAAATTAAGAGTATTTGTACTATATAATTATTATTATTTTTAGGACTTACACATGATGATATAAAATGACACACAGTTATCTGGAAGTAATAAACAGTAGGATGATGTATAGTAACTGTGCCTAAAATACATGCATTATAAAATATATTGCATACTTTTATAAATAAGCATGTATATCTTAGGGACAAAAAGAAATAACAGAAGATATAAATCTAAGAACATGGAACCAATGGTATTACAAATAATTCAGGAAGATGAATGTCTTAAATTTTTGTTTTGGAGAAGTACCAATTTATATAGTTAACTGACAATGAGTTATTTCCCAGTTCCTAGTAGGTAGTATACTTGTTGAAGCTAAATGTTTTTAACCTCTGAGTTCCATCAAGACATTTGGACTGTAGTTCTTGCAGCTATTTCAAGACCTATCTGGACAAGTCATCCGTACCATTGATTTATCATAAATCTTGGAGCATTAGGGAAATTCCAGATGAAGGTTAATACTGCTATATCAATATTTAAAAAGAACAAAGATTGGATGAATGTCCAGCCCAATACTTGTACCTTAAGTGTAAAAAGTAATATAATTATTTCTAATCAATAAAGTAAATAACTTTTTAAAAGCATTGTCAAGCTATCTTTGTATTTTTAATTAAATTCCCAGTGTATCTCATAGTGCTTTAACTTTGACACGTTTTAAGTTCAAAATTTCGCATTTGCTCATCAGGCCCAGATGAGACTTGCATGACCTCTCTGGAATGCTTTATGATCAGAAGCAAATGAGATTTATAATTAACACATAGTTGAGGTTTGCAAGGTATGCAGGTACATCTGTATCCTGGTCTTTAGACACCCTGTGTGGGGGAATTTGGAATTCACAGCTGATGCTCCTTTTCTGACCTAGATTTTAGGTTAGACTTTGGATTTCAACGGCTAGTTGGTTCTTCTAGTGGAAGCAAATCTGATTTTAAATTGCTGCTGATGCAGCAATGATGTTACTTTCAGTGCTAAGTTGGCAGTAGCTCGGGTGACTTGGTATTACATGTACTGAATGTCAGGAACACTCCCTCACACTTTTGCAAGGCATTTTGGGGAGCTGCTTTTATTACATTTTAAATATTAATAAAAAAGACACAGTACATGTTGATTCCACTAGAAAGGCACATTGCTATCAAAAAGTTATTGCAGATGTATTTCTACTATAGCCCATTGGGGATCAGTTCCTGATCCCACATTGTTTAAGTTATTAACCTGGAGGAAAGCTATAAAGTAGTTAAGATCTCTGGTGACATGGAGGTTGAGGAGTAAAATAAGTAGTTTATAAGAATCAAGTGAAGGTAATGATATTCCTAGGAGGGGAGGTGCAGTTTTTAAGTTGAAAATTAGTAGAATTAAGTATTTTCATTGTAAATAGTTAACACATAAGAGGCTTGCAAAGTTTAACGGTGAGACAATGTGAGAGTAGATGATACAGAAACTACAGCGTACAATTACTACCAGAACATGTTCCCTTGCAAAACAAAAGCGGGAGGAAGACAACAGAATGGAAAAGAAATGTTTTCAGATGAGACTTGAAGTGCCTTTTCAGTGAGGAAAATGTGGATAAAAGCCGCCACCAAACAGGTGAGAAAACCGATGAAGCAGCTGTAACAATATGGCAGAAGATGATCTGAAACGATTTACAGAGAAAAAGATTGTGACAGGGAGATAATATTTTCCATGCAGTGTCATTGAAGCATCTGTTCTTTCTGATTCTGTCTTTGTTTGTTTAAACTTTTGGTGTTAGGGCAGGTTTTTGCATCCCACTTTGGAGAAGACAAAGACTAATGTGTAATTCCTTAATTAAAGGACTGGAGTTAAAATAGTAGGTTTTAAGTCATTCTTGCAAGCTATTAGTGACATGCCTGCTTCCTCGTCCAAATGAGAGGCCATGAGGGTATTTCTGTAAGAGATTGAGTTGAGTTTTGAAATGCTTGAATGCTTTAAGATACTTGAAGGAAGAGTCTTTCTTGATCTTAATTAGTAGTGTAATGATGAAAGAGAAGCATATATAATCTTAGAGATGTTTCACTATTGTATGTTTTTCAATGTAATTACTTTTTAAAGAGAAGGATTAGGGGAAAATCCATCTTTTATTGGGTAAACTTCATTAAAGGCATGCACATAGTCCATCGGTAATGAGATTCTCCATCTCCTGAGCTTCCTTGTCTATTCATTTTCCTTTCCCACCTGCACTCACAATGGTGGCTGTTTGCTCCCACATACATTCAACAATGCATCATTTGTAAGCTGGCCCTCATTCATTTAATTCCTATTTGAAAGGCCTGACAGAAAGCCCTGTGAAAAGCCTTTCAATGCAAATGCCAGTTTAATGACTTGGTTCATTCAGCAGAGAGGAATCTGAGATAACTTGACTCCTCCTTGATGCAAATACAAGAAAATGTTTTCATAAAGCCTTGGACGTGTCATGCTTTTTAACAGGATATTTTCAGTTTGCAAACAGAATCTGATGGCTTTAATTTTTAGTTAAATAAAATCGCAGGATTTTTCTGCAACGTCAACCTCCCACCCCCGAGCAAGTGGGAGGGTGTGAGCTGCGCTCGCTCTGCAGCCCCCAAAATGCATCTGCCTTTTAGAAGCTCAGATTTGCTTCATGTCTTCAGCAGAGCAGCAGCTCTCCTTGAGGATAAATCTTTGTTTGTTTCTTCCTGAACATGCTTAAATATCAAATTGTTGGGAAATTATGAATGTAGTTACTCTGGATAAAGCCAAAGGACAAACATATTTAGTTGTTTCAACAGCTGGCATTGTGGTTTGTTTTTTGGGACTTGTGCTCTTACTAAATTATTTGTCTTTCCTTTCTAAATAATGTGTTTACTGTATTTCCTCAGAAATATGAAATCAAAGTATTGATAATAAAATAATGGAATTCTCTAGGCCCAGTACCTTGGGTTTTTGGTATAGAATTTGAAGATAGTGGTTGTAGCACTGACATTATAATATAAATTAATCAGGGTTTTTTTTTCTGTTGAAGTTCACAAATCCACATTCTAGTTATTGGAAGGCTGTGAGGATACCGAGCAGGGTCAGAACCAACAGGATTTACACAGACATTGATAAAGTTTTATAGAAACTTATCTTGAACAAGAAATTGAGTGACTTCCTCTTCTGTGGGTTATCTGGCCAGGATTTTGAATGTAGCAGTGGGATGACTTTTATGTGATGCTATTCTGTGAAGCAAGAACATCAATTTTTTATCTGAAGTTTGACTGCCCTTCTTAGTGTTGCACAAGTGGTTCCACTATAATACTCTAGTTATCCCACCTACTTGCACATTAGCCTTACACAAACAGTATGAAAATATTTTGAATGACATTCTGTTTTAATAATATTTTAAGGAGATATTTAATTGATGCTCTTGATCTGATGCATGCTCTCAAATCAGTAATACCGTATGTCACAGAAGTAAAATTCTTTTTCATCTTCCCAAATAAAAATAGATTAAGAATTTACACTTTCTAGTGTATAAGTCTAGAATTAAGCTAACTTCCTAGTGAGTGTATTAATCTTTACCTAGTGTACAAGAGCTAAAACACAGTTTTAATATCTCCTTAAAATATTAAAACATCATCTTGCTACAGCTGCTGGATTTGCGCACTTTCTTTTTCCCCTTGTCTCCACTGACCAACCTTGGACACAAGCCTCTCATCCTAGCAACAACTTCTCTGATTAAGTTCTTAGAAATGAGATTGGAAATGCAGACTGCAAGACTATATATTCTAGAAAGGAGGAGGGAAGAAAAAGAAGCTACTCTTGTGTTAACTTCTGTGTAACTGTTTGACAACTCATTCTCCATTGATCTTAAAACCACAAAAGCCACAATATTTTAGATGGGATTCAATGAGGAATACTGTTTAGCATTGTAGTACCTAACAGTTAGGTCATTACAGATTTTCATACAATCATAGAATGCTTTGTGTTGGAAGGAACATCAAAGATCATCTAGTTCCAACCCGCTGCAGTAGGCAGGGACACCCTCTACTAGCCCAGGTTGCCCAAATCCCCATCCAACCTGGTCTTAAAGGCTTTCAGGGATGGGGCTTCTACCACCTCTCTGTGCAACCTGTTTATAGTTTGTCTTCATAGTGTTTTGCAAATGTGTGCCAGTTACAGAATCCTCATAACAAGTTCATATCTCTTTTACAGATAGGAAGGCTAAATCAAAAAGGTTAAGCCATTAGCCTAAATCCTTGGGAAGAGATGGTTTTACATCCAGTAATAGTCTGCGCTTCTGTGAAAAAAACCTAAACTTAGCTTATGAGACTGCTAATCTTAAAATTGGGGAGACCTCTGACCTCCCACTTCTCTGACTTGAAGATGTTAACACATCTCTTTTGCAGAAGATTAGAGCAAACCTCTTGAGCAAGCTATTCACTGTATGAAAAATATAAAATAAAATAGTACACAATGACATATCAGCTCGATTACCCTCAGCTTTGTTAAATTCTATTCTGTGCTGTAATAATTTTATTAAGATAAATTACAGAACATGTAACACCATAAACACTCATGGAACAGGTTGTGCTTTTGTGTGTTGTATTTGGTTGCCCTTGACACACACAGGCAAATGAAAAATGAAACACTGTTACCTTTCCCTGTACTTTTTTTGATAGCAGTGGTATGTCTGGTGGTAACAGTCATATGATTAATAGCAGAAGCATTTTACAAAATATATTGCATATAATAGAAAAAATAGTGATATTAAAAGTGACAGAGTATGTTAATTGTTCTTTGAGGCTAAACATAATTATTGCAGTCTAAACCTATCTTGTGTTTGTGGGTGGTTTGAGTGTTTGTGTGCTTTTTTTAAATAATTGTGCACATGCTTTCATTATTTTTTCTGCTGGACCAAAGGAGGCCTCATGTGACTGTCATTAACAAGTAATCTGATTGTTGAATTGTGGCTTTGTTCTAGTGTAATTTGTGTTATTGAGTGATCTCGAGTAATTTAAAAAAAGCAGAGGCTTTTTGCAACAGGAATGATACAGGAGGAGAAGTGGCTGCCTCACCTATTTCATTGATTTAACAGATAAATTTGTGCTGACTTGTTTAAATTGGGAAAGCAGGTTACAGTGATAGGACCATAAATACTGACTCTTAGGCTTATAATGTTAACTTGGCGTTGGAATTTAATTCTTTCTCTGTGCAGACCACTGAGATTGCCCTAGGGAAAAGGAATGATGACCCCTGAGACTGAGCTGTTGCTGATGTGAAATGCAATGGATCTGCACACCTGAAATAGGTCTGACTTTCCCTAAAGCATGTCAGGTGATTTGGATGGGTAGCAGACTGCTACCAGGGCAAGTATAACTTGGCCATTTTGCTGCTTCCTCCTTGCTCACTCGTCCTGCAAGGCCGGTTTGGACTGGGCAGCTGGCAATTTATCCAAGGTTAGGTGGCTGTAGGTATCTCAGCATTCATAAGAGAGTATGTGTTAAAATGAAAGTTGAGCAGGGAGACTGGATTTTCCCTTGTTTTCCACAAGTAATAAATGCCTGGGGTAGGTATCTCTGTTCTTGTTTTTCTGTTCTTGGAATAACATCTGCTACTAAGAACAAAAGAAACTGAGATATTAATCTAAATAAAATTATGAAAAAGATAAAAGGTTCACTAGGCTTTAAATTCCCCTTGGAATGGGAAGGTAACTAAGAAAGATTTAAAGAGCTTTTCATTCTGTGGCTATTATAAATTGATTTTAATTGAAAAGTATATTTGATTCTCATGACACCTAGTTCTTGACGTCTTCAGCTGTTTTTACTGAGAGGATGCTATGATACCATATATCAGAAATATAAACTCATTGAGCTCTTACTGCAGACTTATTCAAATGTTGGACTTTGGTCTGGACCAAAGTAAGCTAGTTAGACCTGTCTGATGTCTCAGATGTTCTGTTCCCATGTGATAGCCCATGTTATTTCCCTGCCTTCTCAGGATGCAGGTAGGTTTTATTTCTCCGGTCACTGGTTGTAAAGCTGTCACACCACACCAGGACACACAAGATAAATGGTTTGTTTTCCCTTCCTGGGGGTCCTTCACAAAATCACTCTACAGGCCTCACAGGAGAATTCAATAGAATCACAGAATCAGACTGATTTGGGTAGGAAGGGACCTCAGAGATCAAAATTCTAACCCCCTGCTGGAGGCAGGGATAACTTCACTAGACAGGGATGCCCAAAGCTCCGTCCTGGCCGTGAACACTGCTAGGGAGGGGGCAGTGACAACCTCTCTGGGCAGCTTGTTCCAGTGCCTCACCACCCTCATAGAAAGGAGTTTCTTCCTATTGAGAAGAAGTTTGTACATATTTTATCTGGAGAATACACACCTATAGTTGTTAGTTCCACCCCCAATGATGCCCCTCCCAATATAATTAATGCATAAATATAATTTGGTAACTGAGGAGTGACAGCATGCAGGTGGACTATGCCTGTTGAAACACTTGAGCACCAGCACACAATATAACCAACTAATTTATTTGTCCCTCTTAACAGTAGTGTGTGCTCATGGCCTAAAACCAGACAGCGAGTCTGTGTGACATCAAAGGCATTCAAAGTTGGTTCAGTTAACTAACAGGCACGTGTTTTTATATATATATATATACACATGTGCACACATATATTTATCTTTTATATAAAACTAGGCAAAGAAACATAAGAAAGAATTCTAATACCATGAGAAGATGACAGGTGCTGATCATGTCTATCTCGGTGAGTGACAGGAAGCATGCGTACCTCTGAACAGCCTCATGGAAAAGCACCACAGATCTCAAACTTGTCCTAATGCAGACTAAAATATGCTAGTGTAAGAGGCTCTGCCTTTAATAACTTTATAACCCATTTCAGTTTTGGTTTTAATTCAAAAAAGCTTCCTTGCTACAGAGCTGTTTCAATTACGAGGTATGTTGTAAAGGAAGGCTTGGAACAGTAATTGTAAGAAGGAAGCAGGTTGAAAAACATGCAAATGGAATGAGACAGGGAGTGAGGAACAACCTGTTGAGCATTGAAAATGAGCAGAGGGGAAAGGGAATCCTAAATGTCTCAATAGATCTGAAAGGGAAGGGGTAATTTTTTTTTTAATCTAATGAAGATATACAAAGTAAATCATCAACAAACGTACAATCCTGCTGTTTGTTGTATTCAGTGATGTTACCAGTGTCTTAAACTATGTAATGAAACGAAATTTTTAAGAGTAAATTTATTTCTGTAAGATTTCTTAGTGGCTGTTACTTGCTGTCTTAGTGATGGGAGGGTGGCATAAGGAAGCCAAAAAATTTCTCCTGTGTTTTTGTTTCCAAAATCCTGATTTCTGCCAAGTATTCTTTACAGGGAGCTAGTCTAATGTGTGATGCCTCATTAGACAGAATGCTACTTACTGTATAAGGCTTTAGGAAATAATTTGCCCTACAATAGAGAGATTTAAGATTTTAATGCATGTTATTCCATGAAAGTGATTCTGCCTGATAAGGTGCCAAGAATGATTTAGGATATTTGGATAAGCCAGGCACAAGGCTGCTTCTCACTTGATTTCCACATGGTATTGTGGCTGACTCTCAAGAGTGTACATTGAATCTGAGTACATTTCATCAACTCTTCCCACTGAGAACTGTTTCTTTGGTTGTAGGTGATGCAAAGTTCTCAGGTCAATCTTGGATTTGATTCCTGCTCCAACAGGCTTGATGATAAATTTGGGCATAAAAACTGACTGCACCAGTCATGAAACTGAGAACTGTGTAAATGATGGTTGTTAGTACGAGGTACAGAACCAATAAAGATCTTGACAATCTGCCGTTCAGGAGTCCAGACAAAAGAAATTTTGCAGGACAAGTTAGATTTAAACAACTGGATCTGATTCTTTTTGGAATCAGTGACAACTATAACTATGACTTGAATGAGACTTTTCTCCGATTCTCAGGGCAGGCTAGAGTAAAGACTTTGTGTTTCAAATATTTTAAATCTTATTAAATCGGGATTGGTGTGAAAACAGTGAATTCAGATCACTGTATTTTTTTGTGGTTACAGCAAAGACAGAGTGAGTTTTGACAGGGATCTAGGACAGCTGAGCCAAACTGGACAAGGGTGTTTTCCATACTGCATGACATCATGCTCATGGTAAAAGGGTGCTGGATAGTCAGGGTCTGGTTTGGTGTGTGTGCTGAACATCTAGTCCACCATCTGGTCGGTAAATTGCCTTGTGTTATCATTGTTGTGAATATTTTGTTCTAAGTCCTGTTGTTCTTTCCCTCTCCCTGTGCTGTCTCAGTAAACTGTCGTTATCTCAACTCATGAGGTTTGTCTTTGTTTCCCCACTCTCCTCCACATCAGGCTTGGGGAAGGGTGAACAAGTAGTATGTGGTGCTCAGCTGCTGGCTGTGCCTAAAGCATGACACCATTTCAATTATATTCATAAATGGGATCTCCATTTCAAAGCTCTAGATGCATCTGTAAGATTTTTATGATAACATTGTCCCCCCTGACATTAGTTGCCTTCTAACAGCATTTTGAGTCAGATATTTTTTAGCTATCCACTTTATCACAGCTGTAATCGTAGCTGGTATATATAACCAGACTTCTCGATATTGTGGATTGTTATTCTGCAGAATTGGTAACTTCTTAGGATCTGATCCTGTGAAGTGTTTAGCAGCTGTTAAAATTAGTAATGATGTTTACTTTTCCTGTGGGAGAGTAGACCACTAAGTATAAGATATTTAGGGATAAAATTGTTTTTCTTCAGGGCTGCGCTCTCATTCCCCAGCCTGTATTCATAACAAGGATGGTCCCCACCTAAGTCCAGGACTTGTCCTTGTTGAACCTCATGAGGTTTACATGGGCCCACCTCTCTAGCTTGTCCAGGTCCGTCTGGATGCATCCTGTCCCTCTGGGCAACCTGGTCTAGTGGAAGGGTGTCCTTGCCCATGGTGGGGCAGTTGGAACTAGATGATGCTTTAAATCTCTTCAATCACTAACTAATCTATGATTCAGAATGTGTAATTCAAACATGCTCAGAAAATTGGGTCACAAACCAAAGCCCATTGAAGAAAACTTGACTGTTACATGAAAAACAAGTTTTGTCTTTCTGAATGCACAAGGCTAGGGTATCCTTTCTTTGATCAGAATTGAATTTGCCATTAAGTCTTCTTTTCCTTTCCTTGCTGGTATATACAGAAGAACATAATAATAATGGACAAACATCAAGACAAAGGGTCCTGGAACATTGGTCATTTGTAAATTAATTCTTCTTGTTACTTTCAGAATAAATATTTTCTCTAGCATTTGATATTTGTGGGATTTCCAATACTGTCTCACTGCCTGAGCAGTGCTGGAACCAGCTCCACAGAATTTGTTATTCTTAAGTAACTTTAACACATTAGTCATCCCAGGAGTTTAAAATATCACAACACCCAAAAATGTCTGCTCTGAATACTTAGTTTACAGGGGCTTAGTCATTCTTATCTCAAGTGCAACATGGATATTTCAGTTAATGAATTCAAACAGTGAAAGGTATCAAGACAGTAACATTTGTAAGATCTCATTAAATTTATTCACTCAGTCTTAACAGTCATAATTTCACAGATCCAAGATTTCAAAGTTTTTTGTTTACTAGACTATCTTGAGAAACTATTCTACCTCATCCTAGGAAACTGGCTGCAGTGATAGCATACTAAGTCAACAGGGCTTTTCTGTACCATATGCAGCCATCTCCAGCAATGGCTGTACACGCCCAGAGAAAAAACAAGTTGAGTGAATGCACCGATCATATTTTCAGCCAGTACTCTCCCAACTTCCAGCTCTTTTCACCTGAGAACATTCATGAAATTAATGGGATGCCAGTATATTTAGGTAGCTTTTATATTAACTGTATTAATGAACTCCTCCAATTGAACTACTGAATTTTCTTGTGTCATTAGAAGCTCTCAAACCGGATGAGACTGACTAGAGACAAAGATGACTGATAAGCTAATCTTACAGCAAGTGTACAGAGTGTTACCTTGGAATAGAAATGTAGATGCTGGAAACTGATCTAATCCTAGTAATTTTTAAATTTTTTTGTAAAGATGCCTCTTTTCATGGGAGTCAAAAACTTTTTTGTACAGTCTTCAGGCATCTGTCTTCCAAAGTGAAAGTAGCAACAATATTGTTTCCCCATTATTGATAGTTAGTGATCAGTTGCTATAGTCAAAAACACACAAGACAATGCCCCAGATGAGCAAACCTGACACAACTCTGCAGATCTGGGTAGTAAGAGTCAACACAGCTTATTTGCCAGATAAGCTATTAACATTTTGCATCCCTTTTGCCTGCATACCAGTAAATACCCCCTTCTAAATCCACAAAGGGGGACAAAGAAAAAAAGATGAAATGTTAGACATTGCACTAAATTTATACATAGTCTGAAATTATTTTTTGAGTGAGATATTTTTAATTACTTCTTCCTCATAAAACTAAGGACTTCCCCAGGACACAGCACACAGATCTTCTTTCACACAGATAAAAGAACATATTCTATAAGCATACCCTATAGTCTAGGTTTACTTTTGTTCTCTAGTCCTTCCCTGTGCTCTCTGGTCCCTCTCTGTAAAGTAGAACAGCAAATTCATTACATAGACTTAAGATAATTTATTCAGCCTCAAAAGAGTGATCCAGTGAGAAAGTAAGCACTACTGACCAACTGTAGAATATGCTAGTCTAATTTGGGTACTATGTGTCTATTTGCAATAATGATTAGGAGTCCAAATCGCACTGCGGAAGACCTGTGCCTTCTCACCATAATCTAGTTTGTTTGCCTTTTAAGGAGAAATCAGAAAAGGTATGAGAAATTATAGAAGTAACTAGGTGTTCAGTAATAGCAATAATAATAATAAATCTATTGCCTAATTTGAAAATATTGTAGTTGCTCTTCAGCCTGTGCAAATAACAGAGTTATTATTATTATTATTAAGACCAGAGACATGTGAAAACACTGTTATTGAGTATACTAGTTGGACACTGCATATATTGCTCAATAAAGTAGTATCCAAGATAAATACAGTGCTCAACTTGACTGAATTAAACAGTAAAAAGCACAATCAAAGTGACAGAGAGGAAGGAATCTACTCAATGTATTTGTTTCTGATCCATTAATGGTTAACTCACAGTTGATGTTACTGCTAAGCTTCAGTGTTTTCATACATGAGATCAACATAGATTTGGAGTTGACCAACTTCATCCAGTACTTTAGTTGTGTATATTCTCATTGTCATTTCACAGCATGTGGAAACGCGGAATGCTGACCCTGTTTGCTTTTGACATGTAACACTATCTACAAAATATCTCCTTTATTATGTTTTAATTTCAGTACCTATGATTTAAAATTCAGTTCCAACATTGTCAGAGTAGCTTTTCTACTGCTGTGGGATCTCCCTAAGTTTTAAATATAAGCTATTCATCAGCACTTTTAAAATTAGGCAAAATGTTCTAAGAATCTAATGAAAGCAAAGAAGATACATTATCACATATCTTGATCTGACATTACACAACAGAGCATCATTAAGGAAAGAGAACAAGATGGGAAGAGAAAGATCAAAGTGGCAATTGCAAGATGATTCTGAGACGCAGCAATGATCATGAAAAGCTGTTTTCAATTGCTAAAGTTTTTTCTTTAGCGTTCCTGTTGACTAATCAGCAGAACCAAGTTTTTGGAAATGCATGATTCTGATAAATCAATTTGGTATTCAGTTTTAAGCTTGTTTTGTGCACTAGGCAGGACCCAATGACTCACTGCAGTTAAAGCAGAAAAAAACAATTGTGAAATAGAATCAGAGCTAGGCTAAGGCATGGATATGAGAATAAGGATGAGAGCTTGAGTTAATTCTAACTATATAATTACTGAGCTAGACACATATCTTTTGTATTTACTGCACTGTAGCCTAGAAATTTCGATATTGATCTGAACTGTACCAGACATGTCTAAAACATAAGCCTCCAACTTATGGATACAGTTTGCTGCCAGAGGGGCACTATTGGAACAAATGAAGTTAGAGATCAGAATTAGAGAGTTGTATTTAAAAACATTGTCATAGTTCTCATGTGCTGGTCTGTAAATAAACCAAAAGGCCTACAGGCAGTGTTTGAGCTTAAGCTCAATGTTGTAGAGCATTAACGATGAGGCTGATGTGGGCTGCCTCCTCATCTAAGCCATCAGGTCCTAAGGACAAACTGGATAGTAAATTTCTCTGTCCCCTGATTCACTGTTTTCATTCATTTCTCTGCTGTTTAACTTGGAAAGATACAAAGTCTAAATACTCAGGTCAGAGCTGGAAACAGACCGTGCAGCTTTCCTTCTTAGTTATGGAAGGATCAAACTTGAGACAGTACTACACATGGGGTTCAAAAGTGATACACTCGTGATGCCAGTGAAGACACTGGGATATACCTCTAGGTTGGCTTTCATGTACAAGTCAGTGCAAGGCACATACAGTGGCTTTGGGGAGCAGGTTTAGGACTATATTACACCTGGTTAAAAAATTCCAGACTTGTTCTGGCTGAGCCTGTGATAAAGAACTAAATTTTGTGTCTACAATTAGAATCACTAAGAACATAGATAAGGAGGTTCTGTATGAAATTCTTTTATGGGAAGAATAGAAGGTGCCACAGAGGGTGTTGATACAAGTGTAAACAGGACCTGCTGTGGATAGGTGGGGTTGTTTTTTATTATTATTATTATTGTTTTCTATTATGGATAGAATATTCTTGGTTAATGCTTCTGCAAAGAACACAGCTGCTTAGAGAAAAGCAAATAGACGATACAATGACTTTTCATGCTGATACAAAATGCAAAGTATAATGCCAAGAAGGGCCATTTTTTTATTTCTATGCAAGTGCTCTCAACCTTTAGTAACCCCTTTAAATTTACAGAAGCAACAAGGGACCAGATGCTGGAGGCCAGCTGTGCTGAGAGGGATCTGGGGGGCTTGGTCGACAGCAAGGTAACAATGAGCCAGCAGTGTATCCAGGAAGCCAGGAGAACCAACTGTAACCTGGGGTGCATCAAGCAGG
Organism: Laterallus jamaicensis coturniculus; assembly: GCA_022605575.1. NCBI lineage: Eukaryota > Metazoa > Chordata > Aves > Gruiformes > Rallidae > Laterallus > Laterallus jamaicensis. Next base: position 3,087,466 of record JAKCOX010000021.1, on the reverse strand, counting down.
ATATGGCCAGCTAGTCCAGGGAGGGGATTGTCCTCCTTTACACTGTACTGGCACAACCTCACCTCAATCACTGTGTGCAGTTTTGGGTACCTAAGTATAAGAGGGACATAAAAATACTGGAGACTGTCCAGAGGAGGGCAACAAGGATAGTGAAGGGTCTGGAGGAGAAGTCTTAGGAGGAGAGACTGAAGTTCCTCTGTTTGTTCTGCCTGGAGAAAAGGAGGCTGAGGGGAAACCTCATCATGGTCTATGGCTTCCTGACAAGGGGGAGTGAAGGGGTAGGTGCCGATATCTCTTTGGTGACCAGTGATAAAACCTGAGGGAACCGTATGAAGCTGTGACATGAGAGGTTTAGGTTGGATATTAGGAAGAGGCTTTTTACTTGAGAGGGTGATCAGGCACTTGAACAGGCTCCCCAGGGAAGTGGCCACAGCACTCAGCCTGACTGAGTTCAAGAAGCATCTTGATAATGTGCTCAGTCCCATGCTCTGACTTGGCTGGCTCTGTGTGGAGCCAGGAGTCGGACTTGATCATCCTTATGGGTCCCTCCATCTCAGTATATTCTATCATTCTAAGCAGTATAGTATTCCCAAGGTATGCGGTGGGTACTACAAATGGTTCCAGACTTCTAAGCAGGCTACAGTTCCATAGGTTGACTTTACTCACGTATTTTTTAGAATTAATGCTTCAGCCCGTATGTCTGTGTGTTCTGAACAGAACTGTAGAGCATTCTTTAAAGGATATGGTTCATATTGCAGTCGGGTATTTTTTCCAAAGGATGAAGGCGGAGAGTAATGGAGCTTTACCACCCACAGCACTAATTAAATTTATCCATGTGAAACACAAACATCCTCACATGCTACTTAAGGCTAATGGACTGTTATTTTTTTTTCCGATTTGTTTTGTTTTCATCAGAGTGATAGGTGATGAATGTACCTGATGTTTTGAGGATGCTTAGTTAGAATAAGCTAAGAAAAATCAGACTCAGAAAACCTTCACCACTAGAGAAAACCTTCGTCAAAAAGCCTATTTTTGAGTAGAAGGTTGGGGGAACATGTTTAATATTCTGAATGTAAGAATTAGCTGAGAAGTTTCTAGTGCTTGCTGTGTATCTGAATATCAGATACATTACAGGGAAATTGCTTACTGGAATTTGTTGTTTTTCTTTGAAATTTACTGCCAGGACACAGTGAGGGTAGGAGTTCCTTGGAGGTGGGGGTCTGTGAAGTCTCCCCAGCAGGGCAATGCCTCACCGTCAATGCCTCACCAGTCAGGGCCTGTCCAGGGAACAAAAGTCCCTGCCAGGAAACAGGGATGAGAGGCTATGTGGGGGCAGCCCCAGCTGTGGGGCATTGTGCATGTCCATGATTCCGGCCAAGGTCAGGCTGAGATGCTGGCCCGTAGGTGGTGAGGGGTCACCAGGCATGGGGTCAAATACAGCCACGGGATGGCTGGTAAGGGCTGTGGGTATGGGGTAATGTGGGCATTTTGATGTTTTTCTTCATGGACTTTCCTAACAACAGGTTGTGTCCTGGAAACATCATAGAATGGCTTGGGTTGGAAGGCATCTCAAAGATAATCTAGTTCCAACACCCTGCTATGGGCAGGGACACCCTCCACTAGACCAGGTTGCCCAAAACCCCATCCAACCTGGCCTTGAGCACTGCCAGGGAGGGGGCAGCCACAGCTGCTCTGGGCAACCTGTTCCTAAAGAATTTTTTTCCTAATATCTAATGTAAATCTATCCTTCTTCAGCTTAAGGTTAACCCCTTGTCCTACCACTACACTCCCTGACAAATAGCCCCTCTCCATCTTTCCTGTAGCCCCTTTAGGGTAGTGTGTTACCTTTGCAAAGGCATGGCGATCTGTTTCAGGAACGGCACATTGACCAGACCCAGGTCGCGCAGACCACCTGCTCACAGATATCAATTTGATAGATGGCAAATGGCATTTATTAACAAGTAACACGTCCTTATATAACTGAGGTTCAGAATGTCACTTCCGCCTGCATGCTATTGGCTATTAGGGGAGGGGCCTTATCTACCCGCATATCACGTGATCTTCCAACTGCCAGGCCCTAGCTAGCAACAGTACTGCAAGGCTGCAACAAAGGCTACCCGGAGCCTTGTCTTCTGGTTGAACAAGCCCAGCTCCTCAGCCTGTCTACATAGAAGAGCTGCTCTGTCCTTCTGATCATTTTTGCGGCCTTGCTCCAACTTCCCTTATACTGGGGAACAGTACATCTCCCAGCCTGGTCTTGCATCAGACAGAAACAACTGTTTTCTGTCTCTTACATTTCACAGAAATAGCTGCTCCTTTATTCTTTTAAATTCCCACTGTCAGTGGTCTTTGCAATTTAATTGCAATTTAATGTAATTCAGCACTGATTCTTTGCATTATCTGCCAGATAATTGAGTATACATTGCTACTGTTACCAACAGAAGTGATTCGTTTGAATGAGAGGACAATGAGATTTGTTCTTAGTCAATGTATTGCTTATGTCTCAAGGGAAAAAAAAAAGGCTCTGTGATGTCAACCCCATGTAGATTCAGTTTCACTGTGAAAGGAAAATACCCTTGTTTTCACAAACAGTCAGAACTTTTAATAAATTCATAAAGACCATTGGAACACTCTGCTGTGCCAGGTACCAGGTTTTGTGTACTTTGTGTGTGGTTCTAGCTTTAGCCATTAAAGATGTTCTGAATGTTATTGTTGAATTTTTAAGGTAGGCTTTAATATCAGGGATTAATATTGGTAAATGGATATAAAAGCAAACAACTTTACTCTTAAGGTAGCATTTTGTAAAATCTAGATAATTTTCATGGAAGAATTGTATGGGCTGAACCTATAAATCTGTAAATAAGGAAAGTGTCCCTTTCTAGCAGAATAGGAAGGGAAAGTAAAGGGAGCCTGAAGTTGAGAGCCCAGATAGCAGAACAGCAAGACTGGAATCACTTTGCAGGCTGTCCTGCCTTTTCTGAATGCCCTTTTAAAATTTTTTTTAGTTTCCCGTTGTTTTTACAGATTTAATATGCATGGATAAACACATGCTTGGGTTTATAGATGTGCAACTCAATTATTTTTAATGAAACATTTATTTTGAGCTTAGGTGATAGGGGGCTTCCTGTTTAGTAGACAAGAATTTGTCTATCTCTAACATAAGTCTATGGAAGACTTTTTTCTGTGTCTAGCTATGTTCACCAAATATACTTCTAGTGTATTAAGTACTCTTTGGGAATTTAACTTCTCCTCTTTTCTAGATGTGTGTAACCATTACTCCTACCCTTTAATTTCCACATGGGTAGAGTTGGCTGTGTACAATTTCAAGGACACAGTATCTGGATAGACTCTTGCTTAGCAACTGGTTAATCAGCCCAAGGCTATCTAAAGTGCAGGTCAGCCCACAGGCAAAACTATTCCATTGCCAGCAGCTAGGCACGCTTATTTCTCCTCTCTCCTGTCTGAGGCATGCTTATGCTGAGAGAAGTCGAAGACAAAATTAGCATCTGTAAATTGAGAATGCTGGCATTAAATTAAACAAGCAGGATACAAAGAAAGTTTCTGGGTTTGAAAATCCTACAAAAAGCAGTTGCCTGTGATTACCACAGCTGAGAAGCAGCAGCTGTACTGACTTGCTGTATGAATTTAAAGAACTATACTTAACTGCTCTCAGCATGTTCTCACAAAACCATAGTAATCAGTGAATGTTGACTTTGTTGTATGCTTTCAAAGTGCTTAGTTACTTCTGATAGAGCCATGTTTGTTGCATCAGAAGCTGACCTGTGGAAAGGAGTTCTGCCTTGGAGCAATTGCATTTTGTTCATATTTTAAGGTCTAATCAAAATGCCTAAATTATTTTACATGTGTGAATTAGTCCATAGTTATGAATTCTTGTTATATGAAGGTACAATTGAAGTGCTAGAGGTAAATGAAACTAACAATGAAATGGCTGGATGTCTTTGTATGCTTTCCATTCTTTTCTTTCTGTAGCTCAGCTCCATGAAGAATAAGCCTGAACTCTCCCCATTCAGGAGGTGTCAAGAACATTAAGTTGATATTATTGTATTTGCAGCCTTGATAAAAAGGTAATGACAGTAGTAATGAGCATTAAAGGATGGGATAGGATACCTGTGAATTAACAGAGTACAAATAGGAGAACTTCACCATTTTGTGGGACAGATAATGAAAATAATCTCTAATTTTTTAAATGCTGACTCTTTCTAGTGGCCTAGTTCCAAGAGGGTGAGAAGCTATGACCCGCGAGGCAGTTTGCTTGCAATAATGTTTTAAGCTCCTGGAGCTTCTGAAACCCTTCTGAAATAGTTGTTCTCAGCTGTTGCTTGCAAAGATGCAGGGACAAGGAGCACCTGAACTGAATGCCAATCTCCCTAACCATGGCTGCTTTTCTCCTTGAACAGAATCTGTCCAATTACTACTGCATGAAATGTGAACTAATAGATATATCTGGAATTACATAGTAATGATTCCAAGTATAAAGCTACTCACACTAAGATCTTATGTGTTTTCATGCCTAAATTGTATTTGAATTTCACTCTACACGTGACAGCTTTTTTGATTTTACATACCTGCACTATTTGTCAAGGTATCATAGCCTTTATTCTTCGCATGAGTACTGAAAGTGAGGAAATGTCATATGTCTTCCAGAGGTCAAATGCTCAAATATGGTTAATCTCACTTTAAATGAGAAAATGCACAATGAGAAATGTCGTGTTTTAAACTCAAGGACTTTCAGCATTTAGCTGTTGAAGAGTTTAAGTAATTCAGTTTAAGTAATTTTTGTACTGTAATGTTAATTTTTCTTATTTTCTCACTACAATCTTTTGTTTGGATGACAACTAGAATACTTTTGTATTTTGTACTGAGAGTGGTATCCATGTGTGTTCTGTGGAGGGTTACCAGCCCTTCAATTCATACGGGTGCATTCATGTGGCCTTGGAAACGTCTGTGTGTTCTGGTGTAACCTCCTCCCTGTTCCTTTCGGTCGTCTTCAAACTGTTTTCCTTAGATTTTTTGAGTCTTGTGTTGGTTTAGGTTGTGCTTTGAAAGGACTCTTTGAGCAAAACTCAGCCAAGGCTACGCACCTGTAGCCCACTAAACAGACTTTGCATCGTAGAGTTGGGCCAGGGCTGAGGGTTAGAGTCAGACTCCAGTACTGTCCCTCCAGGTATGTGACTGGGGGTTTACTGAGACAGTAGCGTATATTGAACCAGCTGCTCTCTGGCTGCTTGATCACTAGAACAAAACTAACTAAAACAGCTTTGGTATTTCTACATGGACTACAAATGCATACTTCATAGCTTTAGAAGCCTATATTTAAATGTGAACATCATTCTGATAGAACCAGTTTTAAACTGGAGTGTCTTAACAAGGGATTACTTTATTAGAGCAAAATAAAGGAATTTAAATGATATTTCATAAAATTTTATGTTTCTAGCATTTAAAATATTATTTGCTAATAGTGAAGGACTAAAATGAGTGGTTTAATCCAATTGATAGTATTTAAGTTTATGGTCTTTAAGGATGTTTTTATTCTTTCTAAAAGCTGGGAAACTTGGGATTGGTGTGTCTCATGAAGAATACTTTTGCAAGTAAAGCTGAATTTTAAGAATAAGCTTAAGAAAGTCAGTATCAAAGGAGTTCTGAACACTGTATGACTGGTAGAATGCTTCTAGTAGATCTGATTGCCTAGATCAAAGATCTAGGCTATGCATACTGGGTCATTAAACCCAAATAAATGTACTATCTTAGGTCAATGCTGATGTTAGGTCATTCTTATTATCACAACAAATATTTCATGGTGCCTTTCAAAGTAAAACACTTTCACTGTAATTTTCTCCCCTTCATTTCTTTATTGATGAGGAGGAGCGTTTTTGTCATAATAATATTCCATAGCTCACTTTCAGTTCATGCTTTAGATTTCTTTGGAAGTTCTGCTTTAGACCTACATCTTGGTGTCAGGGAAAATAACAATTAATTTAGTTGCATATATGTGATGAAGCAGAAACTAGCAGAAGGGGTTTGGGGATGTTTATCTTTCCAGTATTAGCAAATCAGGAACTAAAATTGGAGGCTAGTTCAAGAACACTCAATTTTAAGACATTCTAAATGAATTTTGCTGAAGACAGTAAATATATATTAGATAGATAAAAGTTTATGCTAAACCTTTCTACAGTTTATGTTGGGTCACAGGTATTCCTTACATACACCTGGAAACAATACCTTCCTAATTTTATATTTGTATCTTAATACCACTTCACATTTATGTAAAAGCTATATTATTTGCTTTCCGACATTCCAATTCTTCCTGCTTTCTGTACCTTCTTAGAAATTTTGGTTTAAAGGGATCTCCCTCAATCTGGATTGAGCCAAAGCTATTGCCATACTGAATCCTCAAAACTTTCTGAGGATGGAGGTTTTGGCAGGTGTCCCACCTCCCTGATTAGCTTTCCCTAATGCCTAATAGAACCTTTCAAGCTGTGAGCTGCGAGGACAGGTTGTTGCTGTATCATCGTGCAGGATGGAGAGAAGCATCTCTGGCATCAGTTCTGACTCCTGTTCAAATAATTGTAGGCTGGTATTAAATTTCTCCTCAGCTTCCCTTTGGCCTGCCTAACCAAGTTCAGCTCAGGTTTATGCCCAAAGCGTCTTAGCTGGTCTACTGCCAAGATGCTTATTTCCCCTGCAAATGAATATTCTTGTTCTTCTCCTATGGCTTGTTTTGTTTTCTCTCTTTTTACAGACAATTTTAAGTCCCTTCCTCCCTCCTTTATCAACCTCCTCACAGGTATATCTGAACCATGACGATGTTGTTACATCATGCTATCCACATCTTTGAAAATTGTAGTCTTTTGAGCAAATAACTCTTCTGGTAGACTTTATTAAGCATAAACCACCATTTTCACAGAATAGGTGCTTTGTCTGTGCAGTTACCTTCATGGGTAGATAACTAATGCAGAATATTTAGTGGATTGTGGGAGTTATTTTTAAGTGAGCTATTTTGGAAGTTTTAAATTATCGTAGCTTGCTACCAATCAGCACGTCTAATAAATTTGCAGATAAACAGCTGCTAGATGTTTTTCGTTGTCTATTAAAAACCCTTCCCTATAAATGTCATAAAGATTTTCACAGTAGTGTCTCCAGTGCAGTGGCATATTTGTTACGCAGAATCAGTGGCTGTCAGTTCACTTTTTTCCCCAACATTCCCTTTTCACTGGTTGGGCATAAGCTTTCTTTGGAGATAACAATCTTTAAGAAATATTTCTCCTGTCCTTTTTATGTTTGCTCTGAAATAATGCAGTGAAACATTGTCACATGAAATTTCCTAGACTGTGCTTCAGAAATTGATGGTGGAGCATCAGTTGACCTCTAGCTCTGTGGCGTGCACACACGTGTGTGCATATATATATATATAGTTATTATAGAAAAGTGTTGATTGATGGGTTTCTTATTGCACTTTAAAATATTCTAGAAATGGAATAAAAGCCAAATGGGTTGGCTTAAGTAGATGTAGTTGTATATTATTTCAAAATATTTGCATCTCTGGAAAGGTTTAAAAACTTATATATATATATGTATATATATATACATGACTGCAACACTTTGGGAAATATGCTGTCAAAGAAGCAGTATATCAGAAGAAGCTTCGAATATACAGCAGATTAGCTTCTAACAGGTTAGATTTTGTCTGTAATATGTTTATCAACTCAATAGGAGTGATGAGAAATTTTCTGTTCCAGCCTAACTCTGTTTAGTACGCTTTGCACAGCAGCAGAACAAGAGCTGGCTGACCTCAATGTCTCCCACTTCCTGTGCTATGGGAAACCAGTATGTATCATTAGCAACCAGTTTAAAATGGGCACTTAAAGGGTAGTGCTCTGTGCTAAGATAATAAGATAAAAAGCAGTCCAAGTAACAATTTGGTGATGGAGTACATATGAAGGGCACATCCTGGAGGAGATGTTGGAAGTTCTTCAGAATCCCAATGTGGTTTGCTTGTGCTGATACTGAAGTATCTTTGCCATGTCTGTTGGGTCTGAGTGATGAATATCTAGAATGAAATCTTTGCAGGAAAACATGGAGAGCGTTAAGATTGTATGAACTACCCTGATGAACTTTACATTTCTCTTACTGCTGTGCTTATTTTACAGAACTCCACATTGAAATGATCTACTACTGTTCCATAGAAATGCAGTTCATTATAGGCTTTCACACACTGTTATGATGATGTAGTTGTTGTTTAATCATCAGTGCAAGAAAAGCAGTTATTTCAGATAGCCAAGTCAGAGAGAAGAGTACTTCAAACATACCAGGCTGCTTACTAGCAGAGTTAGCTCTAAAAATAGTCTTTTTGCTTCACTCCAACATTTATTGTATTATCCATCCTAATCTTTTTTTAGTAGTGTTTCACTGATGTAACTTTCTGCACTTGATATTTTTATGTACTAGATAGCTCTTAGAATAAAATTTTGCATGTACTAAGTAATCTCTTGCTTTCATTGTTTTCATGGCAAAAATCAGGTTTAGGATGCTTTATCTGCTTAGAGTAACTTGGAAAAATTAAAAAAAAAGCAGCTTCAAAATTTCAAGATTGACACAAACTTTATAGGTAATTGCTTGGTGTTTAAATACCATTCATCAGCTTTTCCTAGTTGAAGATGGAGATGCTCTCCAGTGACACTACTGAGGTATTCAATTTGAGCTACCTTCCCCTGATCTACTTCCAAAAAAATGCTTGGTTGCATATGGTGGAAGATCTACTTTAGAAACTCTGAATTTATATTCTCCGTGAGAATATGGTCCCCAAAACTTTAGCAGGACTTCACCTAATTTGAATGTTTGCATGTTATTTGTCTTAGCCACTTACCTCTATGAGCATGATTGTATTTCTCTTAACTAAAATATAAGTTTCAACTGTTTACCTCAGCACACCTCAGTTTCACGTGCTGCACAAGATTGCACATATTGGCTTCCCACATATTGAATGCATAAGTTAAATTGTCTAATGAATGTGTTGAATTGCTTACTAGCTTTTCTAGTGGAAAGCTTCAGTAGATTATTTGGTACGTTCTGTTTCCATATATATTGGAAATAGCATAGGCAACTTCCTTTCTTCCTCCTCCTTCTTTCTATAGTGAAAAAGTTAAAGCAATTATGGGTACAGTAGACCTGAATCATAACATTCAAATTGAATTGAAACAACTGGGTCAGTTCATTTGTTTCCTCTAAACTGCTAGGGTGCCTTAAAGGAGTATGTGCATGCTCTAGACTCTCTAACTGGATTACATGTGCTGGCTTAACCTTTGGATGAACCACTGTGTCATGTTATAGAAGAAACGGTTCAAAGGCAGGATGTCCAGAAAAAGGGAATAAGTTACAGGGCAGTAGAGAATCACAAGCAGACTCCATACAGTCTGAAATCAGCCTGACACAGGTAGCATTGCTTGGGAATGGTAAACTCTTCACTTTGATGCCAAGATCTTTGTCTTGGCATTTCTGGCAGTGTTCTTAAATGTCCTGTCTCTAAGTAAATAGTTATCCTGATGGAAAATGAAAATGTAATTGGAAATTCTGGACTTTCTCAAAGAATAAGAGCTATGTCTTTTCACTTACTAGTTTATCAGTTGTTAGGCTTTCTGGATTTTTTAGAGCATTGCTATTCTTATAAAGTAAAAAATGGTAACAAGTAATCCTAGCAACATGATAATTATGCATAATTTTTGTGGGGCTTTTTAATGTACCTTCAAAATTGATAAACATGCACTAGTTATTTCAAAATCCTAGTGGATGTTTGGAGGTGAGAAACTTTCAGGTTAAATGGGGCACTCGAATTCTGTTTCTTTTTACGGTTGGATGGCTGTAAATTAGAAGAAGGAAGAATGGGTTTGAAGCAATTGTTTACGTGTGGAAATACGGCCACATCATGTGTTTGAAATGTAAGTGCTTGTTAAAACTTTAACCCAGGAGAAAAATTCCTGCTGGCAGGTTTGATTCCGCACCCTTATAGAAATGAGATGTAGTTGGCAGTGACACCTGTACTGTGGTTTTGCTGGTTGGGATCCCCCATGTGAGGATGCTGCGTAGGTGCAGTGTCCAGCTCACATCCTCTGGTATTGCTGCAGGGCTTGGGCCGTGCTTGGGGGCGGCAGGAATAAAAAAGAGCTGCAGGTGTAAAAGCAGTGATGTACATAGACCCACCTGTCCCTACTGCAGCAACCATTCCTGCTTGAACAAGTCTTGATATGTTGCAAGGCTGGAAGTGATATGGCATGGCTGAAACTGGAAGCATTGCTAACTTATTAGAAGTTGCTTTACATACCTTTTCACAGGGATTAGCAGCATTTAGTGGGGCTGGTTTGTTTTTTTCTTTATTCCTTACCCAATACCTCGTTTTATGTGTCTGCCTGAAGTTTTTATGGCTCTTAGTTCTTGTGACGGTGTCTCTAAAAAACAGTATTTGGCTTATATGACTCACTAGCCTTGAATAATTCAGTTCTTCATTGTTTATATATATTCTCTTAGTAATTTAATTTTTTTTTTTCCTAAAAATGACTAATTCATTAGCTTACTTGTTTTGAGCCAGTATAATATCAGACAAGTTTATGTATGAGGCTTTTTTCCTGCAGCTAATGAAAAGAAGAATGAGGAAGGTGATGTAATTCATGTTGCCTTAGTTCCCAGATGGAAAAAAATACACAGAGCAGTCGAGATATAATGACTTGGGGTTAGACTTGATCTCTTGAGGTCCTTTCCAACCCTTAGAATTCTGTGATTCTCTGACGTAAAATGTAGATACTTCATTATACCTGGTACATATGTATGTATCTGCTTGATGTTTGTGGAGTAAAATGTTCTCCAAGAGAGCTGTGAAGGATGTCTCCTCTGAGCTGCATGGTACATGGTGGTTGCTGTGTGTCAACCTGCTGAGTGCTAGCTTCTCATCAAGCCAATGTGCCTAACATCAGACAACGTTTGGATCAGCATGGTTGTGGGTGGTAGAAGCAGGGACCCTGGTACACACTGAAAAAAGAACTATAAAAAAACCTGTCAGCTGAGGTAATGTAGACAAGTCTTATTTAAAAGAGTTTACTGAACTGTGAAGACTGACATTTACATCATAAAGTCAGGCTTTTAAGTTTAGTGCATTTTAAGCCTGTTCTGTCTTCTGGTTTAATAAAATAGGAGCAATAAATTATCACAGAGTTGAAAACAGATTGGCTTCCATGTTCAATCATGTCAGGTTTAATAGATATATTAATTTTGACTTTTTTATAGCTGAAAGCAATGAAATGTTTTCACGACAAATCTGAGTTTCCCTGTGCTTAAGCATGGAACAAAGATTGACCATCAAAACCAGGTAATTGTGCAATTCTGGAACCTGAATGGTGTGTCCCTTCCTTCCCACCTCCTTTCCTTCTAGAAAACTGAGGGACCTTTCCTCCCATCATTTCAAAGTAGTGGTTTACACTGTTGCTATGAAATTACGCCACAGCCTGGGAGATGCGGACAATACCAAACTCCAATTCTGCTTTCTTCTCTCACACTAGCTCATCCCCCTTAGCAGCAGTGATTCCATACTGTATTTTTACTCCCTAATCTGCTTTGATATATCCCCTTTTCTCATGAAGAGCCTTTATTTTTCTACTCTGGCAGAAGTTTTTTTTCTAAACTAGATTATGCAGTGATTCATTAGGTGATTTTTCTGTGTTTCACTGCTTTACTGATAACTCTCAAGTGATGAGATAGAGAAGTTCAATGCTGCACGTAGCTAATACTTCAGTTGATTGGTTTCAAAGTTATGTGCAACATATTTAATGGCAGTGTCTGTTGCCACCATCTCTTTCCTAGTCCCCATTCTTTGTTTTTCTTTTTTCTTTACTGTCCTTTTATGTTAAGTCCAGCTGCTTGTTTTGGTTGCACAGTGAATAAGGAAACTAAGGTGTTAGAGGAAAAAAAATGCAATGGGAAAAAAAATAATGATTTCCCAAGCAGGTCAGTGAATAGGAAAATTCCTCTGGGGTTAGTGTGGGTAAAGGGTATAGGATAAAGCACAGGGTACAGCAGTCACGTTTTTATATGTACAGAGGAATAGTAAAAATTATGTTATGTCAGAGAAAACTTGTATCTACTTTCCTGAAAGCCAAAATATGTACATTAAATAGTCCATTTTTTGCAAATGTAAATCTAAATATAACCATAATTTCATTTTTAACAAGATCAGGAGTTAGGGATAGTTAGGGATTCTTTCCGTAGTTCTAGAGCTGTTTAATGATGAAAAAGAAAGCTGATGGAGCTACTTAAAAAGTAAATAAAACCATTATGCAATTTTCTCAATAAAGCATAATTAAAATACTCTTTGACTTTATATCCTTCCAAAGAAATGTATTAATTTCCATTAAAATTTTCTGTGAATGATAACTACAGGGGAAAATTTTGGAGAGAGAAATTTCAGAACCTGGAGAACTCCAGAGGACAAGACAATCTTGTGGGTGGGTGGTGAGAAACTGTCTTTTGTCATTTCATTTGTAACGAGATTAGAAATGGGTATCCCAAATTAATGGCCTTTGATAATAAGCCACATTTCTGATACATGCTTGTACAAAATTGTTTGCACACAAGCTACATCAGGACCATTAATTAATAAACATTTTAATGAAAGTAAGCAAAGAGATCAATTGAAGCAAATAGGTATTTACTCAATAGTATTTACTCAGTGTATTTTCTTATGTAATTTTGAATTATTTTCTCATATGAAATGTTATCCTTTCCTTTCTTATTCTCCTAAACTTCCTATAACATTTCTCCAGGTTGATTAATATCTGTTGCCTTTGAACATATATGCATATTAGTTGGTTTTTATGTATTCTTTGGGGTTTTAAAAATTAGTCTGAGGTTATACAGCCGTCTTCTGTGTACAAAACCTGTACACAAAATGTTGCTGTTTCTAAAGTTACAATTAGCAATTAAAAGAAAAAAGTTGTATGAAGATGTCAACTTTGTATTCCACTTAAAATGCTGAGCTTGAACATGTACATAGTGCATGACACCAGTCATGCTGGACACTGTGCCACCTGGTCTTCATCAGCTCCAGCTAAATTCAGATGCTTTTTATCTTAACTGGCAGGTGCCAGTGAGGCAGGAGGTGGTATGCAGTTGCCATAAGCATCTCTGTTGCCGGGCCATTTAATGCCTCCAAGGAGAAAGAGTATTTAGGGAACTCCAGCCAAGTAATGGAAAAGATGTCTTGTGGGGCAGAATAAAATGACGAAAGGACAAGTTTTATTTCCTACTTAAAAAATAGTACTTTGTGCCTGTACCTGTCAAAGATCAGAAGTTTCTCTTTCACTTCAAGGTTGGGGTTAGTGCTAAAAATCCCGCGAAAACAGTCTCCAAGTGATCACCCTTGCAAAATTACTGTGATTGCTAAATACTCAGAATACAGACTCAGATGTTCTTAAACTTGCTTTGTTAAGGGGTTGCCAAAATTTTGAGAGGCATACCTTGACACCGGGATTTTCTGCTGACCCTGTTAAAATACTGTCCTGTCCTAGAGATGATTTGTTCCAGGTGATTAATTTTGATAAAATTAAGGAAGTTCTTATGTTCTAAGGAAGTTCTTCCTATGTTAAGGAACATAGGAAGTTCTGCACCAACATGCAGAAGAACTTTTTCACAGTGAGGGTGACAGAGCACTGGAATAGGCTGCCCAGGGAGGTGGTGGAGTCTCCTTCTCTGGAGATATTCAAGACCCGTCTGGATGCCTATCCGAGTGATATGTCCTAGGGAGCCTGCTTTGGCAGGGGGGTTGGACCCGATGATCTCTCGAGATCCCTTCCAACCCCTACAATTCTATGATTCTATAACAGTGGTTTGGGGTTTACGTTATTTAGAAAGTGTGTAGCATTCAGTTAGCTCAAGTAATGTTATGTGGGTGAGTAAGTGGACCTGTGTGAGTTCTGTAATGATCAAACACTTTTAATTTTAATGGTTATAAATACCAAGCTTTTGGCTACCAGAGTGAAAACCATTGTGAATAGGAATCTCATAATATGAGCTACCTCAGAGACTGCAGGAGCAGAAGTAGTCTACACCCGTGTAATCACTGGTGAATTTTCAGTAGGCAAATTGCAATTACAGTGCTTGAATTGGTTTAGGGCACTAGGGAAGACATCTTAAAATCTGTGAGATTTTTTTTTTTTTTAATAAATAAGAAGAATTTTAATTCTGTTTTATACCTATACCGAAAGATAAATCTGCCAGTGAAATTACTTTCATTCATGTGTTGGAGAACACCATGTTCTGCATCTTTGGCATGGCTTCCTGTAATTTAATTTAACCTTCCATCTGCCTTGCGTAGCAGTCCACCAAGTTGTGCTTTGCTCAGCTTGTATCCTTTAGCAAGACCAATACCTGAGATGATATTTTCTCTGTTAGTTTAACCTGGGTTTTCCTGCCAAACTGTAGTTTTAGTGCAAAACCAGCACTTAATGTCCATTATCCATACTTACTTGACATATTTAACTTCTTTCTTCACCACTCTCTTTTTCTTTCTAGTCCCCCTTCCCCCTCCTCCTCCTCCTCCTGGCAGCTTCCTTTCTTCCCCATGCAGGTGCCAAGTTGGCACCATGCAGGCTTCCTCTGAACTTGGTGCTGTGGCTGTTTCCAAGGCTGTTGAACAGGGAGCTCTTATGTGAGCAAGTGCAGCTGGAATTTCGCTCTTCCTCCTCTTTCTCCCCCTACTTTCCCCCCACCCCTGCTCACTTTGCAGCAGCGATGCCCTCTCAGCCTGCCAAGCTGGAGAGCGAGAGCACTTTGTCTCCTGCCAACAGCATCCTCACACACTTGGTTCAGCTGAGATAACATGAGCTGCACTGATCTTCAACTGCACGTATCAACTATGCATGTCTTGCAGCTGAAATACCAAACAACTGTCACCAGTTTCCCCTCTTAGTTGGAATTCCTCCCAAAGGAGCTTTAAAATAAAATCCAGTCTCATAAGTTGCATTAGAATGTTTTTTCTAACTTTCTTCCTTTAAAAGAAACAAACAAAGCAATAAAATTCTCCTGTAGCTGATGGGACAACTGAGATAATTAATCTATTCAAGAAGTAATAACAACAGTGATCTTGGAACTGTTTTTTGCCTTAGTATAAATGTAATAAAATGGCTCTACTGGAATTTTATTGTCCTTTTAATGTATCTGAACTATAAAAAAAGGGCACTGTAGAGTGAAGTTTGTCTTATTAAGGAAATAAGCTGTTCAAGCACAAAAAAAGAAAATAAAAAATTAAAAGGGATAAGCTTTCATTTGTTGCAAATAGGCCCTATTTTAGACCAAAGATTTGTGCCTGAATAATTATGAACTAAAACACCCTTCACAGAAGACCTGCCAATGCTTGTTAGGAAAGTGTTGATATTAGCTTTAATATAAGCATTAATTTAGTGTTAACATTTAATATTATCATTAAAATAAGATTTAGTATTGAGTTTTGGAGACAATAGAAAAAGAGTTACAGGGATGTAAATGACTTGCCCAAAGTTTCATAACAAATCGGTGGTAGAGAAAGAACAAATGAGCATCCAGACACTGCTGCTGTTCTACAAAGAGACTGGTGGATGTCTGGAAAGTCAATCCTTTAAAGAGTCTGTTTCTTGTAATCTCTGTCTCTTGTACTTTTTCTTCTCTCTCAGTAATTGGGGGACAGAAAATAGGGAGAGAGAGATTAGGAACTTCAACCCTTTCTCAGACTCCACAGATGGCAGTGTTAAGCTTGCGGAGGTGTAACTTGGGGAGTCGGTGCAGTCTTCATGAGAGAAAATCTGCACCACTAGTATCAAAAACGTGTATGTTAAAGTGCAGCTCATGTATATTGTGTATCTCTGCGTGGAAATATGCATCTGTATTACTGCTAGTGATGGAGAAGAAATATGCAGAATCTCAGGACAGCATGTACTGCTCTGTGGAAGCTGTTGTGCTGGAGACATCATCTAGGTTTAGCCTCCTGGGTTGGCATGAAGGGCTGGAAATGGATAGTTGCATCCTGTTGAAACAAAATGGAGCTAAAAGCAAGCAACACCCTGATGCAGTGGTCTTCCAGCTGCGGCATTCTGCTCTAGACATGCTCACAGTTTCCTAAGGAACAACGTCACTGTAGTGCCCATTTATTGCTGCTGCCTTGGTTGCACATGTAAATTTGATCCTCTGAATTTTTAATGGGACACTGTGCGCAGGAGTATATACAGGGTGTTGTTTTGGGTTTGCCAGATTACTCCCTCAGATTGCACCTCCCTCACTGCCACCCTTCACCATGGCACACACTAATTTTCTAGCTTTCTTCTCTGCAACTGATTAAGAAGCAAGGCCTTCCTCATAGAGTATTAATAATGCTGTATTTTATTCTTTGTGTTGTCTTTCCAGAAGTGCATGGTGTGTTAGTACTTAAGGGCTCGCATCACACACTGTACTATTCTGACTGCTTTCTGGCTATTAAATTTTGTCTAGATAATCCTATGGAGAAGCCACTGGCTTTGGTTTCCTGAAGACCGTCATGTTATTGTGTAGGTTAACCTGTTTTGTGAGACAAGGAGAGAACATGGTATCCCCACTGGGCAAGGCTTTGCTGTTACATTGATTAACTTACAATTCATTTTCCAAAACAAATAA
Organism: Laterallus jamaicensis coturniculus; assembly: GCA_022605575.1. Classification (NCBI taxonomy): domain Eukaryota; kingdom Metazoa; phylum Chordata; class Aves; order Gruiformes; family Rallidae; genus Laterallus; species Laterallus jamaicensis. Next base: position 3,070,786 of record JAKCOX010000021.1, on the reverse strand, counting down.
AACAAAGGTGGGGAAAAACCAAAGACAAAGACACAGGTTTTCCTGCTCATGTCATCTTACCAAATCTTATGACTAGTTTAATATTTGCATATGTACCTGAATGATTTCATTCAGGTGTTCAGAGATGGGTCGCGCTCAAATACACCCAAAAGTCTCAAAAGAACTGTGGGAAAGGTAGTGTGAACATGGCCTCAGCAGCATGCACAACTGTAAAGAATGATGAACAAGGAACTTAATGGATTTACAGATCATGGGCTTGGAAGAGACTGCTATGCCCATGTATTTTTATATCTCAAAAACCAACTGCAAGTTTTCCCAGAAAGTCCCTAAATTCTGGGGACAGGAAACAGTGGGACTCGTTTACTTCAACTCTGAGATTGTTTCAGTGTTATCTCCCCCATTTGTAGAAAATTCTCTTTTGTTTCAGGACTTAATTTTTCACTTAGGCTTTGCTAGCAAGAACAGAAAATTGCCACACGCTCTTTCTCCTTCACAGGTCTGCCTGCAGAACACATGAAATGACTCCTCAGCTTGTTTTTTGATCAAACGATCTTTACCATTGCATTATAAGATGTATTTTTCAGTTGCTAGGTCTTCTTTTGGTGGTTCTTTAACTTTCAGAACTTACTAATTTTTCTGGAAGGTTGAATATTAGCAGTGCAAAACCAGTACTGTGTATTGCTAGGATCACTTCCACACTTAATTGTTATATGATTCAAGGTATGAGGTGGCCCTAAAGCCAAACCTGGGCTCTGATTCTGCAGCTCCACGGTAAACTACACTTATTGTCAAATACTTGTTGATTTATTCTGTGTTGTATTAAAAAGTGTGTGTGTGAGAGGCTGTTTGCTGAATTATGATATTCAAACCTCTGTGTAAAAGCACCTATTCTTATTATTCCTAGCCTGCCGGTGTGAATGCTATCCTGAGATTGTACCAGAAAATACTATTTTTGGTTCAATAATCAATTTTCAAATATTAAGGAGGGGTGTGCTAAGTAATTCTGTATCAGACTGTTTAGAATAACTCAAGAATATCTGCATACTGGAATGGGTGTATTATCAAACATCTGTGAATACATGTTTAATCTCTCTAAGAGAAGACTTGCATAGGCTTTCAGCAGTTTTACAGTCACAAAGCATATATGGGTCATGCATAATCCATGAGGGAATAGGGAGAGGTTATAGGAGTGTAAGGTACTATTATGGTATCATACAGTGGTGTTTCTGCTAGGTTTTATACTAGATGTAATAGTTAGTTAAAATCATATGCTCTGTTGAAGTAGTAGTTGCAGTGAATCTGTTTTTACAACTCTCCTGGTATTTTCTGAGAGCCAGGAAATACTACACTCTTTTATCACCGCTGCTGAAGAAAGAATAGATGTCACTGATCTTGATAGTGGGCATCGCTTACTTGAAAAGTTAACAGGTTTTCCCAGTTCTTTCAACACCTGTCAAGAGGACTGCCTAAATCAATTCCTAATGGACAGAACCTGAACAACAAGTGAAAATTATAGCTTATTTGATTGTTCTTGCTGTGTTTCCTTTCTTCTCTTTTATATGTTTCACTGCTTTCCTTCCTGAAATTCATTATTGCCATGGCAGCAAATGGTTTGAATGAAAGGACAGTTCACCTTGATTTAATTTTCTAGAGGGTTGTATACTTGTAATTTCCATCTCACAAAACAAAATAAATAATAAAAAAAACCATTATAATGTGTTTGCAATAGATTGAATCCCCACTGTAAGAATCAACCTTGTTTCCTGGCAGAAATCTAACCTACTCTCTTGATAGACGTTGTGGAAGTAGATAGTGTTGTTGTTGTTGTTGTTGTTGTTATTATTTTATCGGATATTTTGTGCTTTAGGGACAGTAGTATGAGGTGGCAGTTGCTACGGAAACTAGTTTGAAAAATATTATCGAGAATCAGTGAATCTGCTTGTAAGACAGCTGTCACTGTGGACAGAAATTAGATCTATCCTCATTAGTAAGGTGCTCTCTTTGGGAGGGTGGTAGAGTTAATCTGACATTTTTTGTGCTTGAGAAAAAGGTTTTCTTCTGTAGTTCTCCAATTTTACAAGAAGAGTGTGGCTGTTAATGGAGCCAGTGTTTTCATTAATTTCTTCTTGCTGCATATCCTGGTGCTGAGTGAAGTTTCCTTTCCCAAGATGTTACTACAGAAAATAAGCTTTTTGTTTGTTTTTAATTCCACAGATAGCAGTCGTATGTATTCCACAAATACAAGGTAGCAAACTCATGATAGAACATAGACTTTTGTGTGTGGATGTGTGTGTGATAGACTTCTATACCCTTATGGGTTCGTTCTTGGGTTGATAATTCAGCTTTACAGTTATTTCATACCTATAGCTGACCTCTCTCTTTCTATACCCCAACCTATGTATTTATTTCTTACCTGAGTTTTGGGTGTTTTTTCAGTCTTTAATAATTCTTTTCATTATTTCATTAATTTTTCATCATTTGTATCTTTCTGTTTAGTAGAATCAGTGTTGATTCTCAGAAATTTTCATTAGGAAGGGTAAAGCTAATTCTGAACTAGCTTCTAACTAGAAATGCCTTGTTAAAATATACTGTAGGGCTTTCTAGTCAAGCTGGGAAAGGGAACAACTGCTTTCTCCTTTCATAAGGAGATAAAAGGAGATAATTATCCTAGAAAGCGGAGGCCAGCCAAATTTAAATTAGAAATGGGTACTTTTTAACATGATTAACTGCTGGAATAAACTGCCATGGAAGGTGTATTTTCTCCTCTTTTGATGTAATTTATATTACTTTTAGAAAATATGCTTTAGCCAAATATGAGTTAAACTTTCATTAAATGCAAAATAATGAGCTCAGTGTAAAGGCAAATTGGTGACAGACAGGAAATTAGACTAGACTGAATGCTCACTTCATGCTCAACTTTAATAAATCAATAACAGTGCATTTTCCCTCAGTTGTCCCTCATTTCCCTCTTTTTTTTTTCTTTTTTTGGTAATTCACAAGATGCAACTAACCTTAAATAGATTTTTGGTATAATAATTGCTGTTGCTAGTTTGTGCATTAAAAATGTTACACCATTTGTAAAAATCCATGAGAATTGAGAGAGAAAAGTACTTGACTTGAATGTAGGAGACTGACACTATCTCTGCATTTCTATAGCAACTCCTTAAATGCAAACCTGTAGGCTGTGAACAAACCGTGCTGTCGCTGGCTGCCATGCTGCCGTTTCATTAGACAGTCCTCTGTGTGTCCTATTGTTGCTGTATCTTGTCATCCCAGTTGAGATTTCATTCCTGTAAGCAGGATCTGGTGTCACATATGTTGATTTTTCTTCAGGATGTGGCTAGCTGCTTGCTTGCAGCAACCAGATTTGGCAAAAGTAATGAAAGTGAGTCGGTAGTAATGAGTTTCTTGAAATATTATGTTGCTTGGTAAAGGACTGGCCTAGGTTAACTGAACTTGAACAGCTCTATCTGTATTCCTGAGTCTTTCTGCTAACCCAGTCATCTTGTTTTGGTTTTACTCATCTGCGGGAATAACTGTGTCTTCCTACCCTATTACAGTTTTCTCCTGTGCTGATAAGGTTGCAGGAGGAAAATATTCTAATTAGCACAGGGTGGAATTTCAATAGTGGGATTAACCAATTTGATACTTGCATTTAAACTTTAGTGTTTAATAATTGTGTGAGCAGGTTCAATTTCACTTTGGTTCAAGTTGAAGCTTACTTCTTATTGTTATTCAAATGTCATGTCCTAACGCCTCTGCATCAATGATGCCAGAATAATGCCAGCTGATACAGTTGTTGACTATGTTATTTTTAATATTTGAGCTGAATGATTCAGACTTGGGGAGATGTTTTTGCAAAGCATAGCTTTGGTCCTTTAGTTCTTGGACCACGTTATGTCAAATGTTCCTAGAGCTGCATACCAGTTAGAGTTTGTGTCTGGCTGCAGCACGTTTCTGATACTGGCTCAAATGCGTCAGTGCAATGTTTGTTATTAGGAAGATTAGGAAGTAAATGAAGTGAGAGAGATGTTTGTTATATTGTATATTAAACAATAATTTCATTGGATTTTTATATCTGTAGTTGTTTGGGGAACAACAGAATCCACATAAGGAACACTGCTGATCTGATGGATAAATATAAACACTAGATAAAATTTTCCTGTATAAATTTTAAGACAAACTTAGACAACTGCTTTGCAGGGTAGTCTAGGACCTTCATGAATCTTTTATTATATATTTATTTATATATATATATACATAAAAATATGATCTTCCAATTTATACCTCTTCTTGACTACTGTTTTCAGTGGCTTGGTTTTGAGGACCATCATGTTTATGAATATTTTTCTGAGGGAAAATTTCTGCTTAAAATGTTTCCTCAAAATGATTACAAAGGATGAGCAATGTTTATCCCTGGCTTTTATTCAAATTGTTGGGCTCAGGCTCTTTATTTATTATCACTATTTAACCAGTGATAGATGGTCCTTGATATGTTTTGTGTCTTATCTCAAAATTATCTATGTTTTCATCTGGAACATGAGGCTACAAAATCCTGGAGCACAACCTTTTATCTACCCTGTGCTTCCTATTAATAAAGTTATTAGGAACAACATTTACTCCTGTTGTAGTGACAGGCTTAAAGCCCTGCAGAGACTTTCTATGTGATTCTATTTGTGCAGGGATTTCTGATGGATTCTGTAGGGTTTATAAACTCAAATGTCACTGGAACTCTGTGGAAGCTTCTGAGAATCTCAGCCATCTCTCTGTGTCTCACTTCACTGTCAGTTTAAAAGGAAAAAATAAAAAAGAGGGAAACAGAAAACCCCTTACACTTGATGGCTTGTGCTTGGTTACTATAGTGATGAATCCTGTATGAAAACGCACACAGTTCTGACTGGGATCCAGACATGTAGATACTCGTCAGGAAATAAAACAGAGAAAGAGAAAAAATTTGACAGTATAATATTGAATGGTGGTGTGAACTGAATCTCTTTGGATGATATTGTTATCTGAGTTTTAATGTGGATCTTATTGTTTTGGACACTGATGTTAAATCATTCTTTCAGACTGGTGGTACAGGAAGGCTAAAATTAAATTCAAAGTACAGTCCTGACTGACGTTCCCAGGTGGTGTGATGCTTTCAACATTGAGGCTTCCCTTCCGTATTTCTCTTACCCAAGTGCAGGGACCATAACAGATATTTTCACAGTAGACTCCCTTTGTGTCTTCAAAAGTCCAACATGTTTCTTTCCATATTCAATTTACTTTCTAGTAAAATTAGTTCACTTCTAATGAAGTAGCTTCTCTACAGGCAGTGAGGTTAGGTTTTCCTTCTAGACTCAACCCTGTAGCTTCCAGGTCTGTACCGTGTAGGTCTGGAACACTTCCATGCCCTCTGCCAGCTGTGATGATTGCTGCAGCATGGTCCCAGAGCTTTTTGTCCCTGAGGCCATAGCAGGAACCAGATGAGTCTGCTTCTCCTCCAAATGTATCCTGTCCAAATTCTTTTTGTGCCTATTCAATTCACTCAGGAGTTTCCAGTTTTCATTGACATTCTGTTGATCTTTTCTGAATGCTGGGTTTTTTTTAAACAGGTTTGGCTATTGACCTCCTTAAGAATTTTTCACAGTTTAAGGTTTTTAGCAAGAAGTTATAGATTCAGGTTTCATAGAAAAACAAGAATTTTGTTGAATTTGTGATTAAAAATATGACAGGAGAGTTCTATTGGCTTGTTTCCTACCTGGTAAACAGTGGGGTCAGAAGGTGTAGACAGTGTTGCTGACTGGACTGACTCAGACTCTGGAACGTGCCAGACTTCAGTATTTCTGTATCAAAGGGGAACATTCAATCCCAAAGAAAGAAATTCTTTATTCTGTTGGGGAGCCAAGACTCTGTTTAGCCTGGAAATATATATATGGTCTTTCAAGGCCTTTAAGCTCCCAGATCAACACTAGGATATGAAAAGTGGTGAGAAGACCAAAAAGATGTTCTTATGTAGCCTGATATGTTTGTGGTTTTTTTTTTTTTCTCATTTCTTGTTTTCAAAATTTTTCTGATCTGGGACCTGTCCCACAGGTGGGTGCTCTCAGAGACCTCAGAATTAGGCTATGAGCAGGAATCCCGGCTCCTGTCTCTGTGACAGGTCCTCTAGTAGCCCAAACTCTGGGTCCTCATGGTCTAGGCATTAGGAAGCAGTAGAAGCATGGAGAGACTCACCATACCTCAGGATATCGGGTTTGGGCTCTTGGCATGATCAGTGAGGAGTGCTAAGGGTGAAGTCATTCTGCAGTTATTTCAGCATCCATATCCAGAACTTTTAAACTCTTTACAGCTCTAAGGTCTCCTCAGTTCTGGCTTTAAAAGATGTAATATTGTCTATTTCAAAGGGATTCTGCAGTTATTTCAGCATCCATATCCAGAACTTTTAAACTCTTTACAGCTCTAAGGTCTCCTCAGTTCTGGCTTTAAAATATGTAATATTGTCTATTTCAAAGGGATAATAATTTTAAAAAAGGATAACGTATCTTGCAATTTCATGATGAACATCACGACTAGCCAAAGTGTCTCATATTCCTGCTCTGAGCAGATGCCCGTAGTGAAAGAGACAACTCACCGTTTGAGTGTTTAAATTTATGTTATCTCGAGTCCAAAAAATAATCTCATTAAAAATGATAACAAATTAAGCTAGTTATTGTAATCCTATCTATTAATGACTGCTATATTACACGGATCAGAAGGCTGCCTTTAAAATTTTTATATCCCATTATTAATAATTACTTCTATTAAGCTTTTGTCTTTAATGTTGTCTCAGGGTCTTACCTGAGCTTGGGAGGAAAAAAGGTAATTTCACTGTTATTGTTTAAAAATACAGAAAATGCTAGTCTGGATTTCAGCAGTATTTGTGAAGCTTGGTTATTACTGGTAACAGTGATGTATTGTAGATCAAGCAGAGAATTAATAGATGGCTTAGACAATGTCACACCAAAAGATCCAGACCTGCATTTACTTGTGGTAACAAGTACTAGTACAAAGTCACCTCCGTGGGATTTGGTGATGACCCCTTTATCTTGAAGCTGATGTAGCTGTGGCTATAACAATTCAATCATTCTCTGTCACTGTGCTGACAGTGTCCTCCTCCACCATCTGGAAAAGTCACTTGTAAATGAGATCAGCAATTTCTATTTACTGGAGCACTGCTAAGGTAGCAACAGTGGTTGGACTGAAACAACTGAAACAGGCTTCCCTCAAAAAAACCTCATCAATAATACCTTCCCTGCTTTCCACCCCAGGCAGAGGGAGAAAGAAAAGATGGCAAGTCCTCTCCTGTTTAAGGTCATACGGCTAGATTTAAGCTAGGAGCATATCTAGGAACTGACCTGTCTTGCCAGGCTAGTGGCACACCTACCTGTTTTGTCTTGGGGGCATCTATAATAATTGGTATTTTCAAACCACCCCAAACTAGGGAGTTAATGATCGTGGGAAAATATATTTCTGAACTCTGTGTTTAGCTTCTGCTGTAAAGTATTGAAAATTGAACTGTATTATAGCCTTATATTTATTATGCATACTGAAATAATCCATACAATTCTCTCTCAAACTTATTTTACTCTTGGCCCTAGATGGTATTTATGAAGGGTATAAATGTGAATAAGACTAATTTTAATCTTCCTCAGGAAAGATTATATACTTTATCACCTAGAATACATTTTGATATGTTAATTAATAGAAAAAGCTTTGCTGATGCTGGCGAAGCCAGTTGTTTAAGGGCAGGTTCACTCTGCCATGGCTGGAAAATGTGGTTTTTATAGCCCTACTCTGCCTCTTCTGAAATTCTGGTAGGTGCTGCACCTCAAAGTCACTGTCAGCAGAAAATTGGGAGGGCTTTATTCACTGAACAGAAAGTCAGTAATTTTGGCCTAAATAAACAAGTAATATGGTTTGGAGTGTTATGAATCTGAAAGCAGTTAAAATGAACTGTTGTGTTTAACTGGCTGAGTTGTGAAGCCTCATGGCTGGCTGTTCTGTATGAGAGCTAAAGGAGTCTTTAGAAGGTCTATTATGAGTCCAGATAAGTTAGAGAGAAGTCTGTGGGTCACTTTGAAGAACCTAAGTTTTATTCTTTTCTGTGGCACAGCTCAAAGGTTGTGTGTGGTACATTTAACTACCTTGCTTAAGTTAAGTCACTTTACTTTGAAGCTTCACTTACAGGTAAGCAAGATGAAGAGTGCCTTCTGAAAATGGGACTTACAGCTCATATCTTGCTTATTTGCTTTTTTCTTCAATCAACTCTTCATGTGATGCTAATTAAGTATTTTGGTGGTGAGTGACTCATTTGATAGAGAGGTAGATGTCCAGATGGTAAAATCACTTGGCAGTAACTTCAGCTAAAGAAATTGATCTGAATAGATATATCTTTGCCAGCCCAGTAGTTTGCTAAAATTATAATTTAAAAATAGACAATTAAGAAAATTAACTGAATTTATTAGAGAGTTAACCAGCTCAAATAATGAACTAAAAATAGGCTTAAATGGTGGTAATAACCAATTTCTTGGGGATTATTGTTTCATTAATTATCCCATTTCAGCATTTCTGTCTTATCAGAATTAAAATGTTTGATATAAGACTGTTCCTACTGATACATACTTGTTCTATATTGGAAAAAATATTGTGCACTGTGCAGATCTTGTTTTTAAAGTGTGGGGATGGATGAGGAACTGACCAAGAGCTTATGGGTCAGGATTAAATGGAGGGTAGGGACAGGTGATGCTGTAGTGGGAGTGTGCTACAGACCACCTGACCTGGAAGACCCAAATGAATGAGGCCCTCTATAGAAGGGTAGGAGCAGCCTTAGGTTCTTAAGCTCTGGTCCTCATGAGGAACTTAAGTCACACCCAGTATCTCTTGGAGGTACAATATAGCAGGGCGTGAGCAATCCAAGAGGCTCCTGGAATGCATTGATCATAATGTCCTTGTCCAAGTGATAGATGAGACAATTTCTTTTCATCATCTTAAAGAGGTGCCACCTTCAAGGTGGCACCCACAAGGAGGGGTTGGTGGGGAATGTAAAGCTCAAGGGAAGCCTTGGATTCAGTGACCATGAAATGGTCAAGTTCAGGATCCCCAGGGCAGCAAGGAGTGTGCACAGCAAGCTCACTACCCTGGACTTCAGGAGAGCAGGGCCTCTTCAGGGATCTGCTTGGTTGAATACCATGGGGTAAAGTCCTGGAGGAAAGAGGGGCCCAAGACTGCTGGCTAGTGTTCAAGGATCACCTCCAAGCTTCAGAATGATACATCCCAGCAAAACTGCCAGGAGACCTATGTGGATGAGCAAGGAGCTCCTGGACAAACTCAAACACAAAGAGGAAGCGTACAGAAGGTGGAAGCAAGTACAGATAACCAGGGAGCAATACACAGACAGTGTCCAAGCAGCCATGGATCAGGTTAGGAAAGCTAAAGCCCTAATAAAATTAAATCTGGCCAGATTTAAGTGCAACAGGAAAAGCTTCTGTAGGTGTGTTTGTGCTAAAAGGAAGACTTGGGAAAATGTGGTCCTTCTCTGGAAGGAAATGGGAAACCCGAATGCCTGGTATATGGAGAAGCCTGAGGTACTCAGTGACTTCTCTGCATCATTTCCTCACCAGCAAGGGCTCACTGCCTAAGTTGCAGGAGGGACTGGGAGAATGTAGAGCACTGTAGGAAAAGATCAGGTTTGGAACCATATAAAGAACATGAAGGTGCACAAGTCCATGGGATCCAATGAGATGCATCTGTGGGTCCTGTGGGAACTGGTGGATGAAGTGGCTAAGCCCCTATCCATCATATTTGAGAACTCATTGCACTTGCTCTGATATGGGGTCCTCCATGGGCTGCAGGTGGATATCTTCTCCACCATTAACCTCACCATGGTTTTTACCAGGGGCTGTAGGGGAATTTCTTCTCTGGCAGCTGGAGCATCTCCTCCTGCTCTTTCAGTGAGATTGGTGATTGCAGAGTTGTTTTGCATATTCTTACTCCTCTCTCCGCTGCTGTTTTGGTGCAGCAGTTTCTCTTCATCTTCTTAAGTATTTCTTCTTGATATGGGGGGAGAGAAGAAATTGAAGACCTTAAGGAGGCAGTCGAGCACCTGTGCTCCTTCTCCACCCAAGGCAGGAACGCTTTCTTGGCAAGCAGTTGTCATTTCACCCTCTTGGTGAGAATACCTAGCGTAGTATTTTGATAGTATTTTAATTATTATCATAGTCATCTATTAGTGCTGTTGCAGTAAGTGCATTTATCAGCAATGCCCAACTCTTTATATCTGTCACTTTAATAAACTTTCTATTAGTTGGAACTCTGTGAAACTGTCACAGTGAAAGTCATTTGTGTACTATGGCAGACAAACATTCACTCTGGTACATGGTTATATATATATAGACCTTTAGACATAAACCACTGACCAAATCTGGGACTGTGATTGAGCCAAGCCATACCTAAGGTCCTCTCTGAGGAGTTTAGAAAGCAAGGGGGCCCTTTCTGAACTTCATGACTCAACAGGAGAGTCTCCTTCAGCCTCACATCAGACCCTTTCTGTGGCACCTGTCTGTATAAACTGTAGTTCGTATGCATATAGTAGCATGCTATATTTCAGGCTGCATTTCAGATTCTCCTGATTTAGTGGGACAGTGGAAATGGAATGTTTTTGTAGATTACATTTCAAGTTATAGGAGCAAAACAGTACTTTGCCTATTAAAGAAACCTCAACATGAAGAGAGTATTACAGCCTCATTAAGATAACTTAGTTGATCAATTCTTAAAAGTTATTAAGAAAAAATAGTAACTGGATATTTATTTGTCAGCAGATAATAGTGTTTTAGAAAGTCTCCTGGTATGTCTCAGTTGTTTCTCCAATTTTAGCCAGAATTAACGAAATTCCCTGATTTTGAAAATACGCTTTTATTACTTCAATGCATCCGAGGTGCTGCAGTTAAGCTAAAACAGACTTAAAAATAGGTGCGAATCTCTTGGTAACGTGCCTGAAAGGCACTGACGGGGTTAAATAGCTGCTGCCACTAGGTGTCATGCTGGGATCATCTCTGAATGCATGAGTCATTACCAAAGGTGCTGAATGAAGGAACGGGATCATCTTTATGTACTTTAGTACCTAAAAAGGACAATTATGCAGGCTGTAATTGCGGTGTAACTGTCCAGTGCATCAGGAACCTTTGCAAGAGGCCAGGCTTGCGCATGAGCAAATCGCTGGGTGAGAAGAGATCGATGCCACACAGCCTAAAATACAATTGCTGGATAGTTCTCTGTCATCTGAAATGAAAGACAAAACATTACAGAGATCATGAAGTCACATGGACGTGCTTATAAAAACGTGTTTAAATTGCCTCATGTGGGCGTGCATGGTAATAAGGGGGAAAAACATATGATTACTTTTTATTCTCCTCTGATGTTTCTATCATATAAAGCTTAAATGAGCCAAATAAAAATGAAAAACCTCTGAACATAAAGTAGCTTTTTATACAGAAAGACCCTTGCAAGAAGAATCTGGTTTCATAAGCACTGAATACAACATCAAATAGTAAACTTTCTATTTAACACAATTATTTTTATAATCTGGAAATCATCATGGGAGTTGAGAATTCAAAAATCTGTATTGAAGGCAACTATTTTTCTATTAAACTTGTCACACTGTGTTCCTTCTGCACTGCATGTACACACAAATTCATCACCTTCCTTAACTGTTTCTTTACAGGGGAATCTTACCAACATGTATAAATACTTGATGGGAGGGAACAAAGAAGATGGATCAGCCTCTTGCAGGTGCTGTCCAGTAAAAGGACAAGAGGAAATGGGCACAATTTTGTAAATGGTGGAATTTCTCTTGCATAGGAAGAAGCTTCTAACTGTGAGGTGATTGATGTGTCCTAGAGAAGTCTTCTTGGAGATACTGAAAAAACACCTGAACATGATCCTGGACAACCTGCTCTAGGTGGTCCTGCTTGAGTAGGAGCAGTTGAATGGTGACCTCTGTAGGAGACTTCCTACCTTAACTGTTCTTTGTTTCTAGGTGTTTCCATTCTTCACGCTGATCCAGCAATGGGGATAAATAAAACCCCCGAACGAGCCAAACCCAAGAAACAGAACTCTGAACAGGTTGTGATGGTAGGTTTAATTGTCAAGTAGCAAGGAACTAGCAAGAGGATTTTTTTTTTACAAAAAGGAAAAAGCTTTCTTTGTGCTATAAACTGTATGTCTGATAGGTGATAAAGTAGATTCTATCTTTTGAATCTATTAAACCTACTGTTTTGTCTCAAGTTTGTACACAGCTGAAGGAACTCGGGTACCGTGAGTCATTTCTCACCCTTCTGACGTTGATTTATGTTAGTTCTCCATACACTAACAGTTTCTGTGCTGGAAACTGAAGTATTATTTGGGTGTATCTATAAACATCATCATCATGTGCACAGGCTTTTCTCAGACACTTCAGGTATCATAAACAATGACGTTACTATGGCAAGTTTGAATTGACTAGAGACTGCCGGGCATACAGCCTGCTTACAGGATAGCATATTATGCAGTGCATGTCCATTGGTGTGATGTTTGTTCCTCTCAACTTGGGTGTACCTATGTTAGCAGAGTTGTGTCCTCCATTGTAAATGGAATGCTTTTATTTCAGTGTGGGCTATCTATCTGTTACATAACTGCCCAGTCTCAGTCTCCCATCTGAATTCTTCATTGAAAAATAGGAGGCATAAAAGTGAGCGTATGTAGGCCAACGCAGCGTGCTAATGCTGCAAGTTCATACAATAGCATCCCTTGGGATTCTGTTCCGTACGTGTGAATTCTGTTATCTCAGAACAATGATGTGCTGACATACCAAAAAATTAAAATATGCTTTCAAATACTTTCTTTTTGGCTGTCAGTCTGATTGCATTTTTGTCTTGGTGTGTACCTGCTAAGTGCTTTATTCCAGGGGCTGCTTGGTTGGTATGTACCATTTAGCACAGTGGGACCCTAATCCATGTTCTTTGTTCTTAGTCAACATGGTGGTGAAAAATATATTACTAGTAATTAAAGAAGCAGAAAATTTTTTCATTCCTTTGATTTGGTGTTTTCACTAATAATCTGTATGAAGTAATAATGAGCATAGTTGTACGTGAAATCATCTTGGGAGGAATATTGGATGCATGGGAAAACAGGACTAGAATGTAATATTGTATTGGCATTTACTGGTAGAGAGGACCAAAAAAAAAAAACCCGTCAAAGTTTTGTGATGATAAATGGAAAGTGCTATATATAAAGTGAAACACATGCGTATGTACAAAATATACAAGAAGTGATTAGGTAGTGCAGCATTTGGAAGTACCTCCTGAGTTCTAGGTGACAAGATACTGTAGATAAAATATTTTGCTGTTGTAGGACAGTCTAATCTGTTGGTGTTTATGGAATAATTACAATAAGGTTTAGTTTCATCTGGCAGTGATGATGATGGGGCCTCATTAAGTAGAATTATATGCCCTTGTTGACAGTGCAGTAGAGGGCTGCAAGCAACTTGGGGAGGGTCACGCTTGGAATATGCTAAACACATAGCAACACATGTTGATGGTGTCTTGGACATAAAGAAAGAAGGGTTAGACCTGAATGGAAAAGAAAATATGAGAGAGACCAAGGATTTAAAATATTTTCATTCAAATAACAATGCCTGAAAAGCAAGATCTGATGGTGCTTTCTTTGATATAGAACAATGGTGTAATGTGCAGAAACAACTTCAGAGAGTCCATTTTAATTGTGGTAAGATGGAATTGCTGAGATGTATTAATGAAAGAAATCATCTGTTGCCAGCATTTAAGACTATTTTTAGTTCTAACAGCATCTCAAAATGCTGAGACAAAGAGCCCCTGGGGTAGTTTGGTGACTGGGTGCCTGTCTGCTAGCCTGGGACCCGGTTTCTGTCAGTCTTGCCTGTTAGACCATTCTCATTAATAAAGGTAAACATCTCTTAGATATTGTGATTCTGTAACTTGGAATTTAGGGCAGTGATGTGAATAACGTTGGCTTCATCTAGCCTGTTTTTACCCCATCTGATTAATAGTTGATAAAGGCTGTTCCCCCTTTGAAACTTCACCCTAGAGCCAGATTCTGACATGCCTCAAGCTTTTAGCTCTCTTTACCAACCACCTCAAGCTGTTATTCTCAACTGAGCAATGCAACTGCTTTTAGGGTCTAAACTATATTTCAGTTTGGAAAAGAAAAACTACCCCATAAATCTTATGAGAGAGAAATGTAGTTTTTCTTTCATCTCTGTCTTCCAGGACTCCATCATCAGTGCGAGTCCTTTTGGAAGTGCTCACTGTAATTTACTAGTTACTAAAATCTGTTTAACAGTGGGCAAAGAATCCTTTGCATTCGTAAAGCATAAACTTTTTGCTAGTCATCTTGTCTGTGGTGTGGTTCACTGTTTAAATACAAGGGGTTTGCATAGTCTGAATGCACTATGAGAAGACACTCAAATGTCACATTTTTGAGTCGTGTCACTGTTCATCCCTGCAGAGGCTTATCTTTTGCTGGCCGTTTACCGAAAGAAGAGTGTTAGAAGCTGCATTTTAACAGTCTTTTTCTTGGGGACTTTGACATTGGTGTGTCCTTGTTTCACAGACCATGTCTTCACTGAATGGAATTAATGAGTTTTATCATAGGTTATGCACTTCAAATATCTAAGGAAAATTGCCTGTAAAACCAATTATTAGGAGTTTGCTTCTCTCTGTGTGGTTGATCTAGAATAGGTTGAGTGATCATAATATTGTTTGTAGTGTTAGGTATGAAACACCACTGGTGTCCTGCTTATATAATATGCTTTTGTGTGTCATAGAATGTGTTTAGAATCAGTTGCTGTGTACTGTCCTTGGTAAATCTGTTGTGCTTCATGGTTTAGCCCTGTAGTGGCCCTCATTGAGAGTGTTAGTATTCTAGTGATTTACTGAATTCTTGCACCAAGTCTAGAAAAACATGATCCTTCTTGAGATCTTAGTACAGACTAGAAAATTTGCTGTTAGTTCTCAGTTTTGTTCAGAAGTCAGCCTTTCAGAGTTAGTTTTTCATAGGGACTTTGGGTTAGGAAATAGTTGGAGTGAAATATCTCAACCTGGAATTGACAGTCTGATTTGCTTCTACTAAAATAAGGTCTGCTGGACTAGGGTAAGTACAGTTGAATAGGAGGAGGGTAAGTGGGGAAATAGTGTTTTCTGTAACTTAAAACTTAGGACACCTGAGAGTGGTAAGGCATGAAAGAACTGAATGAGAGCAGAGAAAATATACATGCATTTTTTTTACTCTGGCAAGTAGAAAGTATGGCTTATTTATTTTTCCCTCTCTAAACCTTCCTTCCTTCCTTTAGTTTTAATCCATTCCCCCTTGTCCTGCCATTGTCTACCCTTCTAAGAAGTTGATTCCCCTCCTGTTTCTCTGCTTCCTTCAGGGACTGGAAAGCTGCAATGAGGTCCCCCGGCAGCCTTCTCTTCTCCAGGTTGAACAAGCCTAGCTCCCTCAGCCTCTCTTCATAGGGCAGGTGCTCCAGCCCTCTAATCATTTTTGTGGCCTTCCTCTGAACCCTCTCCAATAGTTCGACATATATTTTGTATTGGGGGCCCCATCTCTGGACACAGGACTCCAGCTGGGGCCTCACGAGGGTGGAGTAGAGCTCCATCTACTCTTACTTAGATGCAGTCTACTTACTTATACCAAGCTATTGCAATAAAATCTGCGGTGGGGACTGAGAGGAGGAATTGTCATCTCTAATTTTACTTCTCCAACTCATGACATGACTTATGGAGGATACTGTTTGTTTTAATAGTTTGACAGTGGCATAAAAAGCTTAATGTGTTCCTGATGGAAAAAACCAGTCGGTGTTTATTTTTTTTAAAGTAAAGAAACTGAAATAAAGGTGCAAAGTGAGTGCTTCATATTAGTTTAAGTGTTCTCACAAATTAAAGCTGTTTTGGGTATGGGGGAAAAGATACTGAAGTTTTCCAACTTTGCAGAAATGCATGCTTTGATCAGTAGGCTGTTGGATAGAGGAATATGATGTTTTTTAGGACACTTTGCTCTGTCCTCTCAGACTATAAAGTTGTTTTATCATGGGGGTAAATAACTTGAAAAACCATGAACTGGTAGAACTTTTTAAAAAGTCTTCTTACATAAGTTAATTTTAAGAAAAATCTTCACTTTGAAATTTACATCTCTCATTGGGTGAAGCAGGTAGCATACTTGTTCAGAGATATAGAAAAGGGTTTTGGTTTTTTATGTCCAGAAAGTATTCAATTATGTGCCGTACCTTTGCTGGGGAGGAGGTCTTCCCACCCTCCCATCTCCCCAGGTTTAGATTTCCTTTAACATCAGTAGAAAATAAGGTGGGGGGTTTTTTTTCCTTACAACCTGGTCAGTTACTTATGTGGAAGTTCCATCTTTCCAAACTGTAACACAGTATTTTTCAAATGGTGAATTCTGCCTGCTTTGTCAACTTGATTGTTCTTTTGTAACTTTCTTCAGTGTTTTTGAGTATAGGCCTCGGTGGAGCTTTTTGAAATTGTTCTCACTTGAGTTATAAAATGTGTTGTTTTAAGGTGATAGGCATGATAATGAGCATGATAGCAACCTAATAAAAATATATCTTTGTTGCATACCTTTAAACAAAATTAACAAATCTTTCACTTGTGTATTTGGCTGGTAGGTCCTTGTGCAGTTACAATAATTCCAGGGAATTGTGTTTGTAGAAAGTCCTGGAAAAGATGCAATTCAACAACAAAATGAAACACAGTATGTTTACAGTAAAATGATTGAGACTGATGAAGTAGATAAGGTATGTTTTTGTGTATGACTGTCGATAATGCTGAGATAGAGATGAGAGAACAGATTTAGAGGAGGAGGAGGTAGATATTTCTTGGAAGATCAATGAAAAGTGATTTGATGACACATGCTGGCTTAGGGCTCTTATGTCTCTTATGATGGGGGTGGCAATAATGTTTATAAAGCACAAGGTGAGTGGGTTGCCTGCACAGTACAGAAAAGCATTGTTTGTCTTGGCATTGTCACGGCATCTAGTTCCATGTGCTGTTTGTGTGGCCTTTGATCTCTGGCCTTCAGAAACTTTCTTCCTAGGTGTTTTTCTGGCTTTGTTTTGAATTCTATCGTGACAAGTTGTAATCTATCTGGTGTAAATTAGAGTTGTGACTGGATTACTTTCTCTACTTAACAGATCCCTGTTGCTTTTCTGATAGCTCCTTCTGGATTTTTCAGCAGTTTTTCTGAATTTATTTTTTTTTCCTCTTTGGGATGGCAGTTTCAGCCTAGCACAATATGTGCACCTCACCCTTTGAAAATAGCAAGAGTGGTCCTCAGACTTTGATCACTCCCGAACTTCTCATTTTAAAAAATTTTCTCATACAAAACCCATGTTCCCTTTGCTCCTATTTAGATTAAGTGCAAAACTGGGAATTTGGTTTCACAGTCCCTTTTGTCAGGGTTTAGCACCGTTCATTGTGGAATGGTAGCCATGGGCTTCTTGCAGCCACACAGTGTTTGTGGATACACTGAGCAGTAACGTTAATGGTCTTCAGCTGCCCAGACCATATAGGGGCTTTATTGTATGGTGGGAACAACCACCCCCCAGCCCATCTTTAAAGCATTTCTGAAACTTGTTTTTCTATTGCTATGGTGGCTTAGTAATGAGAACAAAAGGGTATGACTTTTTGGTTACAGTCAACTGGTGCTGTAGAACATGTGTACCACAGTCGTTCCAGATGACTCTTCCCAAATCCTTCTAAAAGCTAGATTCCTCATAAGCAATGCTACCAGATGCCCAGGTTTCATTTATAACAGCCTGCTATTCTTTCTGACAGTAATATCTGAAAGTGTACATATGCAAATAATTTCTACCATGTGTACACAGTGATTTCAGGTCTATCATGCCTATTACAACTCCTCTGCACCAGAGATCTGCATGAGAAATATGATGGAACTACTTGCTTCCTGACCAGGGAATCTGATAACTGAAATAAAGAGCATCTATTCCCATGCTTAGGTACAACAGAGGCAGATTTTAAAATATGTTTAGGTGTAGCATGCTCATTGTTATCTGAGATAATGACTACCTTTAAAAAATACTGATCTAAATGTTAAATATAAGAAATCCCTAGGGCAGGGATAACAAAGTATTTCTGTTGTGTCTGTGCTGTTGTTTCATTTTGGGGACCACAGGTGTCAGAAGAGTCACTGTTTATTTACCTTTTGCTGCTTTCCTCTCTTTGTCTAACAGCTTGTTCAAATAAATATTCTCTTGGTAGCTCCCCCTGCTGCAGTCTGGAAAATCAGATCAACACAGTAAAGTAGAAGAGGGAGAAAGAAGTATGTTAATTAATGACAGAACTGAAAAATGGTGGAAGGAAAAAGATTAAGATCAGCCAAAAAAGTTCTGCTCTCACACACCTGAAATGAGACATATCATGTCAACTCATTCTTTAAAACATTTTAAGTTAATAATTTTAACTGTTTCCTCTTAATTTAGGTAATTAAAAAGAAAAAAGAATATTCTGATGAATGAAACGTGATCTAAAATAAAATGTTCTAATGCAGAATATTAAGGTGTTTGAAACACTCTATGAAATGTTCCCTTTTAACCTCAAAATATTAACATAATGGAATTTTGAATTGAGTATTTATAAATTGAATTTAGATTCAATGGATGTGCTGTTGAGTAATGCAGAAAACAAAAAAAAGGGTGGGGAGGAAATCTGTAGAATCATTGAATAGTTTGAATAGGAAGGGACCTCAAAGATTATTTAGTTCCAAGGTCCTGCCATAGTCAGGGGCAACTTCCACCAGACCAGGCTGCCCAAAGCCTATTCAATTTCTGCAAATAGCATCCTTCCAAAAGTCACCTTCTCTTTATGATCTCTCCACTGTTTGTTTTTTTCTGCTTCAGCATTGCTCAAAACTTTGTTCCACTGACTCAGAGTGTACTCCTCGAGTTCAGGGAATTGTCTCCTGAAAAGTCAGTAATTTTATCCTTCCTTTTTCCCCTCTTTTAGATACTGAAAACATTAAACAAGCAGCATGTGCTTTTTTTGATGCTGAATTGAGAATTCACTGAATGCAGTTACTGTCAGTGCTCCTTCTTACTCCTGCCAGCAAGGCAGTTTAAGAGTAGTCAGGTCTGTTTGTTATTCTTGGAAGAATGCAGTGTGGTGGAGTGAAAGTGGGTAAACAGTGTTTTTCAAAGATGCTTTTACAGTATTCAAGCAGAATATAAGAACATAGATTATTTTAATACTTGCATTTCTTCTCACCACAGTAGTTCTGAGATTATGTTGATTTTGGTCATGAAAGTAATTAGTTTTCTTATTAAATTAGTAGTAATATAGCATCATTTGCCTTTTTGTATTTCTTTGCCATTTATAATAGATTTACTTGAAAGTTTTCCTGTGACACTTATTGCTGGACCGTGTTAGATCTTATTAAGAATAAAAGAGTGTCAAGAATTTGGAGTTTTCGAGTCTCATAACTTTTGACGTGTGCAACTGGTGGCTGTGTATCCTCATGCTAAAGCTCTGGAAATAGTTTATAAAACTGATAAGGTGTCATGCACTCAGTCCACAACAAAGCCAGAAGTATACTCAAAATATTACCATAACTGGATGTGTTCTTACAGTTCTTTCTACAAGGCATCATTTTCTTGCATAGATTTACAAAAAGTATACCTTCTACTTTAAAAAGGTTGAGTAAAGGAGCAGATTAAGAAACCATTTGTGTTGACCACACAGAGGTAGAAGTTTTCAGTTACCACTAAATGCTTTATTATCTTTTTTTAAGTGCTGAATATTGAAAAGTCCTGATGGAGCTGTGAAATGCTTGGTCACCTGGAAGCAAGCCATTAATACTTTTCCAATGCAATTTTTTGTTCTGTTCCCCCTTCTCTGTGTATTCTGTGGTTTGCATTATTACTTGATAACTCAGAAATTTGAATACATGCATTACAAACAAGACAATGACCCTTTTTCACATGTGAAGTTGGGTGCGTGATGGATAATGTTTTCTGGCATAATATTTTGTGAATGGATTTGTAAAGCTGACACTTTACTCTTAATTATTTAAGAGGAATCACTTATCTTTATCATTTGGAATGCTATTTAGTCAAGAAGGCCTTTTGCTCTGCTCTTCGGAGTCTGAGATGAGTTCACTTTTCCTAAGGCTTTAAGCTAGAAGCAAATGAATGCTAAATGAACACTGAAATGATGCTGCTGAGCCAGAATGGTTCAGTGCTTCCCAACAGCTCCACAAGCACTGAAAGTAGAGTAAAAAGAATTCTGAATTTCTGTGCACTTGCTGATGCACTGCTAAAGAGAAATTCACACACAGTTTGGAGAACCGTCTCAAGTCTTTCCTCATTGAGGCAGTCACAGGATGACTTTCACAGGACAGTGGGTGACATGCTGTCGGCGCTGGGAAGGGGACTTGGAACCTGTGAGGCTGCAGTTAAGCACATTGGTCTCATTGACTGAATTGCTGCTATCACTCAGGGAAAGGTGTGGAGAATCTCTCAGGGTCAGAAGACTTGCGCAGGATTATAATGGGTCTAAGCCACCTTGTAAGCAGGGTGACACATTTAAGCGTCTTTCCTGAGCCTTTGTTGGTGTTGTGATGTTTTTTGCCTACAGCCTTGTGACTTTTCACATTGCTCTTGCCTTATCCTTCAAGGATTAAAAAAATAAGCTGCAAATAAACTCTCAAATAATAATGCTGTTGCTCCCAATTAATAAATGAAACTACTTGAGGAAAAAACTACTGTTCAACACAATTAACAGTCTAGATGTAACCCTTGAATTTTGCCTGTTTTGGCAGAAAAGTGAGGACAGTTTAATATTTTGAGATGGGAAGCACACTAAGCCACTAATTGCAGTGTGGTGTGGGCTCTCTAGGGTGGGAATCATGAGGAAGATGAGCAAAACATCTGCTGTGGGAAGGAGACAGAAAACACAGATTTCAGATGATGGTAAAAGTTATGGGTATTTTGTAAAGCAATAATAATTCCACACGCAAAATAAAAATTTTAGCTATTTCCTCTTTAAATAGTGAGAACCAGGAACAGCCGTAAGGACAAGTTACTGGTCTGATTTGTTTCCCAGATCAACTGTGTAGCACAGCAATGTGTAGAAGATGCATAACTGCAAATGATAAAGGTATCTTGGCAAATTTGGAATTGTATCAGAGCTTAACTTTCTAAACTTGTAATGAAACTTATGTGTCTTTAAGAATATGGGAAATGCTGGAATGAAAAGACTGGAGCAGGGTTTCAGCTACTTGAATACTAGGATCAAAACCTGAAGCTAAATTTGATATGCAGTATACTTGGCTAGGATAATGTATTTATGAATGCCAGTAAGCAAGCGGAAATAAATAATTTAGCTGTGTGTCCTCTTACAGATTAGTGCTGACTTGAGTAATTTGAGGGCAATGTAACCTGCAAAGGGTTTTAAAAACCAAAACAAATCAAAAATTAGAACTGAACTTTTTGATTATGTAAAGTGTAATCCTTGGTCTATTAGAGATAATAGCATACAATTGTTTTTATCAGGTACAGGAAATCTCTTAATAACAGTAATATCTTTAAAATATTAAACTTGAATATGTCTTCCTTATATATAAAGGGGACAATTGCATACCTGGAAATTAACTTAAGAAACTAAGGATTTGAGACATCAGTGAATTCATAATACAGGAATATTGAGGCTTAACCTGTGATTCAAATCTAATGAAAAAATACTTATTGTATCGTGGCTTTAAATTTATTTTTCTAGTTTGGATATATCTATCTTGCACAAACTCAAATCACAATCCCCTAAAAATGGCAGATCTTCATTTTGGGAGCATTATTTTATTAGAATAATTTTTGCCAACAAATTCAGGAGTCTGACGTACTAACCTTTATGCCAGACTCAGTGAAATTACAGGCCAAATTGTTTAGTATAAGATTTTATAGTATGAATGTAGAAGCTCGTGAGGAAGTACAAGGAAAGTACAGATTGCTTTTGGTCTGTCCATTAGGTGTGATAGAAGCACAGAGTAGCTTGCTGTCAATACGTTTTCTTTACATAAAACAAATGGGTAGATATCAGTGGATTTTTAAAGAGGAATATTAAGCTTGCTAATAAAGAAATGTAGGGAATGTTTCTGAAGAGTGCTGTCCAAATGGGGAAGGACAGTAAATGAACAATCAATAGGCATGGTTGGAAAGATGATGAAATTGGTTAGCTATAATAGGGGGACAGACTCATCATAGCACATGAAGCACGCAACAGTAAGAGGAAAGATGGAGAAGGATATTAAGCATGTGGTTGCATGTGCTACGGGTTAGGTAATAGCTGGCTTTGTATCTGCAGAGCAGCTGTGTCTTCACAGTGCCTGCTTCAAGCTTTGGAGATAGGCCTGGAAATATGAAGGGCTGAGAGTAGACAGGATAATGGTTGGGAAAGAAAATTGATTAGAAACATTGCTATAGCTGTGTTGAGCTTCAACTGTGGGTCATACTTGCACACTTTGAACAGACAGGCCAAGACAAGTCAAATTTGACATAGAGAAGTAGGTGATGATCGTTGTTTCTTACGGATAAAGCCCAGTGGACACTGGAGAGGTAAGAGACAGGAGAACAGGAATTAGAAACAGAAGATCTGAAAGAATAGAAGGATGCAAAATTTTGGACCAAAAAACCTTTAAATGGCTGGCAGACTAAGTGGGATAAGGGTGGAAACCTTGTTCTAAGCTTTGAGCAGGAAAAGATTGTTCAGGAGCACAGCTGGAAAATGCCCTTTATCTATGCCACACTGAGATGTTTTATGTTAATCTGGGAAGGAACCAGTGCCCCAGCTTATTGGTAAATGGAGTCATGGTGCTCACTGCTGAGATTGCCAGTGGGCAATGTATTTACATGCTATGAACTGGTCTAAAGATCCTCATTCTTCTCTTAGAATTCATCAGATAATCTGTAGTAATTGCAGTGTCTTTAATAACAGAGATAAATATTGAATAGGTCCTGCTAGAAGGCAGGCTTGGCTTTAAATCTATTTCAAAAATATATATTAGAAGGGGAAAAAAATGTTAAGCTATCCTTACAGCCTGAAGCAAGATACCTTTATCTCTTTTCTTCTCACATATCTAAATATCTGCTGTGGATCTTTGGCACTGAAAAAAAAAAAGCCAATTTAGATAAAAGATTTATGATTATTTTTTTTTCTTTCAGATGCTTTTAAGAAAAATAAGTACTTGGTGTATTGGAACTTTTTTCAGTTGAGGCTTACAGAACACATCTACCACTAACAAAAAAACCCACCACAAATGATTGTTTGATAGCTTTTGTAGATCACTTAGAGATATTTGTTTCTGTCTAGTTAACTAGAATTTTCTCAGTATTCATTGGGGAGGAGATTTGAGGAAAAGAGTTTCAATGTTTCTCCACAGTTTCACTCCAAAAGGTAGAGCTTCGAGGAGAACATTAAGGCACACTGCCAAAGCTCAAGGGAAAGAATTTGAACCTGTCATGGCCTCAGCTGTGTTTTCTCATGAAAAATTCATTCTCTGTTCTTAGCACTTTTTCATTGACAGAGAATGCACTTAAAGAAAAACGTGTAAACTTTTCAATACCAAGTAGGTTATAGTATAAAGCTTAGAAGCAACCTATTAGTCTGTGAAACCTGCGTGTGAATTTTCTAATGCTTATAATTCTTAAACTCTTTTTCTTAAATGTAAAGTTTAGACAAAATCATCTCTGAGAATAATTGCTTGGCTTTGCCTGAAATAGTAATAATGATGTTTTTCCTCTTTTGAAATGTGGATGGTGTCTACCATATCTACTAGCTTGTTTCTTGAAGAATTTTTTTATTGAAGCACAGTCTGAAACTACTTTGTCCTTCACTGAGGAAGGTCTCAGGCCAATTTGTCAGGCCAATGAGGAATTTCTATTGTCTTTTTTGGGATGGAGGGGATAATAGGCTGTTTAAAGAATTGGATTAGAACTGTAGAAAGCTTACAGACACTGATATGCTTATAAGCAAGTCCGTCTAAACTCTGCCTGGCAGCCTCAATATTCTTAATTTGTTCTGGTTTTAGTCCAGGAGGTTTGATACTCCATCTCAGCAAATTATTTCAGTGTTTGCTAATGCATTCATCTGTACCTGTTGAGAAGAATCTGTTTTCTGTTTGCAAATATTGCTATAGAGATGCATAGCTGCGTGAGTTCTCAATGTACAATGAATCATTTAGGCTTATTGCAATGAAAAATTGGGTGAAATATCCATGGGAATAAGAAGGCTCAGAAATTCTAGAGGAAATCCTTATAGAGGCTTTCCAAAATTAGTTTTAAATAGGATGAAGGAACCTGCAGCACTATGACAAGTTTGCTGTTAGTACTGACTTATGTTTAGAACTATTGATAGATCAGAGTTTGCAGATGTCCACAGGGTCAATTGTTGTTATATTAACATTTATATGTCAGACTGTAATTCTGTGCGACATGTGGTATTAAAGCTACAAATCCTGATGTAAGGAGCTTACAAGCTAACTTAAATCATTGGAAAAAAAATAACATAATGTGACAATAGTCCAGTAATATGTATGTCTTTCAGGAAAGTTGAAAGACTTACTTTGGCAGCAATAAAGATGCTTCTTTTATTCTAATGACTGAATCTGAGTACCTGGATACTGTTTTCGGCAGTGGTTTTGCTATCTGCTTATGTATAGTGCACAGCTCTTGACTATAAAGGTAGTAACTGGAGGCATACGAAGATTAAAGACCCTTGTTATGGAGAATGCTGTTCTCTAATAAGCAGAAGTGGCTGTGATATGATTTGTTTCAGAGAAATTATGTTATAAAAAACTCTGGTATGTCACTGAAGTAAAAACCCCATAGGTAATAAACAAAGGAGGCAAGGGAGGGAGAGTGGTGTTTCTTCCTCCCAGAAATGGGAAAGACATAAATATTGCCTACAGAAATGAAAACGTCTGGGTTTTGTTTTGTTTTCACATTGAAAATTCCTGCTTTTCATTTGGTTTTCATTCCGTTTTCAAAAGGAAAATGCTTAAATGGAAATAACAACCTTTGATTTTCAAGTTGCCTCAATATCATTAATTTGGTGAAGAGTATTTTGGAATTCTTTTAATCGAGCAAATTTATTCCCACTGCAGGTACCTTAGTATATTATCATAGGATCCTACATAAGAAACTAGGAGATGGCTAAACGCTTGCTGCTCCAGTAAGATCCTTTGTCAGTGCCTTTAGAACCTGGCATGAAGAGCCAGGTGACTTGACAGAAAATTCACGTTGGGTGAGATATCCATGAGGCTCTTGGACAGAGAGTATAGTTATTAAAATGCGGTTTGGTTTTGTTTTTTGAGGAGAGAGAAGGGCATACGAAAACCATTGTTAACTTAGAAGTAAGTTAAAAATCAGTCAAGGAAATACTACAGCCTCAGCATCTTGGTATCTGAGTAAGTGGAATAAACGTTTCCTAAAGCAATTTTATGTGAATGCTCTCTTCTAGCTTGATGTCTTTCTCACATCTAGTTTTCACAGATTAAAACCAGTGAAAACTTACTATATGATGCTCTTGACCTCATAAAATAGTACTATATCCACAGAGAAAACTGTTTTCACCAGTTTCTTCAAACTCTTACTTCAGAAGAGTGCCCTTTAACCTACCCCAGTGGTGATCCCCTTGTCAGAGACCAAAGAATCATGCCATAATTTCTTACACCAAGAACAGCAGTGTCTATGCTGACTCTGTATTAGTCTCTAATCAAGATGGGCAGTCCTGGTTGAGTCGGCTATAGTTTTATAAACCACGTTCTGGGAAGATGTTCATATAATCAGTCAGAACAATAATGTTATCGACTGATATGAAACATAATTTTGAGCTTTGTGAATAGAAAGGGTGAGTTGTCATTGACTAAAATCCCCCACCCTTTTCTGGTAGATTGCCTAATGCTAAAAACAAATACAAAAGCATGATGTGTGTCTCTAGGAACTACGGGTAATATTTCTCATTTTCCTAGCAAGTTGCCAATGGCAGCCTTCCTGCAGAATGGTACTGTGAGGAAGGCATTTTGGGTAGGTGCCAGTGTAAGGCACCCCAAGTGTGCTTTTTTACAGCAGCACCTGGGTTTCAGTAAAGTTTCATGCTCTAAGGAAATGTATCACAGGTGGTAATGGGTGCAGTGTGGACTTGAAAACAGAGAGGAAAAGCTGAAGTCAAACGATCTTTCTGTAAGTGGAAATTATTTGTTTATTGAGAAAAGAATGTGTAGCAGCAAATGTGCAGTTGAGTTGCCAGAAATCCTGCTTACTTAGCAATAGCTTTATATTCATTGCAAATTAATGTTGATGCTAATGCTCCATAGCTTTAAATGAAATGCAGAGAAAAGATGCAATTGACAGAAGTAGGATATGCTGTGCCTTCACGTAGCTTTATATATTTAGAATCCAGTATTGCTCATTTTTAAAATAATAATTAAAAAAGCATATGTCTATGTGTGGCAACAAAAATGCAAGTGAACACTGACTTTCTGTGAAAGGGAGAGTCTTACTATTCTTTCAGATTTGGGAGGGCATTTGGAAATATCAAGTGTTAGTTGCAAGGCTCATTTTGAAAAGAAATAAAAAATAAGCAAGCCACCGTAATTCAGGCCCGAGACATATGGGTGTCACTGGAGTGAAGTGTTCTGCTTAGAACCTGGACAGAAAAAGAATGATTAGGAAGCAGTGATTCTGAGAGGGCTTAATTAGGACAGTTGTAGGGGAAATAACCTACACTTCTCCATACATAAGTATGGAGAATAAATGCTTATTCCACAGTCTGTTCTCATCATCCATTTTATTATATGCAGGCTGTTTAAAAAAACCAACAACCACCCTTTAATTAGAATGGAAATAGTTACATAACAGTATAACAACTCATTTATTTGATTTATAAATTGATCTGGTTGCCATTTTGAGAGCTTGAAAGAAGACCGCAGAAATAGGTGAGGATGAGGGAAAGCTCATAAACTGTGTGTCATCCTTAGGAGTAAAGGGAGATCACAGTAACACAGTAAAAACAAATACTGTGTGTGAAGGAATGAGTAGTTTACCATTGATACTTTCAGTTCAGGGAGATGTGTCAGAATTTGAATATAAGCTTGAACATGTTTCTTCCTCTGAAGAAGGGAACTTCCTCTCCTTTTCTCCATTTGAATGTATGAATTTGACAAACAAATTTCCATTTTATAAATCAAGTAATGAAGCACTGAAAAATATACTTGTGCTTCTGTCCTGTTTCTTAAAGAAAAGCGGGGGAGAGTTATAAACAGTGGGGTTAAGTAGCAGCTTCATGGGTTTGCTGCTTTATGTTTTATAACACTGCTTGTGTGTTTATCCTTAACTACACAAAGAGAAGGCTGAGTAGCCCAGTGAAAAGGAGAAACACTCCTTTGGCATTTGAACAGCAGTCTAACCATCGTGGTTTCTTCCAGCCATTCTGGTTATCAAGTTGGAAAGGGATCATTGTTTCATTATGCATCACTTCACAATTCATACTGATAAATATTTTTTTAATGGTCAAGCTGTAATGATAATGTAGAAATACAATGAACTGGGGCAGTGAGCTTCCAGGGCACTGACTGTTAAGGTAACAGGAAAACAGAAACACTAGTAAGTAAGGTTTCTCAGTGAAGTGGAGCTGCCTGCACACCCTTTTCAATTTACCTTGAGTGCCAGTTCATTTCCAAAATTTATTTCTCTATAATATCTGATATTGTGGACAGAGTTTGTTCTGAATTAAACCACCAAATCTAGCCATGTCTGGATGCCGGCCTCTGGACAGCATAGCTGAACTCTGTGCCAGGGTTATTTCCAGCAGTGGTACGAGAGAGAAGCTGTTTGTGGGATGCTTT
Source organism: Laterallus jamaicensis coturniculus (assembly GCA_022605575.1). Classification (NCBI taxonomy): domain Eukaryota; kingdom Metazoa; phylum Chordata; class Aves; order Gruiformes; family Rallidae; genus Laterallus; species Laterallus jamaicensis. The sequence goes on along the minus strand of JAKCOX010000021.1, from coordinate 3,042,826 downwards.
ACCATTACCGTACCAAAATGCCAGCTATGGGACCACTTTCCATGATATTTCTTACTAGATTACATTCCTCAAAATAACTAAGTTTAGCTCAGTAGCCAGAGCCACTAAGCAAGGTCCTGATGTTCAGATACTAAAAGCATGGCTTCAAACAGGTGAATTTGAAAAAGATCCAAATCCAGTACTCCCTGGGCCATCCAGGCCAATTGTAAAAAATCAGTCAAACCTATTAAAGTGTAACTTCCTGCCCTACACTGGTCCTGGGAGTCCCACTGAATTCCTTGATCGATTATAATTCCAAATACATTTATTAACAGCTTCCTCTTTTCCCAATACAGTGTTTAGGTTTCTCTGTCTCTGTTGAGTTCTTGACTGCCATTTTATTTCTGGACCTAAATGTGGAAACATAATAAAATGAAGCATCTTAACCTGTGCTGTGTTGATCAGTTCAAGGTCAAATCTCTGCTTTATGACTCCTCTATTTTAATTTCCTATAGGTATAGCCAAATGTTAGTGCTAGAAGTGCTCTTACACTGCCACTATCTTTTTTTCAGACTTGTTAATCCAAGCAATATTTGATTCTGAATGCCACAGAAATTTTCTCCTAAGACTTTGCTGTCTAAATTTCTCTTTGTCAGTAACTCTGTTCAAATTGTAGTTGTTACTAAGTACCATTACTACTTCTCTTATTTGTAAGTGGATTGATAAGCCAAAAGGTATCAATAAATGTGCAATATTCATACTACTTACCCATTTCGCATTAGGAACGTTGCCTACTAATGGTGGCAGGTTCAGGGAGAATGGTAACTTCCTACTGCTCTCTAATGATTGCAGTTATGTTTCTGAGCTCCTGCTCCCATGAAGCATAAAGTCAGATACCTGTACTATTTGAATACTCAAAATTAGTATCTTCTTTCAGGAAATTTTTTTTCAATTAGTTGTCCTCTTATTTCTTACCTTCAATAAGTTACTTCTATAACTCATGGAGCAAGAGCAGAAGAAAAGAAGAATAGAGACTAGAGTGAATAAAATATATTTATAGCTTGTTTTCTTTATTTTTTTAATCTGTTCTTAATAGGGCCTGTAGCAAAAAGATGGCATAGAACCAGATAATGAAAGGAACAAATATTTCATGTAATATTCTGAAAAATATATAGCAGTGACCTCATTACAATTTGATGAGCAGATCATTGCCTTACTGGACAACTTCTTGATTTGATGCTGTTACTTTTAGCTCTCTAAAAAATCAAAAGATGACTATTCAGTGCTCCTATGAAATCAGTGGGAGCAGCAGATATTTATCATCTAGAAAAGTGCCTGTAGTTCTCAGTATTTGAAATTCTGCAAATTTTCCTGATATTATACATTTGATAACAAAAATGTGGTAGTTGCTATAGCCAAATGATCTTAAACATTCAGAGATAAATGACCTATGAAGTTCAAATCACAAAATTGTTCATTTAGTTTAGTTGATGATTTTCCATTTGAAATTTTACGTGAACGAACAGATGGCAATCAATCCAAACCCCTGACTGTTAGTGGAGTACTGTCATTTCAGATCAAGATTGCAGCTCATTAGCACAGAAGAAATAATCTATTCTCTCCATAATGACCATCTTAGTATCAGGCTTGATCAGAAAGATTCATTAAACAGGAAAAGTGGCAAAAGGAGTTTCTGTTGATGCTAACTATTGATCTCAAAACATGTGGCCTAATAGATATAGTAGAAGACTTACGTTCTGTTCTTGAATTTACCACTAAATTACTTTGGACAAGTGACTCGATCATTCATTCTTGATTCCTCCATCTGTGAAATGTGAAATACTTCTCTAGGGTAGCATAAAATCTAATGAATACTTTTTAAAGCACTATTAGTTTCTGAGGCACAAAACACTTGCACGTTGATGATAAGTGTTGTGTACCATGTACTAATCTGGGAAAAACAGAGCAGGAGCCTTAGAGCCAAAACTTAGTAAGCTTTCATTTTCAATAGTGGACAAAGATAGCAGAATGATAGCTGACAATGAGTCTTTCAAAACACATTTTGTTTCATGTCTAGAGAGAAAGAAATGGGATAAAAAGAACAGCGTCTACAAGGATGGAGGCAGGAGATGGACTGCTTTATTCAAACCTACTTATAGGTTCAGATTCTGCTCGATTGAGCAGTCTCAATTTTGTGAAAGACAAAATGACTAAGTGAATAGTAGGCAGCACAAAACAGGATGTCTGTTAAGTGGACTGTTTCTTAGTATAGCTCAGTTCCCATGGATGTTGAAATAATACCAGGGCAGTTATGAATCATGTAGAATCACTGCATTATGAGATGGAGGACAGAGAGGCTGGATCGGAGAACAGGGGGATATTTCTCAGATGAAATATGGTAAAGGTTTTGTAGTGAGTATGACAGTGTTGAATATGAAGTTGAATATGAAAGAAAGGTAAAGCAAGGATTATTGCTACTTCTTTCACACAGAGCTGTTTTTTTCTTCACTGTGATGTGTGGAGACTTTAAGAAACCTTTGGGGTGGTATATTTTTTATGCTAACTTATTTACATTAAGAACTTGAACAGAGGTTAAATTGAGGAGACGTTTTGGCAAAGATTTTCTGTCCTTATATGCTTTAGCTTTGCTTATTCATAATCTCAGGAAGAGAACTATGAATTAATTTTTCATTGGTGCCAAGAAGCATATTAAAAAGATCCTTAGTCTTTTATATGTTTCAGCTGAACTTACTTGCAGCTACTGCAATATTCAGTACCAAGACTGTTGTCCTTTAGCAAGTTAAGTATTGCTTCAGAGGTGAAGTTTTAGAGTTATTACAAGTAGGAACTTCTAGTGAAACAGGGGACAACGTGAAAGACACATGTTCTGTAGGACACATCCTTGGTGAATATAACTGGGTCCAGAGTCTCTGAAATTAGCAGAAATATGATGCGTTTACAAATTAGCAGAAACATGCTGGGTTTACAAATTGAGTTTTAAGAGCCTCCTGGGCAGGAGTTTTCAGGCTTTGTACTCAGAAGATCCATAGAACAATCTGTGTTTTATGTTATGGTATTACATGATTTGGTGTGCTTTTGGGGTTTATAGCTTCCTCTCAGCATCTGTTACAGGTCTCACTGTTACTAAGGAACTGATGGTTGGTATGTCACTGATATCTCTTGGAATGAAAACTTATCTCTTTGTGGACCTGTTGGAGTTGCCCTTTTAAGGCCTGCTTCCTTAAAGCTTTCTAACTGGTCCCTTTTACTGGTAGGTGGGACTTTGACCACTTAGACTTGATTCTGGCCTTGACAGTGTATTTGTTCCTATTAATGATATCTGCATTTGTTATTGCTTGTATATTTCCCTTAAAGATCCTAGTGTCTCAGAGTGAAATTATTTGGTGACTTGGAAAAAAAAATCTTTTTAATCTCTTTGTGATTTGATGGTTAGTAGGTCTATTAGCAGTGCAATTTGTTCACTCTTTTCTCCCTGCTATACTGGAAAGTTGTTAGAGCCCAAAAGTTGCATAGATTTGAAACAAATAATTAAAGTTTGTTTCCTAACAAATTGATTTCAGCTGAACAGTCCCTGAACTGCTACAAATTCACTAAGCAAAGCCAAGACAGTTCAGTTATCATGCTTTTGCCATTCATCAACAAGTTAATCTAAGTCATTTTTTGCTCAGTAATAATTGCTCTCGTTCATCCTTTGTTCTGCCTTGTTTTTCTGTTTCATTTCTTGCAAACCAATCTCATCAAGAGATGTAGAGCAAGAAGGATTGGTTTGTTTCTTTAGTAATAAAGCTTCAGCAAAGCTTTTCTCACCATGTGTTTCTCCTTTGAGGTACAAGAGTAAAAGAATCCTAGAATCATAGAATGCTTTGGATTTGAATGGACCTTAAAGATCATCTAGTTCCAACCCCCCTGCCATGGGCAGGGACACCTTTAATAGACCAGGTTGCCAAAAGCCCCATCCAACCTGGCCTTAAACACTTCCAGGGAGGGGGCAGCCACAAACTCTCTGAGCAACCTGTGCCGGGGCCTCACCACCCTCACGGTAAAGAATTTCTTCTGAGCATCTAATCTAAACCCACCCTCTTTAAGCTTGAAGCCATTACTCGTCTTATCACCGCACTCCCTGGTGAACAGTGCCTCTCCCACTTTCCTTTAGGACCCCTTTAAGTATTGGTATACCACAATTGGATCTCCCTGGAGCCTTCTCTTCTCTAGGCAGAATAAGACGAACTCTCTCAGCTTGTTTTCATAGGAGAGGTGGTCCAGCCCTCTGATCTCTATGGCCCTTCTCTGGACTTGCTCCAAAAGCTCAATATCTTTCCTGTACCGGGGACCCCAGAGCTGGGTGCAGCATTCCAGGTGGGGTCTCACGAGAGCAGAGGGGCAGAATCCCTTCCCCTGACCTGCTGTCACACTATTTTTGATGCTGACCAGGACATGGTTGGTTGCTTGAGCTGTGCTAGAGACATATGACTGCCATATGGTCTACCACATAAATAGTAACTTTTTCCCTAAAGAAGGATGGATGCACACCTACATTACATTTTTTTTTTATCCTGATAGGAAAACTGGTTTTAGTACTGTTCTATGCTATAATTTAAAACAATGGCTCTACAAAATGCTAATGAGTTCTGTGGTTTAATATGGTTTAGTATCATTTTCTTAATGCAGGAAGATGATATATCTGATGTGTATGCATACTGCAACCCCCATAGAAGAGTAGAAATAGTACCTATTTAAGTGCTTCCCTGCCCCCTTCCTCTGATTTGTTTACTGAAATTGCCACTGCTGGCACAGCTCCAGTCTGGGCAGCAGGACTGTTCAGGGTAGTATCTGTCTTCTTTAAAGGATCTTCTAATCAACCTGGAAGAGATCTATTGTCAGTGCAAGGGCAATTTGTTTGGGGGAAGGAGGAGGAGTGCTATGCAGCTACCCATTATAAATCTTTAACCTGGAAGAAACAATCTCTTTCATCCATACTTTTCAACTGTATTTTCACACGAATCTTTCCATATCTTCAATAACTCTTTGTCTCTTGACTCCTATTGATTTTGTATTAATTTTGCTTTGAAATTTGAAGTTACAGGACATTATGATAATGTACATAATCTTTAGTAATGTATTTTAATATAATCACGTTTCTTGTTGCTGTTTATTTTTGTATCCTTTGTCATACATGGATGAAACAAGATGTTTACTTTCTCATAGGTCTCTCAGAGGTGATAAAGGTTTTATGTCAAATATTGCTGGCATTTTAGGCAAATGTCAAGTAATAACAAACTCTGATAGACTGTAATATAATTGAAGTTAACAGAGCCAAAATTAGCCTGTTAAGGAATCTGGAGAAACAGGTAGCTTTGCATGTTCCAGCTGATGCAGTGTTTATTATGGTTGCTTACTGTCAGTCATTGCAGCAATTACTGTGCAATTAAGTGTGAAATATTGTTAGGTTTTAATCCTATGTTTTCTTTTCCTCCTTGTGAGGAGAACTGAAGGATTGTTTTGGAAAGTACTTGGCTACATTATGCTAAAAGAAGTATCATTTCTTTGATGTATTGAGCCCCTAGAGAAGATTATGGCAATACTGAAGACAATCCCATTCTATTTTTGACCATTCTTTCCAAATAGAGACATGCTACTCATGGGGCTGGAGACAACTGTGCTCCAATCAGAGAAGTTATTACTGTTTCTACTTTTCTGGTCAGGAACAGACACAGAGAAGTGTTGAAAATGTTGGGCAGGGGGAAGGGAATAAATCCTGTGGCATATATTTGAAATAAGCTTTCTGAGACTCGCTCTAGCATTTTAAATGGAATTCTTTCTTCTGGGCAATGGGGCTTCTTGTCCTGCTCCTTCTGCTTTCCACTTAAAATTGTTGCGTCCTTTCTATTTTTGCATTATGAATAACAGCTATACTAGAGATGTAGTTTTGGGTGAGAGACGTAGTTTATCATTAAGATTTGATGAGGAGGTTGCAGTAGTCCTCTAGATACTATCAATAAATCATGAACTTGACATTGACTTCTGGTTTAAAGTTGTAATTTTTAAGTGGTACAATTGTTTAGATCATTAAAACCATCAGATATTTTTTATGTCAACTTTTTCTGAAAGAAAGATTCTTTGTTGTGTGGGGAAGAAAACCCTGTGTATAACAGTAGAGACTTTGTTCAGTTTGGAAACAAGCAGGCTTGTTTTGAAAATCTCAATTAGCACAGAAAAATTATTATGTCTTTAAGCCAGCAAACCCCAGAGATCACTGAAATAATATCAGTGAAGAATATAGTATTTCTATTTTTAAAATGTAGTCCAAATTGTAACTTTTCTGCAAAAACAAACATCTTCCCCTCTACCCACTTCAATCCAGCAATGTGACAGTGACAGCAAGCACCTTGTTAAATGGACATCCCTCACCCACTCCCCCCAGTGAATTCTTTAGAAAAACAACCTCCTGTTTTGTATTGTCTTCCTGTTATTTCTCCTGGTTTAGTGTATCTCAAGAGAATGTAAATACAGAGCTGGTTCTTTCACCCCACAAATCCATGTTTATAGCTTTTTGAATTTTTTGGTTAATTGTCAGAATATAGTCAACCTACACATCCACGTTTATATATGCAGTGCACATACTGCCATGATTACCTTTGGACAGACGTGTGTACCTTCTCACTTGAGGAAGAGGTTCGAGTTCATTTCACAAAGACAGGGTTCATTCAGATCATTAAATCCTACACAGTTCTAGTTAATAAAACAGAAAATCTGCCTGTACAATGTTGAATTCTCTGTGACTCAGACAACTCTTCACCTTCCCCCAGCTTCTTGAGTCATTCGGCGGATTGGTTTTTAATAACAGAGTTATTGGAATAATCTTGTATAGGTTGTATACATGAGGTAGATGATACGTTCCTGTAGAATGTTTTATTTCAAAGGCATGTCTGGATACTGTATTCGTAGGATGTAGGCTAAGTTTCCTAGTAATTAGGTAATTTTTTTGTAAATAATACAGCAAAACCTTACTGATTTTCAGTTTTGGGGACTTCAGAGTGCCTGGTTATCTGAGAAAACATATTTCAAAGGACAAAGCCTGTATCTTTTCTTTACTTGATTTTGCCCTATGCCATTTTTTCTGTCTCTCTCTGCTATCTGATTTAAAGGAAACTTCTCTGTAAGTTTGCTTCCAGCTTTTCTTCCACCTTGCCTGGGAGTTACCATATTTTATACAACATCCTGAATCTTGAGACGTTCTAAAAGAAATAATTGAATGCACTGATCAATTAGTTTGACATGGATCTTTTAGGAGGTCTGTGTCACTGATTTCAAAGGTTCACCTCTCGGGCATTGCAGCCATTAATGATGTAATAAGCCTTGCCTGGCGTTCTGTCTCTAGTTGTAAGCAGCACTCTGAGGGAAAAGTTAAGTGTTCTGTTGAATATTAAGTATGAAAATAATGGAAACAATAGTACAGATTTCCTGACCCTTGTTTTAATTCTCAACCAGTGCCTCAGCATGGTTTGAACTGATTTCTTGTGCCACTGTGACCCACAGCAATGCTTACAGAAGTACTATTTTGAGCTACAAAATATGAATTGAACTTTGGTTTTTGATGGAAGTTCTTGTAATGAAAGAGGAAGTATAGCTTTTCTGGTGTGATTGCTTCTGCTGCAGGTTTGTTTCATCATCTGGGTACTCTTCCTGTCTTTCACATGATATAGAGCAGTAAACAAAATGAGCAGAAACACGAAGGAGGAAAAGAAAATAAAATAGGCAAAAATAGTTGTTTTTTCCAATGAAAAACAATCAATGTAGTTTTGGGATAGAAGTTTATTTTTCATGCTAATAAACATTGATTTAATATGATCAGTGTCATAAAGATTGGCTTTTTAATAGCACTATTAGATTCTTTTCAGAACAGAACTGTGGTCCCACAAATACTTAATCCTTCAAAAAACGTGTTTAAGGATCTAATGGAATAAATAATATTTTAACCTCACCTGATATAGAAATAAAACTGATCATGTTGGCCTTATTCCATTTCACTGGCTGATCTCCTGGTAAATACCATATGGGAGCAAATCCCTGTCTACATGTGTTGCTCTTCCTAGCGTTTCTTATTGTTCTGCCTCTTCCCCTACTGTAAGTATAAAACAATATACTCAAACTAGGAACACTTTTTTTCGCTGGTAGGCATAATCTGCTCCAGAGTCACTAAATGGCATTGTAGCAGGCTGGGATAGAGCTCTTGGTTAAATACAGTTGCCTTAGCAATTATGCCCCAGTAAAGGGGTAGGTCTAATCAGAAAATGGAAAGTTATAGATGAAAATGTAGTTACATTTCAAAGTGAAATGGAATCATTAAAAATTACATCAAATTGCTGAAACCCAGATTCAATAGAAATCTATTAAAAGATGACTAATTAAAATTGATTGAGATCAATATAAGATTTTCCATTTTTCTTTACTAGATTCTTTTGCTATCCCTTGTGTGACCTGGAGCTACCTGTGTTCATCTCCTGATTGTTTCTCCTTGTGGAGTTATTCTTGCCAAAGTAGCCTCAGAAATTACATTGCTGATAAAGTGTTCTAAATTTTTCTAAAACAATCAGTGAATCTACAATTTTTTTAATTTATTTTCCATGGAAAACATACAAAAATGCACCTTTTCAGGCAAATACAGAATTGATTCCTAGGTTTTTGGTGGAAATTCCCTTGCTAATTATATAGATGTCTAGAGAAGGCTACAGCTCCCTGCACTAAGACTTTAAGGTAGTGGCCCAAGGCTTTGCCATCTGCTATACAGGTGCACGATGTAACCTGAGGGTATAGGGAGGGTAAAAAATGCTCAGAAGTTAAAGCAACACTGGTAAATTAAATATTTTGGACTGTTGTGAGATTGTAGAGACCTACATTTTAATCCTGGCTTTAGCTTTTATGCTTATAGAGGGAATTTACTTCTTATTCTTGCATTTCTTTCCCCCATATGTGGCAAAGATGCTATTTTTTTGTTTGTTAGCATACAAGAAATGCTGCTCTGAAGAACAGTGATTCTCATTGTATGTTTGAATACCTGCATGTGTGCATGTCTCTGTGTGCCCACATGAGTATACATATGTTGCTATATTGAGTTTAACAGTATCTTCACTTAGACAACCATTCATACATTCTGACTAACAGGCTTCAGATACCACTGTAAGAAAATATTACTGGAAAGAGATTCACATCTTTTAGTAAGAAAACTGGCCTATGCACCCGTGTTCTACTGCTCAGGACTGTAACTAGAGCAGTGTTAACTTTTCCTCTTGGTTTTTCTGTAACTAATAGGAGTTGCATCAGTATTGAATTCCATTGGGAAAAATGTAAGCAATTATTGAAATTTGAAACTTAGAAAGAAAAGCAATTCAGAACTTTTTTTGACAAGTCCCTGAAAGGAATACATCCTGATGCAGCCTGACATTGTGGTGAGATGCATGTAGCCAGTAATGCCCCTCAGACAATTGCTTCAAGCTTCTATCACGTACTTCTCGGTCAGTAGATATCAGTTTAAAATTTAAAGCTGTTTTCTGTGTTCTAGAGGTTTAGAATGTGTGGTAACAAAAATTATGTGAACTCCAAAGGGGGGGTGTGTGTTCATGAGGACGAAATAAGTCAAAGGACTAATTAAGTCAGAGGTCTACCACACTTTGTGGTAAATTGAAGCAAACCATTTTATATGCTACCTCTGGAACTTGTTTTTTGTTGGGGGAAATAATGTAAATTTTAGATGAAACACATATAACTGAAATCAGGCGTTGAGTTTTGATGTGAAGAAAGACTTTTATGTCTATATTCCTCTACCCCAACTAAAGATTGCCATTGTTTTCAGAGCAGTGTCTTCACTTGTTGCCACTCCTTTTTGCAGCTAGGGAAACAGGAGGGAGGATGCACTGAAGCTGTCCATTTTTCTGATTGCTTCTGCAATCATTCCTTCCTTTAGCTTTTTCTGCTGAAATCCTTAGACTTCTTTCTCTGTGTGTCTGGGAGGAGTGGGGGCAATAGGAGAAAAAAGATTCCCTTATGTCTTTAAACTCCTTATTCTGCTTTTCTTGATTTTTCTATTCTTCATTGTTTCTTCAGATTCAGAAGAATTTTGACTCCTAACAGGCTTGTTCATTTATTTTTGCTGCAAGCGATTTCAAGTCAAATCCCGAAGTACTCACTAGTCTCTCTTCCATTTGCACACTGTCCCTTTTTACAGTGAACTTCATTCCCCTCAGTATTTTTCCTGTGTGAGGTAATTTTTCTTCTTAAGAAAATCTTATGCTTTAAATTTCACTGGAGATGGATCATATAATAGTCTTGCTTACAGTAATCACATTCCTGATGTGGGAGTAGTTGGTTATTTACATGGAAAGGTGTCCTCTTTAATAACTTAGAAGCTTTTTAAGCATGCAAATTAGGTCTTGTCTCCTACTGGAACTCTTCTAGATTCTGAATGGTCAATATTTACCACTTGAAAGAGAATAATAAGTGTTCGAGTTCCTCATTCAAATTTAGGTTTCGGTGAATATTCTTTCTAAGTTTTGACTTTGAAAAGTTTCTTTTTGCTTGCTTTTGTCGTAGTGATAGTAGAAATTACTGTTGTCTGCTGTTATTTGTCTGCCTGCCTTATTTTACATGAATTGCTTGATGTCAAAGTTTCTAACAGAAGCCTGTAAAGTGCCTTAGATATTTGTGTAGTTTTCGAAGAGCATCAGTTGGGATGCATCTCAATACATCTAGCCTATGATTTCCCATGTGCTTATCTCTGGAATACTTAGGTGCATGTACAGATGGAATTAATGAACTCTCTTTTAACACGGAGTGGAATGTTTTAGGGTAAAAAATTCAAAGATGCCAGGTGAAATTGGAAGGCTCTTGGAATAGTGCGTTCACTGAGTGTCAGTTTTGTTTGTTTTTATCACAACCAGAATGTGAATCTTTGTAATGTATCTAGCGAGGTTTCCTGACCCCTACTTATATGCCATCCCAGAACACTTTCACAACTGACATTTTTGTTCCAAGTTTTGTTCTTGAGTTAGTTTGCATGAAAAATACTTGCTTTCAAGCAATTTCTCTTTTCACCTTGAGAATTTTGATATATGAATGACTGTCTTGCTTTATAATGTTAATTTTGTTTAAATGAGGTTTCATTTGCTAATGAGAAATTTTCTGTCACTGCTTTTAATTTGTTTTTCAGAGAAATTTTTTTCTACTGACTTTTACAGCATGAATAAAAAAAAATTCTTTCACTTCAACTAGGCCTTAACAGAAGATTAGAACAGAAGTCCTTGGTATCACATTTTTCATATTTTTTCTTAACTCAATCATAGTATTACAATTGTCAGGAACATTCACAAATCAGTCTCCATCTAGACGTTTCTAATTTAAACCACTTGTAATTCTCTGATGAGGTCTTGAGATGTGAAATGGTAACTATAGCTAGTACTTTCTTTTTGCTCTTTTGGCACTTTACCGTGTTTATCACATCGGGCTCAAGTTCAAGTACTGAGACTGAAATCGTGTTTGCTTCATCTCCTTAAATTTAATCTTTCTCCTTTTTCAAATTTTCTCCTTAAGTTTGAGAAATATTTTCTCTGCCTTTTTCCTGTTAGTCAGAGGTTTCTTCTTTTCCTCTGTTTCATCTGGTTGTTCCTCTTCTGTCAGTTTTCCCTTGTGCAGCAGGTTATTCCAGTCATGAAAAGAATTTTTAGTGTCTCTTAGGAACAAGTTATCATATATTTGTGGATTGAAAATAGTAAAAAAAAAAAAAAAGAATCTAGAAGTACTTTTACCCTTCAAAAATTTATTTGAGATCTGTGATGTATTTGGGAAAGAAGAATTTGGCATGTCAAGATTGTTTGGGAATTTTCTGAATTTGCACATTGCACGCAAAGAATGATGATTTTATGGAAACAGTATTCTTAGAGATAATATCTTCTGAGAACAGGTTCATGAAAACAACCTTGAAAAATAGAGAAGTTTGGCATTTTATATCACTGGGTTTGTTGTTTTTTTATCAGCTTTTATTTGGTAATACCTAAAGAGGGAACTTGACCTTTTCTTAAAGAACTTTGTGTGGACAGCTGAATGAAGAAAAGATGGTAAAACATGTGAATAAAAGCAAAAGCCCACACCTTTTCTAATATACAGAGGGGTGGGTTGTTTTTTTTTTTTTTGCTTTTGTTTGTCCTGTTACATGGAACTCCCTTCTTCCCCCTTTTCTTTTTTCCGAAAAGGAAGATCAAAGCTAGCTCTTTGCTTTTGAGCAAAGTCAGGGTTATAAATGTTTGCTAAATCTTGCATGACTATTAGGAGAGAAAGCTATTCTGAGAGCTTTAGGAGACTTTCTTTTATGAAGTCTTTTGTTTCAGTTTCAAATAAAGTTTAATTAAAAGGAAAGCTTGACTTATCCCATAAGCATTTTCTTGTAATGCACTTTCTAATGCACTGGTACTCTTATAAATAAGAAATGTTCTTGGTTTTGAGTATGTAGATAATTATCGAAATATGCATACTCCCACTGGGCTGGCCAAAATATATATTCAAGGATGAAAATTGATATACTCATGAGGACTGGCATCTATTACAATTGGGTATTTAGAGTTTGTGTTCCCTTGATAGCCCTCAAGAGATAATGAAGGCTTTTTGGTTTTGTAAGCCTGTAGATGGATGATACATTAAAATATATTAGAGTGGGTTGGGTTGGAAGGGACCTCAAATATCATCTAATTCCAACCCCCTGCCATAGGCAGGGACACCCTCCACCAGATCAGGTTGCCCTAAGCGCCATCCAACCTGGCCTTGAACACTGCCAGGGAGGGGGCAGCCACAGCTTCTCTGGGCAACCTGTGCCAGGACCTCACTGCCCTCACAGGGAAGAATTTCTTCCTAATATCTAATCTAAATCTACCCTCCTTCATCTTAAGTCTATGCCCCCTTGTTCTGTCACTACACGCGCTTCTAAACAATCCCTCTCCAGCTTTCCAGTAGGCCTCTTTAGGTATTGGAAGGCTGCAACAAAGTCTCCCCAGAGCCATCTCTTCTCCAGGCTGAACAACCCCAACTTTCACAGCCTGTCTTCACGGGTGAGCTGCTCCAGCCCTCTGATCATTATTGTGGCCCTCTTCTGGACTCCCTACAACAGTCCAGTGTCTGTCTTCTACTGGGGACCCCAGAATCAGAATCTAATGGTAGTTTACTAGTTACACTTGATATTTTTGCTTCAGTGTTTCTTGCACTTGGTAGCACTTTCAATAATGTATCTATCCTGTACTGCATACTACCTGTTATTCCTCTGGAAAGGCAGAACTTCAGTGGGTGTGCTGTGTAGGTTACTGAACTTTAGGATAGAAGACAGGGCAATTTTCCGAACTGGTTGGAGAGGTCTGTCATACTGGTGGTTAAATCTTACATCAGTTCATCAGTGGAAGAAGTTCAGTCAGTAGCTATTCATCTGCAGTAGCCTTTAGTCTTTTATTTTGGCCAAATTGCCACACTCTCTACATGCCCTTCTCAGCCTTGGCTCAACATTGCTAACAAAGACTGAATCTGAAACATTTAACAAAGAAGCCAGTATTCTCTGGAAAGTAATGAATAGATAAAAATTTGATGGTAAACCTGTAGATCATCACTTGATACTTAGCCGCAACCTTCAGAAGAAGAATCTGGTCTGTGAAAGTCAGTTAAATATTAAGGTAGCTCGGAGTGAATACCACTGCAGTTTTCATTGTCTTCATTACCTAATAGAGGAAAACATAGCTCTCCCATCAAATTGTGGACAAGATCTTTGTAGAATACAGTACACTTACCTGAAGTTTATTGGATATTTTCCTTTCTTTTTCTGATCTGGAAGGTAGCTGAGAGGGTAACTACAACAGATATTCAAGTTTTTGGAAGAGACTGGCTGTGATTGTGAGATGGGCTGCCTTTTAAAGTTGGGGTTTTTTTTAACACAAATTAACTTCCCTTTTCCCCCTCTTCCTGATCTTATTCTCAAAGGTGAGGTCATGCTGTTTTCCTGACAACAAAGAAATTGTTGTAATTAAAAAAATGAAAGGACACTTATTTTTTGATCTGAGACAGAAATTCAGTTCTTGGCTATATATGTCTTTTTCTTTTCTGTACTTCTGTAAACTTCTTTATGCAATCATATGAATGGAGTCCATGTTTTATGCCAAGTGACAGAGATTCTTCAAAAATGTAAAACTCTTTATTGGTTCCATAATATTGAAATGTATGTTCAAATGGGTCTGCTAAACTATGATCCAAATGCATTTTACATATTAAGAACTTTAATATGTGCAGGCAGGTATGTAAGGGCACAGATAACCTCCTCCATTCCAATTCAGCACTATGCTAAGAACTGTTCAGAGGACTTTCTGTATGTATTTGATTTATGGGTACTATATGTGAAAAATCATTGTGAGTCATTAAGTAGGCAAACAAATATGTAGTTATGTTTTTCTTTTTGTGAGGATCATAACTTCACAAGATACTAAAAAAATAGTTGACGTCTTTTGGGTTTTTTGTTTTCAGTTGCGTGGTTAATAAGAACAGTCTTTGATATTTGTAAAAAGTAATGGAATTGCTGAAGGTTGTACAAGAATATTCAAAGTCTTGATTGGAATTGTCATTGCAATATTAGAAATTGTGTGTGAATATTAGGTGGAGAAATGGATTTTTTTTAATAACCCATTTTTGAAATATTTGAGTTGACACCATTTTTCTGGAACAAGCTCTCTTCACTTGATTTTTTTGTGGTGATCAAATTACTAATCTAGTAAGTAATCTACTAACAATCTAGTAGTGTTGCTGGACAAATTTTGTCTGTTTAATGCCATGGTCTGCAGAGGAATCCTTTTACCTTGTTAAAGACAAAATACGAACATGTCTTCATTTAAGAAAACAAACAAGCAAAATGCCACCAATGCAGTTTTCTATTTGTGCAATTTCTAATTTAAAAAGTAACCCACTGTAGTTCATTTTCTTTTCAGTGAAGTATTACATTGGAGTTTTTTTAGTTTCAGCTTCTCCCACACAGAGAATACAGTTATTCTCCAACCCAGATGTATAAATATGTTCTCAGTTCTCAAAGACTTTAGGATTTGCATTGAAAGGTAGTATTCTGCATTAAGTCTTATAATAAAACGTCCAATTATAATCACTTAAGAAGGTAAACTTGTCTGATAAAAGGCCTTGCCTACTAAGAACCAAACCTCCAATGATTTCACAGATCTCAGATGACTCCTTAAGAGCATAAAACAAATGAACAAATTACTTTAAGTTTAGTCATAGGAAACATTATATATGTAGTAGGGGACTAAATCATTTAGTATGAAGGCAAGTAACATCCATTTTTAATGTTGTTTACTGTGTAATATATGGGTTGTGTAAAATACGGCTTTTAAACCATCTCTTTAATTTCTGATCTAAGTAATAGCATTTCACAGAATCACAGAATGGTTGAAGTTGTAAGGTGCCTCTGGAAATCATATTACCAGACCATGCCTCCTATGAGGAAAGGCTGAGAGGACTGAGAACCTGAGCCTTCTCCAAACTAACCAGGCCCAGTTCTCTCAGCCTTTCCTCATAGGAGAGATGCTCTGGTCCCATCATTATCTTTATGGCTCTTTATTAGACTCTCTTGAGTCTGTCCATGCTTGTCTTGTACTGAGGACACAGAACTCCAGGTGTGACCTCATCATTGTTGAGTAGAAGGAAAGGATCACCTCCCTTGACCCGCTCACATTGCTTTCCTTAATGCAGCTCTGTAGATATCATTAGCTGCCTTTGTGGCAAGGGCCCATTGCTGGCTCATATTCAAGTTGGTGTCCATGCAGACAACCCAGGTCCTTTTTTGCCAGGCTGTTTTCCACTGGGTTGGCCCTTAGCCTTGCAATCATAGAATCATAGAATGGCATGGGTTGGAAGGGACCCCAAGGATCATAGAGCTCCAACCCCCCTGCCACAGGCAGGGACACCAACCTCAGGCCTGGAATTACACAAGATTGCCCAGGGCCCCATCCAACCTGGCCCTGAACACTTCCAGGGACGGGGCATCCACTACTTCTCTGGGCAGCCTGTTCCAGCACCTCACCACTCTCTCTGTAAAAAAACTTCCCCCTAATATCTAATCTAAACCTTCCTTCCTTTAGTTTTAATCCATTTCCCCTTGTCCTGCCATTGTCTATCCTTTTTAAAAGTTGAATCCCCTCCTGCTTATAATCTCCCTTCAGGTACTGGAAGGCTGCAATGAGGTCCCCCCACATACTTCTCCAGGCTGAACAAGCCCAGATCTCTCAGCCTCTCTTTGTAGAGCATGTGCTCCAGCCCTCTAATCATCTTCGTGGACCTCCTCTGAACCCTCTCCAACAGTTCAACATCTTTCTTGTATTTTGGGCCCCAGATCTGGACACAGCACTACAGGTGGGGCCTCACGAGGGCAGAGTAGAGAGGGACAATCACCTCCCTGTCCCTGCTGGCCACCCCTCTTCTGATGGAGCCCAGGATCCCATTGGCCTTGCGAGCTGCAAGAGCACACTGCTGGCTCATGTTAAGTTTCTCATCCACCAGAATCCCCAAATCCTTCTCAGCAAGGCTACTCTCAAGAAACTCTTCTCCCAGTCTGTATCTATGTCTGGGATTCTTCCGGCCCAAGTGCAACTCCTTACACTTGGCAGTGTTGAACCTCATTAGGTTCATCTGGGCCCATCTTTCCAGCCTGTCAAGATCCTTCTGGATGGCTTCCTTTCCTTCTAGGGTGTCAACCACACCACTCAGCTTGGTGTTATCTGCAAACGTGCTGAGAGTGCACTCAATTCCATTATCAATGTCATTGATAAAGACGTTAAAGAGAACCGGTCCCAAGACAGACCCCTGGGGGACACCGCTTGTAACCGGCCTCCACCTGGACATAGACCCATTGACCACCACCCTTTGGCTATGGTATGTTTCTTATCCACTGGATGGTCCACCCATCAAATCCACATCTCTCCAAATTAGAGATAAGGATGTGGTGGGGGACTGTGTCAAAGGCCTTGCACAAGTCCAGGTAGATGACATCGGTTGCCTTCTCTTTATCTACTGATGCTGTCACTCTATCATAGAAAGTCATCAGATTGGTAAGGCACGTGATGGCATATGGGTTTTTTTTTTGCAATGGTGTAGGGTCTTTTTTTTTTCCTCCCCAGGTGCACAACTTCACACTTACTGTTGTTGAACTGTATGACATTCCTGTCAGACCTTGCCTCCAGCCTATTGAGGTCTACCTGGATGACAGCACTGGTCCCAGCTTTGTATCATCAGCAGACTTGCAGGGGTTACATGTCCCATCATCCAGATCATGAATGAATATATTGAACACTGTTGGACTCAGTGTTGGTCCCTGGGGTACACTCATAGTCACTTGCCTTCAACTACACTCTGTGTCAGTGATTACCACTCTCATTTGCATCTATATAATCTTCTGGTATTCAGTAGGTGCCCATGCAGTGTGCAGGGTGGGGCAACACACTAAGTGCTGTGAAAGAGAAAGACAATTCTGCAGCCGAATGTACATTTTACATATGCTCAGGACTGAAGGGCAGAACATGATTTTAATGTACAAGTGGGACAGGTAGTAATGCATTTACAAGACATTGAGTACGTTCATATTCGTCAAAATTTCATGTTGAATTAGTACAGGTGGTTTAAAATCTCCAAATTCTTTTACTTAAAGCTTATAGTATTGTAGCCTTGTTTTATAGTCGGTCCCTCTCTTCTTTTTCTTGTATATAGTATTTGGTAATACTAGAATTTTTTTTCCTCGCTGTTAAAGAACTATTTCAAAACCCAGTTTTTTTACTCACCCAGACAGTTATAAATATATTTAGTCCTGTATGAAGTGCAAAGATAAGCAAGTCAAGTACTGAAATGGGATGGTACCCTCAATGCAGAGGTAAAGATCATAAAACGTTAAACAGGAGGACTAATGGCTAGGAAGCGTATGAGAAGGAAGTGAGTATTTTATATGCAGTCACAGATGG
Organism: Laterallus jamaicensis coturniculus; assembly: GCA_022605575.1. Classification (NCBI taxonomy): domain Eukaryota; kingdom Metazoa; phylum Chordata; class Aves; order Gruiformes; family Rallidae; genus Laterallus; species Laterallus jamaicensis. The sequence continues at coordinate 3,024,797 of JAKCOX010000021.1, read as the reverse complement.
AGGGCTTGGGGAAGGGATGGGCTGTAGTGACAGTGCCCAGACAGATAATTCTGTCTGAATAACAGAGGTGGCAGTTTTGAAATCAGAGGTCAGAAAAGCCACATATGAGGCAGAAATTCAGGGTAGAAGTAAGACCTCTCTGTGGCTATTTTTGCCAGGAGGTTTAAAAACAGCTGTCTGAAAGGATCCTTGAGAAATAAGGAAGGAAAAAGGTAATACCTTCTTAATTCATAATCAGGCTATGATTGTCAAATACCATGAAGTTCAAATCAAAGCGAACAGTGGGAGGATCAGTCTCAGCACATGGCTGCTTTGGTACTTAACAATTTAGCAGCAATTGAGATTTTTGTAATTCAGGAGAGTGAGTCCAGCCAGCTCTTGACTGTAGCTTACTCTATTAGCCCTTGATGCTGTCACTTTAGGTCATGTCACATTTTCTACGTGCGTTTAGAAAGGCCCACTGAACTCTAAATTATAACAATATATTTCAGAAAGAGAAATCATCTCTGCAATGATTTTCTAATAATTCTAACTTTGTCAAGGCCATTCTTTGGGAATTCATTATCATACTGAGTTCTTTCTGTAAAAGGGAAGTAAAAAAATCAATTATGCCTGTTAAGATAACGGGAAGAGCCTTAGGCTTGGATGAAGTCTTAATACTTTGAAGATTAACTTTGACTTGCTTATGAAAATAACAGATCTTTAAATCCATGTACAAAAGGAGATGTTTCTCATCTGACACTGTAATTCAACTAGTAGTAGATATAAAGTGGAGTAGTGTTTACTTCAACATGTGACTTCTAAGCAAAATATAACACTTGTGGGAAATTAGACTGTATTCAAAGCTGGTTGAAATCAATAGAAAAATCTCATTCAGTTGATGAACGGTGAAGTTCTTATTTTTGTACATCTGAGACAATGCTTCCATAGCATTTCTCTGCTTGTAGATCTTAGAGCACTTTACAAGCTTTAATTAAATGAGTTCAAACACAATTTTGGCAAATGTTTTCAGGAAAAAAAACCCTCATTCAGTAGAATACTCACTGAAAAGAAATATAAGAAATATGAACAGAGGGTTGATGTTTTAAATTAGAGTGAAAGCTTGTTTATAATTAGCATTATTTGCTCATCTCTGTTGGCAGAGAGTTGTACTATACTTACAGTTTTTGTGGTTTATTTTTATTAGAAGAGTGGCAGTACACTGGAATCCCAAAACCTCTTTGTTTCTCTGTTGGCAAATTCAGTACCATTCTGCCCTCATGCAGCTTCTCTCACCCACAACTTTTTTCCCATTGTCTCACTTAAGAAATTCTTTTTGAAGTATATTGCTATGAATTTTTGCTTAAGATGTTACAATCTGTATTAAGAAATCTCAGTGAGTGGCAGGAATTGAATTGAAGCTTCATTTGTCATCTGTGAGATGGCAATAGCCCCAACCCATCTCTATCGTATGTGGAGTGAACAGGGCAAAGCTGGTTTTTGCCCTGAATTGCTTCTAATCCAAAGAACAGATCAATAGCACTGAGTGTGGGAACACATTATGCTGAACTGGTTGATTTGATGGCACCTTTCAATTCAGTGACAGCACATCAACTTTTAACAGTAATCAGTGATTCTGGAAGCCCTGAAACTGTAAGAAGATCAAAAGAAAGCAATATAGTAACATAATGTCTATTATCTCTTTCTAGAAGCTCAGTGTTATGCTATACTGTGCTACACTTGTTTGTGTTCATTTGATAAATTATGGCAAACTTTCCAGTTGCTTGTTGATGTATTCGATCTCAAAGTCTTGAAACCACATACGCTAAGTTCTCAGTAATTCACTGGTCTTTACAGGATGGTTGTCTGCAGTTGGAACGTTTTTGTATTAGATGCATAAGTTTGAACTTCTTGTGGAGTTTAGGCCTTTGTTCTTCCAATCCAAATGGATTGAACCCCACAGAGCCACATTTTTTTCTAATGGAACTCTGTAAGTGTGAAGGATTACAGCAGTGTTACATTTTGCATTCTGTGCTGTGTTTCCTAAGAGTTGGTTCTAACCTTGAAAAACTGTATAATTAACAGTAATTGATAACGCCTTGCACACGTGGCATCCTATGTAGTATTAAAAGCATTACACTTCTCAACACGCTTGCTTGTTCTTGTTCCTTGAAAGCTTCTCTTCTCAGCACAGTATTTCTAGCTGTTGCTTCTCTCAAAACTCTTGAGCATTTTTTTCTCCTGAATGATTGATGCTCTTTATCATTCTGATATTAGAGGGATGAATATGCAAAGCCAAGCGTGGTGCAGAATAATAATGACATCTTTGGTTTTATCAAAACATTAACTTGATTTTAGTCAGTCACAATCAATTACATGCATTTTCCAGTATGTGCCCTGTAAACAATATAATGTCTAGAATCAGGCTGGATATTATAAATTAAATGATAGCTGCTGTCTGAGGTTTGCTAATAGTGATGATTTTAGAAAAAGGATTATCAAGGCATGTCTTAGTGGCAGAGCCCTATACAAGAACAGGTACATACTATTATTTTTTGTTAGTCATCTTTATTTTACATTTTCCTAGAAGAAAGCTGTGCAAATGAAATAGATGTTTCTGATGATATTAAGCTGAGAAATTTATGAAAAGTACTAGCAAATGCAGTATGGAAAATTCATACTGTGGCTAAATGTTAGGAGATATATAACCTTCCTTTGGTGGTATTTTAAAGATACAACTGGAATTTGACGCAGAACTTACATTAGACTTGATGTCCTGTAGAAAGTTGAATGTCATCACCTTCCTCAGTGACTGAGTAGTTTCCAGCTGCATAGAATTGTCAGATCTTGGGTTTTCAAGCAGATTGAGCAAGTAGGCAGCTCAACATAAATTTACAGGACACCTGAGGAAGGCCAGATGAGGAATCATTTATCTCTTCTTTAAGTACCAGTGTTTTTGATGGGGCAGTAAATGAGGGAAGTACAGCACATATGGAAAGCATTTTATTAGCTTAAAGCCATGAACAGGTTAGACAAGTTGCTTTGCCTCATAAAAACAGGCAAATTTTTTTTCAAGTTACCTATTCTCTCCATCCCATGGCTGGTAGATTTTTCTGCTATTGCCTAGCAAGAAGGTAAAATTTAGTTATTGGACAGTCATAGCAGATGCTCCTCTGGGCCAGGAGAGCAGTGATCAATCTGACCTAGTATTTTGTCCCTGTAAGTGCTTGTGAAAGCCCTCAAGGGTTGGGGGAAGCTACAGGAAGAGTGTGCCCAAATGTGGATGCTTTCAAGTGGTCAGCTCTCCTGTACTTGCCCCTGAAGTTAGAATTTGGGGGATTCAAATGTACATTTCACCTACTCCCAGGCATATCAATGGCTAATAATTGTTGGACTTGCCTAAATTAAGAGTGATGCTGCAACTCTAGCATACTTTTTGAATCAATGTTATTTTCTCATGTGACCACTCCCAATACTTCAGATAGATGTAGTATGTTTTATCATACACTTCTGTCATGCTCAGTACAGTTTTTGTTTATAAAATAGATGATGAATAATAATTTTATAGGAATGCATTCTGTATTTCCCTCCTTGCCTCAATGCTATAATTTTCATTAGGAGAAATTAGATAATCAGATTTTTTGGTGATGTCTCCTAGACTCTAAATATTTGGCACTGTAAGGACAAATTCCTTTTATAAAAAGAAATGAATCTTTGTACTTATTTCATGTACCTTTTCAATCCTTCACATGTCCTAGTTTCATTCACTGTTCTAGTCTTTGTCTTGGAATTTATTTCATAGAGTTTTCTCTTCATAACTGAAAATGATTTCACTTTGAGACCTGAGGAGTACTAGGTGACCCAACTCTATGTAATGTGTATTCACTCTGAGTCCTATACTTTATTTCCCTTAACTGTAGTGCTTTATGAAAGCACTGATATGTTGCATTTTTGAAGCAGGCACCTTGCTGCACTGATCCATTACCAAATCTGCCTGAATCAGGATGCTGCTAGAGAGGCGTAGCAGAGAAATAAGCAAGCTCTGGCTTCTCTTAATGAATAATAGTAATTCTGAATTTGTATCTTGGTAAGTATTAATAATAAAAGAAATTAAAAAATCAGATTTTCTTCTGCAGTGCTGATTCCGAAATGATTTTCAGAAGCATCTTCTGCTTCTGGCACTGTGTAGTAAAACCGTTATCCTAACATACAGTGCCATAACGACAGAACACATGCTGTATAATGTAAACTTACAATCCATTTCTAGGCAGATGTTATTAGGCTGTCATCTCTTTGAGCAGCAGTAGCAGAATTTAAAAAAAAGTTTAAAAAATAAAAATACCCTTCTCTCCCTACCATCCTCCCAATAGCAATAAAACTGTTTTCATATCTGCCAAGTGATTTTGCATTGATCAAACTCTTCTTCCTTTAATAGATTATTTATTTAGCATTGTTTCCCTTGCCTTGCCAAGGAAGGCCAATTCAATCTAGACCATATCTTATCTAGTGACTAGTGTGACAGCACTTGTTTTTTTTTTCCTTTGTGGAAGGGATTTATTTCCTTTTGAAACTGTCCATCTTGAGGAGCAGAGGAGAGCCTCTGGAAAGCATGTTAAGAATGAAGCATATGCCATAATAATTTTATGCACCTATCCCTGACTTTATAAAGAGGAGTGAACTTGCCTTCCATTTGCTGTGGTTTAGATTATAAACTAGGGCTACATTCAAAGTCTTGGTGATTAAATGTTCCTTGGCCCCCATGGGATGTTTATGCATTAGGAAAGCATTATCATAGCAGCCATGCAGGTAAGTTCTTTGTAAAAAGTCATTCCAGGCTGTGGGGAAGTGTATCCAGTATTTTGGAGTGCTGATGTGATCCTTGTCTGTGGTTTCAAAGTTTCCACATCTCTCACTGACACAACCCTGTGGTGAGAGAGGTGGGTGCCCTAAGGAGGGGCTTCTTGCAAGCCCTCAATGTTTGGATGATTTTTATTTTTTTTTTCCCTTTGAGGTTCAGATTCCCTTCACTTTAAAACTCAATTATATAGCCCTATTTACAGAAAATGGTCTATTTTTTGGTGTTTTTTTATGACATTCTCATATTGTTTCATGTTAAGTCAAGAGTTAGAGAAACTGAAGGTCTATTTCTGAGCTCATGTCTATTTTGTGAGTATCACAACACTGAGGTTTCTCTCAGCTTTACTCTGCAGGCAACAGAAATCTGGGGCATCAGAAAGGGGCATTCTGCCTACTTTTATGCGTGTCCATCAGGTAGCAGCCAGCCTATACCTAGTGTGCTGCTGCTTACCATTGAGATTCTTATTAGCAGTCTATGTGACAAAGCAGTAGATGGAGACAAGCATTTCAATTTCTTCTTCCTACAAGACATTGATGTGACCCTTTGGTTGCAGCAGCATCACGTTTTATTTCTTTATTTTGCACACAATGTGATGGATTTTTAAGCTTAACTAAAATATCACCTCACTTGTGAGGAAATGGAGGAAAAAAGAATTCTGTGCAGCTTGTTTCTGGTCATAATTTGCTACAGCATTGACATCTGATGCTTTTTTTGGACATAAAGAGAGAGAGAGAGAAAAAAGAAAAAATAAACATGATTAAGGAATCATTCATAATGATGAGCTTCCTCCTATAGCACAGTAACTTTTTTCCTCCAAAGGGAGAGACCTGCTGGTCTTGCTGTCTTGAATGTTGGATGTGTACCTTGCACTACAGAGATGAATAAATCCATTAGCTTGGTTTAACGTACACTCCTCAGTTGAGGCACAAGGAAACGTGCTGGTTATGCAAATAGTTGCATAGCAATTTTATGCTGTTCCTTAAATAGCTATTATGTGTGCATCAACATTTTGGTTTTGGAATGAAACTCTTTTCTGCAATTTCTATATGAATAATATGAAGGTCACTAAATAATTCGGAGGAAATCCACCACCTGACTTGTGAATGGTGTGTATCTTGAATGTTTCCACCAAGTTCTCTCTGCTGTAGCATGCTGAGTGCTTTTCCTACTCCCTTAAAGATAAATTCTCAAAGCCACAAGGATCACTGGCTAAAAATCACATGCAAATTTCTTGAGAATGGGTACACCCAAAGGTGTTGATTTGCCCTTTCTGTGAAAATTGGTGAAGGAGAAAATTTGGGTTTGGGTTCTTCCCCATCACACTCTATCTGGCAGTAACTTTTCTTTGTACATTTTCACAATAGACAGGGTTACATCAGGCTTCCCTAACTGGCACGGAAAAGGGACACACAGCCAACTGACTGGCCTGATGGACCAGCAGTTGTAGGTACTTTACAATGAACGCTAATCAGGAATTAAATCTTTGAAATCAAAGATAAACATACAGGGAATGAAACATGCAAATTAACGCTGCCAGGAGACAATTTGCTAGCCTGTGAGATTTGTCAATAACTTTGAAGGGTTTCCTCAGTAGCAGTGAGGAAACAGACCTTTTCAATTGAGGAAATGCTCTATTTGTCAGGGAGACAGAAAGAAGATCCAATATTCTGCCCTGGAATAGCCACACTTCAACAGTGTTAGAGTGAGAAGAAAATGTTTATTACAAGTTGTTTGCTGCCAAATGATTGCTTAATGTTCTAAATATCCTGAAGAAATAGGCCATGATATAAAGCCCCATGGTAAAATATTTACAGTTGTCAGGCCAACTGAGGTGTAAGGGGAGTGTGTGGATGGAGTGTTGTTTATGACCTAGATATATTTGAAGTCTTAGAATGTGGGCTGAGATGGGTGAGGTCTGATGATTTCTGAAGCAAGGTGGTTGTGAGATATTTTTCTGAGTTCATATCTGGAAAAAACCCACTTCTCAAGTCCTTCCCAAATTCTTTCCTAAACCTAAATGACTTTGTATATATTTATGCTATTTGCACATATTGCATACATTTTACAAAGCCAGATAGCATGATCTGCTCTGGTTTGTCGTGAAGAGAAAGGTGTTTTCTGTGTGTTGTGCAAGGGGAGAGAGCACAAGGAAGTGGACTGACTGTGAAACATCATACAATTGAAGGTCTTAAAAAAAAATCATTGATTTCTCTCTCTCTTTGGGAGATGTGATACTCTGGATTTTTCTTAATCTGAAAAAGGTTGACTTTGTGCTAGATGATTGCCCAATGGCTAATTTTGAATAGGCTGTTAAATGGTAGAGGGCTTGTGAACTGCTGTTGTTACTAAGTATAGCTGGTTTATCTTCCATTATAATTTAAAGTAACCCTACACCCCCCTTGTTCTTTTTTCAGCTATGAATTTGTATCCTGCTGCAGGTGTAGTTTTTGGTTAAAAAAATCCCCCGTATTAAAGATTTTTCTTTCTTCTTCCTGTGTTATTCTTTAGTGCTGCTGACAGGGTTATACTTCCACTGGGAACAAGGTACATACACCCTCTGTTCTTCCAAAAGAAACTGCTAACAAATTAACAATGAAATTGCTTTTAGAAGATATAAATTATAATCAGCTCTCATGAGGAAAACTTCAATCAATATTTATTTTATTGAAAAACATAGGTAGTGAAATAATTTTGTATGCAAGCATCCTATGTTCATTATTTCATGCTTTCAAAAATGGATGATCTTACATTCCGTAGCTTAATTAAATTTGTACTAGAAGAAAATGAAAAATAGGGGAACAGAAATAAAAATCAAATGTTGAAGTTGAACAATTCTTCTTTCATTTTCCAACTGACTTTTTTTGAATTTTGGCATATAGAAAAACTTTACTTTATCCTTTCCTTATGGGTGGAAGCGACCTAATTCCTCTTACTGAGTCTTCTACAAGAATGTGGTTTCTAAGGGGGGGGGGGAAAGACACATAGATTTTTCTTTAATTATTTTGGTGTGAAATGGAAGCTATAATAATAGATTCCTCACTTTTCCCACTGAAGGCTGTGTGGTTTTAGTTAAATTTGATGGCCAGTAGTTTCTACAATGATTTTAATTCCTTGAAGATGCGGCGTACCAACCCCATTTGTGTCCTAGAATCATAGAATCACTCACTGAAGCATGGAAAAATAACCTGGAATATTAAATGTGTGTTTTCCAGCATAACAGTAGTATATCAAGATGGTTGAAAAACTTTAGATAATCCTAGGCTGGTTTATCTTAACTAGGGATGTTTATTTAGGTATTTATTTTAATGTAAATGCTTTATGAATGTTTTTTATTTATGTTTAAATCACTCAGCATGTTTGAGGAGTTCTGCTAAAAGTTTATTTAAACTTATACTGGCCTTTGACTTTTCAATTTACTTAAAACACAAAAATGACTTTTATCTTTAGCCAGCAAGCGTTAATCATGTATTGATCTTTTAAAAATTTCAGTAAAATATAATATTATTTTATGTTTCTTGCTTTGCATTTCATGTTTCTAAGATAATTCCGTAGGATTAAAAACATCTCAGAAATACCGCTACAACATAACCACAGTCTGTATGTAGTATGCTCATCTTTTCAGTGGTTATTAAGTTGTAACACACTTTCAGATTGTTGATCAGTTCTGGTCTTTTGTGTTTAATAATATCAACAAATAGAGTTTAAATGAATTGAGTTGTGTTGCTCTTCTAGATATCTATTCAAGTTGTAAATGCAAACTAAGAGTCAACAAAGTTACATGAAGAAACTAGTCTCTTGGTTTATAAAAACTCTACTAATATTCATAGTTCTGATAATTTTGGTAGAGGTACAGACATTATAATGCTAAATGTTTGACTTATGTATAAATTAGAGAATAAATACAAAGGGATTTTTAGTGTAAAAACTGTCAGGGAAAAGAAAGAGGAAACCAAATGGCCCTTGTTTATTTCAGATAAATTTGTCATTACGGGTCCCAGTGAAAAAAAAATCTCCAGATTATATTTTTAAACTCTTTTCCTTCACACACTACTAATAAATAGTGATAAGATTTTAGAAGCTGGGGCAAAACTGATCCATCTAGCACATCTTTACATGTTTTGCACATCTCCCTAGTGTTCTGGGACTCCTTTAAGCCAAAAGACAGCATGAAGGATCAGATCAAGGCTCAGGGGAAAATAGGATTGTTGGGGATAATGTGATTATGTGTCTCAGTACTTGGAAATACATGCTAGCATATCCAAAGTATGCTAAGAGCAAAGCCTGGATTTCAGCCAGGTGCTAGATGTTCAAGGGACCTAGGGTTGGAACTCAGCCTGAAAGCCTTCCCCCAAAAAGGGCACATAATCAGATCTGTGAAAGCATCATTGTTTGTCTTAAAGCATTTTTGGCATTATTCTTTCTACTTCACTGGAGGAAGATGGGTGTAATATCCTATACTCTCCCTCTGGTCTAAGAGGAAAAGCTCAAGATAAACAAAGTTGAGAAATGGCTCAATTGTCTGTAATGAAAAAAATGCACTCAGTGGACACTTTCATTTTACAGCTATTACCCTTAGGACCCTCCTTATTCTCTCAACTAGCTTTTGCTGATGATTAAAGTCTTGACTGATCATTACTCTCTGAGGTACTTTGGTAGGATTTATGGCTTTGAAGTGGTTGCCACATATGCCAATAAAGTTCTTCACTCTTTTTTTTTTTCCTTTTTATTTTTCTTCTTTCTTCTGCCCCATCCTGACATGTCCCACAATCAAAAAGGGTTGCCTGGACTGGAGCTTTAATAAAACTGAAATCATAGCAGCTTTGCTAGTGAGAAAGGGTTTTAGAATAATTTACTACAAAGACAAGATGCTAACAGCAGAATCGCGGTGTTTCAGATGATTATTTCTGAGTGGAATTTAATGTTGCTATTTGTGTAAGTCTTTTCTGTGTTTTGCATTACTGTACAAATGATTAGATTTGATCAAATCTGATAGAAGTTATGTTTGTGCGTTGTGTGCACAGCTTAAGAAAGCCTTTGATAAGCCAGCTTTAAGGGGAAAAAAAGATAAACTTGTATGAATCTGTGCATTTATAGAAAAGAGTATTAGAAGTGCTACAACAGGTCAGTGGAAGATACTCCATTTGTGAAGCTGTCCAGTAGGCTTAAAGTGGAAGAACTCAGATTTGAAGCCAACAGAGTTAGAGAATGTGTAGGGTTGAGGCAACCTCAGTGAGAGTACTAAGCAGGTCCTTATCAGCCATGATCAAAGCTATCACTCCTGCAAGGCAGAGAGCAATGAGGCATAACATCACTTTTGAATCAGTGCCCACTGAATGAACTGCAATGGGTAAAATGCTGAAAGTACTGCCAAACTTCTGAGCTCTTCAACTAAGAGAGGAAAGCTCAGGCAGGATGGAATGACTGGGTTGGAAAAGCAGGAAAATGAAGAAGAGAAATTTTACTGCAGTCTAGTTACAACTTCACGTGAAAACCAATTGAAACACAGGTGCTGTGTCTTTTCAGTGAGAGGAAAAGCAAAGGTATCCAGGCTGCAGGACAAATGAGAGTTTGCTGAGGTCAGAAGCCAGCATTTCCAAACCGGTTATTGTCAGGGCACTGTGTTGTCCTGGTTCTGGCTAGGACAGAGTTAGGGTTCACAAGGAGCCAGCACATGTGAGCTGAGTAGTGAAAGGGGGCTAGGCAGGGAGGGGTGGCACTAGGTTCTCTGGTAGGTAATTTGAGTTGCATTATCACTGTTGTTTAAGTCCTGTGGTTCTTTCCCTCTCCTTTTGCTGTCCCAGTAAACTGTCCTTATCTCAGCCCAGAAGGTTTGCCTTTGTTGCCACATTTTCACATGATGATGCTCAGCTACTGGCTGGGGCTAAACCACAACATGTGTTTATATTTATGTGACAGTCTAGCTAGATTTCAAATCCAGAAAGTGCCTGATGTTCCCATTTGAGTGTAGAGAGAGAGTACTGTGTTCTTGACCTTACTTTGCTCTTTGCTCCTGTGATAGTCACTCAGGCAAGCAAATGCCAGTGTTATTTCTCAGTGTAGTTTTGTGATGTTTTCTCTAGCGGTTGCTCAGCAGTTTCTTAGCTGAGTTGACATGTTTTTTTATGGGGCTGTGTGGCACTGAATGGTCTGAGTTAAACCATAAAATTTCTTTTAGATGCAGCAGAGCTGATGTTCCTTGCAGAAGAGAGTTGTGTCTACCACAGGTGTTTATTGTCAGCTCAGGTGGTAGAGGTGATGTGTGTTGGCTTATCCTCCTGAGACACCAGTTGCCTTTTACTGTAGGGGTAGGAAATGGGCTAGCATTCTTTTTTAAAATAAGAAGCAATATTTAGCATCACAACTCTTAAAAACAAAAGTAAAGACTATTTTGAGGCTTGAATGATCAAATGTTTAAAAAGTGAACACCACGCCTACAGTTGCTTGTGATCTCTGGGAGGTGAAACAGTATGCAGGATGAGATTTGCCTACTAAGTATCTCATTCTCATATTGCTTCTTGCAAACCACCATGGTACTTCTTGTACCAGTCACAGTGCCTTAAGTCAGTCTTCAAGATCATCTAGTCATTTGATTCCCCACTGAGAATACAACTGTGTGAACTGGGCAAAAAAAAGGGGTTGTTTTTCTAGATATACTACTAGGAAAACTTAAAAAAAAACCCAAACAACTTTTTTTTTCCTGACCGCTTAGGAACGAGATCTTGAGTTCTGGCAGTTTTAGGGAAAAGGGTGGAGGGGCAATTACCTGTTCCCTTGTCAAGTGTCCTTGTTCTCTAAATGTAGTAATTAAGATCTTTAATGTCAATATAGCTTTTTTTGTTGTTGTTGTCAGTTTCCAACTGAAATGTAGAGGTGAGTTTTTAAATACTGCAGTTGATCTATGTGACAAGTTTTACCTTTCTCCTGTAGTACATCCCCCTCCATTCTTTTTGTCTTGCCTCCCCAGACTCTCATTAATTTTTCCTTTTCCCTCGACATACAGTCTGCTGTGGACTTCCCCCTAAATGAGGCAAAGCTCCAAGGTACAATAGTGCAACTAATTTGCAGGCCAACATATCTACGACAGGGACAGAAGCACCATGGGGTGGCCAGCTAAGAGGCAGCCAGCCACTTGGACTAGATGGATGCCATCTGGCTTCCCTGTCGGCACCTATCTGTTTGCTGGCAAAGATACATGAGCTCTCTGACTGCTTAGCTGTTCACCCAGAAGGTATGTACTCCTTTTTTAATTCTCACAGAGAGCTAAATGTCTCCTGCAGCCTGTCTGCTTTTGGATTATATTTTGTCTGTAGTATGCAGCCTGGTGGTTTAATTTTGTTTATTCAGATTACATTTAGGGTTTGTTCTCCCTTGTCACTGTTTCCTGAAGGATTTTTTGCACTTGCTGCAAGTCAGATTTTGATGTGACACCCTGTAGGGTCTCTGTGTCATTCATGTGCATCCCTGTGTTGTCCTGTCCACGTGCTTCCCACCCTGCCCCTGCCAATAGGTTTTCATACAGTAAAAACCCCCAAACCAAAACCACAACCAAAACCCCGCATAAAACTCATTAATTCCTTTGAGATAGTGGGAAGAGAGAGCATAAAAAACTCAACATTACGGCTTTTGCTGGCCATCCGTAACTATTGGATTCTGGTATCAGCTTGGTAAGAATTGTGGCTCAGTACCCTGTCCTGTCACAAAAGACCTGTAGGTAGTTTGATTGCTCTTGTAATGTTTTTCTCTAAAACAGCATCCATGGTTAATGTTTTTGCTATTAAGTAGCAAAGTTCAAGGGCAGAACAACTGCAGTGAACCTGCTGTGTGAATTTCAGTCCCTGTGGCTTATCTTGTTCCCTTGGCGTGATTAATTTTCCACTCTTTGACCTACACTGAATCCAGAAACCTTCCTAAACATTCTTGTTCTCTCTCTGTTAGCAGCCTCACATAGCTTATTTTGTTATTTAAATAAATAAATAAACTCAGTGGTATTCACTTGGCTTTTCAGATTCCCAAGCATAAAGGCGTACATGCACTGGCTGGAACTTGTTGTTGTTCTGAGATGAATGCCTGTATGTGCACGGAAGGAAAAGGTCAGCGTGTGTGTGAGGAAATGTTGATGGTAGTGTATCTCAGGGGACCTGTGTTCTTTCCCTGAGGAAGGTGTGGTAAAACGGAGGTGTTATTAGTGTCACGGTATAAACATATGTTCAAATCAAAAGCATAAAGATATGGCTGAGCATCATGTGTATTGTGTGACAGAATATTCCTGCATCAGTAATCCTCAAATAGATGGTTATTACCAGGAATTTGTGATTGGATTATTAGGTAATGCTCTAGGTAGGACAAAGCAGAGCTGTCCCTTACCTACTAGTCATTCAATATGGCAATGACTGTGGTTGGGGAAAGAGCTGTTCCTCTTACAATCGTAACTACCATTGTTACGATAGAAATTCAGTCTCTTTGCTTGTTTGTGTCCATCTAACCTGTACATCTGTTTTGGAAAACTCATTCTTTGTAAAGTCATAATTACCAACTTTGTATTTGAAAAAGAAAAAAAAAAAAGAGAAAGACCTTCAGGAGGATTTTAAATAATAGATATTATCCTGCTGTAGAGAAATATAATTGTTTAGACAAGTATTGCAATTTGGGAGGGGGGGGGAAAAGGGAGAAGCCTGCCTGGTTGAGTGGCCTAATCACTATTCTCTCACTTTCTCTATAGAAATTTAATTCAAATGAAGGTTTTTTTGGCAGGGCCTTGCTATGTTCTTCAGTTTGCCGGAATTTAAAGGAGCAATCCAAATGCTCATATGTTGATAATAATTCACTGCATGTCAAAGCTGCTATCAGAATCTAGGACAGATTTGGTGGAGATGCTGTCAGTCAGTATCTGGATCTAGGACTTAAGGGGTTTGGGATAGGGCCTGGAAAGGTTCTGTAGCATTGAAGTCAGCATTTTGCAAGCCAGTGTTTGAGTCATGTAGAGAAACTATACTTTCTGATGAGGAATAGAATTATATAGCAGAGGATGAACTGAGAAATTGATACATCTGTTTGGATTTTGGGGATATGGGATATTCCAGTTTTGGGGAAAAGAAGGGACATAAATGGGATCTGCAGGTACTGTATTGGGCAAGAATAAAAATAAATGTGCTACGGAAGGATTGGAAAATAGGATGTCTGCAGAGAATTAAAGGTCTTATACAAGTTAGGGGCTCCTTCCAGTGTGGACAAATGGCTAGCAGAGTACTATAGCTATTAAGTATACAGGCGGTATAAACACATGCATAGAAAACAAGAAAGCTGGTGATTGTATGAACAGAGTCAGGGCCCTTCCATTCCTTTCCTCTGGGCCTGCATTGCTTGTCCTGTATCACTTGGGAAGGGAGGTTCTGGAGTTTCTAACACTGAAAAGGCAAGGTCAAATGTATCCAGAGAGATGTAGTAGGGTAGCAGGAGGCATGTCACAGGCACCCTGTGTGTTAAATGAACTTGGCTTTCAGCAATTTTGAATATTTGATTTCTCTGAAAATGTTTGTCAAGTGTATAATTTTTTTAGCATCTCTCAAACTCATGTGGGTTTATTCTAAGTGGTACACAATTAGTACATTGCATTGATACTTCGAAGCAAAGATAGCATTTCTCCTACCAGTGTGTGTGTTGTCCTTTATTTTAAAAGATCATGGGAGATGTCCAGCCTTTGAAAAATTCAAGGAGACATCTGGAAAGATAGGTCAGAACAGTCATTTCCACTTTAAAAGTCTCAGTGGGAGGATTAGCTAAGGGGTGGGATTAAATTCACCTGTGTTTGTGAATTAGAATTTGAATGTCTGGTGAAGCAGAGTTGTAAATTGCACAGATTTGTGGCCATATTAATGGAGTGATTTGTATATTATGGCTGCCATAAAAGTTTTATAAGGCTAGTGTTAGGGTAATGCTTTGTCCCTTTTGCCAACATTTGTCATCTAAAAGAGGGGGGAGAGACAATTCAAGTGCAGCAGTATTTTAATCTTAGTGTTGCATGGTTTATATATTCCAAAGTGGAAAAATAATTCAGTTCTTCATGCTGTGGGCTTGGAAGACTTGGAAGTCTACTTTAAAAATAGGTGAAGGCTTTTTGAATGACATTTTTATTCCTACTTGAACTGATTTCAGTGATGTGTGTGGTACTGTTACCCAGCTCTGTCAAGATCAGCAGTTTGGATAGCACATTTCTATTGACATTTTAGTGACCTTTCTTTTAAACGTCTTTGAGTTTGGCTGATGAGGCTGAGCATTCAAAGTTCCAGCCATACCTAATGAGAATTGAGTTTGCAGCACCTATTCCAAACTGGGCTCTTAACTGGATATGCAGATTACATTTATTGTACTACCTCATAATCAGAGTCAATTTTTTTACTTACCTTTTGTATATTCACACTATCTCCTATGGAGATGGTATCCTTTCCTTTTTGTAGTATGCAAATGAAACTTTCCTGTGAATCTGTGTATGGATTGAAAAAAAAAAACCCCACACAACAAAACAAAGCAACCAAGTAAATGGAGTTCTTCATCTAAATATGAAAAAGAGGATATGTATGCAGTAAATACATGTAGGAGTGTGATAGACAAGAGGCTGTGATTCTGCAGGGAGATTTAAATTTATATTGACAGAAACCTGCTAGTTCTCATGAAAGGAAAATTATTACAGGTAGAGGTTTTAGGAGATTTCAGGGATGGCAGTTTCATCTGGGGTGCCTCTAAAATCCTATAAGCAATGAGATAGCCAGCAAGGATTTCAAATTAGCTTATTCTACAGAATTTTCAATCTGCTTACCTTATGATGAGTTTTTGATACAGTAATATGCTTTCCCTCAGTATTGCAAGCTGCTCAGTTTGAGCCCTTACCATTTATACTTGGGCATGAGAAAATAGAAGAATGCAGTCTCAGCTGTCTCATCACAGTTGTTTTGCCTCTCTGTGGTAAAAGAGAGAGGTTACAGAGGTCTGCTGAGAAGTTTTCACAATAGGATTGATGGAAAAGGTTGTATTACTCATGGAAGTGTCAGCAAGAGGTATAAAAGAAAAAAGAAAAGAGAATAAACTTTTCCCTGTCCTTTCAGAATAACCTTAGCAAACCCAAACCTGAGTATTCTTTCAGTAAAAAGCCTGGAGCACTCAGTGGAGTGCACTGACCTTTGACAGGTCATTAACCCAACCTGACAGTGAAAGGCAGGTGAGGTAGATGTGTCGTATGAGAACAGATTTTGAGAGAGTGAAAGTGCAAAGTCTTGTATTAAAGAAAAGGGAAGGAGTTATGTGCTATCCTTTCCTCTACTAATTTTGAGTCGGGAACTTCACAAGTAGCCATAGCTATTTCAAATGTATGTCCTGTAGGAGTCACCATATACAAAAATATAGGCATGGTTGAATTGTGGAGAAGTGGTCAGGAGCACTTGTAACCGATCACTGGTTGAAAATCAGGACTCTTAATCTCAGTTCTAGGCTGGGTGGGTTTGATTTAATCTTTTGTCAGGTGATTTATTTATTTTGTTAAGTTCAAAAGTAAAAATCTGAAACCATTTGAATTGTAGTTTAAACCACCTAAGATTTCAATCTTATGGTTTTCCATTCGGGGGGGGGGGGGGGTTCTAAATCCAGGATAAAGAAAATTAGCTGTTAGTTCTGTCTTAGCATGGTCTGCAATAAATTCTATTGAAGTCTATTAAAAAAAATACAAACTCAGTAGTTTCATACATATATTTTTGATTTTAGTTAGGAGCCTTCAAAGTTGGTGACAATTGTGTAGCAGATTTACATGTAAGTTTGCTCTTTTAATTGGTGGTTGATCATCTCTTAGCTCCAGAAATGAGTTTGAGTGACTGCTTATGTTTACCATACAGGAAGAAATCAGTGCTATATATTAAAAATGAAATCTGGGGACCTTTTTCCTATTTCTGCATCACAGAGCACATATAATGCAGCCTTCTGTCAGAGAGCCCAAGTACACATTATAAATAAATATTGCCTTCAAGTCATAAATAACACTCTTAGCTCTTTATGCATAATTAACACTGATTAGTAGCTAGTAACACAGCCAAATAATTATGCCACTTTTTAAGACTATTTCTGTTTGCTTCAGCCATACAGTAAAGCAGTAAAAACGTGGCCAGTTCTTTGGAGTTTGGCACATTAATTTTTAGCTGCAATTCCCAGTGAGCTCTTTAAAAATCTTATTAGTAGCAACCATTAGTGTTGGCTTACTCCTCTGCTTTAGACACTAAATAAGCAGCATGTTATGTAGGGTGAAGTCCTATGTAACTCAGAATATTAGCTACCAGGGTTCATTTTCCTCTTTCTTCTGAACCACCTCACCCAATGATGTAAGTGTTCCAACCCAGTTATGAGAAAATCCCAGTTAGGTACCAGACTACTTTCAGTGTCCTAATTCCCTGTATGTGACCAGAACAGCCCTCATTGGCCCACAAATTCAGTGGGGATCTGTGCTAAGAGGTCTTCTTAGAATAAATACACAGAAGGGAATGTTTAGTTGAGGCTGTCCATACTGAGGGTAGGTGAGAAAACTGATCTGGGAGGTTCAACAGCAGTTGCTCTTGTGAGTTTCTGCTCAGTCCTGTACTCAGCTGCTTCCTTAGGTAACAACATGCAACCTGGCCTGCAAAGGAGCAGAGCACTAGCTGTGATATGATCTAATATATGCAACAGAGCTGATCAAACACATACAGCTGCATTTTTTGTGATTTAGACTGTAAGGTGGCTAAATATTTGATGTTGTGTCTAAATTCACAAATTAAATTTAAAAGCCTTTGTGTGCCTTTTGTTTCTCATTTACAGCAGTTGCTACTTTGTGTGAATGTAGTGTGGTTGACCTGGTTTAGTATTACAGAGTTCTTAGAGATAACTTTCCAGAGGAGGTTTCAGTAAAAACAGAGAGTTCTGGCAAGATACATGTCTTCATAATTGTTTGGTTCAAGAACCACACAACAAAGCATGCTATGTGCACTGGAGAATGATAGTTGTACACCACATTCTATGTAAAGTCAACTTTGTGCTCAATACCTTCACTGTGTCAGTATCTTACAAGCAGCTGTTATGATATGCATTGTATATATAGTAGTGTGTTTCACACTAAGTTTTCACGTTGGGACTGTATTGTGCAGCATAAGGCCACAGATTCTGGTGCAGGTCTAGAAATCAGGAAATGTTTCAAATGCTCATTATTTTATTTTTTAAAGTATTTTTCTTGTTGCAGTCAAAAAGGACACAGGAAAGAATAAAAATGGACTACTTTGAAGGCTACGTATGACTTCTTCTCACCTGCTCTTTCTAGATATACTGCTATTAGACACAGTTATGTTCTATTAGGGTTTTATCCTTTAGTGACACAGTGTCTTTTGTTTGTGAGCTTTTAAGGTTTATATCAAATAGTAATTATCTGTTTTTACGATCTCTAGTTCCTAACTCAAGGGTTGATTTCCAGAATAATAAGATCTTATTCTGATTTCACTTGATGTAGGATTTTGTGGTTGAGTTACCCTTCATGTATGTATTTGAGATTTTATTCCTCTCAAATCACTGTCTAATGGCTGCATGCTTTCAATGTTGTCAGTTTAGAGTATCTATTAATCTTTGTTATGTGTAACAAGTGTTATTGGCTCCTTAAAAATGGTAATGATAAACAGTATTTCTCAATGTACTATTACCAGGAGATTTATTTGATACATACACCCTGCTATGTAGTTGAACTTTATATACTCATAGAAGTGGTGAAATAACTGTTGGACATACTTTGAGATTGTAGTGCAGTTACTTAACACACACTTAGTTTTTGTGATTTATTCTTAAAAATAATATTTTCCAGGTACCTTCAAACCATATTTTTAAATGAACATATATTATTATTTTTACAGTAGATCCTGGACTATAGCTTTCTCAATGTTCTTGTTTTCACAAGGACCCAGGACAGATGAGCCAAACTGGCCAAAACTGTTTTCCATACCATATGTCAAGCCCATCATAGGAGTGGGCTAGTTAGGGAGGGGTGGCTCCATGGGGCTTAACTTGGTACTCTCTCAAAATACAGATCTGTGTAGTTTATTTAAAAGATTTTTCTTCCCTAGAGGTTAAAGAAAGGAGGATAACTTACCTGAGTGATCCTCTTGTCACGTGTATCTTGTTTCATTATGTTTTTCCCCAGTCTTTAACCCTGGTTAGTCTGCAGCCCTATTCTATATTTTATGAAGAGGATCACTTTTTAAATTATACTTTTTAGTGATACTTAGTATCACTTTTTTAGTGATACTTTCTGAAAACAAATAAACAAAATCTCCCCAGCTGCCCATGTTATAAACAAAGCAGCAGCAGGAAGTGTTCTGAGAGCAGTAGCTACACTGCGCTTACTGGCACTGTTAGTGCCTGCAATTTTCCTGCTGCTGATTCCCCCTTTCCCCCATTCTGATATAAAGTACTGAGTTCCTTTGAGGACATCGTTTAGGGCTGAGTTCGTAAGTCAAGCTCAGGACTGTTTTTAAAAGTACTGAGTTACACTACCTGCTCCATTATTTCTATCCCAGCCATTTGGTTTTAGCATGAAAAAGGTGCTTGAATGCTTTCCCTATTTTTCTCTGAATGTGACAACTCATCTGTTCCTCACCACATCCTCATTTAACTGGAGAGAAGAGCAATGTGTTTGCCAGAGTTATTGTCTGATCTCCTGGCTCTCATATTATCTATCTGGGAGTTCTCAGCTTCCACCTCCGTCTCTCCTAATTCCATCACTTAATCTATAGTATGCTTAGTCCTTTCCCTTGCTTTCTTCATCCACACAGGTGATGGGAGTCACTCCAGCAGGGACACTGCAGGCATAATACGTCCAAAGTTCATCACAGAAGACTGAGGCAGTGGCCATGAAAGGCCTCTACTTAATTGTTCTTCCCTGTTATGGATTTAAGCAATTTTCCCTGTTGTAAAGCGCTGTTTGCTAATGCAATCCAATAACTAATATTTCTGGCCTGAATTCATCCTTGCTGGAAACAGACCCTTTGCTTTCAGTAGAGCTATTTTAGGGATAGATTTAGTCATCCAGCTCCTTTTCTGTTCCTTGCTTTCCTCCTTTCCCACAATGTGAAATCTTCAGTCTCCTCTCTTGGGTCAGTATTTTATATTTAATGTGAAATGCAAGTTCTGGTTCTAAGGCAATGACAAACTATTGGAAGATACCCTATAATATTAAGGATTATTATTAAATATTTATTCTACTACTGAGTAGGAGTTGAATACTGGACAGTCAAACTATTTTTGCCAAAATATGCTTTTCACAAGAGGGTGTCAGGCTAATAACATATAAGACTGTGTGTCTTCAGTGCCGTGCTCAATGTCAAGAGACAACAGAGAATCAGGAGGAACGGGGGGAGAAAAATGTGTGTGGGATACACAGCTGACATACAACAGACCTGAGAGAAGCTGAGCAGTAACTGTGAACTGGCTTACGGTGAGCTACTTCATCCATATAAATTCATTATTTTTCTTGTCTGCAAAGCTGTTTTGCCAGTTCTACTAATCATTAGGATTAGCTTCCTGATTGGTAAGGTCTGTTCTGTTGCTGCTATGGAAATGGGCTCTAAAAAAGGAAAGAGTATAATTATGAATCTGAGCTTTTATTAGTCATTTGAAGACCAACAGGCTTATTCAGTGCATGTTGGGACACCCCTTCTGTTCCCACCCCAAAGGAACTGAGATTTGAGAAGAACAGTTTTGATATTCTGTTCTCAAAATTCCCATAGCTCAGCCAAGTATTAACACAGCTATCCATGCTGCCTTTTCAGGTGGCTGAGGCCACCTTGTGATTATATTTTTTTTATATTTCTGTCCAGTGCTGTAGGACTGTGCTGTATATTTGCAAATATATTAAATGTTAAATCTAAAGTACATTAAAAATAAACTATGACATTAAATAGAACAATAATTTATTCAATTTTAAAGTAAGTATCTCAAAGTATTATGGAAGTGATACAGATCAAAACAATTTTTCTTTGAATTGTCCCATCCATAAAAGTTAGCTGGGACTCATAGCCCATAGAATCTGTTTCTGGCTTCATTAGAAACAGTGGTATTCTACACAGAAAATAATCAAAGAATTTCAGCACGTGAAGCTGAAAGGAGAAACATCAATTCCTGTTGCTCTGTCCCTGTGGATAAGCTTTTCTTCATGTTTCAGGGCATGCAATGACCAGTACAAAATGCTTGTGGTAAAGCAATCTAAAAATGGGGTTACTGAGAGACATATATATATTACCTTGCTTGGCCCTCTCCTGTTAATGACAGCTTTCCAGGGCTTACAGTGGATGATTGCTCTGAAATTTCAGAGACTAAACATTGCCAGCAGTGGAGTCTGTGCAACCAAGAGATGAAATAAACAGACCAGGAGTGAACTCAGAAGAAAAGCGAAGATGAAATTGCCAGACTACATGTAACTAATAAATGTGATCTGCATCCTCTTTCTTCCTGCTATTTAGGTACATGAAGGCTATGAGGTGCAAAATGTAACTTCTGAAATAGGGCTTCAGAAAGGTCTCAAGAACTGTACAAAGAAAATTATTTGAATCTGTATCAAAAACAAAAGACCTATTGGAAGAGGCACTGGGAAGAGGTCAAAATAACTTCTGTGAAGTGAATAACACTGTACACATGTTCTGGAATAATCCGAACATTAAATTAAATTTAGCTCTATGTCCTTAAAGCTTGTGACAAAGCCCTTACAGAGGCAGAGGAATGAGAAGGGAAGCCCTTGAATGCATAAATCAGCGATGTAAACGTGGAAAACACAGGACAGGAACCAAGCGGTCAGTTCCCTATGACACCAGTGGAGTTCCAAAAATATTTGTACTGGGACCTCGACTATCCAGTGTATGTGACAATGTGCAACTGGTGGAGTAAGAGAGCATGTTCATGGCCATAAAATGGAAAGTTGAGGAGGATCTTATGTAACTCAGTAGCCACGTAATAAAATACCAAGTGAAATTTGGTGTAGGTAAAGGTAACATTTTTCTCATGGAAAAATAACTTTTAAAATTATGTGAAATGATGAATGCTGAGATGATTTTTAGTAATCAGAAGTAAGGCTTGTAAGGTTTGTCTGAGCCAGTATGACAAATCTTATATTCTTTTCTTATGGTACAATAGAAAATATAAATAAAATTTCTACTGACTTCTATTTCTACAATGTTTTATTTTTAAAATGAAAAAATTACTTTCTCTTCAGCATATGTGCTGAGTCCATTCTTTAGCACTTCATATTCACACAGAATAGTGTTTAGTATCTTGGATTTGGGAGCTCTTCTAAAAATGTATCATGTCTAACAAATAACCATGTTTTGCTCATAATTTTTTGCATGAAATGTAGAAGCATTTGATTCTCATTTGTGGAAATAACTACGTATGCAGATTGTTTAAAAAGCTATTTTTCTTCCTTATTTTCCTCCTTGTATTATTTGCTTGTCTAGCATCATGCTTTTTGGTATCTCCATCGCAATATGAGAAAACTTGCTTTGAAGTGCTCAGGACTGTACAGCCAGACAGGAGAGGAGGGGGTCAGAAGCTTCGTCATGTATTTGCTGAGATCTGCCTGCTTAGAAGCATGATGAGTACTGGCCAAAAACTTGAGGCTTTTCCCGGAGTTGTTTTTTTCATCCAATGTGTAGTTGGTCTTCTCTTGGGGGTCAAGAGACCCACATACAGCACGAACATAAAATTTAGAGCAACAGAGCTTTCACTTAGCTACATGTAAACTAAGGACTGGGGAAAGTAACTGTACAGAATTAAGTATAATATGGACCATGACGGGACTGGGATGCACCCATCACCTCTGCACACCTTTCAGATTAGGTGGTTGAAAAACGGTAGAACTTTCTGCCTACTGTGTAAGAGGAGCAGTTGTTGATTCTTGATCTGTTTTCCTTTTGTACTGTAAGGCATGGAGTCATCCTTTCAGATAATTTCAGACTCAGCAAGTCTGATCGCTTGGAATAATATGTGTGGCAGTTCAGACTAGTTAAACTATTAATTACCAGTGATATTAATTACAAATGCAGCTGCTTCTTTTCCTTACCTCTTAATACAACTCTTTTTCTGTGATTGTCATAGCCATTCTGAAATATCAGCTATTTTTAGCAAACAATTTTCAACTAATGACATGAAATGAACCATTGAAAATGAGCAATTTATTTGCTTCAGTTATTTGCTGCTTGGGGTATGGCTGGTCTGTATATCATTTGTTATTATTTTTTGAACAGATGACTGAAAACTTTTTAATCTCATGAATGATGACTCTGGTGATAAAGAATTAACTCTTGTTATGATTTCCCTCTGTCATAGTTTCTACTTATTTAAGTTCTTATTGCATGTAATTCTTTAGGTTTTCCAGTTTAACAGTAAAACCCCTGGAGGTGAACAGTTCTCTTACCTATTCCTCCACCACTGGAGTAAATGGTGGGGAAGATCACTCCTGAGGAGAGGAGAAAGTCGAATAATAAATACGAGAAGAGTGTACAAGATAGCCTCTCCACTGAGGGGGTACTACACAGTCACAAGATGTAAGATCTCATGTTTAGGACTATAGAGACTTAATTTAATAGCAGAGTTTGTATTTTACATGTAGTGGATTTACACAAATCCCTGTAGTGATGCTAACCCATGCAAAAAATCCCATATAAAACGCTGCATTTGATCTCCTGTACTTCTACCTTCCTGGTCTGACTTTCTTTGCTCTCCCTGTTGTTCTCATTTACTGTATATCTGTTAAGGGAAGGAGAGTTATCACTTAATTTTTTACTAAATTAGTTAATTTGCTTTATCTAGTATATGATAAATGCAAGATTTTATAGAATATCTGATGGGTTTAGAAATGAGACAAGTTCCTCCCCTTCACTTCTGCTGGTACTTAGGTGTAAAACAGAGCACTGCTTCCATGGACCTCTTGGAAAACTAATTTTAAGTCATAATGGTTTATTGGTGATATGACAGTTTTTGGAGGTGTTATTTTAAAGGCAAAATGATAAATTATTCCTCCTTTGCTTTGGAGAAAGGATAGGAAATACAGATCAGCATGGCATCATCAATCTATCTATGGAGAGTTATATAGACTATTGGCTCATGGAGAAGAAAGTATATGCTGAGATGTGATGTGATCTGTTACTTTTCTTGAAGGTTTCCGTGGTGAAACTGTGAATCTGGGATTAGTTGAGAAGTGACCTTAAATGTTTCTAACAAGATGCAGAGTGGGGCATTTCCTTTCTCTTCTCTTAGACCCAGAGCCAGATACTATCTCACAAAAATGACTATGAACCCTCAATAGTGTCTTTAGCTCAATATTTGTGTGCCTAGTTTCCATGCCCAGTCCTGGAAAACAGGAGGGAAGAGAACTAATGGATCAAACAGGAAACTTGGTGCTAATCCTTTCCTTTATTTCCTTGGTATGCTTATGATTTTGTCTTTGTTTCCTTTGGAGCTCCTGTGCTAGGGAGAACTCTGAAGCAGGTGTCAGAAGCTCATTGCAATGCAAACGTTGAAGCGCTGTGATGTGCGGTTTATAAGTAGTTGTGTCGTGGCTCACAGAAAAATTTCCAATCCATGTCAATTAGTGCAAGATTGATTTCCACCCCTTTTTTTTTTTTTTTAAAGCTTGGAAAGTTTGAAAGGAGGCAGCAGCAAAGTTTACTGCTTGTTCTCTGCGGTTTCACATTAAATTATGAAATATGGGTCAGCATGTAATTTCTGGTACAATTGTGTTCTCCATTAGCAAACTGGAGGCTTCATTTATACACTGAAAAACACAACAACAAATTTGGAGGGTGACTGCACAAAATATTAGAGTGAAAAGATGGAAGGGTGCATCTGGGACATGCAGTAAGGAAATACACACTATAAAATGTCCATTTTAATATTTCCGCCTACTCTCCTTATGGTGATACCATGTGGTACTTTTTCTTGGGTGTTTTGTCTGCCTTCATAGTTTTAAACCTTGAGAAAAAGAAATTTTTAAGAGAATGAAAATATGAAGGAAAGCATTTTGTCAAACTGTCCTCTACAAACTGCACTTCTTGAAACTGTTTTGGGTAGAGGGTGAGCTTTGAAATCTTTATGCCCTTGAGCTTTGTGTATTTTTATTTGCCTTTAAAAACATGGTTAGTCTTTGTATTCCTTGTCCACTTAATCAGAAATGGTAATAAAGTAGTAAGAGCATGTGAGAATGACCTACAAGCTGTAAACAAAAGGTAACTTTTAACATTCTGTTGTGGAAAAGAAACAGTGGCTTGTGGGGCTATTTACAATGTCTGTGATGGAGAGAAGAGGTTTGAACCCATTGCCTTCCTTTCACGCGCGTTCTACTTTGAGTGCTCTGTCTGCATCTTTGTTTCTACCAAAGAGTTTCCAAACACTTTCTAGGATTTCCTAGTGTTTCTACATACTTCCAAATGTTTGTGGGAGATGGTTTTGGCAACCTTTTGCTTCCTCCATGTACTCACTGCTAGTAAAAGACCATCACTGCTAGAACACTTCAAACTCTGCCATCTGTCTTTTATACTATTAACCGAAATATTTTGGCTGTAAAAACTACAGTCTGGCTCACAGAATCTAGTACAAAAATATCCACGAGAGAAACAGAACAATATTGAAAAGAATTTTAGGAGGGAAAGGAAGAGAAGAATAGAGGAGCACAATGAAGAAAAAAAGGCACGTGAAGGAAAGGAGTCACAAATTTTGTATTTTCAGAATAAAACAGGATGAGAACAGCAGTCACCTGGAGTATCTAAAACCCCAGCAGGTAGAGGAGCCTGTGATTTATTCACTGGAGTTATCTAAAAAGAAAGCAGGGAAAGTTACTCACTGAAACCATACTGTCATGCTGCTTTTTTGCTTTCTAACTCAAACTAAGTTTTTATCATTTTTTTGTGTCTCTGGTAGAGAATGGGTCATGACTTCTCTGCAGTGACTACTCTCTTTCTGCTTTTTAATAAAAAAACCCCAACAAAACAGACAAACCCTCATTTTATGTTGATGCTATCTCAGCAGAACATTTTGGGATGTTGATTATAATGAAGAAGAAATGGGAAGAACAAAGAAAACCCAAAATGCAGCAGTAATCCAGATAACAGCTGTAGACTTCAAACCTGAAACATCAGACCTCTGGAGTTCAGCCATATAGATATGGCTTGGAGCAGGGAGAGTGGTGCATGACTAAACATAAGACTAAATATCTGCTTTAGTAGATTTATGTTAAAAGCAACTAAAAGAATATCAGTAGCAGAAAAATTAATTAAAGATCATGTCTATAAGAAAACAGTTACTCAGTTTAACATTTTGAAAGGGGAAAAAAAATCCATCTGTCTCCCTTCTCTTTGTTTGTCTGTTTAGAAAGCCTTTCTGTTCTTTCAGATTTATGGATTCATAGTTACACTTTCTATTTGTGAGGTTTTTTTCCCCAATTTGTTTTTATTATTCTGTCCTGTTTCAGCTAAAGGTTCCTTGGAAGTGTGGGCCTAGGTTGAGAGAGACACTTCATAGAATCTACGTATTAACAGCTTTATTTGCTATTGTGATAGCAATTAAGAAGGACATGAATTTTCTGTCTTAGTACCAAGAAAAGCTAGAGAAAACTAGAGGAAGAAGGAAAGCATCTTCAGTTTCATTAAACCAACTGTTCATCATAGGAGCTTAACATTTTTATGATATTTAATAGCAACATAAGTGAAGTGTGCCTAACCAAAGAGCTGCGCATTGAGATAGAAACTGACATCAATTCTTTAAAACAAAAACTGCTCATTTGTGGGTTTTGGGTTTTATACTGCTGAAAGGTAGTGGCTGAGTTCCTTATTTAGCTTGGCTTATATGAAATTGGGTTCCTATATATAGGATATGGATCAATATAATTCCTAGTACTGTTAGGTAGTTTATATTCAGTATTTCTGTCAATTCTACAAATGACTTTTATCTTGTATCATGTCATAGAATCACAGAGTAGTTTGAGTTGGAAGGGACCTCAAAGGTCATCTAATTCCAGCCCCCTGCCATGGGCAGGGACACCCTCCACTAGGCCAGGGTTCCCAAAGCCCCATCCAACCTGGCCTTGAACACACCAGGGAAGGGGCATCCACACCTTCTCTGGGCAACCTGTGCCACACTACCCTCACAGGGAAGAATTTTTTCCTAATACCTAGTAGTTTAAACCCATTACCCCATATCCTATCAGTTTACCCCTGATAAAGAGTCCCTCCCCACCTTCTTGTAGGCCCCCTTTAGGTACTGGAAGGCTGCAGTAAAGTCTCCCTGGAGCCTTCTCTTCTCCAGGCTGAAGAAGCTCAACTCTTTCCCTCAAAGGAGAGGTGCTCCAGCCCTCTGATGATCTTCATGGACCTCATTCCTTAATATGTATAATGAAAACATAAATTTAAAATTTGAATGCTTGTGACTTCCTTCAGTGATGTTCTTCCATGATCCTCTTTTTAGGAAGTCTCACTCCTGTCAAAGTTGGTGAAACCACCAATTTTCCTTAAACATGCTAATAATACAATCTTTTCTATTTGATTCTCTTGCATTAGGGTAAGGCTGCTTTCACTTCATCACGTAAGAAATGTGATCTAACTTACTAGCAAGTACCATAACACTATTTAGGTGGCATTACAGGGATTTGTGGCATAGAAAAGAAATGAAAATCCTCTGACCTTCTGCTAAGGAAAATACCTGGACCTGCCAGAACCTGCTGGGAAATTAGCATACAAAATGTAAATGATGCTGGAGACATGAAGCTGGATTAGCAGATTTAAGGGGATTTCTAATGAAATAAAGAAGAAAATGAACACCTCAAAGACTTTTCTTAAAAATGAGTGCAACCACATTTTCTTTTTGCTGATGCTACTCCTGTGAACATTTCAGTGTGAAGTAAAAGTTTTTTTATTGCAAAGTAGTCTTTTTTTCAGAAGATGTACCCAAATAAAAGGAATGCTATGGTTATAGTAACGTTTCTTTGAAATTTAATCTGTATCATAATTTGAACTGTTAATGTTCATAATGTCTTGGCTGAAATCCAGTCATGGTAATTACAGTGAGTGGATCAAATTTCACTTGGCAGTTTCCAATGGAGAGAATAGGTTGGTATTTTTTTCTTTCCTGCAGCATTAGCAGGTCCTCTCAACAGCTGTCATGTATAGCTCTATGAATCAGAAAAAGTCTTAGTAATATACTGACATGGAAAGGGTAATTCCAGGCTTCGAATTTTAATTTTGAGATTATTTTGAAGATTAATGTTATTAATAGAAAATAGACTGTTCAGTAATAACTTCTGGTCTTCAGTGTGTATAACAAAGAATTTCTGCATTATTTTGCTCAGGTGCTTTTGACAGTGGGGTTAGATTAGTCACCGATTTTGCAGGCTAGTATATGGCTTACTGCAGTGACATGACTTAACTCATCTCTCTGGCCTTATGTCTGGGTCCATGTAGCTGCACAACCCAATGCCGTTTCAGTAGCTCTATCTCTAGAATAAGGATTTAACTTCTGACATAAGATCTGAGTTATGTTCTGTGACAGGAAGGTTTTTCTTCTGCTTGGTTCCTTTGATAGTAATTTTGTTACACTTTTTTGTTTTGTTTTTCTTTTTTACAGGTGGATAAGCTGAGATGCAAGACATGGGCAATTTATTGAGTGATTCCATAGGTGTGATATACAAGATAGAAAAACAAATTAATGTTGCTTCATGGGAGAACCCATGCAGTTCTTTGCATCAGCATAAAAGATCTCCATCTTTAACCTCAAAAGTATAGATCCCACTCACATAAATCGAGATCTTGGGCAGGATGCAGGGCCTGGCTCAGAATGCATCTGTTCAATGCTGACAAGAACCTGTGTTCCTTAAAAAAATTGGTTTTAGTGAATCACAGGTTATATTACTGCTTTGTTATAATGAAGATGCATTTTGAGGGTACTGATACTGTTTAAGGGAATATTACTTTGTTTCAGTATCCATTGTGTAGTCAGTACATCGTGACAAGGATTTTGGTCACCAGCCCTGCATTAAATTAAAAAGAACCCCAGCCCATTCCAACCCCAACCCAATTCCCATCTCCCTCCTCACCCCCCCAAAAAAAAACCCCCCAACCAACCAACCAAAGAAACCCCCAAAACCCAAAACCAAACCCCAACCCCCCCACAACTTTGGTAGTAAACATTTATAGCTTTGATAGAAAATGTGATGTGGTAAATGCACAAGATCTGAAGACGTACCTTGAGAGGAACAGGGTGTATTGTGCCTATGTGAGAGCAACTTACATGTGAGCAGGAATCTGCTCTTCTCTCACTGCTGACTGAACGGTACCTGGGAACTCCAGGGTTACTCCCGGCCCTCCCCAAGTGAAATGTCAAGGAGTGATTCTTATGCACAGCTTGACATACTCTAGCCTGTAGAACATTTAACTCAAAGCAATGGTTATGGTTCTTTTGAGCATGCATAAGAGGAAAAGTTTTTTGTTGTTTTTTTTTTAAATTGTGTTTAGTAGTTTGTTTTCCTTTTGGATCACTACTGTGTGCCACTGCATCCTTCAGAACTGAACTGGCACTTAGTGATGGAGGCAGTGCTACTAGCCTATTCATAACTTTTCTTTTTTTGTGACTCACAATATTTAGATATTTCCTTCAGATGCCAAGTTCTAAATTTCTACAATTACATGAGAATCACAAGAAGAAGTTGAAATAAAAGCAAGTTTCTAATTCTTTTCATTGCAGACATGGGCTTGATAGCTGAAAACCCCAAACTCCAGCCATTTTAAAAAGTCCCCTGCATATTAAAACAACTACATGATTGTTTTAGAACTTGATTGATGAACTCTGAACTTCTCAAGCTGACAGCAGAGTGCCTGTCCTATATGAGTGATGAATTCTGCCTGAAGCTGCAATCTACCAAGGTACTGTTCATTTAACCCTTTGGTTTAAACCAGCACTAAGAAAACACATTGTATCCTAAAGTATCTTTTTCTCTTTCATAAATAAACAAACAACCTAAAGCATAATACAGTCCCTCCCTTTCTGCTCCAGCTGCATTGTGACCTCCTTTATAATGCTTCCAATGCAGTAAGTGTACAAGATCTTATTATTTCACAAACTTCTGAATATCGAGTTTTGGATTGCTTTTTAATTAGCATTTTAATTACTCATCAAAGTAATTGAAAACTGTGTTGGAAAAATGGTGCATTTACTAATCCCTTTGGTACCAGTCAACACTAAGCTTTTCCCAAGGTCAAACGCTTGTGGTAGTGGGAACTTTTTTTGGCTGAGATCATGCTACTCTGTGGATAGAGATGTTTTTACCATGCCGTGTAACCTGTCTCTACCTGTTGTGGAGGAATAAATTCAAATTATTCTGTGCATACTTACTTAGGCAAAATTTGCTCTGAGGAAATGTATTGCTTTGTCACTCATCAAAGCAAGATTTCTCTTACAAGAACCAAGGTGAGCCTCAAATCGTAAATGCTGGTAGGGAAGCTTTAGTTTATATCTGTGTTTTTGGATGTGTGTGCATTCAGGGATTCTTATCTCAGTGCTAAGATACGATGTCTGGAATCTAAGCTAAGGCTCAGTTCCTGGCAATATCTAGAGAAGACAAAGAACAGGCAACAATTCAAGTAAACTGGGTCATATTAGGCTGGAAGCTGTACTAAAAGGATATGAAATAATTGTTTATATGTTGCTTAAACAAGCTGTCTGACCCATTATTAATTTCTATAGGAAATAATGATTGCTACATTAATCAATTTGTCTTACCTTACTTTGAACGAGCTTTGGAAAATCCTGCTCATTGTCTTTTCCAGTTTGATGTTTTACTTTGCAATGAATTTACCCTTCTTCAGCTACAAGACCCCTGCTGGGAGGGCTCCAGCATTCTCTCAACAGGGAGTTCAGTAAGAATATTGAAATACTACATTCATCTATATTCAGTTTGAATTTATAGTTTCAAATAGTTCATGTGTGGTCTTGTGACTTCTTCTCCCATCCCACATGTTCAAAGGCAGAGGTGCTCATTGTTCTAGGGTCTAAAAATCAGTGCCTGAAAAGTAATAGATGTAAGATGAACCAGTCCTCTTCTGTGAATGTCTCGCTTCTGCTTGATCTCCCTATGATTCTTGACAGAACTCTGTTGAAGCTGGCAGAAATGTTTCCTTTTCCTTGTAAGGAGGATTTGGGTATTGTAGTCATTATAAACTCTGTTATATATCTTCATGCCATACGAAGCAATGCAATTGAAAAGTCTTAGTAATTTTGTGTCCCAGATGGTCAGTGCTAGCTTGTAGGTCTCCAGTATTTGATCTTCATAATTTATTGCTATTCTAGGTCTTCTCCTTGTGCCTACAGGCAGCAGTTAGAATCCTTAATCCTTCCAGTTGTGTGCTCTGAATTCTGTTTTACTGTGCATGGCATCAAGTCCTTATGGAAGTATGGAATGAAAATCATGTTGTTTCTTCTTCCTTTGGATTCCTTTCTTCAGAGATGTTGTTTTCTCACTTGTTTGACGCTCTGTGTGTGTGTAAAAAATACAGCAATTTGCTTGCTTTCTAGTTGTATTGCTATTGTCTTCCTCTGGTCCACTCACCCAGGATAGGAAAGAAAATCTTACAAGAACTTAGCAATAACAAACCTGGTATCCAAGCAATGAAAATATCAATGTGAAGATTACAATGCTGAAACTGTATTTTATTTCTTTAAGCAAAGGATGAAGGAGGATGATAGTTCTGTGTTATGATATGTAAAATCTTTGTGCGTTGGTTCACCATGGGTACAGAACTTGTGAGAAAAGGGTGTGGTCACTAGGGTCTAGCTGATAAAAAAATGTAAAATTCTAAAGCATGCGGAAGCATCTCTTTTGTTTCTTGAGATAGCTTTGAGATCTGCATTGAGTTTTATGCTATGTAAGTCCCTGCATTACCCATGTGCCTTAAGCAGTGTTGACTAATATCTGCCATGTACCTGTCAGACATGTCCTCAGAGAAGTATGAAAAATGTTTTTTCTTTATTTTTATTAAGTGTTTCCTGTCTGTATTCTCTTGCTTTGCTTATAAGCAGAAGGCAGGACACAACTGTAAATTGGGATGTGTGTGAACTTTGGACTAATTTTTTGATATGTAGGGTGGTAGAGAATTTTGGGAGTTTATCTGGGGGATTTTTATTCTTTTTTTTACAGTAATACACAGCGAGAAAAACTTAAGGAAAGAATAACAATGTTGTGGTTTTATTACTTTGGTTAGTACTCTAATCATGGGGCTATTTCCTATGCTGGAGTAAATACCTCTTTTATCCCCTCAAAAACTCCCCAAATATGGCATTATTTCAGCAGATGCTGATTTTTTGGGGTTTTTTAATGCTTTATTTCTTAGGATGG
The DNA here is from genome assembly GCA_022605575.1 of Laterallus jamaicensis coturniculus. Classification (NCBI taxonomy): domain Eukaryota; kingdom Metazoa; phylum Chordata; class Aves; order Gruiformes; family Rallidae; genus Laterallus; species Laterallus jamaicensis. The sequence continues at coordinate 2,992,542 of JAKCOX010000021.1, read as the reverse complement.
GACAAGAGATGGATCTGTTTACCCAGACATCAAGTGCTCCAGTATTCAGCTATTGAAAGGATTGTTTTGATTGAGTCAACCAGACTGTGATTTAAACCAACTATATACATGCTTTGATTTCAGATATGCTCCCTTCCTTGAATTATGGCAGTGACAGGGAAGGGCTTCCTGACAGGTACTAGAAATCAGCATTTGGCTATTACGGTGGCTTAACGCATTGGAACAGAAACATTTGTATTGCTGGAGAAATCTAATTATATTTTGTGCTTTAAAACCCAGGAACATAGAATCATAGACTCATAGAATTGTAGGGGTTGGAAGGGACCTCGTGAGATCATCAGGTCCAACCCACCTGCCAAAGCAGGCTCACTAGGACATATCACACAGATAGGCGTCCAGACGGGTCTTGAATATCTCCAGAGAAGGAGACTCCATCACTTCTCTGGACAGCCTGTCCCAGGGCTCTGTCACTCTCACTGGGAAAAAGTTCTTCCACATGTTGGTGTGGAACTTCCTATGCTCCAACTTGCAGCCATTGTCCCTTGTCTTATCCCCACAGACCACTGAAAAGGGGCTGGCTGATTCCCCCTGCATCCCTTGCTTCAGGTAATTATAGACTTTAATTAGGTCCTCCCCCTTAGTCTTCTCTTCTCAAGGCTGAAGAGCCCCAACTTACTCAGCCTATCCTCATAGGGGAGATGCTCCAGGCCCCTAATCATCTTTGTAGCCCTTCTTTGGACTCTCTCCAGGAGATCCCTATCCTTTTTAAACCAAGGAGCCCAGAACGGGACTCAATACTCCAGATGGGGCCTGACCAGGGCAGAGTAGAGGGGGAGGATCACCTCCTTTGACCTACTGGCTACACTCCTCCGGATGCACCCCAGGATCCCATTGGCTCTTTAGGATGACTCCCTAAAGAACATATGTGGAACATTATACCATGTATGTGTAAAACATGACAATAGAATTATATAGATAGCAAAATGGTCAAGTTGGGAATATAATATACATGTACTTTTAAATTGCTTATATACTCTTTATAAGTAGATCACTCACATGATTGTTTGATCTGCCCTGTTGATACACAGAGCAGTAGGGTTATTCCTGGCAGGTTAATATCAGTGATTAGAGTTGGTGCCTTCAGGGGAAGGTGACTTACTGGGAGCTACAGTGTTAGAGGAAAAATGAGCTGGTGCCATCAGTTATACAGTTGTATTGCATAGAAAGTTTTATTCTTCAACTTCCTTGCATTCCCTCACCACCCTCAAAATGGTTAATTTCATGATTCTGTGTATTTTATCTGTTTTTCTGATTTATGCTATTTATTATAATGCTTAATAGTTATTAAATACTTGATGCTTTGTTTTTCCCTTTAAAAATATTTCAAAGTCTTTTTGTTAAAGCATAAGTGATAAAGTAAGGATAAAATAATTACATCAGTATTTCTTCAGGTTCGCTTTATTTGATGGCTGTAAAACTTTTTCAGGAATGGGGTGATGACGGTTTCTTTCTATCCTGGCCACATCTGGATTGCCAAAGGAGACTAGCGTGCTGTTTATTTCTCTTCAGAAGGGAGGTAGTAGCACACAGGCAGGGAAAGAGAAGCAGGATACTTCAGTGGCATTCAAACCTTAACAGTCAGGGCATCAGAATTTCCGGATATTTGAACATGCTTTGCAGGAGGTTTAGACGCAGCCTTTATGTGCCTCAGCCTGTAGAATAAAGGATCTTCTGCACTAACCCCAGTAAATGTATTAAAAAATATTAAGGCTGAATTTGTTAAATGGAACCAGTCTCCATTTGGTTTCATCATTGCTTTCCTCAGTGCAGGTTAACCCATAGTAATCTATAGGAAATGAAAGGCAAGGAGGGTGAAAAAGAGAACATATATTCTACAATGTAACCATTTTGTCTGTATGCCTGTTGTTCTCTCTTGCAGCTAGCAGAGAGGGTTGGAATCAGAAAAACTGGTTTACTTTTCAACAATAAGGGAACAAGATATTTCATATTGTTTTCTTTAGTTGACTTTTGCCTTGGTTTGTTTTTTTTTCCCTGCAAAATGAGGCATTTTCCTTTTCCAGAGACTGGGAGAAACAAAAACTTCACCAGTTTTACGTGATTTTGCATTTCCTCCTGGCTGATCTGTTACAGCTTTTTCCTCTCTGACTCATCCCAAGAGCTATTTCAGCTTGACATATTGTAAGTGCATTTCTGTCTGTAATGAAATGGAGAAATGTGAATGATAGATGTGCAGTAGTCTGGCTCACTCCTATATGCCTTGCTATTGATAAATAAGCTTAGGTAGCCAGAAATTAATTTGTATTTACATCAAAGCCACCTGGCCCCCCGTCGTTCAAGTTGTCTGCAGCACTGTGGGTATCGTCTCGTCCTTGCCATGATTCATACTTTTTGCTACAGATTTCCACTTCCCTCTTTACTCCTTGTAAATAAGTAAAAATAGGTCACTTCTTTACATGGCATCTTTTAAATGTACGATCTTTCCTCTTTCACAGACAGCTGGAACACTCATCTGCAATTGTATTAACTTTAAGAGCATGTATTACTATTTTCATTTGATTCCTGTAGTACATACGTACTGACATCACTGTAGCTAGTTTCTGACCTGTTGTGACTGTTTTCCAAGTGTAAAGTGAGAACGGTCTTTCCTTTGCACAACGAAGATTGGTTTGTGGCCTTGCTAATTAACAGCAGTAGCAGTTCACATAGTGAAGGTGAGTTTCTGACAGAGCATTAAAGTTTAAGCTTGTCTGCTTCTCCATGGAGAACGTCTTCACGATTTTGTATTGTCCATTTCCCATGTTCTCACTGATTCATTGGATTTTGTATTCAAAGTTAAGGGTCTTCTGCCACTGTTCTATGGAGCATCCCCCCAAAGAGGAAAGGCTGAAAGAATTGGGGCTGTTCAGCTTTGAGAAAAGAAGACTGAGAGGGGATTTTATTAATGTTTATAAATATCTAAAGTGTGGGACACAAGAGGAAATGGCCTGCCTCTTCTCAGTGTCTGTGGGGACAGGACAAGGGGCAATGGTTTCAAGTTGGAGTACAGGATGTTCCGTACCAATATGGGGAACAACATTTTCCTGGTGAGGGTGACGGAGCCCTGTGACAGGCTGTCCAGGGGGGTGTGGAGTCCCCATCTCTGGAGATATTTCAGACTTGTCTGGACCTGTGTGACCTAGGGACCCTTCTTTGACAGGGGGTTGGACTCAATCTCTGGAGGTCCCTTCCAACCCCTACAATTCTGTGATTCCATGTTAACTCTGAGTTCATTGCCTGGTTTCTGTTAGGAGGATGTTTCTAAAAAGGCCATGAGCACTGTCATTCTACCCCTAACCAGTGGCAGTTCAGTTTGGGTGGTGGGCTTGTTGTGTCATGCCAGCAGCATCAGATCTCTCATTCAGTGTTCTGATGTGTGTGTCATGGTTTTGATCCAGCCGAGCACTGAAGCATCGTAACCTCCTACTAGCTGCTATGAGGAAAATTAATTCCATCCCAGAAAAAAAAACGTTGTGAGATCCTTATTTTAGAAGGTGAAGCTGACTGAAGAGTTACTGTACCTTCCCTTTCTCCATTGCTTCAGGTAGTTAATATCAGGACATTTTAAGGGCTGACTCAAGGTCTAAATGCCTGAATTAGAAAAGTCTTTAATTTTCTTTTTCTCCATTTGAGATAAATTATGCATTTGTGAAATCAGTCACAACTAGTGAATCTCAGTTACATCAAGGAAATAGAAATATTGCCATGGGTGGGGTTAGCAGCTCTTAATGCTAACCTAGTCGTTATCTGGTTACAGGCTTATTTATTACTTGCTTATCAGTGTAGGAAGATAAGAGGTGTGCTGGGGCATCAAATGGCACATTGGGAAATCACTAACCAGCTTGTGAGATGATGGATTCTGTGGCATGTAAGTGGAAATACCCAGTCACATTTCCATGCATTCAGCAGAAATCTGAAGGAGAGAAAGGAAAGTGGTGTGTGTGTGTGTATGTGCGTGTGTGTGTGTATGTGTTTATTATATATTATATATGTTTTTATTTTGGGAGACAACGTGCTAATATCCTTAACTGTTCAGACCTGACAGGCTTACTGTTCTGGCTACCTGGAGATGTTACTACCTGAACCTCAGTTCATGATTTGATGTTCCTTTTAACAATAATTAGACCTGAAAAAATAGCTTGAATAAGGTCACCAGAAGTTCTTCATACCTCCAGCTGGACCCAGTCTTCAAACTTGAGAACACTAGGTGTTCGTAATTTTATATAGCTGCTGGAATTTTTAGAAGAATTAGCAATCTACAGTTCCCAGTAGGACTGATGAGGACTTTTTGCTTTTTTTAGTCTTTTCTTACTTTCCTCTACTCCTGCGGTAGCTACAGGAATTTGAGATCTTTTAAAAAATCTGATTGCATTGTGCTTTTAATTCCTCTTACAGATAATTATTTAAAAATAATAGAAAATTTTCCTTCAAAGGCTGAATAGTGGAAATTGAATAGGTGCATAGATGTGGGCCCTCTGGTACCTGGTAAAATCTCAGTTTCTTATTTCTACCCTTGACAGGGTTTTCAGCCAATAGCTGTATAAAGAACTTCATAGATCTGAAGCTTTGTAGTCTGTTATTTTTTATCTTTTCTCTCTACAGTAATTAGGGCTACCTTGTCAATTCAGCTGGGAGATGCTAACTGCTTAGGAATGGTCTTACCACCTTGAAAACCTCAGATATTTAAATCAAATGTGAGAGTGTCCATAATGTGGTTCTAGCAGGAGAAAGAATTATAAAAATCCCATCTGTTTTAGAGTGAAGAGTCTGCTTATTCATAGATTTAAAGCAGACTAATAAGTTATTAATGTAAAAGTTCAGGTCATTAAATGTGCATTTTCCCTCACTCTTCTCTGACCTGTAAAACAGATAATTGCTTTTCTTTCTTGCTGAGAGAGTTAGAATTCAACACAAATGATGCTGTGAGGAATCTCTAAATATTAAAGGTCTGGCCATGTATACAGTTTTCTGTGAGATTCTCTAATTTATACAGAATTATGACCTGTTAGTACATAGCAATGTCTTTATTGACCTTAATCTTAAAGAACTTTTTTGTCTGATCAAGTGAGTTTTAAGGTTATAAAAAAAAAAGAAAAGCTTGTGCAGTTGCTCAAGTAATCATCTTACTTTGAATATTAGGCACCTACATATTGAAGGAGAAGTGTGACGTTTCTTTTGCCTTAGTCACCTACTGGGGATAGCATATTCTTTGCTGTGTTCCTTTAGAGATATAGTATGAAGAGCATAATTTTTGTTTTAATACGTGATTGCTCTAGAAGGCACACCAACTAGATGCTTTTAAAAGTAGAACACAGCTTGGTGTGAAGTGCAAGCAAAAGTGAAGTTCAGCAACAGCATGCTCAGTCAGAGAGGCCTCGTTGCCTGTAGCAACAGAATCCCTGCATCACATGCATTACAGGCAAACACCACACGGTGTTTGCACGGTACCTTTGGAATTTCTGATAACAGGAAGCTCTCCCCAAAAAGCTTTTTAAGACAGTAATGCAATCAGAATTAATAATAATAATTGAACATGTACAAATGGGAAATTCACAGTGGTTTCAGAGAAGTTTAGTCTTTTCAACTTGTTTAATGTGTCTAAGGTCTAGTGTTGCATGAAAATGTGTGAATGGAGTGTGGCATAATACAAAAGGTTATCTTTTTATTTGCTGGGAGATTTGTACTAATTTCCAGTGCTTTAGATTAGACTGTTAGAAGTTAAGAGAAGAAACCACATGGTAAGTATGAAGAGTTAGATTCTCAGTATGTGGAACTGGTATATAGATAAAAATAGATCAAGATTTTCTTTACTGATCCATCTTAAAGATGTACTGCTGACAGATTTTTTTCTTGCTACTCCATGGGTTCAATGGCTTGGTTATTTTTAAAAGAATTAATCATGACACACATTATTTAATTTTAAGATTCAGTTATAATATGTTTATTCCATTCCATATATTTTTGTTACCCAGACTGTACAATTAGTATAATTTTGAGCTTTAAGAACATAATTTCAACATTGACTATTTTCACTGAGTAACTGTATTGAGCACAAAAGAGATTTTGGCTTTATGTTCAGACTTACCTGATGGCATGACAGAGTATTTTTATATTAATCTTATTTTTAACCCCCCACAAAGAATATTTATTTCAATTAATTTCAATAATTGCATTAGGAAATATAAAACAAAAGAAAGCGAAAGAAGTCACTAACTTCATAAACAATGAATAAGCTATTAGGAAGCTGTCACCTACCATGTAGATAGTGAATAACCTTTTGATCTGGTAGTGTTTTAGCTTATTTGTAACAACAATGCACTTATTCCACCCACAGTGAGGAGGTGACATTCAGTTTTTGGTTGAGACAAGTCTGCTAATTCAAGTGCAGTTGAAAGACCCCAATATCCATTCAATATCCTTCGACTATTCCTATCTAGGTGTCCATTTTCTCACATAGTGGGTGAAAATATACTGACAGACTATAACAGACTGAACTTCACTGTATTAATGATTTGCAAGAAGAAAAAGGATGTTTAAGTGCAGTTGCAAAAAGTTTGTTGTGTTCACCCTTTGCTGTCTGGTTCATTGAACAACCGTGTTGTTTCTACTGTAATGAGGAGAGTTTCCCCAAGGATTAGGATGGTGGCCAGGGTATTACTGATACCTAAGTAAATTTAAGCTCTGTCCCAGACAGATAACAGCCTGTCATTGGGAAATCTGCAGAACTCTTGACAGCTGCTTTGTGGGCCTTAAGAGGTCTCTTCCACAGGGCAGTATTCTGGAATAGACATGGAAGGACCAACTATGGTAGATCATTGATAGCAGGAGAATTGCTCCAGAACACTTACATAATAACAATATTGAAGTCCTTGTCTCTACTGCCTATCCTGTCAGTTGAAGAGAGTGCAATAGTAGAAATAAAATTAAATTTGTATTAGTTCTTTTCTGTCCGTGTGTTAGAGAAATTTTTTTTTCCAGAAAATCTATTTAAATGCATTTAAACAGTGTTGTATATTTGTACTTAGATTATATGTTAATGCTTTAGTATCTTGCAGTTCCAAGTTGTAGGAGTAATTTATTTAGTGTTTTGCAAAGTACTTCAATGCTGAAAGCCTTGTGCTTCAACATTGCTGATAATTAATGAAAAAATACTGTACTGGGTTGAAACCATCAGTTTTGGTTACCAATTTGGTTTTGGGTTACACTAGAGAGATGCCTGTGGTAGATCTGACTGGGAAAGATGTATACCTTTTAACCAAGGAAGTGTATTCCAGTTCCATGCCACATTTCTTTGGCTAGGTAGTTTTCATGTCCTGGAAAGCATCATTCAAAATTAGCATAACTGTTCTACTTAATTAGTGTGGACTTTAAATATGATTGTACTTTGGTAGATGTAACTAAGAAAAAGAATATGGATTAGACTCACAAGATAAATTGCTTTTGTCTTTATGTGAGCATGTATGTTTCAACTACATACATAGTCCAAATTTTGAGTGACTTCTTGCAGCATCTCCAAGACACTGTGCATTGTGCCTGCAAGTAATTCTCTGCTCATCCTTTATGTGGAAGAGCTATGAGTGGCAGAAAGAACAGTAAATTTGCTTGAGCCTCCATGTCTTGGTTTTGTGAATGGTTTGGTCCTCCAGCTACCCTGCTGAGAGAATACCTCCAGCCTGACTTCTGTGTTCATTGCATTGCCATTTTCAGGGTGCTTATACAGCAACCAAAAAGAGGTGGTACTTGATGCCTGAAAGTAGTAACATACTTTATAAAAGAAATGCGAACCATTTATTTTGCTGATTGATTAAGTACTTATTATTAAATGCCTTTTAAGCTTTAATTTTCTGAAGAGCAGTTTAACCACGTAGCCTAATGTTGAAGTTTGAAAGCACAAGCCTCTCTTCAGCTTAATCACAGGATCTCTGATCTTTTCATTATATTTTAAGGCCCCTTGAAGTGACAAGGTTGATATGAAAGAATAACATACAGTCACAAAAACCTGCATGTTATGTTTTCCAAAACACTGAGGTAGCTACATAATAATTACCTAGGAGCTATTAAATGAAAATGTGCGGTAGTGTTCAGGAATACCTGATTACTCAGAGGTGCCGCCCTCCCCTCCCTTTATGCAGCACTTCATGCTCAATGATATTAAAGGCTTCACCATCATTCGGTTAAATTAATCCCCGAGGTAAGTCTGCTCAAAGCAAAGGCATGATACCAGTGACTAAGCACAGACACTAGTTAAGACTGAGTAATAGGAGGAGGATAGACAAAAGAAGGTTTTGCACTCCTATTTGAGATGGAGATACTCAATGCAAAGAGAGATGCACATCAACAGTGGCATTATCAGATTTGAATATCACAATTGAAGTTTGTGGTTTAAACATTGAACAAGCTCTTTTTTATCTTTTGAAAATAATAAGTACTTCTATAGGTTATTAATACATTGGGGAAAAACTGTATTCTACAATGTTTTCCTGAACCTTTTACAAGAACAGAGATTGAACAATTTAAAGTTTTGTTCTAATTTATAATTCTGATTATTTCCCAGTTTGTATTTTTTTACTGCAGCAGTTCATTAAAGAGTCAATAATGCACTCCTTCCCTCCTCTACTCTCCTCTTGCAAAGACTAATCAGAGCTTGAAGTAGGACACTTCCTTGCTGAAGAACAAATACTTCTGTGGCAGTTTCAGGTGCCAAGCAGTATGTTTGCAGGAAAGGTATCTGTTTCCATACAACTTTAACATGTCTGTAGTGGGGATCTGTAGTAAACCCTATAACAAACCAAGGAAGAGTCAAGTCTGCATCTGAAAATTCAGCTTTAACTTCATTCTCTTTAGTCTTATTTTCTATTATTGTTGTTGTTGTGGTTATTATTTATTATTATTATGTCTTCTATCATGAGTTTTACAAAACAACTGAACAGCAAGGACAATGTTATTCAGGGGATTTAATATATCTGGATGTGGATAATCATATGTAGTGAAGTGCTTGCAAAATTGGCCCAAAAAGGCACAGAAAGCTAAGACATGCGCTTTACATGCGATATAACAGTGCATCAGAAGAGATGTTTAATGATATTACCACCAAAAAGAGGAAAATTCACAACATGGAAAAGAAGATTTGTTTTTAAAAGGCAAATTGTGAAGCAATTTGTGTGGTTGGGGTTACTGAGAGGGCAATTTGTACCTAGGGTGCTTTAAGTTTAGAAAGGGACCTAAATCAGTGTACCGGACAGACCAGGTGGAAGTAATAGTTGATGGCAAACAGGACCCAGGATTGCATTTGCTCTGGGTGATGCTTTGGGCGCTGCAAAGTATTCTGACAAGCACAGTTAAATGGTGCGTGCTCAGTATTGAATGAAATGCACTGAAACCTGTTTGTATAAGCATCTTTTCAGCACGAAGCTCTGAGAAAAATCTTCCTGTGACTGAATTTTAATGAAATCTTCCATGTGTAGATGTGCTCAGCTTTTCAATAAGGTCTATAGGAAAAATGGTGGTATTCAAAAATAAGAGCCTCAGTTGCCTGTCTTCACTAAAATTACAGAGCAAGCTATGTATGTTGAGGAAAAGAAAGAGCTAGATAATGTTTAAGGAACCAGATATTCTGGAGATGACTGCTAACAAAGAAAACAGTGTATTACCATCGTGCTTGACAGTCTCAAAGAGAATAATAATTAAAAATGTTGCTTGAATTACAGGTTTGGTTATAAATGGCAGAGTTAGCAGGAAGATTAATTGCTCTTGGCAGTAGACAAATTTTTGTCCATGTTTGAAAGAAGTATAAGTGTATTTCCATTTTTGTTTATTACCATGACTATTGAGAAGGTTTTTTGCAATGCTCAGTTTGAGCCTGAGAAAACAGACACACAGTGTATATACATGACTTCCCAAATGCAACAGTAGGTCACAGATGCAAATTTCTAAGGTTTATGGGTTTGCTATGAACATCAGAAGGTTTGTTTTAATTTTAGAAAAAACCCTCCGATTTAAGTTTTTATAAAATGGAAAAAAATAATTAATCCTTGTCTACAAATTCTTTTAAATCACTACAGCAGTAAGGGGCTTTGTAGCATACAATACACAGATTATGACAGCCACAGCCTGTGTCTATTAGGTCTACAGAATTCCGACAAGGTGATGGGTTAATGGAACGGAAGGCTTGAGAATTTTCATTTTTTCCTCACTTCCCACTCAATTATCTTTTTTTTGCTTCCTTTTGTATTCCAAATGTTGAGCAAGATTATTTTGTTGTTTCACCACAAACAGAGGAAGTTACCATGTCTCTCTCAGATATTTTAAAGAAAGTTTAGTTCCTGATTCATTGTCGTGGAAAGGAAGGAACAACGAGATTGTTCTCACTGGAGGTACCCTTATCTCTTTTGCAAGGTATTTTAGGACTTTGTGTGAGTTACTTTGTTGTTCTGCACTAAGGGAAATTGGTGCTTTTTGGCAGCAGCAGTGGATCAAAACATCCATAAAACTGAGTGGCATTGGCTGGTATGACAGTGTAATTAGTATAGTAAAAGAGAAGTATGAGAAGCATTAGTCTCATAAAACAGAATATGCAATTGTTCATTCTAGATTCAGTCAGGATAATATTATATAATTTATAACTCTTGAAAAGCTCCTTAATGACCAATGTTACATTCCATTCTGCATTAAAAAAAAGGTGAATAAGACATCAGCAACCTTGTCCTTCCTATGCAGATGTAGCTGCAATTTTTGCAGCTTACTGTCAGGTGACAGGTGCGTGATAATTCAAGCAGCACAAAAGTAGCTGGAGCTGTTACTGCATATGGAGCTGTCTGCTAACTGTCCAGAATTACTGTCCTCTGTTTATGAGACTGGCCTCCCTTGAGGTGTTTTTTTTTTTTTTCTAATTTTAACAGGAGCTGCTCAGTTGAGCCAGAGATACAATAATTTATAATCAGAGAGTAACATTTAGGGAGATCCTGTGGTGTCCTCATGCCAGCATAATGCTCTTATGTTTATTAAAATAAATATTCCCAAGCCTGATAGTGCCAAGGAGTTCAATAACAGAAACGTCTTCCTGTCATCCTGCTGCTGAGTGAACAGGGTCTGAAGGTGCTGCCTCTAATTGAAAGCAGTCTGTGTGCTCATAACGGTTAAGGCTAATTTATTTGCATATAACTGCATGCAGAATACACAGGAAAAGGGTAGTGTGAGGCAAAATTGAGCTAAATTTTCCAGCAGTGCTAAGGAAAGATAGCATATTCCCCACATTAGTATTTTAAGTGATAATGATGATAAAAATAAGAAAATAAAAATGAGTGAATGCATTATAAGTATTTTCCTGGTTTATAGGTAGGTTCGTTGGTGTTGCCTTTATACAGCATCTTCAAATCTCTGTGGGTCTGATAGGAATATGTGCCATGACTTACCATTTCAAACCTGACCAGGAGGCTATACTGGTTAACAGCAGTCTTCTGTTCTTGATGTTATCTCCATCCTTGGAGTTATTTCAGATACACATGATTCTGAGCAAACTGCTCCAGTTGACTGTGTTTTGAGACAGGGATTGGAACTAGATGATCTTCAGGGGTTCCTTCCAAGTTCAACTATTCTGTTATTCTGTGAAATTGTCTGTTGATATATCCTCTGATGTCAACTGATATATCCTCAAAATAGTCCTGCAAGGTGGAAAATTCCAGAATTATAGAGCTGACAGAATTGCTCAAGGTAACAGTAATCCTTGTGACATAAAATACGATTGAGTATGCTCGAACATAATCCAAGTTTTCGGGCTCTCCTTGCAAATTATGTGCTCTGGGCTCTAAATTATATTGGACTCACTTTGGTAAAACATCATCTGTCTTGTAATATGTGCCTTATACAAGAAGCACACATGAACAACAGTTGAGTTTCACAACTGCTGTGGAGGGTAATAATCTCTTCCCTCAATCTGCTGACTGTCACTTTGCTTATGCAGCCCTGTGTGCAGCTGGCATGGGTTACTTCAACCCAAAGGCAGGACTTTGCATTTGTCCATGTCAAGCTTCATTAAGTCAGCCCATATCTGTGGCATGCCTAAGTCCCTCTGAAGTAACTAAATCTAGAGATAGTGGCATCAAAATTTGCATATTATGTTTTACTCTATTATTTTCTATGGGGATTTTTTTTTCCTTAGAACTAACTTAGTTTATCCTTTTGATACAGTTTAAATCTGTTACTTTTGGTCATGTAATCCCAAGGCATGGAAAAACAATTCATGCTATCCTCTTTGCAGAAGTTCTTTAGGTATTTGGAAACATAATGATCTTCTCTTACTTTTTTTCCTGGTTTTGTCTCCTCCCTGTTTCACAAGTCATATTATCTTTGAATTTTTTCTTCTTTGCTTTGGACTGTCTGTGTCTTTATAGAAATGCCTGAAATTTTACACAATATTCAGTGTGTGTGCTTATCCTCGATAAGTACAGTAGAGAATATTTTCCTACCTTTGACAGGTGGTGTATTAGCAGATACTTCCCAAATAACATTTACTGCTTTTACAACAGCATAAAATTGTTCAGCTCCTGAACCATAAAAATTTCCAAATCCTTTTCTGTGAAACTATTTTTCCATGCTGTATTTTTGTACCAAGTTACTGACCCTAGATTGATAAATTTGTCCATGTTTAAGGGTAATTTGGTTTGGTTCAGTTTTGTCTTTTCAAAGCATAGTTCCACATTGTCAAGACAACTTTCAGTTCTAGGCTTGCTCTTCCAACTGACTGTTGTGTTTTATCTTTAAGCATCCTTGTCATGAATGAAAACAATGAGCAGGCTCAAATCAATAGGGAACTTCAATAGATGTACTGTTTCATTTTGATGAAATGGCATTGGTAATAACTTTCCATGAATTGTTCTCTAAGCAGCTTTGCCTCTGTGCTAATCTATTTTCATCACCGCCTGTTTATGAGCATATCAGATGAGGTAGTGTCAAAACCCTGAACTCAGATGGTCGTATATAAAGCCTCCATAAAATCTTTTATCTTGTCATAGGAAGAAATAGCTAGCTGTTGCTCAGTTGTTTTATTTTTTTCCCCAGTAATTTCAAGAACGGAGATTCAGTTCAAAATCAGAAGCTCCTCAGCTTTCTTTTGTTCCCAAAGTGTAGAATTTGTGTTTGCCATTGTCTGGTTCCAACCATGTGCTTTGTGGAACTATTGTCATAAAGTAAAATGTCAAGTATCAGAAAATTATTATAGGGCACTATGTATGCTGCTGAATGGTCTATTTCACATAATAATAGCCATCTAATTAATGAAATGTCTTAATTATCACAAGGCCCGATTATTTCTGTTCACCTAATCTTCTTAGTTTTGAAATCTGTACTAGGCAGATGGATCCTAGTAGAGGACCAAACACCTTTAGAGTACTTGGATTAGTGTGCCATCCGCTTAGGTGCTTGGCATGCAGACTCATTGTTCTTCATTTGTTCCTTGCTGGGAATATTCCCCTTTTTCTCAACTTTTTAGGGTTACTCTTCTTTTATTTTTTTTACTATGGGCTTGTGTTACAGTCTCTCCTCAGGCATGAGGAGGCTTGTAATTTGGTAAGCAAAATATTTTTAAATCTGCCTGCTCTGTAATATGTTGTCATTAAAAGCGATTCTGTGGTCAAAGGAGCCAAACCCTTCCTACACCCTCTGCAGAAGCACACAATGTCTTCCATTTCCAATGTCCTGCATCTGCTTTCACCTTTTCCTGATAGGACTAAAAACCCAAAGGACTAAAAACCCAAAAGTTGATTGTGAAACCCCTTACACCACTACTGTTTGCTTTATAGGCACCTTTTATCTTCTTAGAGAAGTCCATGGCTTTTTCAGTATCTGCATATTTTTTATATTCAGCTGAAGAATTCAGTAGCATTCAGGTCAATTTTCAGATACAGGCTCCTAAATGACTATCATCTCCCATAATATGTTGTATTATGTGAGATATATGAACATCTCAAAATTAAGTTCTAAGAGCTGAAGTAAGCAAATTTCAAAAGGAACTGGAAAGCAAATTACTGTCTGATTGTTTTTCTACCCCGCATTTCTATATAGCTTCATATTGACTGTAAGCACCTGCCAAGCTAACATTTGTTTAGGTCATCTCATCAACAAACAATGTCCTTACAGGAAAACACTTTAATTCAATTAATGTGGTATGTCAGACTAGGTCACAATTGGAAGTCAGTTGATGCAGAGCCATTTCTTAATTTTATACAGCTTTACCTAAGGGACCCTATTAGAGAAAAGCTTTAAAGGGGGTAACAAATGTGTCCAAGTGTGATTAAGCTATCAACTCACATTCTGTGAAGGTAGAGGTAAATAATAGCACCTGTGTCTGATACTCCATATGAAATTTTAAAAATAAAAAGAGAGAGGTGGGGGAAAAAAAAGCAGTCTAGTGAATTGTACTGAAGTGGAACTTCACTGATGAACGTAAAACTCAAATAGCAAAGGTAATTGAACAGAAACATTCATACCTTCAGTGAAATGTAGTCAAGAGAAAACTCTTATGATTACATGCAGTAATTGCTGAGGAAGTACTAGTATTTAACTTAATAGTATTTGAGGGACTATCACTACATTCATTCTGCTCTTCATATTTAATATATGAAAAACAGGTAGTTAACAGCATTGCACTTACTCACAATTTTATTTTAATAACAAACAACTAACATGACATTTTAAAGTCTGGCAAATTAAAAATTTGTAATTTAATAGAGAAGAAAGTGTACATCATGTACTGCTTTGACAGTGTAAGTAGTATAAGATGATGCTTGGTAGAGAATCACAAATTGATGAACAAGAGTATGGCTAAATGAATTTGTATGTTCCAACATTAGGTTAAGCAGGAAATATTTAAATGCTTTACCTTGTGATTTTAAATGTTTTACCTTGTGATCTTGTGCTGTTTTCTCATGAGCTTTTTTTACTGTGTTGAAAATGGCCCGTATCCTAAAATTATGCTTGGATTAGAAGGCAAACATCAAGTCTGATACTGAAGATGATAGTGCTTTTTTCCAAAATGTCAGTGTAATAGTTATATGTATTAATGTTCAGAATAAGGGTGCTGTTATGAGAATGTAAAAATCGTTGAGCTGAGTTCAGAGAAGAGTTTTGGGAATGGCCTGTAGTCTGTGAATCAATACCAGTGAAAGACTTCAGAAATTGTTTGCAGAATTTATCAGAGTGGTGATTAAGTTGTCATCTAATAATAATTTTCAAGTATGCTCATAAGGAAGATATTGCACATAGGTTGTTTTTTATCAATGTTGCAAATGTGGCCTCACGCTTAAAAAATGAATTTGAGGCTAGAAATAAGACATGCAGTATGTCATGGTAGGAGAGTTTCTTCTTGCTTCAATAGTGGTGTACAAAGTTCTTAAGAGTACACGTGGGAGAAAGTAAGGCCCACTGATTCCAGTCTCCCAGTTATGGTGATTAATATATTTTGAGGATATCAGTAACCTGAGTGCAAAGTAACACTTTCAAGAACACTGACAACTGTCTCTAATCCTTTTCAGCTCTTGATTTGTTAGCCTTGCTGTTTCTATAAGTCTTCAACTGAAGATGTAACTCTCTGAAGCAGAGCATTTAAACAGCAGCAGATGTTTGCTAAAATGAAGTTGGAGTAGTTGGTAATGCTGTGGGATTTACAGCCCATAACAACAGGCAGGTGCTCAGACAGCCTTATTGATGTTTCATAATGATGTGAAGTAAAGAAACCTCAATGGGAGAGCAGGGACCTGCTTCTTCTGTTTACTGAAATGCAGCCTCCTAAGGAAGATGCCACATTTCTGAATTTGCATGGTTTTATTGACACAGTTGTTACCTGAGTGAGGTCTGAATTGTAGCCACCAAACTAATTTCCGTTGTCAGATTTTGAAATTCCCGTCTCCTTTTTAACAAATAAAACATAAGTTCTAACATAAGGGCCAAAGTAATTTCAGTGGCCAGAATGGAAGAGAAACACTGTTTATGCTGTTTAATGACTAATATAGACAAGCTAGCATTAAGTGTAGGACAAAAAAAATTTTTCTCTTTAGGATGGGTTTTTTTAAGTTGTTAGCTCTATAAATTTGATATGATTAAGAGAATGGAACACCTTCCTTATGAAGAGAGGCTGAGGGATCTTGGCCTCTTTAGCTTGGAAAAAACTGAGAGGTGACCTCATTAATGTTTATAAATCATAGAATCGTAGGGGAAGGGACCTTGAGAGATCATGGGGTCCAACCCCTCTGTCAAATCAAGCTCCTTAGCTCATATTGTACTGGTTGGTGTCCAGATGGGTCTGGAATATCTCCAGAGATGGAGACTCCACTCCCTCCCTGGGCAGCCTGTCCCAGGGCTCTGTCAGCCTCACTGCGTAAAAGTTCTTCTACATGTTGATGTGCAACTTCCTATGCTCTAACTTGCAGCCATTGTCTCTTGTCCTGTCTCCACAGACCACTGAAAAGGGGCTGTCCATTTCCCCCTGCATCCCATACTTAAGATATTGATTAACATTAATAAGGTCCCCCGTTAGTCTTCTCTAGGTTGAACAGCCCCAGCTCACCCAGCTTTTCCTCATAGGGGAGATGCTCCAGGCCATTAATCATCTCCATAGCCTCCTCTGGACTCTCTCCAGGAGATCCCTGGCTTTTTTATACCAGGGAGCCCAGAACTGGACACAATACTCCAGGTGGGGCCTGACCAGGGCAGAGTAGAGGGGGAGGATCACCTCCTTCAACCTGCTGGCCACACTCCTCCTGATGCACCCCAGGATCCCATTCGCCCTCTCAGCCACCAGGGCACACTGCTGACTCATAGCCAGCCTGTCATCAACCAGGATCCCCAGGTCCTTCTCCACAGAGCTGTTCTCCAGCAGGTCAGCCCCCAGCCTGTACTGATAGATGTGGTTATTCCTCCCCAGGTGCAAGACTTTACACTCGCTTTTGTTGAATTTCATTAGGTTTCTCCCTGCCCAGCTTTCCAGCCTGTCCAGGTCTTGCTGGATGGCAGCGCAGTGTTTCTGTGTGTCAGCCACCTCTCCCAGCTTTGTGTCATTGATGTCCTTGCTGAAGGTGGATGCTATTCCCTCATCAAGGTTGTCAATGAAAATATTGAACAGGACTGGACCCAACACCGAGCCCTGGGGAGCATCGCTAGTCACAGGCCTCCAGTCATACTCTGCTTCACTGATCACCACCCTCTGAGCCCGGTCTGACAGCCAGTTCTCAACCCACCTCACTGTCCACTCATCTATCCCATAGTCTCTCAGTTCATAAAGGGTGAGAGTCAGGAGGACAGGGCCAGGCTTTTCTCAGTGATGGCTAGCAATAGGACTTGGGGCAATGGATGCATGCTGGAGCATAGGAAGTTCCATGTGAATATAAGGAGGAACTTTTTCACTATGTGATGTGAGGATCATGGAGCACTGGAACTGGCTGCCCAGAGAGGTTGTGGAGCATTCTGCCTGGATGTGCTCCTGTACGATTTAATCTAGGGACCCCTGCGCTGGCAGGGAGGGTTGGACTAGATGATCTTTCGAGGTTCCTTTCAACTTCTAACATAGTGAGAGAGTGTGTGCTTATGCCAATTTTATGTAAATATATTGATTATTTTTTTTTAGAATGGCATTTAAAAAAGCAGTTATAGATGTGTTTAAAATTTTTTATGATAAAAATGCATATTCAGTTAAAAACCAGAATTATTCAAGCTGTCACAGTGTTGTGGTTCTAGCCAGCTACTAAGCCCCGCAGAGTCATTTGTTCACTCCCCCTGGTAGGATGGGGCAGAGAGTAAGAAGAATGAAAGTGAGAAAACTTGTAGGTTGAGATAAAGCTGTTTTATACACAAAGCAGAAGCCACACCCACAAGCCAAGCACGAGAAGAAATTAAGTGGCCATGGGCAGGTAGGTGTTTGTCCATCTCCAGGAAATCTGGGCTCTATCATGTCAGAGGGTTACTCAGGAAGACAAATACCAATGTTCTGCCTTCCTCCTTTCCCCAGCTGTATATGCTGAGCATCATGTCATATGATATGGTCTTTGTTCAGGTGGGGTCAGCCATCCTGACTGCATTCCCTCACAGCATCTTGTGCACCCTCAGCCTCACTGGTGGGGTGCGTGAGAAGCAGAAGGGGCCCTGACTCTGCTCAGCAGTAACTAGAACATCCCTGCGTTAGTAACACTGTTTTCAGTACAAATCCAAAACGCAGCCCGATACTAGCTACTGTGAAAAAAATTAACTCTAGCCCAGCCAAAACCAGCGCACACAGTTTTTTAGTCTCAAAAGAGAAACAATTGAGATGACCTAGGGAGTAACCAATTTGGTTTCTGGGCTGTTATGACACTTGATCCATTGTTTCTGTATGTGAATTTGATTAGCTCCTTCATGTATAGGCCCACTGAAATCTTAATTATCAATTGGAATTTGCAGTTGTAAAGTGCAGTGGACACAGTTTCAAACATGAAAAGAGACTTGGACCTTGGACTGTGTTCCTTTAATGTTATATAATATTTACTAAGTCTGTGAAAGTAATGAGAATATTCATATGGAACAAAGCTGTGCTTAGGGCTCAGATTTATGGATTTTATGGAAGAATAACCTCATCCTGAAACTTGTGAGATTTCTGTACTTCTGCTGCATTATTTCAAAGTAGAAGTGTGTTCCTAGCTGCTAATTTGCAATGCAGATGAAAGAGTGCTTCAGCAGCAAGATTTCAGGCTTTTGCCAACAGCTTAAATTTTCATTTAAAACAATGTTTAAGAAGTGTTGAGAAGATAATATATCAGAACTCATTAGGAGAAAACTGATGTGTAATATACAGGGTATTGTAATTATTACCACTAACTACAAAGAAAAATAAGTTTTTTTAAAAAAAGTTTTTTTTTTTCAAAATGTCCTAAATCAACTGAAGTAAGGCCACTTCAAAGATTCTAATTTCTCAGAAATAAGATGGGCTTGAAGGAATCGGTAGAAGCTACTAGAAAGCATCTTGTATGTTATGTTACTATGAAAATAAAATAGGTTTTTAAGAAAAGAAATCATGTTGGTTTATTGCTTAAAATTGAAGGTGTGGCCCTTGCAGTTATAGAGCACAAACAGCTCTCTAAGTCTGAAAGTGCGATCCCACACACCCCAAGAAGATGTAAGGCCATTTTTTACAGACTAAATTTTTGGAGCAGAACTCAGTCATTCAGGTAATAAGAAAAATAGCCTATAAGTAATGAATCTCTATCCAAAAAGGGAGAGATTCTTTCTCTATTATTTGGAGAGAGCATCTTGATCCAAAAAGAATCAGCTTAAAATCTGCCTACTTCCAGTCATAGAAAGGGACAATGAAAGCTATCAAACTCTTTCAGATAAAGTATCATATATAGATATACACATATATAAATGTAATGTATGTAATAGAAAATAATTCTAGATTTACAAATTTTGTTGTTCCTTGACTTGCTTCCTTGCACCACAGTGAAAGTATTTTCCTGTAGGAATTGCACCTTGTGCCCCCAAATCCTCCAAGTAATTTGCTCTCCCTCAGTTTCTCCTCATAGGGCAAGGGTCCCTGACTATCTCAGTAGTCCTTAACTGGATGTGCTCCAGTTATTCCTGTCTTTCTTTGGGAAAGAAAATAATGTGGTGTTTTCAGTAACTAAAACATAAGAAAACCTGCTTTTGTGTAAAAAGTCCTTCTATAACTGTATTTGGAGATATTTTGACTCAGATCCCAGTTCTTAGGGGACACACTGCTTCTCACTAAAGTCATAAGACTTCCTGGAGGAAAGAACAGACTTGGCAGCTTGCCTCTTCTCTTCAGATTTCATGGGAGATCTCAGAATGGAATATAAAAAGGGACAACACAACACAGAAAAGACCTTACCCTCATCTCTACTGGAAATCCTACCATATGGTACTTTCCGCCCCCCTCCCCCCTTAGGGTAAAGAAATTTCTCTTTAGAGGTTATTTGGATCACAATTTTTGTTTACTCAGTACTTCAGAAACACATCCTACTGTGATTCAATCAGCTATTGTGGTTTGCCCTGTAAAAGCTTAAAATCTGCTTAGTTTCAAGCCAATTTATTTTTATGTGATTGCAGCCCTTTTTATCCTGTTCTTTATGGAAAGTTGCTGACGTGTAGGAGAGGAAGCTTGATTGTCCAGTATGAAAGCTTAAAGTCAGCCAACTGTAGGGTTTGACAAAAGAAAGCAAAAAAGATATCTTTGTTACCATAGCAACAACATAATTCTTCCTTCAACCCCATTGAAAAACTCCAACTCTCTGTCCTCTCCTCCTATACCGTTAAGAAATTAGAGCTGAAGCATTAACTGTGGGATATTCTACACTGAATTGAAAAGCCCATTTACTTAAGGAACTGCGACCTCCACCCACAAGAAATCTTCATGTTCATGGAAATTTCTTTAAATTTAATTTAATTAGTAATGATTTATACAGAAAAACACCATGAAAATCTTTACTTTGCATTGTACTCCACTGTATTTTTCTGTCCTTGTTCTGTTCCAGAGAGCATGGTATGAGGAGGGAGAAGTTTTTTTGTGAAATTGAACATAATTCAACACTAGTTGAATAATTTAGTTTCATACTGAGGAATGTCAATTATAAAAGTGACTAATATTCTGTTGTAATTTGCATTATTGCAGTGATTGCTTTTAAATAATCCAAACTTTTGTTTTCATCATCTTGAAATTATAAAGTTCTTTTGGTGGAAGGGACATTTCAAGTATTGACCGTTTTGGAAATCTAACTTGATCGCAAGACTACCTCTCCTTCCCTTTTGACTTTCATACTGTTAAAATTTTATTTACTTAGAGCTGTCTGTGGTCACTGATTATGTTTCTAAAGTATTTTTGACTAGCAATTTAAGGGCATTATTGTTAAAAAAAAAGAAAACAAGGGGAATTCTTATCTCTGTAAATGCAAAATCAGTGAAATTAATGCCTACACATACATATATGAAAATATCTGTGCCGAAGTAAGACCATCTACAGTACAACCAGCAGCAAATTTACAAAAGTACTCGTTTTGTTCCATCACTATAGAAACCATACAACGCACGTATATTTTGCTGGCTATTAAATTAAAGGTTTGTACCTGTGCACACATCTAAATGTAGATTTTGAGTGAGTATCTATGACTAGACCATTTGATACAAAAAACCATTTATAATCTGTTAAAATAGTTGATACATTTGTGTATGAAAATATCAATATGTGCAACATTTTGGAAAAAGTTGATTTTATGTTGCCTCCTTATATGTTGGGTGCATAAATGCTTGATTGAGTTCAAGAAGTGTCTGGACAATGCACTCAGTCCCATGCTCTGACATGCCTGGCCCTGTGTGGAGCCAGGAGTTGGATTTGATGATTCTTATGGTTCCCTCCCAACTCAGGCTATTCTGTGATTATATAATGCTATGAAATTAATCCCACAGTACATATTACTGCTTTTATTTTCCCCCTCTTACTGCTTCTGTATATTTAGTGTCCTAAGTGTGAAAGTTCTTACTAGCCTCACAGATTTTCAGCCAGCATCTTGATATCTGGCTACGCTCTTTTGGCTTTAGATGATATCAAATCGTCATCATCACCAATGAAGTCATAGATTTGGAGCCAAGATGATCAAATGAAATCAAGCTTTACTTTGCCTTTGCTATACTGTCTTGAGAGTATATTTTAAAAAGAAAAAAAGTCATTAATCATCTCTGACTCAAGAGGTTTTGGTTTTGTTTGTTTTCCTATTCAAATTAATGCACATTTGAGCTGGATGTCCTGTGGTCATGTGTAAAAATCTCTAGCGCGTTTAAAACTTAAAGTACTTGACTTAAATTTCAGTGAATCCTGTGTCAATACTTAAGAATAGAGTCCTTTAATTCAACACTGGGCTGTATGTCTGTCTGCAGTAATTGGGCCTACCAGTCTTCAGTCAGAACCATTTCCCTGCACTGTATTCACGTGACAGATTGATCATCGTAAAATGGTTTATAAATCTGCCTTATCTACTTTATGCACCACATTACAAGTGATTCAGATTCACGCATTTCCTAGCTGAAGTTACCTATAAGCACTGTGACTACCCTGGCATCCAAGAAATTCTCTCTTTTGCTTTTTTAGATATAAAACAGAAATCTGAATTTTCCACTTTCTGGAATCGTATAGACAATGGAATGGAATGGATAGACAATTCAGGTATCTGAAAATAAATAGTGACTGAATGTTCACTTCTGGTATATTCATATGTAAATCTGGAAAACTGTGAGCTTGCTGCCCATATAAGCTTCTTTCAGCAGATGGTGGGAGCATGGCATGCATTTGTGGAAGGCTGTATGTCTGCAATAATTCCAGATGTTCAACGTTAAAATAATGAACCATTCAGAGATAAAAAAGGGTAATTTATTTTATGGTAACAAGTAGTTTAAAAATATATAAATAAGGGAGTTTCTGAACTTATTCCTGAAAGATGTTTGAACATAGTATCTGTGTAGACTTGTTTTTCACCAGAAGCTGTGTTGCTTGGTTCTGCTTAGTATAGCATCATGCCTGTCAGCTATGTAGAAAATTGATGCTTAGGCCCACCAGAAAATCCTGTGCTGTATTCTTTGGCTTTGATGTGTGATACATTATGTGGCATGGAGAGAAGTTCTGAAGAGAACTCTCACAAACATAACCACGTGTTATTCAAAAACCACTCATTCAGAAAGACCAGTCTTTCAGTTTAGATCTTGGATTGGTTATTAAAAGTGATGGCATTTATTTCTTTATTCATGTCAATCTTGATCGGGCATATCCATATGATAATTCCTTTATCCACACTATACAAGCACCTCAGCACAGTAACTCATTTGCGTAGTGTCATGTACTCTGCACCTCAGCAGGATTCTGTAGGATGCCAGCACCACACAAGTGACACCCCTTTGAAGGGACTGAGTGATCTACTGAGACCGTGAATGAATGTGGTGCTCAGTGGGACTTGCGCTTCAGCGGCAGCTTGAGCAAACCACAGCTGTGTAAGAGCACAATCAGACTGCTCAGGGGAGAGAAAGCATACCCTAGCTCTGCGCAAACTCCCCTCTGACATGACATTTATAGGTCAGGAAGAGGAGGGGCAGAAAATTACTTGGTAAATCTGGATTATTATTGCATTGGTACAATGAAGACCGCTCTCTCTCTCCTACTCTCCTCTTCTCTTTCACCCTAGGTTTTTCATAACAGTCCTTAAATAATAATATTTTTGCTTTAATTTCATTGTCAGAATTGTCTGACAATGTGTTAATGATCTTGTAATGCAAAGGTGAAGACATTTTCACCTTTTAGCAATGGACTTTCCTTACCATGCTGCCATTTCTTATGAATAAAACTCTTCAAACTCAGTATGGATTTGGTGCTGAAAGGGAACAGAATATGTTTATTCTTTATTGAAAGTTTGATATATATTACTACATTGGAAGATGAACAATTGCAAGTTAAAGACATAAGTCTCAGAATCCATCAGTTTGGTGAATTGCAATCAGACATCTCATTGCCCTTCTTTGTCCGTCCTTTTAGAGGATGTTGAGCATGTTCTTTTTTTTCTTTTACCTTTTTCATAAAATTGTTTTTATATTGCCATCTCTTCATGCTATGAGCAAGTTCACATCTCTTGAAAATGTGGTCAGTCAACTATTACACATAAAGAAAAGATTTGTGCTATTAAATTAGAATAGGTAGACAAAAATATCTGCAGTAATCTGTCATTTCTTCTACTCACCTTTTGTTTCCCATTGAAAATCATAGGAACATAAAACCTAAATTAGCTTAAAATATACAGTGGCTTCAGAACATAACTTGATTTCCTTTTTGATTTTAAAGATCAACTGCTATGTATTGAGGAGTACTGAGAAACATATAATGATGGGTGTATATTTTTTGCATAAGCTCTAAAAGAAGAAAAATTATTTCATGTGAGTGAGAGATGGACAAGGACTTACACCTTTGACTTTCAGGCTAACTTGCTAGATAGCTGCCTGTAATCCTGGTGTGTCAAATGTTTTGTATCTTCTAATTCAGTTTACTCAGGATATATTAATTTTAGGTGTACTTAAATGAATGAAAGGTACTTATTTCTCCCGCCCCCTGAGTAATTTTGATACTACAGACAGTACTGCTTTCTCATGAACTTGATCTCTTATACACTTTTCACACTTGTTGAGTTTTTTTGCCTGTTTATGCTATCTGTTCCAATTTTGCTACAAGATATTGTCAAATATGCTATGGAATATGCTTAATGATAGTGGCACATCCTTTCAAATTATATGCTTTTAGCTGCTGTGATTACATTGACTGAGCTTGATGGACCAGTCCTTACAGGTGACCTTCCAGCCACCTGTTTCAATACTTCCAGCACTTTGGATGATAGTCTTAGGAAAAGGTACTTTGAGTTCAGCTGGCTGCCTTCTGTAGAAGTATTTAATTTCATTCCTGTCCTACATGTAATCTATGTGTTATCAGGAGCTTTGAAGTCAGTCAAGCTCAGGTAATATGAATTGAGCAACAAGTTTTTTGCTGTTATTTATTTGTTTGTTTGTTTTTCCTTTATCTTGATTCATAAATACCCTATGAAAAAAGGTAAAATAGAGGCATTTTTATTAAATTTTGATTTAAAAGTTCATTGTAAACATCAAAATTAACTTTCTGAGCATAGTTACGATTTTCTGTTTATTTTTCTTTCTTCCCTCTTAAGTTTTATAGTGTACTTACATGGCTTCAGAATTTTTTGGATTGAAAACCCACTGGATTTCCTATTTCACTTGCGTGCTTTAAAACTTTTAATCGTTCTTGTGTTCTCTCTAACTTTAGATGACAGAGAATTGCTATGCACAGTGAATACATAGTAGAGAATGGAGCTCTCTGAAATCTGTTTGCATTTTTATCACTGTGACATGCCACAGGTATTTCACCTTTAATCAGTGTCCGTAATTAAATAAACCAAATGTTGAAGCAGAATTTACTCATAATTTTCTGGTACAGGTGTGTAATTGCTAATGCTGTGTTTTTGGATACGGTTTGGGTTCCATTTTCACTAGGTTGACATTGTGAGGTCAGCCTTGAATCTGCTAGATTTTATTTCCTTCCCCCATAATTGTGGTGGTACTGACTTGGTGGTCTTGAGGGATCTGTTGGGTGCTCAAAGTCAGTCTGTCTCAAAGCTGCACAAGAAAATGGCTGATAGAGGAAATAGATTTTTTTTTCTATTCCCTTGATTGTATTTTCATAATTATCTAGAAGACAGATAAGATGCAGAGTGAAACAGCTTAGCAGCTCCTATCAAGTGATCAAGATAGCAATTCGGTGCCACAACTGTTGTTTTTTTAATAAATGGATATGTTTAAGGAAAAATGACAGTGTTACTGAGTTTCACAGGCAAAGGATGTACAGGATGCTGCTTCTACTACTTCTTTCTTGAATTAATTTTTCTCTTCTATTGTGAAACTCTTATGTATTTTGCTTCTTTCTTCACTCATGCATTTTGAGGCTTGCTTCTGCTCTGTAATTTTTATGAGCAATTCTTATCTAATCTTTAACATGCTAGGAAAAATATATTCTTTATCGATGTTAGTTATAGGACAATAAGATGAAACTTTTCCTAATCATGTTTGTCTCCTTGAGTAGTATACTATGGAGCTCTGCTGTGGGATGCAAAAAGATGGATGCAGGCAGTACAGATTAAGTGTGTAATGTTCATTTTGGAGGTGACATAATCATTATTCAGAACATAACAAATGAAACTACTTTCAGCAGCTACTGCTCTCTTTGTTGGATTAAGCTGCTTCTTATGCATTGCCTTGTACAAACTCTAGATGCAAGCTTGCTTAGAGTTTCTCTTGGATTTTTTTTTAAAGATTTTGTTGTCAGCAGTGATGGTCTGCTGCTCTTTGCTGAACCAACAGCAAACTCTGGCCCTCGACCAGGTCATTCCCTCTGTGGCTCTCTGTATGTCAGGACTATTGTGTCATTATTATTCAAGACATCTTCAGAACATCAAAATTTACAAGCATCCTAGAAATACTTCCTCTCCTACTTATCATACTGTGTCTTTTTACCCCTTTACACTTTCATAGAAGTCCTCACATTTTTTTGTCTGCTTGAAATCCTTTTTATGGATTTCCTTAAATGTATAGCATGTTCTGAAACTTTCTTAATATATTCTGTTCTGCTCACACTGTGTCCATTCTAAAATCATATCATTTTGGGAGGATTTTCCAAACTCTCTGGCAAAATAATTTTGACAGGAACTAAAATGCTATAGTCAGAGCTATTTCTGCTCCAATTAATCTTTACATTAGAAGGTGTTTCACAGAGAGCTACAGAAGTGAAAATTCATCTCTGTGGGAATAATCCATTACAATCAGCGCTGTAGCTGGATAAGAAACTTTTACTCAGGCATATTAAATTAAATTGAAAGAATCTTTTTTCCTGACCTTCAAACTGGTTAGTGTTACTTGCTTCCAGTAAAACCAGAGTTTATGTATTTTTATAGATGATATAAATTAAAAAAAAGAAAGATCTAGGCAGACTCAAGAAAAATCTTAGTAATGGTGAGAGTTATTAGATTGCAGGACACTGAAATTTCTTGGTACTTTTATATTTATCCTATTGCTGCACTGGTCAACAGACAGGAAAATAGATACTTAGAGACAAGATTATAAAAAAAAATAGTAGTACAAGACCTGAATTAGTCTGTTGACCTTGTGTATCTATGTTCTAATCTTCTGTAATGAATTACTTGTTGCTGCATTGCAGAGGCCATCAGTGCATGGTCATCTGATATGTGGCATCTCTAAACACTGGAAAAGTTTTGTCACTTTGCAGGAGTAATAGCATGCACACTGCACCATATAGCCCATCCATTTTGTCACACACTGTACTGCATTGATTGCTTAATAATCCCTCCCAAAATGAAACACCTCAATTTGCTGCTTCTGTACCCAGTTGTACTGGCTAAAGAGAAAGAAGTGTTTGTGCTTCTTAGTGTTTTTGTTTAAATTCTCAGGTGTTTATTTTGATAAACTAACTTGAAATCCTGGTAAATGAAGTGTTCTGATATAAACATACAGTTATTTTAAAGATTTATTTAGAAAAATCACAAAGAAGTTTTATTTTGACCGATACATATTTATGATGCACAAAAATGATTCTTTAGAACACCTTCTGGTTGTTTATTCAGTAGAGCATCTATCAGTAAAACTGTGATGACGATGGAGGCATGCTGTGTAGTAATCAGTAATACTGTCTGGCCTAAAATTCAAAGTAACCTGAAAAATCAGAAATTGAAAAAATGCTTAAAACTTGACATAAGTCCTATATAACGTGTTTGCTATGTGTGACTCATAAATTCTGCCTGTAATCAACAAATCCACTGGTTGCTATAGATTTGGAGCTCTTGCAAGTGTGGGAAGGTAGTCATGTACATGTTCAAAGCCTTTGTGATGTGGTACTTGTGCTTTGAATCAGGTCTTGCTACTGGTTCCTTCTACACAAGAAGTTTTACTGAACATGTCTCAGGAAAAAATAGTTTTCTCCTGTTGGTTGCTCCTGCCAGGAATGCAGGTTGGGCACTCTAAAAATGTTCCTAGGAATAGATAATTCATACTCTTGCAGTGCTGGTACTCAGAATTTCCGGGCAAACTGTAACCTTAGAACTGTAGAGAGTTTAGAACATTTGTCTGTTCAACTGCTTGTGCTGCAGTTCTTGTATTGTAAGTGGATTCGTGGCCTGACATTTGCTTCTGTCATCATACCAACCATTGTCGTAAGAAAGCAATATGCAAAACTTGACAGGTTCAGTGCTTGACTTCTGAGAAGACATGACTTCCACTAATTTTACAGACTTAAAATATACTGACAATTCCTTTCTTTTTTTTTTTTTTAGCTAGTATTTCCCAGTATGTTCCCTTGAGGCAGTAAGAGAGGAAAGAAACAGTGGTCTTTCTCCTCTTTTAAATGTTCTGGATTGAATGCAGAAGTCATGAGGAAACCAGAGCTCAATTTCAAAATCTACTTTCCTTTAATTGTCAGTCTGTGAAACTAATCTCATTTCTAGGGTTCCCTTCTCCAACCCCCATAAGAAATGAATCAACACTAATAATTTTAATCAATTCTGATTTTAATGTGTCTCCAATTTAAAAAGAATTACTAAACAATTCCTGTTTATTTATGTTTTTCTGCCTTAGTCTACCAGCATTATTTGTGTCCTTCATTTGAGTTATTCTTCCTTATAATTATTAACATTATAATCATGGAATCTGTATCTCTGTCCCCTTTTAAAATGTCCTCATTATATCTGTTTAAAAAAATTTCTTCTTTGTGTGAAAGTTCTTCTCATCTCCCTCAAAGGACAGAGGCAAAATTAATATAAGTAAATATTAGAGTCTAGAGATTGATGTGAAGTCGTTGTCTGTGCCTGTATCACTTCTATCACTTCAAGGTCTCATCTTGAGATGGATGTTGCCTTGGAAGTGAGAACCAGGAGACAGATTCTCCCTCCCTACAAATGACATAAATGTATCTCCCACCAATATCTTGTTCAGTTGTACATGTTATTTGTAAAACTTCAGGTGTTTTCCATGTCTGGAGAAGCTCATCTGACAATTCATAATCTTGGCTGTGAGACCATAATTAATAAATATTTTCAGAAGCATGTTCAAAAGGAAAAGATAAAGCTGGCCAGGAATGGTTTATATTAGTCATGGAGAATGAATAGAGAAAGTGATGTTCACTACATTACTTTGACCGGATTTTAAACTTTTTATGAAACATAAATGCAGAAAAAAATTAGTATATCTGTAACTACAGCTTGCAGTATCACAGAATCACAGAATTGTAGGGGTTGGAAGGGACCTCGAGAGATCATCGGGTCCAACCCCCCTGCCAAAGCAGCTCCCTAGCTCATACTGCACAGGTAGGCATCCAGATGCGGCCTGAATATCTCCAGGGAAGGAGACTCCACCTCCTCCCTGGGCAGCCTATTCCAGAGCTCTGTCATCCTCACTGTGAAAAAGTTCCTCCTCATGTTGGTGTGGAACTTCCTGTGCTCCAATTTGCAGCCATTGCCCCTCGTCCTGTCGCCACTGACCAAAGAAAAGGGGCAGACCAATTCCCCCTGCACCCTATACTTAAGATATTTATAAACATTGATTAGGTCCCCCCTCAGTCTTCTTTTCTCCAGGCTGAACAGCCCCAGCTCTCTCAGCATATCCTCATAGGGGAGATGCTCCAGGCCCTTAATCATCTCCATAGCCCTTCTCTGGACTCTCTCCAGGAGATCCCTGTCCTTTTTATACCAGGGAGCCCAGAACTGGACACAATACTCCAGGTGGGGCCTGACCAGGGCAGAGTAGAGGGGGAGGATCACCTCCTTCGACCTGCTGGCCACACTCCTCCTGATGCACCCCAGGATCCCATTGGCTCTCTTAGCCACCTGGGCACACTGCTGACTCATAGCCAACCTGTCGTCAACCAGGACCCCCAGGTCCTTCTCCACAGAGCTGTTCTCCAGCAGGTCATCCCCCAGCCTGTACTGATAGAAGTGGTTGTTCTTCCCCAGGTGCAAGACTCTACACTTGCACTTGTTGAATTTCATCTGTTTTCTCCCTGCCCAGCTCTCCAGCCTGCTGGATGGCAGCACAGTGTTCCTGCGTGCCAGACACTCCTCCCAGCTTTGTATCATCGGCATACTTGCTAAGGGTGGATGCTATTCCCTCATCAAGGTTGTCAATGAAGATATTAAACAGGACTGGACCCAACACTGAGCCCTGGGGAACACCGCTAGTCACAGACCTCCAGTCAGATTTTGCTTCAGCGATCACGACCCTCTGAGCCCGGTCTGACAGCCAGTTCTCAACCCACCTCACTGTCCACTCATCTGTCCCATACTCTCTCAGCTTTTCTATCAGGATGTCATGGGAGACAATATCGAAAGCCTTGCTGAAGTCAAGGTAGATGACATCTACTGCTCTCCCTCCATCCAGCCAGCCAGTGATGAGATTATAGAAGACTATGAGATTGGTTGAGCACAATCTTCCCTTGGTGAATCCATGCTGACTACTCCTCATGACCTTATTCTTTTCCAGTTGCTTGGTGATGGCATCCAGAACAAGCTGTTCCATCACCTTTCCAGGGATAGAAGTGGGGCTGACTGGCCTAGAGTTGCTAGGATCCTCCTTCTTAAAAAATCCTGCATTTCACTTTCTCCTGTAAACCAAACTGAAACCACTTCAAATAGAATGAAATTTCAAATATGATTTAATATTGCATTTTTATAGTAATTCACCTACACCAATTTTCCATTCCCAAGTGTTTTCAAATATTTTAACAGATGTTCAGTTTGATTGGATTCAAAAGTCTTTCGATTTTTCTGTTCACATGTGTTATAGAAAACTTGTCAAATTATGACACACAAACTGAAGATCAACAAATGTGAAAAAAACCAGAAATTTTTGTTCTGTGTTCTGTCCTCAGATAATTTGTTTGTAAATACAGAAATGAACTGCAAAGGTATAAAAGGCAGATCTTACAAGTTCTGGACGTGATTTTCTTCTCATATTGAGAGACTGTACGCAGCTTGATGAAAGCCTGTTATTAGTGTCATGTTTGGTTTTACATGTGATGTCAGTCTCAGTTACTAAATTATGTTTTTTTGTTATTGTGGATGGGCTTTTTTAATATTTTTTTTTTCATAATCAAGACAGCAAAGGAATAAAAATGCAGAAAAGTCAATAGCTCGTTAGCAAAATACTGATTTCTAATGTGGGACTTTCAGTGCAAGACCCTGCTTTACTTGTTTCCAGATGTAAGGCTAAATTGTCAACCTAGAGTATTCACTAGAAATATCTTTGAATTTGTTAACATTAGATCCTTAACCTTTTGGCATCTTATTAATTCTTTTGTTAAGAGAGAAACTGAGAGGGATGTCTGTGCTATATCATACTGTAAATGAAAATCAGGTTGAAAAAGCAAGTTCTTTATCCTTATTTGATGCTGACATTGGATTGCTCCTTAACAGTAAAATCTGTTCAGAAGAGGTTATTTCTAGCTTCTGTATATAGAACAAACCTCTTCTGAAAACCATGTTTTTATTATTATTCTTTAATGTTACCCAAACTAATTTTGGTTACTTTAGAGATTAAGATTTGATTGGATAATGATTTTCTAAAATCCATCTATATTAAAACATTGCTTTCTCTCCATCCATTGGTTTTTCAAATGGAATTAAAACAAATAAGGTTCATCTTTTAGAATCTCTCCTGTAATATATATACACAATGTTTATAGCTTTGCTGTTCACTGAAGTTGTGGTGCTTTTTTCTTCAGTCTTACTGCTTGTTCCATTATTTTGTAGGAATAGGGAGGATTTACACTTTTGTAATCGCTACTACTGTATTCTTATGCTGTCATGTTCTAATCTCTGTTATTCTGGTTTTATTCTCTTTAAGTTTTACTCAGTAATCTTAAGGGTCTTTTCCAACCTATACAATTCCATGAAGTGCCTTCTCTGCACCTACAGAAGTTATTTCCCTTGTATAGAGCACCTGAGATAATGTAGTTTTATATAAATATCTGTATATTTTTATATGTATGTATATATTGCTAAAGCCACCGTAACAGCTGCCAAGGGGGAAGTGAAATATGTTTAGGATAAAATAAGATAATCTAAAACCAGAATGACCATTATGCCAGAGCAGTGGGGGAGGAGAGAAGAGTGAGAGGACCTCAACCTGAGTTGAAAAAAGACGATTTGATGTGCAAGATGAATGGACAGAAATTCAGAACAAACCATGAATTGTTTTCTCTACACAAATTTTCTGCACCCTGTAAAAATAATAATCATATTAATTGATATTCTCCAAGTGCAATGCTAGCTAATTCCCTTTATGACCACTAGGTACGTCTGGGCTTATGTACTAAAATCAATTTGGGTTTTTGGACTAAATTCACCTCACATTGTCTCAAATGCCATCTGATCTTATACAATTTGAAGTTCACCTTCATCTTACCTTTGGAGATCTTTGTAATTCTTAACTTTCTTTTTGTTTCAGTGCTGAGGTCTTTCAGTTCTTACCACTATGCTGGTTTGGGATGGGATAGAGTTAATTTTCTTCATAGTAGCTAGTATGGGGCTAATTTTTTGAGTGTGTGAAAACAGCATTTATAACACAGGGATGTTTATGTTATTGCTGAGCAACACTTACACAGCACGAAGTGCCTATCACACAGCATCAAGTGATTCTCACACCCCACCAGTGAATAGGCTGGGGGCTGCACTAGACGCTGAGAGGGGACACAGCAAGGAATGGTGGCCAACAGCATATTTCCATACCATGTGAGTTCATGCTCAGCAATAAAAACTGGGAAGGGGAGAAAGTTTGCAGGGACTTCTGTTGCTTGGGGTCTGGTTAGGCATTGGTAGTGAACAATTTGGTTTGGTTGAGATTTTTTTTCATCATTTGTTTATCACAGGCTTTTTTTTGAGTTTTTACCTCCCATTTTTGATTATTAAATGATTTTTATCTCAACACATGAGTCTTCACAGTTTTACCCTTATGATTTTCTCACCCATTCCACTGCAGTAAGCAAGCAACTGTGCGTGCTTAACTACATACTGGTGTTAAATCACAACAGCCATTCAATTCTATGCATAATTTCCTTAATTTCTTTTTTTTCTCATCTCTGTGCCTTCTCTTCTGCTTCTTATAGTACTTGGGATGACCTTTCGCTTGTGTTAATAATTTCCTTTCTTCTGATCATCTTCCAAATTTTACTTACATATTCTTTTGCAGAGGCTTCCAGTATGGGTTGCTATTGAGTCGTTGTGACTAAAAATCAGTTAGCAGCAAAATTATTCCTATTTAAACTCAAAATAAAAAGAATACGACACAAAAATGTGATAAACATTATTCCATTTTGTTGAATTGTTTTGTTTGTTTGACTGTTGGCCTGGATTAATCAAGATTCTACTTACACGCTGCTACCCGGATTCATGCAGTGCTTTTTAATGAATGTGCTGATAATACAATGTGGTTTTGTGAGGCTACAGATGAATCATTAACTCTTTGAATGTGTAGGTCAACAAATGTGAAGGTTTTTTTTAACAAGTTGATAATTTCTTAAAAATAATACTCTAAGTATTTGTTTCATTTTCATAACAGTTCATATGAAGATAATTCACAAATACTTTCAATCTCATAGTAGTACTTGTTAAATTTGGATTATTTTCAATGGTGTCCATAGTTTTATTTCTGTATTGAAAGATTATAGAAGAATGCAATTGAACATTTTGAACTGTGTATCAGAGGAAGAGGCAGGTATCATTTAAATTCTTGATATTTTCCATTGGGTTTTCAATTTGCTTCTGCATGTATTCTAATATTTGCTTTAGATTTATTCATAGAATCACTGAATGGTTTGGGATGGAATGAACTTAAAGACTGTCTAGTTCCAACCCCCCTGCCACAGGCAGAAGCACCCTCCACTAGACCAGGTTGCCCAAAGCCCCATCGAGCCTGGCCTTTGAACACTGCTAGGGAGGGGGCAGCCACAGCTTCTCTGGGCAACCTGTGCCAGAGCCTCACTGCCCTCAAAGGGAAGGATTTCTTCCTATTATGTAATCTAAATCTGCCTGCCTTCATTTTAAGGCAGTTTCCCCTTCTCCTGTCACTATGTGACAAGCAGTCCCTTTCCATCTCTCCTGTAGGTACCTTTAGGTACTGTAAGGCTGCAGTAAGGTTTCCCTGGAACCTTCTTTTCTTCAGGCTGAACAAGTCCAGCTCTCTCATAGGAGAGGTGTTCCAGCCCTTTCATCATCTGATGGCAATCATTAATCCTGATGGCTACTATCTTTCCTGGTTATACTGATATAAACCACCCCTGAAAATATAGACTTTGGTCAATACTTCTAAAATACAATTATTAAATTGATATTTAAATAAAGGTAAATAAATACCTAAACATAAATATGACTATTTGCAGAACGCATTTATTCCTGCTTTGGTTGGTCAGCCACAATGGATTCATATTTCAGTATGACACTTCACCTTTCTGCTGTTTTTTTTTTCTGTAGCACATAAGGAGCTCTTATGCCTACTCATAAGATATATTCTGAACAAAACATTAAGTTTTTAATTCAGTTTAATAGCAAAATTTCAATTATGTTTAAGGATAAATCTTAACTTTAAAAGTATAAGTTCTGAATATAAACATTGTATGTGCAGGAAGGTATATGCAGTTATTAGTGTATAATTTAGTCAAATAGTTACAAACACTGTGCAATAGAGCTAAAATTATTATTTGATAATTGATTTAATAAATATAATGCCTTTTAGATACTATTATGAAAAGCACCTGTCTTGGTAACTGGCAAGAAGTTTTGAAAAAAATGTGTAGTTTTTG
Source organism: Laterallus jamaicensis coturniculus (assembly GCA_022605575.1). NCBI lineage: Eukaryota > Metazoa > Chordata > Aves > Gruiformes > Rallidae > Laterallus > Laterallus jamaicensis. The sequence goes on along the minus strand of JAKCOX010000021.1, from coordinate 2,958,059 downwards.
TCTTTGGGTTTAACAAAAGTACATACGAAGCATCACACTCTCTCCTGGTTTTATTATAACTGATAGATCCTACAGTCATAGTTCTTATTTTTTTAAATACTCCATCCATCAAATTTACATGACTGACATTGATTTCCTGTGGTGTTGCTTGGGCTACTTTTAAGTTTTCTGCCGTTTGAAAGATATCTGTAACTTCATTGAAATACTTGGATATTAAGGAAGCATTCATGTTTGAAGACCTGCTGGAAAAGAAACACTTTGCAGCATTCACAAAACTCTGAGAAAAAGCCAATGATTATCTAAAATGTTTATAAGCACAGCAAAGAGAAATTAAGTAGCATCTTACATTTTAATTATGGTACAGTCTCAGAATTGAAATGTAGTGTTTTATGTGTTGTTTTCTCAATTCTGTATTAATGGGTACTGTGTGGCTCTCCTTTCTACTTGTCTTTGAGAGCACTTGATATAGTGGAACCAAACTGGTTCTGCTTTGTTTACATGCAAAACTTCTATTTCAGTACTCAAAGCATGTAAAGTGTGATTCAACCTACACTCTCATCTTCCTACTTCTGAACTGTGCACATATTTGTCATCAGCAATCTCCAGAAACTGTTGTTTCCTCCTAGCTAAACTGGAGGATTAAGTAACATGGCAAAGGTTCATGAGGGAGATGCAGAAAATTAAGAGAATCTTGCATGTATTAACCTGTAAGTTTTGAGTGTTTTTGTCAGAGCATCTTGAAATGCATTGATTTAAAGTAGCTCACAGTTCTGTCAGTGACCAGGATTCATTAATACCTGGTCTGCTTTTCTGTGGTTTTGGTTTTTTGGGTTTTTTTCCTTCTGGTAACACACACACAGACTGCCAGACATGAAGGAGAATTTTCTCCCCACCACCAGCCCCCCCCCCTTTTTTTTTTTTTTTTCTCTCTCCAGAGCTTTAATCCTGAATTTTGAGATATGGGAAATACAGGAGTAATTTTCAAAAGAACATTGTAAAGCATTTGGCTAAAATTGGGAAAACATTCACTAATGCCTACGTTATTTGCAGTATTCCCTCAAGAGCCAGTGTGCCAGCTTGAAATAGCTCTTACTGGGGGCTTACTGCAGGGCTCCAAAAACATTCTACAGTCGTTCATGAAGTTGATAAATTCTGAAAATAGGTTGATTGACCTAAAAATGATGTTTGTGTCTTTCCTGGGCACTACTTGGCATCTTTCACTGCATTTATTTTAGGAAGGAAGGAGAGGTGGAGGTTGTGCTAGGAAAAAGCAAGTCTATCCAGTGCTGTTGTAAGAAAAAATTACTAAGCCTTTGTAATTTAGTTGTGAGATATAGCTCAACTGTTAAACCCCAAAGCAGCAAAGCCTAACACCATGACTATCCCTGCAGCCCCGGAGCTTTTCTTCCAATAATTTGAGTCATTTCTCACAAGCTCTATAACACACCTGGAAGCTTTAAGTGCTACTAAATTCACTTCCTATGAGCAGCCTTCACTCCTTGTGCTGCAGTTTTAAAACAAACAAAACAAGTAGGGTGATAAGCTTGTGAGTTGTAGGCACTGCTCTACCCTAATGGCTCTGTATCAAACCAGTGTCTTAGGAAAAAAAGAGTTTGAAGCTGTCACGTCCTCTTCTGGACTAAACATAAAACTAAAGCTGACCTTTCCTCTAGTAATTACATTATCTATTGACTGGATTATAAACAGTAGAAATATTGACAAAAATGTGAGTTCTTACAGGTAATTCAGTGTAACTGTACAACTTGAGAAATTTCCATTTGACTAAAGCCAATGTGAACTCAAATTGCTTTGTGCTGTCATTGTTCTGGCTCTTAGTTGCTGTGTTCTGAATTCCCAGAGGGATTTGGTTTCCCGAGTTATCTTTGCCTATCTGCTGTACTGGCATTCTGGTGTTTTTAAGGTAAAGAATTAATTCTAAATGTAAGAGAAACATTATATAAGATCCAGGTAAGCTAATACACTTTCAAGATGAAAATTAAACTTGAAACGGAGTCCTTAATTGGCTTTTCTGTTTCCTCAGCACTGCTGAAGTTAGGCACAATTCAGTTGGTTTTTTTCCAGAGTGCTCGATTGTTACATCATCTTCCTGTTTTGCTGATTATAAACAATGATTTTGTCCACCTTTACTATTAATTTATGCTTCTCTAAATTTAAAGGGACAGACTAGCACCAAACACTGTAAATCCAGACAAGTTTTCAAAGTTCCAATAGTAGCAAAAAAGGAAAGAAGATGAAATTCCTGCAGGATTGTAGTGTTGGTTGTTACACAGAGGGCTGTGATCAGTGGTTTTCGTGCATAGTATAGGTGATGCAATGTTATTGGTTTTATTTGTTGCTTAAAGTTATGGGGAAAATTATGTTTAAAATAACAGAACAATGGAAAAATAATGTCACAGATTTTTTTGCTAATAGTTTCCAGAGTGATTAGAGGGCAAGTGATTCCTTGATTGTATTTCAGAAAATTAGTACGTGTGCTAGATCAGTTGAATTCTCATTTTTAGGATATTAAGAAGTGAAATTACTCTGGGGGTATGGATATTGAGTAAAGCTTACATCTTTTGCTAAGTCTCTAAAACTGCCATGTACAATTTTTATCATTCTTTTAGCTAGAGTTTTCAATTGTAAGGCACTCTCTGGCACAGATATCAGTAATTTTAACAGCCTTGACTAATGTTTGTGTAAAACATATTTGTACAATAACAGCACTAAAATATGACGACAGCGATGTGCCATGCTGATAAAATGTGGTTTAATCTTTGCATTATCTCACGTTCATTTATACACTTCTCTTACGACTTTTCTACTATTGTTATTATGAATGCTGCTGTTTAACATTTAACCTGTAGTACCAGACTTGCAATAATGTTCATTAAAGCTTAAAATACTTCTACATAAGACCTTTGGTTCCAGCTCTTTATGTTTTGTAATGATGGTTTTGGTGACTATTTGAGAATGAGCTGTGAGAAAAAGTATTTTGAAGGAATTTAATCTTTCTACTGCAGATTTGCTTCCTAGACCCACTATACTCTTCCTATTCCTAGAGCCTCTTAAAGGTCAGTACGTTGTTTTCAAAATTTTGCATTCTCTGGGTTAGTCTCATTTTTTTTCCTCTCAAATTTTTAATAATTTTATTCTATTGATGTGTTTAATATCTTCATCGACAACCTTGATGAGGGAATAGCATCCACCCTCAGCAAGTACGCCGATGATACAAAGCTGGGAGGAGGGGCTGGCACGCAGGAACACTGCGCTGCCATCCAGCGAGAGCTGGACAAGCTGGAAAGCTGGGCAGGGAGAAAACAGATGAAATTCAACAAAAGCAAGTGTAAAGTCTTGCACCTGGGGAGGAACAACTACATCTATCAGTACAGGCTGGGGGCTGACCTGCTGGAGAACAGCTCTGTGGAGAAGGACCTGGGGGTCCTGGTTGACAACAGGTTGGCTATGAGTCAGCAGTGTGCCCAGGTGGCTAAGAGAGCCAATGGGATACTGGGGTGCATCAGGAAGAGTGTGGCCAGCAGGTTGAAGGGGATGATTCTCCCCCTCTACTCTGCCCTGGTCAGGCCCCACCTGGAGTATTGTGTCCAGTTCTGGGCTCCCTGGTATAAAAAGGACAGGGATCTCCTGGAAAGAGTCCAGAGAAGGGCTATGGAGATGATTAAGGGCCTGGAACATCTCCCCTATGAGGATATGCTGAGAGAGCTGGGGCTGTTCAGCCTGGAGAAAAGAAGACTGAGGGGGGACCTAATCAATGTTTATAAATATCTTAAGTATAGGGTGCAGGGGGAATTGGCCTTCCCCTTTTCTTTGGTCTGTGGAGACAGGACGAGGGGCAATGGCTGCAAATTGGAGCACAGGAAGTTCCGCACCAACATGAGAAGGAACTTTTTCACAGTGAGGGTGACAGAGCTCTGGAATAGGCTGCCCAGGGAGGAGGTGGAGTCTCCTTCCCTGGAGATATTCAAGCCTTATGTGGACGCCTACCTGTGCAGTATGAGCTAGGGAGCCTGCGTTGGCAGGGGGGTTGGACCCGACGATCTCTCGAGGCCCCTTCCAACCCCTACAATTCTGTGATTCTGTGCTTCCAAATTCTGTATATTCCCAACTTGTAGTCATCTGCAGATCCTAAGCACGCCACTTAGGTGGGCATCCAAGTATAACGTGGCCCTGTATGTGTCTGTGAAACAAAGCTTAAGTATATCATCCAAGGCTGAAAGGCTTCAACAAACTGTTGCCGTTACTCATCTCTTGCCTTATCCTGTGGAGACATGTCTACGAGTGTTGGGGTAAATAACCTTCATGTGAATGATTCTTTGGAATTTTGTTTTATAGGAGACATTGTTTGGTGAAGGAAAGACTACAGATATCTCAGATATCTAGTTCATAAATTTAAAGGTTATTTTACTGTGTTTCATACAGTGCTTTACTTCTTGTGAACGCATATATGACTATTGAACAACTGGAAGTCATGAAACCAGGCAGTGGGTTATTAAGAATATCCTAAACAGAAGAATTAAGCGGTGTTTCTATCTCCAACCTCCTCCCCCCGCTCCCTCCCCTCTTCCCCCCAAGAAGCTTCTCCTACTATCTCACCACCTGACTTTTTTCCTCCCATTTAAAGGAACACATATTTCTATATGAGTAAGTTAGTGAAGAATGGACAATTTGATTTAGCAGATTCTAGAAGGAGAGTCTTCATTCCCATGGTCTGAAAGTGAATTCTATAAAGACTGCACCTTTTAGGCAAGCACCCTGATTGCTTTCTATCAACACAGTCTGACCAGCCTTTCTTGCTTCTCTCACATATATTAGAGTTCCACTGCAGAAGATTGGCTTTATAATTTGCTTCTCAAATACATGCCTTCATTTCCAAATTTGTGCTTTGTCATCTCACTGATTTCTTAACCCTCGGTGGACAATTGTCAAGGAACTGAGCACAATTTGGCTAAGTCGTAAGAGTCGCTGAACACCTTCTGAGAGGAGCTACCAGTTCTCCACATAACTGGCAGGACTGAACTTCCAAAGACAAACAAGTTGAATACCCAGCTTTTCAGACTGTAGATGTAACTCAGATGTATTTCAAACCTTTTTAACCTTCTAACATTTATTCTCATTTGTTTAACTGCAAAATTCTTGGGGATGAGATTTGTGAAACATCCATATTACTGATGTGTGCCTGAAAACTACCAGAACAAGATCATAGAATTATAGGGGTTGGAAGGGACCTCGAGAGATCATTGGGTCCATCCCCCTGCCAAAGCAGGTTCCCTAGCTCATATTGCACAGATAGGCGTCCAGACAGGTCTGGAATATCTCTAGAGATGGAGACTCCACAACGTCCCTGGGCAGCCTGTCCCATGGCTCTGTCACCCCCACTGGGTAAAAGTTCTTCCACATGTTGATGCGGAACTTCCTGTGCTTTAACTTACAGCCATTGTCCCCTGTCCTGTCTCCACAGAGATCTTTCTAATTGTTTAAGTTGTACTGTTGACTTTCTGTATGTGCATTTCTAACATTATACACCAAGCTAAACCTGGCCATGTGTGTTTACAGTGAGTCTGCATGTCTTCCTGGCTAGATAAATGCAGTATGTCAGAATCACTGTTCCATGAAGGACTGATAAAACCAGAGAACTGTATCGTGCTACCTGCAATCAGTGCATGAGTACCTGCATGCCATCACTTGTCTCTTTGTAAGTATTTGCTGAGGCTTTAGATATTAAGTGGACATATTAGGCAACCTTACAGATTCTCTTGCTGCAGATCACCCTCAGTAGTATTTTCTCTCAGATTTGAAAGACTTAAAATTACAAAAAACTTCTAAGTAATTTTTTTTTCTCAGTATTTAGCATCCTTATCAGTAAGGTGGCTGAGGACTGGTTCACAGGTGGTCACCAAAAGAAAATAAAAAACCCGAGCCTACTGTCGCCAGGTTTAAGCTCGTAACTCAGGAATCTGCAGGAATTATGGTCACTTAACCAAAGTGTTTGAAATTCCCTGCTGACAGCAAGGAACATTCCACAACAATGACTGGAAATCTCACCATGCTTTAATGTTGTAGGATAAGCAAGAAATACAGCTTTCTAACCACCCTAACTGGAAGATACTTGTTTATAGGTGCAAGAAGCAAACATTTTTAAAATCCATCTGATTTCCTACTAGAAGAAATTATGGTTCTGTGAGAGGAATAGGAATAAACTGGATCTCATAAATTGTACTATATCTACTTACAAAGCTTCTTCATATTCTTGGGACTCTGCTGTTAAATTCATTGTGCTGTAGGTCGATTAGTCAGTCTGTTTCTTTTCTTCATGTATTCTCGTTGATAAATAATGAAAGGGGATAAAGGGAGGTGCTCTGGGATATAATCTACAAGATTTCCTTCAAATCCTTCTACCATTGATATTCAAGGACAATGTGTTTTTTTATTTTTAAATAAGAAAAGAGGCACCTTTTTTTTTGCCCCTTTTTCCCCTGTGAGATTCCATTTTCTGTTAGAATATTTGTGAAAAGTTTTTTGATTGAAACTGGGAATGCGTGCTCCTTGAAAAGATAAGAATTTGGTCCTAGCAAAACAAAATAAACCAGAAATAATAAAGAAAACTGCCTGGAGCTCAAGTAACTTTCTACCTATATATAAAATATATTCTTGACTCAGAAAATGTCCACATGCAAAAAATAGAGGCTTAATTATTCAGGTTTTTTAATGAAATAGTAGCACATTCCTGTAAATTTTCCCAGCTGAGATTTTAAATTTTCATATATTGCCACAGCAGGAATACTAAAAACCTGACAATCACTTCACCTCATGGAGGTATTTTTGTTTGGGCTTTTTTTTGTTGTGCGTGTTCCCAGAAATGAATTTCTTCGATGTGAGAAATCACCATTATTTATTAATACAGAAAGCAAACAGGCTGATGTTGCACTGAGGGTTCTGAAGAATATATGAATGTAATACATTTACAGCAACATCATTTACGTGTTCAATTTAGCTAGTAATTATGATTTGATTTTAACTGAGAAATGATTGGTTAGAGATGTTCATTACAGCAGCAGATAAGGTACTGTGACAGATTGCACCTGAGGTCATGCCTTTCTGAAGTTGGTTCCCGCCCTCCCTCCACCTTGTTTTAATCTGCACAAAAACCTTAATTGAGAAAAGTCCATAGGAACAGAAGTAAAAATTAATAGTAATTGATAAACAAAGCTCTAAAAAAAAAATTATGCAGGGCCTACCTGGTCAGAAAAATGACCTGAGACAAGGTAAACCTCTTTGTTAGCCTCCCCAAAATTGCAGTATTGTCACCTTTTATAGTAGGTAGTGCAAAAACAAGTCTACGCAATAGCTGACAGAAATGTAAACTCTGACTAAAATCTCCAGTTTTGAGAAGAGACTAAGAAATATTAATGATCTTTTCATTCTTACTACACTGGTACCCAAGGAAAGGTGAAATGGCCATCTGTCCTTTCCCACAGCAGTCAGTATTGAGCATTGCTGCTGTTCAGTAGCAGTATTTTTTCTGTATTGCTAGAGACAAAAGTCTAAGATTTTCTTCTGTTTATGCTTGATTTCATTTCCATACGCATTTCTTGTCTGATAAAAGCTTAGTTCTTGAGATTGATGTGGAATCTCTGAGTATCCATTTGACTTCTGACAAGCTGATTGATTCACCTTCGTTCATGATGTTGTTTCAGTCTTTCTGTGCACAAACATTTATGGGGATGATTTTATATCATCATACACTCACACAGAAGGAAGATTTGAGCATCCTGTTATTCAGTATTTTCAATGTGGTTCTTGTCACTCTTTTCAGAAAAGCTGCAGTCCAAAGAGCAGAAATATCAGCTGACTGAGGTGATGTGTCATATACAGTGACACATGAGATCCGAACTGTGAGGTTTGCCACAAAGCAAGTCAGCTTGTCTGTGTTCACATGAACTTTCCTAACTCTAAATGATAAATTGTATAATGATAGATGGTCCTTTTGCAAATAGCTTACCAGTTGAAGGAAAGAGTGGTTTGAATCTGTTCATCTACATGGTAGGGCAGGAGTTCCCAAACTGGGATCTAAAAGCTATGCAATGGGAATGATAGAGTGTCTGTGTTCTCTGCTGAAAGACTGACAGCAAGGAGATGCAAAAGTGGTCTGCTGGTCAAAAAGTGGGAGGTCCAATCTCAAAATTCTTGTTTTAGCTAGGAAGTTGACATGGGTGTTTGTAGCTTCATGCAGGTTTGGACGGGGGGGAAATGAAGGCACCCCTTATGAATTTTCTGTGGTTGTTCATAAATAATTTCAGTGTCATGAACACGTGGTTTAAGGTAAAAATTTTCATTGTTAGTGAAAAAAGTTATTTTTTTTTTGGTCACAACATTGTGAAGATGAATTATTTTACCTGATGTGCTCTTTAGATTTTGTGATAGAAGACAGCAATACAAAATAAAGTACCATCTTACTGTCCAGACTAAAGGTTAGATTACATTTGGCCTAATATGAATGTGCAGCCATTGGCTGTGGCTGATCAGGAAGCTTCAGCTTTCTGTGTGTGACATCCCATCGTTTACATTTCCTGCTATTACAGCCCTTCTAATTTAGTGATGTGTAGTTCTCCCTGCTTTTCTAGTCCCTGTTTCCATAAAAGGGTGGCAAAAGATGTGCAGTGCAGTGCTCTAGTTAATTTGCTCCTCAGCACTGAATGTAACAAGATGACTGAACACGTGCTGGGGGTGTTTGGCTTTCAGTACAGTCAGCAGCCAAAGGCATTCTGTCAGCAACAGGGTGATACTGATAAGAACTGATCCACAGTTCTCAAGAAACTTGGTTCGAATCAGGAAATGGAAGTGGCAGAAACTGCAGTGTGTGTCCTCAGCCTTTCATCACAACAGCCCGCCCGGTAACATTTAGTAATGCCAGTGCTTTTGCAATATGTGAGAAGCCAATTAAACACAGTTTTATAATTAAATCGGTCTGCTACAAAGCCAGAAATTGGGCTGTGCTCCTAGCTGTGCTTTTTGTGGTGCTAGGCTCTTTTGGTATGAAAAGATGCCAAGTCCTAGCAGTCCCTGTTCAAACTGATGGTTCTCTATTACCAGTTCCCTTCACCTTAATGTGAGCATTTGGCATCCTTGGAAACCCTGACCTAAGGAGGGGACTGGTGGACCCTGGAGAATCTCTGCACCAGGAGCCCCAACGCCCTGGGAGATGAGATTGGAGCTGGAGTACTCAGTGCAGTGAGAAGGCTTCACTTCTGGGGGTTAGTTAACCGCAACCCTCTAGATGGGCATATGGGATTTTTGAGTACTGACACTGCATTGAGGGTCCGTGAACCTGTGGCTACTTGTGATGTTTCTATTTTGTTGAATGCCTTTCATTTACTAGAGTTCTTCCCACTTCAGAAAGCTCAGTGTTTTTGCAAAATGATATTATTTAAGGGAATAGAAATTCTGTGTTAAGGATTTTAAACAGTGTAATTTATTTTTTTTTGGGGGGGGGAGGATGGGGGGAAATAATAATTGAGTAGCCTTTGCAAAGGCTTTTTATGTGGATGGTATTCTTCAGATGAAAACACTGTTCTGGAATGATTACTTCTTTCTCTTGTTGGGGAATTGGCTGTTAACTGGAAACATTCTATACTGCATAGTTACTTTGAGGCACTGTTATTTTCAATTCAGCAGAAAATGGCTCTAAGAGCAGAGAAATGAGAGGAAATATGTTAGGGGACTGTGTATCACAAAATACACAGTTTCAGCTTGCATGCAAAATATTATTCAGCTGTGATAATAGAAATTAGATTTCAATCAGTATGCTCTTTGTTATTAATCCATTTTTTTCCTTTCATCTGAAGAAGTCCTATCAGCATGTTAGACAAATCATACTCTTTAAAAACTGATTTGAAATAAAATGCCTCTGAATTCTTGCAGTTTCTGGCACGGATTTTGTCATCGTAATAGTAATAATAATAATAATAATAATGTTTTTACTAGTACTACAAATAGCAGGTTCCCTTGCTGCTAATGTAATGATGCATAGTTATAAGTGGGCATGATGTTGTAAATTTATTTTTGGTCCAAGTTTGTTTGTAGTTAAGAATGAAGTTATTCTTCCTGTTTGTGAGGGAACTGTTGGAGGTGCAGGAAGAACATTGAATTTGATGACCTAAAAAAAGTTTGTAATTAGAAAGGCTAATTGTTAATATGTCGGTTGAAGTACTAAAGTTCACTTTTTCATTTGGGGCAAAAGGGGTGGTGTCTTAAATAATTGAAAATCTTTGACATGTCATCAGTTTTGACTACTGTCTGAAGCTGAGGAATTTAGTGTGTGTACCCAGGCAAATGTTTTTGTGTGCATGCTGCATAGCAGGTTAGTACTATTAGCGTCTAAACGGAATGTTTTTATGGAGCTTCTTGGTAGTAGCCACTATTCCTCATACACAGAAAGTCCCTGATCTTACTATATCAGGGCTTTTGGCTGACTACTGTGATTATCTTTTTGGTTTCTAAGGACAGTTTAAAGACTTTAGCTTTATTACCAAAGATTTTGAGTAATTACTGTTAACTTAGAAGCATTTTTTTTTCCAGCTTTTGGTCTGTCTGTGACAATTTTTGCTGTCTAATAGCCCCATTTAATTTTTCCCTTTCAGGAGGGAGGAAAGAGAAAACAACTCCTTTGCTTTTGTATGTGTTTAATTTGTTGAATTATAGTCAGAGGACCATCACTTTCACAAACTGCAGCGCTGTTCCTGTCTCATAAAGGTGTGCAGGCTGAGTTCAGTGACAATGTCTCCTCCATATTTAGTTATACAAGGTATGGCCCTAACATGCTCACCATGTAATACACAAGATGATTGGGCATGATGCGCGTTGGCAATGCATTTGCCTGATGCTATGTAGGCTTCCTTAGACCAACACAAAGCCTACATGGCTTCTAACAACCCTTACTATATAGTGATCAAAACTTATCAGACTACACTTGCACCCTTTTTTGGACATGTACTTTCCATCCTTATTACAAGTCATTGAATCACCTTACATTCAGTAAGTTTCTGCTTTATGTTCTTTTCTCTCAGTTATTTTTGAGAATTTTTTTTTTCCATAGTGTTTATATTGCATCACATTTTAGTGAGGAAATTTTATCTATTGTTCACAGCTTCTGTGGGGCCAGCAATTCTCCAGCAAAATGTAGACCCACTTAAATGTCACTCAAATGAAATTAAAAAGTGCATAGAATACTGGACAAATCTGTTGCTTTCAGTGGATTCTAAGAAGTTCATAAAAATGTCAAAAAGACCAACATCATATTTTGAGATTGAAGAGGCAAGTCCAGTTGGGTGGGCTTTCATCACAAATAAACTACATTCTTAATTTTAATCAGAAAAGAACTTACACAGATTGCCACCATTTACCTGGTTGATGATCTCTGTGGAGCATTGAGAGAGAAAACATTAATTTTTCCAGAAGAGAGACAATTTATTTTTCAAGAACTTCTATAAAGGAAGCTGTCTGATAAAGGGGAGCTTTTTCACCTGGTCATATTTATTAATGGCTTGGGTTTGTCTCATTACTGTAAAAGCTCACCTTGGGCTCCACAGCAGAGGAGACCACAGCAGGAGCTGCAAGGTCTTTGCTTTCAGATGACCCTGTAGTGTTTTCTGACGAAAGTTTATTGATGTATTTTGTGGTTTCAAACAAAACCTTCTTTTTCATGCAAACATAGCCTGGCTTCTTCCCACGTGCTTATGGTGTGTTACATAAAATGTTTCTAATTTTGTTTTCCCTTCTTCCAAAATTACTAAAGTTTCTCTCCAGTTTGCTTGCTGTGCTTTACTAAGGAGGGTGCCAAAGGGACAGCTTCTTTTTGTAGTTACTGCAATAGTTTGCTTCTGAGCTTGGTTAGGAGAACATGAGATTCATGTGGTCACCTGTAAATGTCCCATTTAAGAAACCATCTCTTCCTCAATTTGTTGCCCGAGAGTTTAACCAGATAGTCCCTTGAGACATCCATTGAAGTTTAATTATGATATGAAAGAATCAACGGGACTAAATTTCCAAGGCATGGTTAATTTAGCTTTCTGAAACTGTCCAAGATTTAATTATGTACAATCATTCTCTTGACAAGACAGAAGTTGACTTTTCTAGAAGGTGTTTCCTACATGAATTTTTAAGACAAGTATGATGAATTCTCCCACAAAAGTGGGTAATTTTTTCCCTGCTACTTAGAAGGAAGGTCTGCAAAGACTATTTCAGACATTTTACAACATACTTTAGATATTTGAATTTAAACAGGAAATTCCATCCTTTGCAGAAGGCAAGTTTTGCTTGACAGATTGATAACACTTCAGTTAGTTTGAGAAATCCCTTCTACCTTGTGATGTACCAGAACACTTAGTTTTCCAAGTTTTGCACATGATGTCTAACTTACTGTGGCATCTTGCGTACAGTATGTGAATGAATATTGAAAGATATTTATTCTTTTGTGCTTCAAGGTATAAACTGTGGGGAAAAAAAAAATCATGTTTCATTATAGCAAGATAATAATTTCCAGATTACTAGTTCTGGAAATAATTTCTAGATAATAAATTCCAGATTACTAGTTCTGGGCACTACTAGTTCTGCAGAACTAGTTTAAAATTGGACCAGTCTCACCTCTTAAGATGTGTAATGTCTATTAAGTGTCTGTAATACTGTGTGATGTTATCTCTGTGATGCTTCTGTCAAGGAATTTTTCTGTGTTGTTTTTACCCCCCCCCATTCTCTATTGCATTTTATTGCGTTGTTACAGAGTGACACCAAAGATCTTACTGATCCTTTGCCTCTTAGTCCACTAATTGTCATACGCTGTGTTCTCATTCTGTCTGGGAGCACAAAATTATCATTTGGAAAATTTAAAGCTTTTGGAGGTATTCTACTGGTATCTCTATTTTTGCAAGAAAATATACTCAATTTTCTAAGAGTTTTATATAGGTCACTTAAAATCTGTATTTCTCAGCAGCCTGTTGAGGGAATTTGCCAAATTTTTGCGTTGCTTTTCCCCATCCACCATGTAATTTGGATCCTTTTAAACTTAATACAGCAAAACTAATGGCCAAAAGACTTTGTTGCTCTTGTATCCTCACCATGATCTAATCTAGTTATGGGTATTGGTATAGGAAAAGCAGTCAGGCAGTGGAAAAATTTGATATTTAAAGGATGTTTTTGGTATGATTCTGTTAAATTAGTCAGGGGTATATCTGTAGCTTGCTGACAAAAAAAAAACCCATCCAGATTACAAGAGGATCTGGATGTATCTGTTGATGTCCAGGGCTTATAAAAAATTGATTTGAAACATTTCAAGCACTAGTGTTGTTCCCAAGAAAACGTAGCTAATAATATTAGATATCTGAACATCTTCTGCTCATCCAGAGCAGAAAGTGAAAGACTAAGAAGTCTTTGATTAAATTTCAGCAAGTTTACATTTAATTTGGTCTGCTTATAAACATACATATAAATTATACACACATGCAGCAATATTTATTTACGTGTTTAAATTACATTAGCTTTTATACTATTAATTAAAAATATTTACATTCCTTAGATGTTGCCTTCCTCAGCAACCTGGTTCACTGTATGCAGTGTATCATATGCTAAATACAACTCTGTTCACAAGGTATGAAAGTAGTCTGTTGGCTCATTTGTATGCTTTCAGTTACCAGACTGCAGATCTGTCTGACAGTGAAGTTATTACAAAAGTTGTTTTGTCACCAATTTGAAGGTCTCTTTGGAGCAGAAATCAGAATGTATCCTATGCCTCACCAGAGGTAAATTAAAAATGTTGTTTCTAGTAGATACATCATTATTGATACTGATTAATCACCTTAAGACACTTAAGCTTAACCCTAAACGTTGACAAATGCCAAGCTTTGTTCGTAATGTCCTTAAAGCTTTAATATATTTGCATAAATCTTAAAATCACCTTCTGCAGGTGGAAGAACCCCCCCCCACGTGATCCATTTTTACTCTCCACAACTGCCCTTTCAAATACCAGAATAATAATATTAGGTTTGAATTTGCCCTAGTCGTGGTGTCCTTGGTTTTGTAGAGAAGCTTGAAAAAGCTTCTCTATTTAGCTGTAGACTCTTTTTGTCATATGGTCATATGATCTCTCCAACCAAAGAATTAAAAGCTCTCACAGGTGACTAAAAGTTGAAGTTTAACAGGGCCAAGTGTAAACTTCTGCACATAGGACACAACAACCCTGAGCAGTGCTACAGGCTTCGGGGAGACTGGCTGGAGAGCTGTCAGGCAGAGAAGGACCTGAGGGTGTTGGGTGACAGCTGACTAACCACGAGCCAGCAGTGTGCCTAGGTGGCCAGGAAGGCCAATGGCATCTTGGCTTGTATCAAAAATAGTGTGGCCAGTAGATATGGGGAGGTGATTGTGGCCCTGTACTCTGCATTGGTGAGGCTGCACCTCAAGTGCTGAGTCCAGTTCTGGGTTCCTCACCATAAGAACATTGAGGTCCTGGAGCGAGTCCAGAGAAGGGCAACCAGGCTGGGGAAGGGGCTGGAGGGCAAATCAGATGAGGAACGGCTGAGGGAGCTGGGGCTATTTAGCTTGGAGAAGAGGAGGCCACCTACAACTGCCTGAAGGGAGGTTGTAGAGAGGTGGGCAATGGTCTCTTCAGCCAGGGGACAGGAGACAGGACAAGGGGAAATGACACAAAGCTGTGCCAGGGCAGGGGCAGATTAGATGTTAGAAAAAAAATTTCACTGAGAGAGTTGTCAGGGCCTGGAACAGGCTGCCCAGGGAGGGGGTTGAGTCACCTTTCCTGGATGTGTTTAAAAAAATGTTAGATGAGTTGCTCAGGGATATGGTTTAGCATAGGACAGGAATGGTTGGACTTGATGATCTTCCAAGGTTTTTTCCAACCTTGTGATTCCATGATTCTGTTTGGCCCTCAGAACAGGTAGAAGCTGTCTGTCTGGGCTACCCTGAGACATTACAGTTCGTTTTGGAGGTGAGGTGTGTGCTAAGACAATATGCGTGATGAAATGACCTTGTTTTGATAGAAAGTGTTGCTGTACTTTGAACACTGTGCAACAAAAAGGCAAGTAAATGTTACATCTTTCACCACCACCAAAGGGGTGTTTGAAATTACATAGTTTTGAGGTATTCCTATCAAAACGGGGGTTGCATTGGTGTTTTGCTCTTCTTGCTGCTGCTGTTGTGCTGGCATCCCCCCAGTTCTTGTGTGTGTTGAAGTTTCAGCCTGTTACAGTTCTTCTTGGTGCATGTTTCTGCTGCTCTGTTAAAACAGAAGACAGATATTCTTGTGATTCTGATGAGGTATTATCCTGCCTGCGTGGCTTCTCAAGCAGAGGGGCAGACTTGGTACGGTAAAGTTTCATCTCTGATGTGAGGAATGGACACCAAGATTCTCAGTCATGGTTTTCTCCTCTAGGAGGTAACATTACACATGAGAATTAATTTCCAACCTACTTTCTGCATTTATCTTGTGGCAGTAGTAACTTTTCCTAATGGTTTTCACATAAATATGAGCTTCATATGATAGTATAATTTGACAAGTGCTATGCACAATTGTTTTACTAGCAGATTGGCTTCCCTCAAAGATAGGATGTAGGGCTGTGATTTATCTGTAGGTCTGTCTACATAATCTATATATTGATGTCATAGAGAAGATGTATGAGTTCAGTTCTTGTACCCATTGCCAGTATTGTTAGAGAATTGTCAGTTCTGTAAATGGAAATACTTGAAATGTGAGGAAAGAGTAATGAAGTTTGTCTAAAATAAAACTAAGCTAATTTCTTTCTTCACTAAATTAAATTTCAAATCTATTCAGAGTTCTGAAATGTTGCATCCCTGATGTCCTCTCTCACAAACTTATTCACTCCTGTTCTCCACTCAGTTCTGATGTGTGTTTTATCCAATCTATCCCTCTGGATAGATACTGTATCTGCCTGTCTACTTATAGTAATGGTGGAATGCATCCAGATGTATGTATGTATGTATGCATGTATTTGTTCTTATTTTTTAAGCAGCATGTCTTGTATCTTGTGAAAAAGATACTTTTAATTGTGTTATGGGTATGACACATACTTTTGTACTAAAGAAGCTATATGCTTTCCTTACACTGACTCCCACTGTAATGAGGATAATATGAGAGGAGAGTAAGAGCTAGTAAAAAGGCATATTAGAAGAAATAACAGCTGCTTAAAATTTCATTTGAAATAATAAAATAAATTCTGGTGAAGAAGGTTCATTACTAGGTGATGCAATTAAAAATATGCGGTAAATCACAAACATTTGGCTAATGAATAAGCTGATAAATAAAACAAATCTTTCCAGCTTATCTCCTTGTATTTATCTCCATAAATATGCTATGTAAATAGAGAGGCAAATGTGCATTAAAACAAGAAATACCTGAAATTTCATGAGCTGTTCAGTACAGCACAATATAATTAAGTGCTATAAATTGTTTTAATAAACAGGTATTTTATTGGACAAGCACCCCAGTTCCGTTGCCAGCCCCACATAAGCTCAGATTGCATAAAACTTTTCTTCAGTTATCTACTTCTTGTGCTATGGCTCACAAAGTCATGGTGGGGCTGTGAATGGAGGAAGCTGTGAATGCTATCATGCACCATGAAGAATATACAGCTATTGTCACCCTAAAGACACCTGAGAAGAATTGGAGCAACAGTGCAGCTTTAGCTTTCCCTGCTGCTACACACCATGACCCTGGCAACAGATCATCTCCCTTCTCCAAAAAACGACCAAAACGGCCTTGACAAGAGAATTAGAGAGTTTTCACAAGCTGCCTCAAGGCACTAGAGGTGTGATCCTTGGAAGCCTCCTTGGCTGAGCTGGGAGTAGAATGTCTCAGTCTTGCTTTCTCTGCAGCAGCCTGTTTCAATCAGCCTGCAAACTTTGATTGAGCAAATACTAACACAGGGAGAGAAGACATTTTTTCATCATGAGAGACAGTTGGTAGGGATACCCTTTTATGCCTATAGGGATGAACTAAATTAAAGCAATAAAACAGCTGATGAAACCTTGAACTGTGGGACGTGGACATCTGCATGCAGATGTAATCCTAACCAATAGGTATTAGAGGCTTTTAGATCAATTCCCCCCGCCTCCTTTCAGTTCCATTTTAGAAATTGCTGGTTTTTGTGAGTTTTGGACTATTTGATTTGAAGAAAAAAAAAAAAAGTAAAAATTTTAATCTCAGAAAAATGAGTGTTGAAGAAATATTTTTTGAGGATCCTGTGATTCTTACTTAGGGGGACATCAAAGTTTCAGAGTCCTAGAAGAAAGAAAATACCACTTAGATCAGATTGTACACAAGCTTCATACTCTCTACATCTCCATTAGAAAGTATTAAGAAATTTTTTTTTCTATTTCGATCACTAAATGTTAAATTGGATAAATGTTTCATGATCCATTTTCAAAACTCCATGGAAGCATTCAGATGGAGATGTTGAAAAGGGATCAGAAGTATAAACAGCAAGCCCTGACTTGCTGCCTTTTCTATGCCCTTTCTACCAAGCCAGAGTAAATGTTTATTTATTACTCCTCAATGCATGTTTTGAATCAGCAGCAAAAAGGAGAACAGATACAGAAAGATGTCATTCTGGGTGAGCCAGATTGTTGGGTTTTGGGTTTTCTTTTTTTATCCTTGCATTATGCCCTCTATTTTTCTGATTTTATTGTCCTTGTAAGACCTAAAGCACTTTAAGAAGCAATACAAAATAGCTTTGGTACCATACTGACTCAATTTCTATGTCATTAACTCCTCCATCTCATAGAAATTCTCTTACGGTATTCTGAACATGACTTTTTGCAACTCTATTTAACTTTTATAAACAAATATCTGAATGGCCAACATAGTACAGAAGCCTTTCTTTATGATACGTACAGCCAGAAGGCACATAAACATATAAAGTGGACTGAAAAACTCTATCTAGCAACATTAAGTGGCAGTTGACTACCTGGATAAAATTCTGGTTGATACAGTGATGATGGTGATGTGTTACATAGCATGGCCAGAATGAAAACTTGATGTACACCTTCTTTACTTCTAATGTATGTTGTGATTTCATTACTGGAAGGGTCTTGTAATCTCTTGCAGTGTTTGAATGGAGTAATTGATGCTTTGAACTGTGATATTTTCATTCTCTTTAGAAAAAAAGATTCCTGAAAAAAATATTTAAGATTTACAGCATAAGACATGCATTACAGTGTTGTTCCTTATCTTTACTGACATTCTGTATGTATTCCTGGTTTGTATAATACTTCCCAGATAATTATTTATCAAACAGTAGTAGTTTACTTGATAGTATCTGAGGAAGACTTCATCTTTCTTGCCACAATGGCATTATATGATTTATCTTTTGCAGTGCTAGGTTCTGTGCATGCTTTCACATGCCTGTGATCACTGCTGAACTACTGAAGGTGATTCCTTCACAGAGAATAAAAAAAACCCCAAAACATAATTAAAAATACTCCCTTTTTTTGCACGTGTGATAGATATGCATGTTTCCCCAGCATGTGTGGAGGTTAAATTGTGGCTTTTTCAGCTTATAGTGGGCAATTCTGACGCAGTCAGGTGGTGGTTTAAGGCCAGGAAGGACTGCAGATGGGATTTTGCATCAAGGATACCATTCCACCAACATCTTTACTTCTGCTGACAAGAGTAGCTGTATTAACTGCCCCAAGCATTTCCTTGTATACATCATAGGAAGAGAGATGCATCATCAGTCATATGTGTAATATTTCTTAGCATGAACAGATGGTGAAAAGCCTTTCTTAAGGAGAGTCTTCACATTTGTTTAAATATACTGCGTCAAGGTAACTTTATGGATGGTAAGACATGCAGGCTCTTTCCTAGATTAAAAAGAAAGAAAAAAAAAAGCGCAGCAGTATATGCAGATAGGAAAAGCTAAATCAGTGTCTAAAACTGTAGTTTGCAACTGTGAGAATCTGAGAATCCAGGAGAACTGTAACTGTCACAGGGACAGAACGGTTCACAGAAGCTGGATAAACAAGATGGTAGAAACAATTGAATATATTTAAGAGAAATAATAGATATCTGTCAATGAAATTTCAAACTGGCACACTAATTAATCCATAAAATGCTACAAGAATAGTAGCATCATTGTGAGTGTGTGTACTAATCGATTAGATTTTCCTATCTGTTTCCTATCTGATCTCGATACGTGGAGAGGACCTGAACCAAAAAATAAGCTCACAGAAATAAATCTTAGTGGAAATAAAACTCCAAATGAAAGCTTGAAGAATACAGCAACATAATAAATAGCAACAAAGATTTTTCATAGAATATAGTATCTGTCTCTGAAAAAATAGTGTATGACAATTGCTTTGCAGGTTTGTTTGTTTTATTTTTACCAAGAGGGATAACATTAGTTTTGAAATGAAAAAATGGAGGAAGAGCTGACAGTAGCACCTCTTTCCTGGTGAGGTTTGCTGGGCTCCAGAGCCCTCCCCTTAGGAGGACTTTTTTTCCAGACAGAAACTATTAAATGGGAGCATGATTTTTGCAGGACAGATCCAAGTCTTGTCTGCTACTGTAGGGAAACAGCTGTAAAACTCAATTTGTCCCTCCTGTGCTGCCTGACATGTAGCTCTGAGAAAATCACAGCAAATGTTTTTGGTGAACACAAACATGAGGGTAGACTCTGTTTTATTTTTTAGGTTAAGGATGATATAATGAAAATGGGTAATACCAGGAAAAGTCTCGCTGAAAGATCACAGATAATTAGGAAACATAATCTAAAAACTAGAAAAGTTAAAGCTACGTACCAGTTACAAATCAGAGAGGTTTCATTACAAAAATAAGAATAAATAATAAAAAACCACAACCCAGCAGTCCATTAACAGTTTTAATATTGCCTGGTTTTTGAGTGGTTTCCAGATTTGGATGGAGGAAAAAAAATGTCCTCATATTCATTGTAAACCTTGTATGTGCAATGCTTTGCACTCCCAAGTTTTACCAAGGAAATATGTATAATAGTTTAAATTAATTTCTCAGTTGTCAATACATTGTCTTTCTGAAAATTTGAGAGTACTAGGTATGATTCCATTTTAAACTGGAGCCCTGAAACCTAAAGAAAGTATAGCGTCAACAATACCAGCCTAGTATTCAGGATATGTTCTAATAGATTGTAATCCCTGGAAAGATGCAGTTAGATTTTATGAGATGATTTGTCATCTTAGGGCTTTCTTACACAGTCCAAGCAATTCTACTCTGGTGCATTTGCCTGATGCCTTATTTAGGTTTGCATTGATTAAGCTACCAACACTGATCTGATCAAGAAGTATTTAATGGTTGTAACAGTATTGATAGTTGCTGGTTTTTGGTTGTGTCATTGATAAACTGCCTGAGCACTAAATATTAGGGTGGTTTTGTTTCCTACTTGTAAGGAAGAGTTAGTCTGTTGCAAGGCAGTTGTAAGTGAAATTTTGAAAGTACACTACAGACTGCTATTGAAAGTGAGTGAAAACATTAACCACTTTTCTACTGATAGGACAAACTGTTCAATATTTATATATACACCACCCACCCCATTAAGTAGAAACAAATTGCTTCAGCGTGTCTTACAGGCTGCATCTTGTCAATATTTGAAAGGTGGATGAACGTTCAGGGCAGACGTGCAACTTCTATATATTTCTGCTTTCAAAAATGGTTCATGAAGGAACCCACCCATAAAAGGTCATTGCAGACTAGTTGCAATAAAACCTGGAAAGCTCAGAATGGTTCTGGTAATAACAAACAGCAATTTGTTAACAGATTCTGTGAATATTCAGCCTATTATCTTTGCACATACTCAGTAACCTTTGCCAACTTATCAACAAAGCTACACCACTTTTACATCAAACATTTATAAAGGTGAAATACTGTTTGACACTCTGGTAAAGTAGTCTGCATAAAATGTTTTGAGACAAAAAAATGAGGAAAGGATGTATTCTTCTTTCTAGAGAGTGGGGTAGATGCAACAAAAAGTAGTGATTAAAGCTAGTAGGTGGTAAGACACAGGAATAAATAAATAATTATGAACCATTTTTGTTTCTATGTGCTTTTTATGTAAAGTAGTGAGATATTGACAGTTAATTTCAGAAGTCTCTTTCATCTCTGAAATGCTCATGTTTTGCTAATGTAATGAAAAAAGAAATAGTGATGTTTGAAAACTAGTAATTCTTATTTCCTTACATTTCTTCAGTGGTGCAAAGTTGTCGCATACAGACCCTTCAAGATTCTAATGCTGAAAACAAAGGCAATGTCCAGAAGTTATATCATGGCTTCAAAGTTTTTGTCTTTTAAAAAGGCTGCATATATTTTATATATGTACAAATACAGGCTTTCTGATATGCCGGATGTTTTTAGGAGGACAAAATACTTGGTATTTGAATTAACCATCAGTTTAAAACTCCAGATAACAGACGCCTGAGCCAAAAAAACATGAGACAGCATTTGATCAGCTTTAGACAGCAGAAATCAAGAAAGTTGATAGACTACATCAGTTGTTAACTGATGTGCATATGTAAAAGCAGGAAACAAAGGTGTCATCCACTCAGACTTTGAAATAGAAGTGCAATACGTACTCGACTCTGATGGATTTCATTAGTTGTTTTGTGTTCTTTGTCATCCTCATCATCCCTTGCCTCCTTCAAGTTCAAAAATGGAGATGATAATTAATGATCCTTTATTTAATAGATATTTTGAGGTGAAGAATTGTAGGGAAGCGTGAAGACTTACTATGAATGTTTCAAGTTATTCTCTAGCTTCTGTCCTCTTTGCCAGCGCTACAAATCTCTTAGAAATAAAAAGAAGTTTTTCTAATAGTTTATGTAATTTGAGACTGGAGATTCAACAAATCATTATTTTCAGTGAAACTTCATTTTAGGAGAACATTTCTGATGATCTATTAATTCAACTATTACTTTGTACTATTGCTAATATTATAACTGAGGGAGCACAGCAAATTCATTTTTGCTTTGTCTTCCTGTAATGCTTATGTTACTGCATGGTACAGGTTATGATTAGTCATGATTCAAACAGGAATTTAGGTTGTTTTCCCAATCCTGTTGCCTTCAGTCTGACAGCTGGTCCCTTGACATCTCCCAAAACTAGTCAGACCTTAGAAGTAAATAATGACAGGCAAACTAAGAACAGTAAGGGATTTATCTCTTCTCCCACTGTCTCTCATGCTGACAATCATTTTTCATTCCCAAAAGAGACTGTCAGTTTCTTGGATGACCACTTCTGCTTCTTGGACTGCAACCACATGTGGGTTTATTTTTGAGAAGTTCAAGAGATAGCAATGTTCAATGAGTGGTGCTTTTCATCATTTTGAAAAAAGAATGAAAATGACAAACTTGTTCCATTTCAGTGTAAATTTAACATTTTATCTCCCTTTCTTCCAACAAAAAAAGGGAAAGAGCTATCCCATTCAAAATGTTTCAAGTAGCTTGATCCACTTGATTTTTTGCAGTATTCAGAATGGGTAAACATGAAAAGTACTGGTTCTTTGAATCTTTGCTGTTTTGTTTCCCTGGTATTTCTGACCCCTTCAAATAAGTACAGTTGTAAAAATCAGAAACAAAGGAGAAACAAATCTGTATTAACAAAGCAATCAAAGGATGTTAATGAAGAATTCCTGAACTGAAGCCAGAATTCTTTCAATGAGTGCAGTTCCATGAGTCCTATGGAGCCAGTCATGTTTATATGAGTAGACAGCCACAAATGCTAAGAACAGAAAATACTTACTGACACATTAATTGAAAGTTGTTCAATTAGATAGATCACTAAATAGTGATTTTTTTTCCAGTCGTAGAGAAATAAACCAATTGGCAGTGTGAACTTTGCAAGTGAAGTAGAATGAATGAAACAAGATGTCCAGTAGCATTCTCCATAGAGGAGCTGGACATTAAAATATGGATGAAGCTTTTCCATAGTCCTGTGTTCAGTTAGGATAGGGATCGTTTTCACCAGAAGTTGGGATGTGACATAGCCAGGATGGGTGACCCAAACTAGCCAAAGGGCATGGGTAATCCTTACTGTATGACATCATGTTCAGCATAAAAGGGAACTAGTTGGGGCAGGGCAGCATGGCTTCAGGAGGTGTAGCTAGGGGATGGGCTTGAACATGCAATCTTGAGTTATATGGATGTAGGTGAGAAACTGCATTGTGTATCCCTAGTTTTGTATATTTTTTTATAAGTCCTGTTGTTATTTCCCAATTCCTGTGCTGTCCCAGTGAACCGTCCTTGTCTCAACACATGAGGTTTGCCTTAGTCTTCTCATTCTTCTCCCCATCCTACCAGGGGAGGGGTGGACAAGTGGCTGTGTGGTACTCAGCTGATGGCTGGGGCTAAATCACTTACACCCATGATAACAGGGCATCTGAAAAATCCTTTGAATTTAGGCTAAACAGCTCTAGAGAAAATGAGAAGTTCCTAATGAGTCCAACCAAAGCAAAACAAATGTTTCAAAATTAAAACCTATGAGGACAGTTGCATATTTCCGATTGCGATATGTTGGAAGTATTGTTTACTGTTTGATTACATGAATACTGATTGTAGCTCATAGTTTCTAACCTCCAGTTGAAACACATAATATTCCATTTCAACTTTTTAACTTAAGGTAAATGAAAACTTTATTTTAGACTTACCTTAAAAAAATCACAAAGAACTACAGATATCATTGCAGTTTCTTCAACAAACATACATAGGAATTAGTGTAGCAAAGCAACTGAAGTGTGCTTCCATCTTTTATTGCTTTTGGAAATATCTCTTTTGCATTTATTTTTGTCCCTTGAGCTATGTATTTTATCTCTTTGCAAGACTTAAAGTATATTTTACTTAGTTTAAATCCTTTCCACAGGTATTTAGAGTCCTGAGATCTTCCTTGCTAAATAGTAAGTCTGTTTAGAAGTGTCCCTGTCATAATGTGGAAAGCCTTGAAAACATTTTTTGAGGAAAAAGATACCCAAAATATCCCTCTCCAACAGCTCATGTGTCAGAAGAAGTAAATGTGCAGTGCTAGTATTGGATGTTAAACTGAATGGAGAAAATAACATTAAGAAGGAAATACCAGTATTTTCTGTGCATAACTAAACGTAATTATCTATATAGTTACAGAAATTACAGAAGTCAGGTATTCAGGAGATTAGAAGTGTGAAGTTAATAATGAAAGTATGTACAATGATGTTATTAAGAGTAAATCTGTAAGTATCATAACATTTATTATTTCAGGACATAAATCAAACTCATCCTCAGAATCAGGGATAGATGTGCTGCTTCGGTTAGTATATAATTCAAAAATACTCTCATTTCAAGTTGAAGGGGAGGTATGTGAGGAGATGAATACAGTCCCTCTACCTCAGAGGAAGTGTAAGCCCAGGGCGTGGAGAGTATCTGCACACCTTGAGACGGCCTCAGCTAAGCGAGAAAGAAGAGTAGTTGTGGTTGGGGATTCCCTCCTCAGTGGGACAGAGGGCCCATATGTAGACCAGACCCTACACGTAGGGAGGTGTGCTGCCTTCCTGGAGCCAGGGTCAGGGATATTACCAGAAGGCTCCCAGGGCTGGTTAGTCCCTCTGATTATTACCCACTATTGATAGTTCAAGCAGGTAAAGATGCAATCACGAAGTGTAGCCTGCGCACTATCAAGAGTGAATTTCGTGACCTAGGGAGCTTCGTTGGGGGGGCGGGAGCCCAAATAATATTTTCTTCTATTCCCACTTGTGGGAGGTGGGGTTCAGAGCAGGTCAGGAGAACCCATGAATTGAATCAATGGTTGAAAGGCTGGTGCCTGCACAAGAAATTTGGGTTTTTTGACCAAGGGATGGTGTACTCTGCACCGGACATGAGTACTGCTAATGGGGCTTACCTGTCCCATAGAGGAAAGCGGGTCCTTGCTCAGGAGATGGCAGGGCTCATTGATAGGGCTTTAAACTAGTTAGGAAGGGGGAAGGGGATATTACAAAGGCTGCTGGGGGAAGGCAGGTGCTTTGGGAGTCACAGCACGAGTTTCTGGGGGAAATAGATAAATGCCAACAGCACAATTGCAGACTTGGGGATGTTGCTCCACACTAGAGTAGGGATAACTCTGTGGATTACCCCGTGAACTCCTCAGTGGAGCTGCTTTTGCCCATCCCCTGTTGAAAATCTCGCAGTGAGCTGTTGGGGATATCTGGATCTGCTGCCCCACTAAAATGCCTTTATACAAATGCACATAGCATGGGGAACAAACAAGAAGAATTAGAGATCTTTGTGCGGTCACAGGGCCACGATCTCATTGCAATCACTGAGACGTGGTGAGACAGCCTGGATGACTGGCATGCTACCATGGATGGCTACGTGCTTTTTAGGAAAGATAGGCTAGGGAGACGAGGTGGAGGAGTTGCTCATTATGTTAGAGAGAACCTAGAATGTATTGAGCTCCACCTGGGTAGGGATGAGCCGTTTGTCGAGAGCTTGTGGGTAAGAATTAAAAGGCAGGCCAGTTTGGGTGACATAGTCGTGGGCGTGTACTACAGGCCCCCTGATCAAGAGGAGCAGGTTGATAGTGCATTTTATAAGCAATTGGAAGTAGCCTCAAGATTGCAGGTGCTGGTCCTTATGGGGGACTTCAATTACCCAGATATTTCCTGGGCAAGCAATACAGCCAGTCGTATGCAGTCCAGACAATTTCTGCGGTATAGGGAAGACAATTTCCTGATACAGATAGTGCAGGAACCTACAAGGGGAGGGCGGGTGCTTGACCTTGTTTTCACTAACAAGGATGGGCTCGTTAGGGAAGTGAAGGTCGGGGACAGCTTAGGACAAAGCGACCATGAAATGGTCAAGTTCAAGATCCTGAGTGGAAGAGGCAAGCCAAAAAGTAGGATAGCTACCCTGAATTTTGGAAGAGCTAACTTTGATCTCCTCCGAAATCAAATAGGGGCTATCCCATGGGCTGCTCTGTTTGAAGGAATGGGAGCCTGTGAGAGCTGGCTAACATTCAAACAGCGCTTCTTCCAAGCACAGAATAGGTGCATCCCTTTGAGTAAGAAATCGGGAAAGAGAGGCAGAAGACCTGCGTGGATAAGCAGGGAGCTTATGAATAAACTCAAAGGGAAGCAGAAGACCTATAAACTGTGGAAACAGGATCTGAGATCATGGGATGAATATAAGGATGTTGCCAGGGCCTGTAGGGATGCAACTAGGAGGGCTAAGGCCTGCTTAGAAATTAAGCTGGCAAGGGACCTAAAGGACAATAAAAAGAGTTTTTTCAGGTATGTGAATAGTAAAAGGATGACCAGGGATAATGTAGGTCCCTTGTTGAATGAGGTGGGTGTCTTGGTAATGGGAGATGATGAGAAGATGGAGATACTTAATGCCTTCTTTGCTTCGGTCTTTACTCTGAAGGCCTCTCGGGACTCACAGATCCCAGATGAAAGTAGGAGTGGTTGGGGAACGAATGGCTCCCCTCTAGTTGAGGTAGGGGTGGTCCAGGAGCGACTCAAAGGAATGGATGCACAAAAATCCATGGGCCCGGATGGGATACACCCACGTGTGCTGAGAGAGCTGGCGGAGGTGATTGCGGAGCCGCTCTCTATCATCTTTGATAGATCCTGGACTACAGGAGAAGTGCCTGAAGATTGGAGGATAGCCAATGTCACTCCAGCCTTTAAAAAAGGCAAGAAGGAGGATCCCAGTAACTGTAGGCCAGTCAGCCTCACTTCTGTCCCTGGAAAGGTGATGGAACAGCTTGTTTTGGATGCCATCTCCAAACAACTGGAAGAGAAGAAGGTCATGAGGAGTAGTCAGCATGGATTCACCAAGGGAGGTCATGCTCGACGAATCTCATAGCCTTCTATGATGTCATTACCAACTGGGTGGATGGAGGGAGAGCAGTGGATGTCATCTACCTTGACTTTAGCAAAGCTTTCGATACTGTCTCCCACAACATCCTGATAGAGAAGCTGAGGGAACAAGGGATAGATGAGTGGACAGTGAGGTGGGTTGAGAACTGGCTGTCAGACCGGGCTCAGAGGGTCGTGATCAGTGGAGTAGAATCTGAATGGAGGCCTGTGACTAGCGGTGTTCCCCAGGGCTCGGTGTTGGGTCCGGTCCTGTTTAATATCTTCACTGACGACCTTGATGAGGGAATATCATCCACCCTCACCAAATGCCGATGATACAAAGCTGGGAGGAGTGGCTGACACGCAGGAACACTGCGCTGCAATTCAGCGAGACCTGGACAGGCTGGAGAGCTGGGCAGGGAGAAACCAGATGAAATTCAACAAGTGCAAGTGTAAAGTCTTGCACCTGGGGAGGAATAACCGTATGTATCAGTACAGGCTGGGGGATGACCTGTTGGAAAAGAGCTCTGTGGAGAAGGACCTGGGGGTCCTGGTTGATGACAGGTTGGCTATGAGCCAGCAGTGTGCCCTGGTGGCCAAGAGAGCCAATGGGATCCTGGGATGCATCAGGAAGAGTGTGTCCAGCAGGTCGAAGGAAGTGATCCTCCCCCTCTACTCTGCGTTGGTCAGGCCCCACCTGGAATACTGTGTCCAGTTCTGGGCTCCCTGGTATAAAAAAGACAGGGACCTTCTGGAGAGAGTCCAGAGAAGGGCAACAAAGTTGATTAGGGGTCTGGAACATCTCCCCTATGAGGAGAGGCTGAGTGAGCTGGGTCTGTTCAGCCTGGAAAAAAGAAGACTTAAGGGGGACCTAATTAGTGTTTATAAATATCTTAGGCATGGGTTGCAGGGGGAATTGGCCAGCCCCTTTTCAGTGGTCTGTGGGGACCGGACTAAGGGCAATGGCTGTAAGCTGGAGCACAGGAAGTACTGCACCAACACGCGGAAGAACTTTTTCACAGTGAGGGTGACGGAGCAGTGGAATAGGCTGGAGATGGTGGAGTCTCCTTCTCTGGAGATATTCAAGTCTCGTCTGGACGCCTATCTATGTAATATGAGGTAGGGAGCCTGCTTTGGCAGGGGGGTTGGACCCGATGATCTCTTGAGGTCCCTTCCAACCCAAGATTCTGTGATTCTGTGATTCACTGTAGTATTAAGGATAAAATAATGGATCAGCTTAGACGCAATATAGTACTTTCAGAATCTCGGGTTTTTTAGTGTTTTGAAGTTACGGAAATACCATAATGCCAAAGGCAGCAGAAATAGAGTGGGGGAAAATTCTAAAAAGAAGAGGGAAAAACTTCAGTGATGGTTGTCTTTGTCTTGGCAGCACCAAGCATCATCTTGTTTTCGGTTAATCGCTGTACAAATTTTATGGTCTATAATTATATTTAATTATAGGGATACACAACCGTTATTATGCTAAAAGGAAGATGATAGTTGTGCACAGTCAAACAACCTGCAATCTCTTATATATCTTTTTCTTTTCTGGAAAAGAGTATAGGATTATAACGCTCGTAGGTGTTTCTTCTGCCAGTTTTGGAGCAGTATACATAACAATTATTTCTATTATCAACTTTCATCACTCATTAAACAGCTTTGCTGGGAACTATCTTTCTTTGGAACTGCCAGTAGCTGGCAAAGGCAGAATTGTAGAACAGGAGAAGTAAAAAGATGAAGCTGTAACTGCATTGGTATCTCCAGAGTTGTCATCACTCTCCAGAGGATCTGAGGCGCTGGTCTATGACTTCTGGGGAGGACATTCTTCTGTCACCCAAAATTTTCCATCACCACCAGACAAACAGGAGTGACTGAGGGGTTTTCCATGTCAGGGAGGAAATACTGCTTACCCTTGACAATCCCAAAACAGGCTTTGGATGGCAAGCAGCCTGGAAATTTTCTGCGTACTGCTGTGATGTAGTTTTGCTGCTCCCTGAGGGAGACTTCTCTGTGCCCATTGGACCACACTGAGACTACTCGTAGTGCTCTGAAGGTACTTGATTATAAAACTGGAAATGAGTTACTATGAAATGAAAATGCTGTCCAAAAAATAGTTTTAATGACTTTTAAACTATGTGCTTGTTTAATTATAGTTTGTAAAAATATAAATAATAACACTCGTAGAGATACAGAATTTGCTAAATTATAGTTTTGTGTAACAAATTACATAATCCTTTAGAGTTGATCTAATCATTAATGAAATTTCTTACATGGATTAAACCAGTATGCTAAATCCCAAAAAAACTTTTCCAGCAGTTGCTATGTTCAGATACTAAAAGTCTTATATTTTAAAGTGTTTCACGTATTTATCATGGCTCTGAAAACAAACACTGCGGTTGAACAACCGTGTCGTTGGATAACTTGGTAATATCAGAGCCACTGACAGTTCAAGTCTATTGGTTTTAGTGGGAGCCCACTAAAAGGCAAGAATTTTTCTATTGTTTTAGAGGTCCAAGTAGTGCATTCCTCATACTTTCGGCTTCAAATAACCAGCACCTTCTTAGATCACCCAGCTTTGTCTTTCACTTGAAATACTGATCAGAGAAGTGCTTGGGCCAAATATAGAATACCTTTTTCAAAGCAAAATGGGCACATGTTTTAAAAGTTACACTGATCCAGAATAAAATTGCTGACATGTCAATGGACGGGTAGCTTCCTAGTGGGATCCTACAATTAGTTTCTTGCTGTCTCCCATGAGGAGTAGAGGACAGCGACTACTTTGGCATGGCAGTGTGTGTGTGAGATATGTGAAAGCCAGATACACATAAGGCACTTGAATGTTGGCAGGCCCTCTGCATGACTAGATGTTGGTTCTATCTAAATGCCTGAGAGGTTGGATTTAAATCTGTTTTCAGTTTCATCTGTTGATGCTGCTCACAGAGTTCTGTATAAAACTTGACTTAATGCTGTTAAAAAACCCCAATGAAATTATGAAGTAGAGAGATCAAAACCCTGTTAATAAATTTGATAAAGGAATTTTTGTGACAGCTGATGAGCTGATTAATATTCTTTGCTTTCATCGTGATTATGTTATTCACATGAAAATAGATCTCATTTTGTCCTGTAAAGCAGCTACTTTTTTTTTAATGTGTGATATTAGGAGTCCTGGAGACACATATAGTGTGGCTTCAGGATTTTGCATCCACTTTGTGTCAGAGGCACTTAACTGTTGTTGAGGTTTTGTAATTAAAGGGAATTTTATAGAGATGAATTTCCATTTTTTGGCTTTTTTTGTCTACACAGACCACAAACCGAACTTTGTGTTATTTGTGATACTCTTCTTTGATGGTTGTCTTACTCCAATATCTGTTCACTGAGGAAATGCTCCTATCCTAGTATAAATTTCACAAGAAACAGCTAAAAACTGATTAAAAATACTTTCATTAGGCTTCTGGTCATTGGGTCTGTTTTGGCTAGTGATTCCCCTTTGCCCTTCACAGAATGGTTTAGGTTGGAGAGTTAATGTTTGGGGATTTTGGTTTGGTTTTTTTATTGTTCTTCATTTGTGTTGTGGTGGTGGTGGTGGAGTGTGTGTCTGTTCTTTGCTATGCCTTTTTTCTTGGCAATTTTGAATATTCACAGTTAATTGAGTGGGATTACAGGATCACCAGAAGCAAATTGGACCTTAAAAAATGCTGGACAGCAAAGGAGGAATTTCCAAGAGGAGGTAGAAAATTACAAATTCAGCAGTATGTTTATACCTATGGGTCTCTTCTATCTGGTCCATATTTGTGTGATGGACAATGAACAATATCATCTACAGCACTTGGAAGAGTAGTGGCTTCCATTATGAGGGAGATCTGGAAGAGGATGACATTTAATGTATCACAGAATCACAAGGTTGGAAAAAACCTTGGAAGATCATCAAGTCCAACCATTCCTGTCCTGTGCTAAACCATATCTCTGAGCAACTCATCTAACCTTTTTTAAAACACAGCCAGGGAAGGTGACTCAACCCCCTCCCTGGGCCCTGACAACTCTTTCAGTAAAAAATTTTTTTCTAACATCTAATCTGCCCCTGCCCTGGCACAGTTTTGTGTCATTTCCCCTTGTCCTGTCTCCTGTCCCCTGGCTGAAGAGACAATCGCCCACTTCTCTACAACCTCCCTTCAGGTAGTTGTAGGTGGCCTCCTCTTCTCCAGGCTATACAGCCCCAGCTCCCTCAGCCGTTCCTCATATGATTTGCCCTCCAGCCCCTTCCCCAGCCTGGTTGCCCTTCTCTGGACTCGCTCCAGGACCTCAATGTCTTTCCTATGGTGAGGAACCCAGAACTGGACACAGCATTCGAGGTGCGGTCTCACCAATGCAGAGTACAGGGCCACAATCACCTCCCCAGATCTACTGGCCACACTATTTTTGATACAAGCCAGGATGCCATTGGCCTTCCTGGCCACCTGGGCACACTGCTGGGTCATGGTCAGTCGGCTGTCACCCAACACCCCCAGGTCCTTCTCTGCCTGACAGCTCTCCAGCCCGTCTCCCCCAAGCCTGTAGTGCTGCATGGTGTTGTTATGTCCTATGTGCAGCACTCTACACTTGGCCCTGTTAAACTTCAACCCATTGGTCTCAGCCCATCAGTCCAGTCTGTTGAGATCCATCTGAAGAGCTTCCCTACCCTCAGGCAGATCAACACTTCCTCCTAGTTTAGTGTCATCTGCAAACTTAGCAAGGGAGCATTCAATCCCTTCATCGAGGTCATTGATAAAGATACTGAACAAAACTGGTCCCAAGACTGAGCCCTGGGGGATGCCACTCGTGACCGGTCTCCAGCTGTATTTTGTTCCATTTAACACCACCCTTTGGGCCTGGCCATCCAGCCAGTTTTTAACCCAGCAGAGGGTCCAGCTGTCAAGGTCAGTGGCCGACAGTTTCTCAGACTGCTGTGAGAAACCATGTCAAAGGCTTTACTGAAGTCCAGGTAGACCACATCCACAGGCTTCCCCTCGTCCACTAAGCGGGTCACTTTGTCATAGGGGGTGATCAGGTTAGTTTAACAGGATCTACCTTTTGTAAACTCATGCTGACAGGGCCTGATCCTTTGGCCATCAGGCATGTGCTGCATGATAGCTCCCAAGCTGACCCTCTCCATGATCTTCCCCGTGACTGAGGTCAGACTGACAGGCCTGTAGTTCCCTGGATCCTTCTTCCAGCCCTTCTTATATATGGGTGTAACATCTGCTAGCCTCCAGTCAAGTGGAACTTCCCCAGTCTGCCAGAACATGTAGACAAATGAGACATGAGAATGCAATGTGCTTATTTTTCTTTAAATGCATGAAGTCACAAGTGCCAAAGCCAGAAGAAAATTATTAAAGTGCAGTCCTGGCAAACAAGTAAATGGAGAAATTGGGCATGAATACACTTACATGAAATATTTAAGAAAGGGTTTATATATTCTAGCTATCAAAAAACAACCTTTCTGGAAAAGGGAGAAATCTAATAATTCTTAACATAATGCTTGGCAGCTTCTGGTAATTATGATTGTGGTTGCTTGACAGCAAGAATCTGGATTCACTGACCTCTGTATTTCTAGGTATTCTTCTGTTGTCTGCTTGTCTCTCTTCCTGTAACCCTTGGCATCCTGATATGCAAAATCTCATCCTCTGTCTCTGGTTGTCTCCTTTTTCAGAGAAAAAATGAATATTATTTTTTTAATATGTTTTTTCCTTCACACAGCTGGTCTTACCTAGAATAACTGCAACTATTTTACATGAGTAAAAGCAGCTGCTCTGCTGAGTGTTCTCATTGAAAATATTAGAACAGTTTCAACTAACTTAAAAATTTATCTGCTGGTAATTTTAAAAGTTCAGGAGAAGTGCTTAGTAGACAGTCTGTAGGCAAATGCAAATGCTCCTGTGTGGGTTCAGCCAACAGGATATGGTTTGAAAAGAATGTGGTAAAGCCTGTGGAGCAGCAGATCTCTGTTCCATATAGGGACCATCTGGGAGCATCACATTTTATTGTGATCATTTTATTATTTTATTGTTGATTTCCAAGTCACATTAAATAAAATTATTAAACTAAAGAGTTTAATAGTAGAAAAGGATGTAACAAGCTGATACTGTTTAAAAATTTTGCATTTCAGAAAGGGTCAGTCTGCAAGGACTTTGCTGATAAGGTAAATAACTTTTAATAAAATAAATAACTTTTAACTTTACCTAAAGTAAAAGGCTTTTAAAAAGTATTATGCTAGAGCAAGTACTTTATCCAAAACTGAAGTAT
Source organism: Laterallus jamaicensis coturniculus (assembly GCA_022605575.1). Classification (NCBI taxonomy): domain Eukaryota; kingdom Metazoa; phylum Chordata; class Aves; order Gruiformes; family Rallidae; genus Laterallus; species Laterallus jamaicensis. Next base: position 2,924,898 of record JAKCOX010000021.1, on the reverse strand, counting down.
AGCTATTCTTCTGGGGTGATGCATGGCAGCTCTTCAATAACACATACAAACACGGGAGAGTAAAAAGTGATTAGAAGGGTAGGATTGTAACCATATAATCACTGCTAAAATAGGTATATAAAAGATGAACACGGTTTCAGATCAGTGCTAGAATTTTTTTCTTTACTTCTGCATGCAGATGTTAATAAGCCAAACTGAGGGAATCCTCAGAGTACCCATTGTTACACAGGGTGGAGTTATTTTACAAATGTTGAAATTGAAATGTCATCTGTTAATTATTAACTTCAGAATGCACATGAAAAGGTTTTGGGATCATGTGAATTTTTACAACTATTACTGTTCTTCATTGATAACTCATTTGAGTTCTGTTGAATTGTTGAATTTTCCAAAGAGGAAAGTGGCTTTTTAAAGTGCCAAAACTGCATATTATGGGTAATGATATTTCCCATGGAATATTTGAGGCTTTGTGGGAGAACAGGATCCTGTGTAGTAAGATTTCATGTTCTACCTTGCTGATCTTTACCATAAGCCTCTAAAATCTGCTGAAAAGCAGCTTGAATTTAGAGGTACCAGAGAATTACTATTTTTCATGCCTTTAGTTAATTCCAGATGGCAGAAGCAAAGGTAGGCTTATCAGGTGTCATATATCTAAGGTCTTTCTGTAGTACTTTATCTGAGATTGAAAAAGAAGAAAACGCAGTGCTTGGGTTCTTAAAATACTGGAGTGTACAGAACTGGCTGCTTGGTGCTGAGAAAGGAGATGGCCTATGTTTGTGCTCTCAAGAAGATTGAGTGATGCTTCAATCAGCCACAGCCACAAATGTGCTTTACATTTTTCTCTCTTTCATTAGGTTCTGCAGTTCTGTAACTGCAGTTCCTTTCTTTTATGATGACTTCTGTGCTGGTGAGAGCTATCAGTCAACAACCCTGAAGATATAATCCCATAATCCTAATCTGTATCTGCAGGTTAAGCACATAGCACAGAAATGCAAGGGTTTTGAAACTGTCAGTGGCCCTCAAGCCTGACCCCTTTAAACCTTGTTTATAAAACTGAAGAAGCTCTATCTCCACAACCAGTTTACTGTGAAATTTACAGACACTGAAGAGGAAGAATCCAGCCTCCTGTTTTTTCTGTTTAAGCAGCACTGCAATAAACAGATGGTTACAGTATCTTGTTTCATATAAATGAGGAAACCAAGAGCTAAACGATTGATACCTATAGCTCTTCAGTGTGTTGATTACATTTTTCTAATACTGCTGCACTGTGTTAGACTATTTACACTGTTCTTTAGAAAGTTGAATTTGAACCAAGTCTCACTTTTGGGCTTTCACTGAATCAAACTTTGTTGTGGACTTTATTGATTTAAACAGCACACATGTGGCCTTACTCCTAGCAAATCTGTGCTCTGCATAACCATTCAAAACTTGGAAATTGGTTCCAATTGAAAACACGTGTTTTCTGTTTGTATGCAATAGTTATATAGCCATTGTCCTGGTTTGCATCCGGTATATGAATTCATAAGCTTATGTTATGTCAGTTCAAACAGGAAAATCATAGTTTCAGGCATTGTATGTGTTGCTAGTTATTTACAGATACCAAAAGGTCACTGGTAAAGTACTGTTGTAATGTAATTAGTAGTGTCTGGCTGCTATGTTTCAATGGATTTTTTAAGTTAATTTTATTGCTCACCAAGTTAATAAGATTAATGATTCCAAAGGCAGTCATGGCCCAGTGTAGGAAGAACTGTGCTGGAAAAAGTTTCAGACAGCTTTTTTGGCCTTTGCTAAAAGAACTGTGTTTGGACTTAAATTATTTATATATGATTTGACATAATCACAGAATCACAGAATCACAGAATCTTAGGGGTTGGAAGGGACCTCAAGAGATCATCGGGTCCAACCCCCCTGCCAAAGCAGGCTCCCTACCTCATATTACATAGATAGGCATCCAGACGAGACTTGAATATCTCCAGAGAAGGAGACTCCACCATCTACAGCCTATTCCAGGGCTCCGTCACCCTCACTGTGAAAAAGTTCTTCCGCATGTTGGTGCGGAACTTCCTGTGCTCCAATTTGCAGCCATTGCCCCTTGTCCTGTCCCCACAGACCACTGGAAAGGGGCTGGCCAATTCCCCCTGCAACCCATGCCTAAGATATTTATAAACACTAATTAGGTCCCCCTTAAGTCTTCTTTTTTCCAGGCTGAACAGACCCAGCTCACTCAGCTAATGTTAGCCAGCTCTCGCAGGCTCCCAATCCTTCAAACACAGCAGCCCACGGGATAAACTCTATTTGATTTTGGAGGAGATCAAAGTTAGCTCTTCCAAAATTCAGGGTAGCTATCCTACTTTTTGGCTTGCCTCTTCCACTCAGGATCTTGAACTCGACCATTTCATGGTCGCTTTGTCCTAAGCTGCCCCCGACCTTCACTTCACTGACGAGCCCGTCCTTGTAAGTAAAAACAAGGTCAAGCACCCGCCCTCCCCTTGTAGGTTCCTGCACTATCTGTATCAGGAAGTTGTCTTCCCTATACCGCAGAAATTGTCTGGACTGCATACGACTGGCCATATTGCTTGCCCAGCAAATATCTGGGTAATTGAAGTCCCCCATAAGGACCAAAATTAAGTCACTGTGTGTTTTGGGTTTGCATGGCAAGGTTTTAGTAGTGTCTTGGGGGGAGGCACAGGCCTGGCTTTTGCAAGAAGTTGCTGGAAGCTTCCTCTAGGTCTGACAGAGAGAATACTAGCTGGCTCACAGATGGACTTGCTGCTGGCCAAAGCCAAGCCAATCGGCAAAGCTGGTAGCACCTCTGGGATAATATTTAAGAAGGAAAAAAAAAACCTAAAAAAGAGGTAAATTTCAGTGTTTTGCTGCCATGGAAAGGAGCAAGGAGATGTGAGAAACCTTGCAGATACCAAGGACAGTGAAGAATGAGGGGTAGGAGGCATTCCCAGCCCCAGAGCAGAGATTCCCTTGTAGCCCGTGGAGAACCCCACAGTGGAGCAGGTGGAGACTTCTGAAGGAGGCTGCTACCCCATGGGAAGCCCACACTGGAGCAAGCTCCTGGCAGGACCTGCAGCTGTGGAGAGAGGAGCCCATGCTGGAGCAGGTTTGCTGGGGAGACTTGTGACACTGTGGGGGACTGTGTTGGAGCAGTCTGTTCCTGATGGTCTGCACTCCATGGAAGGGACCCATACTGCGGCACTTCATGAGGAACTGGATCCCAGGGGAAGGATTCATGTGAAGGAGAAGTTTGTGTATGACTCTCCCGTGAGAGGGTTGCCATACTGGAGCAGGGGAAAAGTGTGAGGAGTCCTCACCCTAAGGAGGAAGGAGCAGCAGATGTATGATTAACTGTCAGAAATCCCTGTTCCCTGGGGGAAGGTGCTTTAAGAGCTGGTTTTATTATCATTCTATTCTGTTTTGATAATTGATTAGATTAATTTTATTCCTAATTGTGTCTGTTTTGCCTGTGGTGGCAATTGCTGAATCATCTCTCCCTGTCCTTATCTCCACCTGTCCAGCGAAGGAGGGAAAGTGATAGAGCAGCTTTGGTGGGCACCTGGTCTTCAGCCAGGGTCAAATCACCACTCTGTGGCTTTAAGATGTTCCAATTGGAAAGAAAAAGTGAAAAAATCAAGTTTATTTTTCTAATTCTGGAAGGCACTAAAAAATGTGTTTACAGATAGAGTACATATGATGCATAGTTCAGTGAGTCTTTGGGAGCATCTTCTTATACTGTCATCTATAACACTATTTTGTTATACATATTTACCTAGAAGCTGGTAGCAAGATTCCTTAGAATCATCGTGGTAGGAAAAGACCTTCAAGATCATCAGGTCCAACCGTCAGCCTTACACCACTGTATCCTCTAAACCATCTCCTGAAGAGCCATATCTACCTGTTTTTTCAACAGCTCCAGGGATGGTGATTTCACCACCTCCCTGGGCAGCCTCTTCCAATGCTTCACCACTCTTTCTGTGGAGCATTTTTTCCTAATATCCAATCTGGACCTCCCCTGTCACAACTTGAACCCATTCCTTCTTGTCTTCTTACTAGTTAATAGGGAGAAGAGACCAACACCGGACTCACTACAAACTCCTTTCAGATAGCTGTAGAGAGAATTCAGGTCTCCTCTCAGCCTCTTATCAGCATGATTGGATTCATGACACACTTGCTGAAATTAGGGAAAAGTTGGGCATGAAGAGGCAGAAGTAGGAGAAAAAGGATTTGAATGACTCAGAGAAACTAGCTCTTCTAAGACAGTGAAAATCAAGGCGGGGGGAGGAGAGGGGGGGAGAGGAGGGGAGGAAAATTCTTGGCTAGCAAACTAAGTTAATCCTAACCTAATTTTATTTTCATTCTTCACACCACATTGAACCTAAGGGTACAGGCTGCATGGCTGACTTACTAGTACTTCTGCAGTATTTATTGTCTTTAAATTAGCAACGTTTAACTTCTAAACTGTCAGAAGATAAGAGAGTATCGATTGTATTTCTTGTATATAGGTGAAATCCATCTTCACCTGTCTTTTTTTGGAATGATTAAATTAAAATATTAGTTAGTGGCTACAGTTAGATACATCTTCAGTCTGGTTGCACTCAGTTTTGAACAGTGATATTTATCCGATTAGTGTACCAGCTAATGCTTGTAATATCCGTCACATGACAAAAATCGGGACAATATTAATCTATTCCTACTAATTATAAAACTATGTATGGCTAATTATCATGCAGACTAAGATTCTGATGACTTAATTTGTCAAGGACATTTTTTAACGAGAACATTGTCAGTGAAATCTGTAACTTTTAAGAGATATACCTGCAGGACTGTAGAAAGCCCTTCCAGTGTCTACAAACCAAATAAATCTTTATGTCAGCACTTTCATAATAATTTCTATTTATTTGTGTCACTAGATAAGATGGACAGAAATTCTAGGAGAGAAGTGGTGTATGCAGCACCAGCTTGCTGCTTTTTAAGAGTTTGCAGTGGAAGCTTGATTTAGTTGCCTAAGTCTAGCTTCCAGCTGCCTTTCCAGACAGTCATGAGTCTCCTGTGGATCCTGTTATATCTGTCAGACTCCTGACAATATCTCATATAATCTTGGAGTATGTCACATAGCAATAGACGTTTATATTTAAGCAACAGATGGATTCCTGTGTGTTTAAATACCAAGAGTGTATCACTGGAGCTTCACTGGGGGACATTAAGAAGCTCTGTGGAAAAGTAAAATATTTCTGATCTGGGATCAGAAGAAATTCAGTAGGTTTGTCCAGTGTGGATCAGGATTTAACTGCAGACCTTCAGAGTGGAACCTAGTATGAGTTCAGTAGATGGAATTAATTTTGTCTAAATTCAGATCAAACCCAGTATTCATTTGGTGTTAGAATACATCTGATTTTATGTATCCCTAGTAATGTTTCCTAGTGATTCAATATTAAACCTATGAACCAACCAAAGAGGAATAACAGGAATATTATTTCTGGTTTATTTACTATTTAGAAGTTTAGCTTATTCTACCCCGCCTGTTGCAAAGCACCCTATGGTTTTTAAATGGAGAAGATATTTACATCTACCTACTATTCTAAAGGGCTGACAGTGTTCATCTGTGCTGTTAAACCACTGCTGTGTTCTGTCTTGGAGTTGGCTGTATTTCAGTAGTAAATGGAATGATTCTTTTATTATAGAGCTGTGAAGTGCTTTGAAGTCTGTCAGGATGTAAAATATTTTGTGACTGCTTGCCAGATAGGTAAATATTTCAAACATTTTATCCTCTTTTTTAAAAAAAGAACAGAACCCTGGAAATATATATTGGTCTTTTCATGAGTATTATTATTACTTCTTTTTAGCTCTTTAAAGAAAACAAAATTCTTAAGTGGTACATTGAGAATTATCTGCCCACCTTTTTTAGAAATAGACAGTAGGTTTTAGAATAACAAGGAAATATAGTCACTTGTGATTTTGTGTGGTTTGACCCCTAATTTAGTTTCTTTTTTTAAGATTTAGATGAAGAATTAATTCAGCATTGTATACCTGCAATATAGAGCTTCACAAAATTTGAATTTTTAGGGCTCCTTTTCACTGTTTTGTGGGAAAGAAATTCAGCACTTTTCAAAAAATTACAAAGCTGAAACAACAATGTTCTTTGTTGTGTTTTAGTGATCTCATTAGTGATATCATGCAGTAGCATCCACAAGTAATTTAGATTGGGAGGGGCCTCTTGATGTCACCTTCTCTAGCTGCCCACTTAGAAGCAGGACAAGCTGTATTAGATGAAGCTGCTCTTGAATCTTGTTCAATGTGTAACTGAAAGACGGAAACTCCTCAGCCTCTCTGGGCATCTGTTCCAGTGTTTTATCACTGTCATCGTGAAGTGTTTTTCTCCTTATATTTAATTTGAATTTCCATTGCAGCAGCTGTCTCTCACCCTGGCTCCCTGTATGTCCAAGATAATTTTGGATCTGTCTTCTCTACCCTCCACTAAGTAGCTGATGATGGCAACAGGATCCCATATTAGCTTTCTTCTTTTTTTTTTTTTTTATTCAGTTCTCTCTGCATCACCTAGTACATTGAGTGTTCCAGTTCCCCCGTCATCTTGGTGACCTTTTGCTGGATTTAGAATGGTGTAGAATGGTGACCCATTCTGGGACGCAATACCTTTCTTAAACTAGGAATCTCAAAGTAAAGCAACACTGAAGATGTGGTCCCAAAAACACTGAATGGAATGGAATAGTCCCCTCTTCTAACTTGCTGATCACAAGCACTAGTATTGTATAAACCCCTTGTGTTTTAGGTCATCTTTATCACAAGGACATAATACCCGTTGTCTGTCTTTCTATTAAGTCAGTAACTAGCCTATCCTATTGCACAGGTTGTTTCATCCTAAATACAAAGACTTTGCATTTCCTTTTATTATTATTTGTGCTGTGCATGAATGCCTGCAGCATAGGCATCTGACAGGAGACATGAGAAGTCAATGCACATTTGCAGAACTATGATCTCATTGGAATAACAAAGTGGTGATAGGGTAGTTTGCATACTTAGTGTTTTACTTCAGATGGATATACACCAGGAAGATAAGAAAAAGGAAATGTACTTTGTCCAGTGAGAAGCCTGTAGCTGTGTTTCAGAATAGACGATGAGGAGCAGATCAGTGTGTGTTATGTTATGTTTTGGTAGGCATCATCCATAGACAATCTGATCACTATGAAAAGGAAAATGAAGCCTCTAAATGGAGGACACGAGAACGTGTCATGATCACAAGCACTGATTCTTACTGTAGACTTGAATATCTGCTGGAATGACACTGTTAAAGTCTGAGTGAGCATAGAGTCCTTTGTTAAGTATTGAGGACAACTCTTGATACAGGTGATAAGGAGGCATGACCAGGGAGGACACTCTAGTAATAAACTTGCTAGTGCTGAATAAGGGAAGAAGTGGTCAGACTTGTTAAATCTGATGGGAGCCCTGTGGGTGTAAAGTTACAATAAATCTCAACATGTTTGAACTGTGTGAGAGTCAGATGTGGTGACAAACTGAGAAAAGGGATGTTAAAATGTTGTAGATTACTACTAGACTTTACACTAGGAGTTCAGTGATACTGTAGGTCAGTGTTGGAGATCTGTGTAGGTAGCATGTGTTTTGCCAGAATCTTGATTACCACTAATGTTGTATTTTGTTTACTAAAAGATATAAAAATACAGGGTAAATGAGAAACAGAGTTATTTTAGGAAGGTGTCCTGGGTTCAGCCCAGCATCATGAGCAGGACCAGCAACCTTCTTTGGGTCCAGGGAGTCTCTCGCATCCACACACATGCATGTACACATGCACACGCATGTATGTGCGTATAGATTCAGTCTGTGGACGTTTCCTCCGAATCGGTTGGTTTCATTCAGTCCACGATTCTCAGGCTCACTGGTCCCTCTTTCAGAACAGTCTCTCAGGGTATGAAGAGCCGTACGTGCCACTGGATCGTTGAATGCTGTATCTCGGGCTCTCGAACACTGCACCTGGCATGATCCATGCTCATAGTCCGTGGGTCAGAGGTGTTTATTACACAAGAGAAAAGAAAGAGTTCTTGGGAGGCTGATCTTCATTCCATCATCACGGCACCGATGACCCTAGCTGTAATGTCATTAGTATAACATACAGTATCTATAACAACAATAAAACAGTAGTGAATTATTTAGCATGATATTGGCTATTCTCACCCAAAATCAAGTCCCCTTGAGGTACACATCGAGTTTCTCCATCCTTCTGCATTACCCACCAGGTACAACCAGGTCCTTGAGCAAAAACAATCCCAGATATGGGTTTACCTTTGCCTGTAGCAGGAATGACCCAAACTGTCTTTCCCAAAATACTTTTCATGTGCACTACTGGGACTCTGTCACCTTCTACCGTATGTGAGAATTCTGACTGGGCTGGACCAGCCCGATTGGTAGATCCCCTAGAGTTAACCAACCACGTAGCTTCAGCTAAATGTGTATCCCAATTTTTAAATGTTCCACCACCCATTGCTTTCAGTGTAGTCTTTAAAAGCCCATTGTATCGTTCAATTTTCCCAGAGGCGGGTGCATGATAAGGAATGTGGTACACCCACTCAATGCCATGCTCTTTGGCCCAAGTGTCTATGAGAGTATTTCGGAAATGAGTCCCATTGTCTGACTCAATTCTTTCTGGGGTGCCGTGTCGCCATAGGACTTGCCTCTCCAGGCCCAGAATTGTATTCCGGGCAGTGGCATGGGGTACAGGATATGTCTCCAACCAGCCAGTGGTTGCCTCTACCATTGTAAGTACGTACTGTTTACCATGGCGAGTCTGTGGGAGAGTGATGTAATCAACCTGCCAAGCCTCCCCATATTTATATTTCATCCACCGTCCTCTATACCAGAGGGGTTTCAGCCGCTTAGCTTGCTTGATTGCGGCACATGTTTCACATTCATGGATAACCTGTGCAATAGCATCCATGGTTAAGTCCACCCCTCGATCTCGAGCCCATCTATATGTTGCATCTCTTCCTTGATGACCTGAAGTATCATGAGCCCATCGGGCTAGGAACAACTCACCCTTATGTTGCCAGTCCAAATCTACCTGGGCCACTTCAATCTTAGCAGCCTTATCTGTCTGCTGGTTGTTTTCATGTTCCTCCATGGCCCGACTCTTAGGTACGTGGGCGTTCACATGACGTACCTTTACAGTCAGCTTCTCCAATCGGGTAGCAATATCTTGCCATAAGTCAGCAGCCCATATGGGTTTGCCTCTACGCTGCCAATTGTTCTTTTTCCACTGCTGCAACCACCCCCACAAGGCATTAGCTACCATCCATGAGTCAGTATAAAGATATAGCATAGGCCACTCCTCTCTCTCAGCAATGTCCAGGGCTAATTGGATAGCCTTTACCTCGGCAAATTGGCTTGATTCACCTTTTCCTTCAGTGGCTTCTGCTACTTGCCTCATAGGACTCCACACAGCAGCTTTCCATTTCCGATGCTTACCCACAATGCGACAAGACCCATCAGTGAACAGGGCATACTGCTTTTCATTTTCCGGCAATTGGTTATATGGTGGAGCTTCTTCTGCGCGTGTTACCTCCTCATCCTCTGGTGACATCCCAAAGTCTTTGCCTTCTGGCCAGTCTGTAATCACCTCCAAAATTCCTGGGCGATTGGGGTTTCCTATTCGAGCTCGTTGCGTAATTAGTGCAATCCACTTGCTCCATGTAGCATCAGTTGCATGGTGTGTGGAAGGGACTTTCCCTTTAAACATCCAGCCCAGCACCGGCAATCGGGGTGCTAGGAAAAGCTGAGCTTCAGTTCCAATTACCTCTGAAGCAGCTCGAACCCCTTCATAGGCGGCCAGTATTTCCTTTTCTGTTGGAGTGTAATTGGCCTCAGATCCTTTGTAGGCTCGACTCCAAAACCCTAACGGTCGCCCTCGAGTCTCCCCTTGTGTTTTCTGCCAGAGACTCCAGGTAGGGCCATTGTCACCAGCTGCGGTATAGAGCACATTTTTAATGTCTGTACCTGTACGGACAGGTCCAAGGGCTACAGCATGGACTATTTCGCGTTTGATCTGCTCAAAGGCTTGCTGTTGCTCAGGGCCCCATTCAAAATTATTTTTCTTCCGAGTTACATAGTAGAGTGGGCTCACAATGAGACTATAGTTTGGGATATGCATTCTCCAAAATCCTATAACACCTAAGAAAGCTTGTGTTTCCTTTTTGTTACTTGGTGGAGACATCACTGCAATTTTATTAACAACGTCCATTGGGATCTGGCGACGCCCATCCTGCCATCTTATTCCTAAAAACTGGATTTCTCGCTTAGGCCCCTTGACTTTACTTTGTTTTATAGCAAAACCAGCTTCTAGCAGGATTTGAATTATCCTTTCTCCTTTTTCAAAAACTTCCTTTGCTGTATCGCCCCATACAATGATGTCATCAATATACTGCAAGTGCTCTGGGGCTCCACCCTTTTCTAATGTACTCTGGATTAGTCCATGACAGATGGTGGGACTGTGTTTCCACCCCTGGGGCAGACGATTCCATGTGTATTGGACACCTCTCCAAGTGAAAGCAAACTGTGGTCTGCACTCTGGTGCCAGTGGGATTGAGAAGAAAGCATTTGCAATGTCAATTGTGGCATACCATCTGGCTGCCTTTGATTCCAGTTCATACTGGAGCTCTAGCATGTCCGGCACAGCAGCACTCATATTTGGAGTGACTTCATTTAGGCCACGATAATCTACTGTCAGCCTCCACTCTCCGTCGGACTTCCGCACTGGCCATATAGGACTGTTAAATGGTGAGTGGGTTCGGCTGATCACTCCCTGACTCTCCAGTTGACGAATCAGTTTATGGATGGGGATCAAAGAATCCCGGTTTGTACGATACTGCCGCCTGTGCACTGTCGTCGTAGCGATTGGCACTCGCTGTTCTTCGACTTTCAACAACCCCACAACAGCTGGATCTTCCGAAAGTCCAGGCAAGGCACACAGCTGTTCAGTTTCTTCAGTCTCCACAGCAGCTATTCCAAAAGCCCACCGGTATCCTTTTGGGTCTTTAAAATACCCTCTACGGAGATAGTCCATACCTAAAATGCACGGAGCTTCTGGGCCAGTCACAATGGGGTGTTTCTCCCAATCCTTTCCAGTTAGGCTCACCTCAGCCTCTAGCACAGTCAACTGTTGGGAGCCCCCTGTGACTCCAGAAATGTAAACAGATTCTGTCCCTTCATAATCTGATGGCATTAGAGTACACTGAGCACTGGTATCCACTAGAGCCTCATACTCTTGTGGGTCTGATGTTCCAGGCCATCGGATCCACACAGTCCAATAAGTCCGATTATCCCTCTCCTCCACCTGGCTGGAGGCAGGGCTCCTCTATTGCTCCTGGATAGAAACTGGTGCAACATTCTTCTTGGCAGAACCTCGTGCACTTGCTCTACCTTGCAACTCCTTTACTCGTGCTTGAAGGGCTGAAGTGGGCTTCTTATCCCACTTTCTCATGTCTTCTCCATGATCACGCAGGTAAAACCACAATTTGGCTCGGGGTGTCGCTCGCCGCGTGGCTCGTGGTGTGGCTCGTGGTGTGTCCCTGCCATTTTCTCTCTCTTGGGACGGTGGATGACTTTTCCGGATAGCTGCAACATCGCTCTGTACAGGTTGGGAGTCGACCCTGTGTTCGTCAAGTTTAAGTTTAACCAGTTGCTCTACTGCTGCAATGACAGAGCGTGCAACGTTGTCTTGATAAGTCCGGAGTCGGCGGGTCACTTCATACACGGTTGGTGGAAACATCTCCTCGTATTCCATCACTGCCAGTGAATTCATGTGCCCTGGTGGTGCACTTTGTATCACCTTACGCCACATGTCTGGAGTGCATCGGACATCATCAGGATCATCAGGGAGCCTTCTGTTGTCCGACTCAAAATAAATCAACTCTCGTACAGCTAATTCTCTCAGGTACTGGATAACTGTCTCTATGCTGTCGCTCTTGGGTTTCAGACAGGTAATATATTCTTTCATGGGGTATCTTTCCCGCACACTTGACAGCAATCGCCTCCAAAGGCTGAGGATTTGTGACCCCTCGCCAAGTGCCTTATCAATACCTCCTTCTCTAGCCAGAGATCCCAACTGCCTGGCCTCCCTGCCGTCTAATTCCAGACTATTGGCTCCGCTATCCCAGCATCTGAGCAACCAAGTGATAATGTGCTCACCTGGGCGGCGGCCAAAATCTTTTCGCACCTCACGCAATTCACTCAGGGTCAGGGATCGGGTAACAATCTCTGGTTCTCCTACATCCTGATCTGCTCGAGATGGCTTTGCTCCATTCTTACTTTTCTGAGATGGCCCTGCCCCATTCTGACTTGTCTGAGATGGCCCTGACTTTTCATCCTCATCCTCATCCGGCCATACTTGAGATAATAGTTTTTCACCATCATCCTCATCCTGACATTCTTGAGATGGCCCCGGTTGTTCACCATCATCATCTGGCACTACGCGAGCTAACTTCCTGGTGTGTTTCCTCTTTTGAATGGGAGCCACAGACTTTGGTGTGGGTTGATTCTCTGAATTAGGGGCAAGGTCTATTGTAGACGTTGCAGCATCTACAGTATGTACTAGTCTATTTCCCCTTTCTCCCTGACAACACTGACACCCTTTTTGAATGGGAGCAACAGACATTGGTGTGGGTTGACCAAGGTCTATTGTAGAGGTTGCAATATCTGCAGTATGTACTAGTCTACTCCCTTGTCCTCCCTGACAGTGCTGACACCTCTCTTGAATGGAAGCAACAGACATTGGTGTGGGTTGACCAAGGTCTATTGTAGAGGTCGCAGCATCTGCCGTATTCACCAATCCATTTCCTTTTTCCCCCTGACAGTACTGATGGTCTGGATTATGGGCAGTGTCTACTGTAGGGGTTGCAGTAGCTGCAGCATTTGCCAATCCATTTCCTTGTTCCCCTTGACAGTGCTGACAGTACTGACAGTGCTGCTTGCTATCAAGCAGTGTTTGGTAGATGGTAGCCAAGCCCCAGCACAGTGCAGTAGGGCGTATTTCTCTGGGGAGCCCACTGCAGTTCTTTTTCAAATATGCAGCCACCTTATTAGGATCCTGTAGCTGTTCAGGAGTGAAGTTCCAAACCACTGGGGGTAAGAAAGTGCCTAGGTACCTGCTCATATTTCGCCATTTGCCCTGCCACTCAAGCTTATCCAGCCTCAGGGAAAACTCTTGGGTGGTATTCATAAACCTGTGCCTAATATATATACCTATATATATCGAAAGCAGAACCATTTGCACCAAAACCAACAGTAGGAAAATGCTAGTTAGAATTTCCCAGGGGTATTGGAAATTGTTAAACACTCTTACAAGGCCTGTTCTATCCCTCCTTGTACCGAACAGCAAAAGCTGATAAAAGTACTCTTTTAAGTTCATGAACTTCAACGTTATCCAATCATAGGCTGTTATCACAACATACACTAAACAGACGTACGGGATGGCAACGAATCCTGGCAGGATTAAATGCAGCATGCCACGAGTTGGCAACCATGGCAGCATCCTTAAGAGTAAATGCCACAACATTGTACATAGAAATTACTTAAATAGCCGTACCTATAACAACTCTATCTCAACTGCAATTGAGATAAGGTCAAATCTATCGTTACCCCAACCTTTTTGCCCCCCTTGGGGGTCCCCCTTCGCCCCACGTTGGGCGCCAAAAGTTGTTGTGGTTTATCCCTCAGCGGAAAGCTGAGGCCACAAAGGTCAGACAAGAAAGCCCCCTACCACTTTAAGAGGTGGAGGATGGGCGAACGGAGCTAAGAAAGGGGCTGCAGAGCCAGAGGAAAAAAAACCCAGGCCTGCAAGGTTAGGATAAGGATAGTTTACTAAACAACAGGGAAAAGTATGAAAACAACTAACTACAGTGCTATTATTATATACAGTGCAAACCTCTCACCACACTATGCCATTTGAGCCGTGTCCGAACTGATTCAGATTCCCGAACGCAGCACTCCCCGAGCCCAGCACCCCCGAGCACCCCCCTCACCACCTCCTGCCACGCCGATCCCCAAAGAGAGAGAGAAAGAGAACCCGGAACTCCCACACGCCTGCTCAGACCGGCACTTCCCAAGCCCAGTAGTTTCCGATAGGTCTGGAGTCTCCCCCGGAACTGGCACTGCGGCTGCCCAGACCGGGACTTCCCGTGCCTGGGTCTGAAGTCGCCCCTGCAAAGGGGGGGGGGGCAGCCCATCTGATCATGATGCAATTGGTATGGAATACTCTCAGGGCTAACATAGCCTGCTGCTGGGCTGAACCCAGGACAGAAGGCTAGCCCCCAATAACTCGCCTTGAAATACTCTCACAAATTGCTTTTGGAAATACCCTTAAAGTATTCTGAAGGGAGAAGGAAAAAAATCCACAAAACCTCCCCCCCACTCTCTGCCCAACTGCTTCCACCCCCAACCATCAAGGGAATATTCTGGGTCAAAAATCCTGTACTTAATGCAAGATGGATGGTCAAGATGCATCCATTACATTTTTTTATTCTTCATGAACAAACAGAGGAAAGAATTGCTAGGATTTAAATTTTAGTTTCCAGAAAAAACAATAGCAGAGGGGCAGAATAACAAATAGCAACAAATTACAGAGAGAATGGTTAAAAGAAGGGCATTTCTTCTTGGTCAGTATCAGCAGGAGGGTATTTTAATCACTTGGACTCTGGTTTTATATGTAATATTTGTCAATTTTGAAATAAAACATACTTCTTTACTCAGTGATGTGAAAAACTATTGTCTAGGCAAAAGTGAACTGGTAAAATACTGAACTTTACAATGCCAGAGTGCTGGAAAATGTTCACAGATTGTTTTCCATTGCAATGAAGGGCAAAGATGAATCACCAGATGATAAATGGATTAGTGCTGTTCTAATGACGTAGAATATATTCAGCTCTGTGGCTTGCAATTTTTATAGTATTTGGCTTTCCAACAATTATTTCATTCATGTGAAGAATCCACTATGAGTCCATTTAAAATATTTCTTTTTATGTTCAGTTTCTAGCAGAGGGAGTTTGCATGAGCTGCCAAAGACTTGCATTAAGGTGCACAGGGTTTTAAGTACCTTCTGTCATGTAATTGTAGGAAAAAAGCCCTTTTTATTTCAGGGTGTGTGCTGCTTCTGGAAGCTCATTGTTGAGGAAGTGTGTGGAGAACGGTAAAACTAAACAAAAAGCAAAACAAGAAGATGCTCAGTGGTAACAAAACTTTGGCTTCTGATACTTAAAGTGCTTAGTCTTTTTGACCATTGCTGGCATTTATGAAACAAACATTAAAAATACAAAATAAAAAGTCCTGTTTACTTGGTAGAGAAACTCCCAATAGAATGGACCTGGGAGTTCATGGTACCCACAAATTTGCAGTAATTTTCCACAATATTTGGTATATTGGGGAAATTCCGCAATATCAGGGAAAAAATTAAACAGGCTTCTCTACTGCCCAGAAATCATGATTCATGGTAGTGAAAAGGTTAATTTGTTTGATAGCCTAAAAAGTGACACAGCACCCAGTGTGTTTGAATACATAAATTCCAGGTGGTGCAATCTCCAAATATTGGATACAACACTGCAGATTTTTCGTGAGCTGCATCCCAGTACACAAGTTGTAACCTAAGACAGGAAATATTGCACAAAGGTTAGAAATACTGGAAAAAAAAGCAAAACATCAAGTACATGTCAAGCTGTTCTTTTGGTTAGCAAAAGTAATTTCAAAATCTCTTGAAAAACATAAAGGAAAACATGCGTGTGTGAATTCCAAACTGGTCCACTCTTCCCCAATTCCATTTCTAAATACTGAGCACTGCTGGTTATGAATGGATTTGAATAGCAGCAAATAGAGTATGGGTCACAGTTCGGCTGGAATGCTGAGATTAATGCAAGAGAACAAAGACATTGCCAGCTTTAAAGCCCACAAGTGTCTTCACTGATTACATATGCACAATTTTGATTACAGAATGCACATATCAATGCTCAATATGCTTTTTAAACTTTTTCTCTCCCTGATCTCCTGGAAATGTCTAGGTACACAGTGTCTTTACAAAGTGAAAATTTGCAAGAGATGAATAGCTTTAAATGTCTTAAAAATACCTTTTTCTTTTTTTTCTGTATATTTGAACTTAGATTCTGTTCCAAATTGGCAAAACCCCTTACTGTGTGTAATCTAGTGTGGGATCATATTCCATTTTCTCAATCTTGTTGCTTAGCCATATGGACTTTGGGTTCCCTATAGCTCTGAGAAGTGTCACCATTCTGGTCTTGCTCACAGAAATCTATTTTGTACTCATTTCAGTAAACCCCACAACAATATGTTGAGATCTTTTTTTTGTGGTTCTTCAGTACCAAACATCACAAGAAATGTAGACGCAGTCATTTCACCAGTCTCTCCTCATTCCTGGTAGTTAACAATAGGTAAAATGCATCAGAGAGATACCAGCACACAGGATGTCTCCTGCTGCAGAAGTACAGATGCAAATTAATATTGTGATTTGAGGAACATGTCGTGATTTAGCCCCAGCTGGCGGCTGATCACCACATACCAGATCGCTCACTCCCTCCTTCCTCCCTCACAGAACAAGGAGGAGAATAGGCAGGAGAAGGGCAGGCAAAGACAAACCTCCTAGGTTCAGATAAGGACAGTTACTGAGACAACACAGGGAGAGGGAAGTAGTAACAATGGAACTTCTGAAAAAATATACACAAATGGTGATAACACAAAGCACTTTACTGACCTGATGACTGACGTGGATGCGCCTCCCCACCTATCCCCCTTTTATTGGGAGGATCATAGAATCATAGAATGGCATGGGTTGGAAGGGACCCCAAGGATCATAGAGCTCCAACCCCCCTGCCACAGGCAGGGACAGCAACCTCAGGCCTGGATCTACACAAGGTTGCCCAGGGCCCCATCCAACCTGGCCTTGAACACTTCCAGGGATGGGGCATCCACTACTTCGCTGGGCAGCCTGTTCCAGGTCCTCACCACTCTTTCTGTAAAAAGCTTTCCCCTAATATCCAATCTAAACCTTCCCTCCTCTAGCTTTAAAGCACTCCCCCTTGTCCTGCCATTATCTGCCCTTTTAAAAAGTTGATTCCCCTCCTGTTTGTATGCTCCCTTCAGGGACTGGAAGGCTGCAATGAGGTCCCCCTGCAGCCTTCTCTTTTCCAGGCTGAACAAGCCCAGCTCCCTCAGCCTCTCCTTGTAGGGCATGTACTCCAGCCCTCTAATAATATTTGTGGCCCTCCTCTGAACCCTCTCCAACAGTTCCACAACTTTCTTGTATTGTGGGCCCCAGATCTGTACACAGTACTCTGGGGGGGCCTCATGAGGGCAGAGTAGAGAGGGACAATCACCTCCCTGTCCCTGCTGACACCCCTCTTCTGATGGAGCTCAGGATACCATTGTCTTACGAGCTGTAAGAGCACACTGCTGGCTCATGTTAAGTTTCTCATTCACTATGACACCCAGGTCCTTCTCAGCAGGGCTACTCTCAAGAAGCTCTTCTCCCAATCTGTATCTATGTCTGGGATTCGTCCGGCCCGATGATGTCACACAATATTGAAAACACCCTTGGCCAGCTCAGCTAACCTGTACTGGCTCCTTGGAAAAATTAACTCTATCCTAGCTGAAACCAGGACAAACCCATAAAGTAAAGAAGATAAAGATGAGTTTGTTTATTTTGGGTCAAGGTAATCACAGTGTTATGTTCTGGTACTACTGCAAAAACATATTCAGAAAGAACCAGGTAGCTGTGAGGGGGTGGAAGCACCCATCTGGAGGCAAGCTCTTGAAAGAAGGCACCATGCTGAGCAGGAACAGCCTTGAAGGACTTTGGACCTAGGGTGACTTTCTTAGGGATGCTAAGAAACAGCTGCAGGAAAACAGGAAGAAGCAAAGAGCATCTGAGAAAAGGGGCAAGAAACAAAGTGTGAGAGAGAAAAACAGGAAGAAACAAAGAACTCTTATGAGGTCCCTTCCAAACCAAAACACTCTATGATTCTATGAATTTAGAGCTGCATATGCCTTGTACTGCTAGTAACTAGGGAGGATTTTACTCAGAGATAATTTTTTTAGAGTGGAAGGATCTGAGATATATTTTCACATTCACTCTAAAAGTCCTGCATGGGTGTGTATCTGGTGTTCATTGTTTTGCTAATGATTTTTCCTTTTTTTTGGGAAAAAAAACATACCACTGTAGCATATCGGGTAAAACAGAAACTCTAGCAATGATACTTAAGATATTACATATGTTGCAGATGTGACTCTTGAGGGGTTTGACAACCCAGCTGAAATGGGTAGCAGGTGTTTGAAATCTGGCTGCTGTGCCATTTCCTACTGTTTAATCCGTTGGGTTTAGTGTCAAAAGTAATTACAAGGTAGACCAATCACCTGGGTGACATTAAGAAAAATCTGTTCTTTTTGTTGTGCTGCCTGCTGGTTTAGCAGGTGAATTGTGGTAAACATTATTGCATCAACTGCAAGGGGGTCATTGGAGGATCAAGTTTTCCTTCTTTGACTGAATGTGCTATATTGCTTTTGAACCATCCAAAAGGCTTAACACCACTTTCACTGATACCTTCCAATAAAACATCTTGGACACAAAATGCAGCCTCAGCTTCTTTCTCAAAGACAAAAAAGAAAAGAAAGTTTCTTTCTCTTTTGTGAAGAAGCTGATGATGTCCTTAAGTGACTTGAATAATCTACCTTATCCTTGCTGTCTCTCATAAAGAAATTTGGGATTATTATTCTCTTGAAGAGAGCAAAAGCAGCTAGATCTTGAAACATCTCTAAAACATTAGGGTTTATTTGCATATATCCTGCAGAAACATAGTAGATGCTGATTCTTTTTTTAGCATTACTGAATC
The DNA here is from genome assembly GCA_022605575.1 of Laterallus jamaicensis coturniculus. Classification (NCBI taxonomy): domain Eukaryota; kingdom Metazoa; phylum Chordata; class Aves; order Gruiformes; family Rallidae; genus Laterallus; species Laterallus jamaicensis. The sequence continues at coordinate 2,905,984 of JAKCOX010000021.1, read as the reverse complement.
TGCAAAACTTGATGTGGAGATAAAAGTTCAAATACATATTGACTTTAGGACTTTGCATTTGAAGCAAATGTAAATAAAGATGATATGAAGAAGATTGAGGGAATGCTGTTGATGAGAAAACTTAGGATAGGGCTTTACTTGGTCAAATTACTTCATTTAGATGATTTATAGTAGTGTGATATAGTATATAGTAATTTTTCAGATCTTATTAACTTCAGTTTACTCAACTAATGAAAGATTATAGGAAAAAGGTAAACAAAGACACTGAACTTCCACCATAGCTTTAATGCATAGCAAGTTAAGATGAGTTCACAAGTTGCAGAAATGGAAGTTGAAAAGTCAAAGCTTTGGTTTTTGACTCTGACATACATCAAACTCTCTTCACTGCTTTGTCATATCTGGCCTTGGTCAAATCACTTAGCCATTTACTTCCTCCTTTTTTTTTTCCAGTTTATTTCACCACTTAAAGATCTCACTTTTCATATATTATTACAATTGCTGACAGGGATAACTTCAGAGGCTACCTAATATTGCACAAACATATGATAAATTACGTATTTATAGTTTGTGTATTTTGAAACACAGTTCAGCAGAAAATTAAAAAATGACTAATCAGCACAGACATAGTAGATTTATGAAAATACATCTTCATGAACTTGAAATTCTTGATTGCCAAAGCATGTTGCAAAGCCCAGGTAGTTCATATCTTGTCTTAGAATTTGGATTCTTTTCTTAGAGTTTAGATAGGTTTATAGAGAAATTGATATGGTTATACTTCTTTTAGGGAGCTATTTCAGAGAGAGAACAGGTTTTACGACATGAATTTCAAGCAAGAGTTACAGCACTCTTGAGTACGTCACCAGAAGATTTTGAATTTTGATATCCATGAGTATTTGAAAAACCTAATTTGCAGTAAAAAGTTCCTTCTTTCTGAGATGTATAAATTATGCAGCACAGATGTCATGGATCTTTTTTTGAACTATGGCAAGCATCTTCAACCCATTTATATTTACTAAAGCATATACTGAAAAAAAAAAGTGATTTATTTTCTAATTCTCACTTTCATTTGAAAAAAAATGCATATATTCAATTAATGTTCAATGCTCATAAGTTTTAATGGAATGGAATGTGACAAAATGCTTAGAATCCTGGTTATAGTTACATTAAAGTTCTTATTCTCTATAGTAATTGCTAATTGTGTAAACTTTGCTAACATTGCTGGTTATACCATTTTAGATATCTCTCTTCTTTCTGTGTCTTTGTAATAGTTTCTGCTCTCCCTTTAATCAGAGTGAATGCCATTCTTAGCTGTAGAATTTTGACGTTTGTCCAATGTGGTAGCTCATCTTCCTTGTATTTATTAAAGTGAAAATTGTTAAGAAATGCTAGTAGCTCTCACTGTCTCTTTGAGGGGCATTATGTGCTCTGTAAAGACTAGCTCAGAGATGGAAAAGAAGTGTACAATGTTTTGCTGCTATTCTTAGCAATTTTTCTTCTTAGACACATGACAGCAGGAAGTTAGGCAACTGATGCTTCACGATGTATTAGGGTGTTGCCAGTAATGGCACCATGATATACATATGTTGTCCACTGAACATCAGTAAATAAGACTTAAAAGTTAGACATGGATAAAAAATGCAGAACCATAAAAAAGCTATGCTAAAGAACCCCCATGAAATAGTAAAATGTGTGTCACTTGTTTTATGAAATGTCTATTTTCAAGTGTATTTCATTTCAAAGACAAAATAGTAAATAACACCAACAACAGACAAAATCAACATCTTCTTCTTGTTCTGTGCTGAGAATAGGTGTTTACTGAATCTTCATTTAACTGCAGTGAAAGAAAAGCAACATTTATTCCCCTTCCCTGAAAATACCCTCATGGGAAACAGTCCATCTATGTGAATACGATCCTACTCAACACAGAAACAAGATTTTCTCATGGCAGCTAAAGAGGACACCTCTGTGCAATGCTTGACTTTCAGTTATGAATGACAGTGTGTTGTCATGGATACTGAAAGACATGGTCTGACATGCTGTATTCAGCACTCTTGTTCTAGTGATTCGCTGTGGTGATGTGAAAGAATGGGTAGTTTTTAAATATAATGAAATGGCTAGACATTTTCATGGATTCTCTGGCAGAAGTCAATAGTTTCCAATCATTTGAAAAATGAAAAGTAACCCCTTACTTTAAATAGTACATCTATAGCCCTAAAGGGATCTTACCCATACAGTACCTTTTGTGCCCTCTAGCTGCAACTGTTTGCCCTTAGGAAGGTGTTAAGGTTACTCAACACTGAACAATGTTAGTAAGGATACAGTACTAGGCCTAAGGCCTGTTTTCGGAACTAGTAACAATATATAGAAAGCTTGTAGTTCACCTGAAGGTTTTGCCAGTTAAACTATTTGCTGCTACTCTTTCTTTCAGTGAGCATGATAAACGATTGAGTGTACACTAGGGACACCTTCTTCGCAGTCTCAATGGTTTATCTGTCAGAGATTAAACACAAGCATCACTGTATTGCGTTTGCATGGCAAAGTTTTGGTTATGAGGGGGCCACAGGGGTGGCTTCTGCAAGAAGAAGCTGCTAGAAGCTTCTCCTGTGTTTGACCGAGCTGCTGGCCAAGGCCAAGCACATCAGCAATGGTGGTAGGGCCTCTTTGATAGCATGTTTAAGAGGAGGAAAAAAAAACAAACCTCACACCTTATGCAGAACAGCAGCTGGAAAGAAAGGAGTGAGAATATGTCTGAGAAACTGCAGCAGTCTGGGCCAGGGAAGAAGGAGAGGGAGAGGATGCTCCAGGAGCTGGAGCAGAGATTCCCCTACAGCCCATGGAGAAGACATAGTGAGGCAGGTTGTCCTTCTGCACTCCATGGAGATTAACGGTGAAGCAGATCTACCTGCAACCTGTAGAGAACCCCATGCCAGAGCAGGTGACCCTGTGGAGAGACAGTACTAGAGCAGGTCTGTTGATAGGGGTTGTGACCCCATGGAGGACCCATGCAGAGTGTTCCTGGAGGTCTGGACTTCTCCAGAATAACCCAAAATGAGAGTATGAATTGACATAATGCTTCCCCTTCCCACTCTAAAGCTGAGTCCAAGGTCCTATCCTTGTTTAACATAGCAGATTCTTCTATCCCATAAGGGATTGCCTGCGTATTTTCCTTCTATGTGTTTTGCTGTACACAGGCTAGTGCTGTATTGTTCTCAGATTGGGAGCCCCTTTGAAGTGGTGCTGCTTTTGCTGTATGTTACGTTTTACCCTGTGTAAAGCATTATATTGAGATAGAGGCATGTGAGCATCCAGCTGTTACACAGCACATGAACTGTCCCAGAGCCAGCTCAGCCATAGGGGTGAGTTTCACCCTAGCTACTTTTGAAAGGTAGCATTATGGCTCTTTCTTTATTACTGTGCAAGTGTTAACATATTCATGACTTGTAAAATGAGCTATATATTTTTTTCTTGAAATGCAATCATATACTTAACACGATATTACCTAATGTAGATCAATAGCAGTTGTGCATTATGCAGGTGCCTCTTTTTCCTGAAAAATGGAGAATGCTAAAGTTAGTGGCAAGGATATGGGCAGTCACATCTCATGTATATCTCATTGGAAGCTGTATGCAAGAGCTCTGTTTAGAATTTCTGCCCATTTATCATAAATGAGTATTGTTGCATTGTACCTAGTCAATCCAAAGATGAGATAAAGCTGGGAAATACAGTAAGAAACCCACTTCTTACACTGTTTACAGAGTGAAGAAGTGAAAACATTCCATAAAACCAATTAGGTTTTGGTGGGAATAGGTTGCTAAAAGAAACAAATACCTTCAGAATTAATAGTATGATTGTGTCAAAATGAGTGACCTTGTTTCACAGAGTAGGGGAGTAGAGAGTGACAAAAAGGTTTAAGTCTGTTGTGTTTCCAAATTACAATTTCTGTCTGAGACTGCTGAAAATACAATATAGTAAAAAACCAAGCCAACTGCCCCCAAAAAGCCCTATTCTCCTCTTTCTTTAGAAGAGAAACACTTGCAATATATGATTCTCAAAACATGGCAGTCTAACTGGATTTTAGAAAATCCATGATGCACGCTAGGCTGTGTGCTGCATTGCTTGCTTGCTTAGAGAAATTCTCCCTGTATGTCATCTTTGTGGCAATTACATATTTCTTTTTGCGCTATCCAGACTGCTTACTGAGAATAGTTTAATCTTTGTAATGTTTATTTTGACTCCTCAATTGTCTCCACTAAACTGAATAGTGACTATTCCTTTCATTTACTGTCACAGAATATAGATTTTTAGATCAATGTTCGCTCATGACTCTCTCAAACTGATCAGCAACTTTCTAGCAGTGTGGCTTCCCATTAGAAATAACTCTGAGCTGAGGCCTTACCAGGGCAGGGTAGAGTAAAAATACAATTTCTTTGTCTCACAGATACTTTCTAGTCTATGCACTGAGGTTTCATAATTACCTTTTTCATTAATGCTGCAGATTTTCACTTGGGTTCAGTTTCTGATCTACAATATTAACTTAGTTACTGATCTCTACTAGCAAGGTCTTTCTGAGAAGATGTCAGCTCAGCCTGAAGTGAACGTAGTGAATGTTCTGTGTTACGGTACATCTTGATAAGATTAGTCTTTATGCTGAGGAATGTGACAAAGACTTAACAGTTCTTCTGCATGGGAGAGTTGAAGCTTGATATCCATTAAGTATTTCAGCTCCAAGGAACTGTTTTACTTAGGTCAACTGCTACTATGAATGCTACTCTTATCCTGAGCCTATTCATCGCTTCATTTGAAATAACTTCACTCACTGACTAGTGTACGTGCTTCCTGGTACGTGCTGAAAGTATCTCGTAGTGTATCTACCTGCCCATAGGGTTTCTGTAACATGTCTTGTCTTTTTTGGTTGGCTTCATCTCATCATTGTCATTCATCTAGTATGTCAGTAGATGGGTATGAGGAAGTTCAAACCTTTTTTATTTGAAACCCACTCACTTCTCGTTTCCTTGAGTAACACTACCAGAAGAGCAAAACTATGGCCTTTTTGGAATGAGAACTTCAGGTTATTGGTCTTCCACACTAGAGACATTAGTTTTCGTTTTAGCTCTTGTCAGCTGGTCTGTGGAAAAAGTAAGAAACACAGAGTATAAACACTATATGCACACAATTGGATTTCACTAACATGCTTGTGAAAGCCTATTTTATCTTTCTATTCCTGTTCTTTGGGGAATGAGCTGCTTTTCCTGGGATTGGTAACTCTCATGTATGTAATTAAGGTCCCCTGTGTATCAACAATAAAAACCAGCACAGATTCTGAATTTTGCTTAGGGCTGCTCATTAAGTTTTCTTTGTGTGCTTTTCTGAATAGTCTCCTTACGTGGCATTTTAAGGATTCATCAAACCTGTGTTGAATTTGGTAAACTAAATAAATTTTAAGAAGTTATATTTCTTTTATAATTTTCAAAATGGCAACATCTTGATTTTTGAAACTTTTTCTCCCCCCTCTTTTAAAAAAACCCCACTTTTATTCATTGATATTCATTTTAAGGAAGGGAAACACCCCAAAATGAAGAACTGGAGGTTTCCTCCAGTTCAGTGAAATTCATATCCACTTAGTGGTATATTTTCCCTGTTAGTTTTTTTTGCCACTTCTATATCAAACCAAACAAATCAATATATCACACAACAATTCAATATATTCATTCCTAAGCCCATCACTGAATTATGTGTGTAACTGTTGTTTTATTTGGATTTTTTTTTACACATGTATTGACATAAGTAAGAAGCAAGAAGTATTTAGAACTTGTGGAAGTCCAGATAGTTTTGATGCTAAGGACCCTGAGTACCCATATGTAGGTAAGTAAAAGTGTACTGATTTTCAGTGCTTCTACACAACAAATGATACTACTGACTAGAGTAAAAAGACCAATATACTCCTCCCCCTGCCCTTCCCCCCAAATTCTAGAATAGTTGCTACCTTAGTTTGTTTGTCTACTCATTTAAATACTTAACTTGCACGTTCACAAGAAAAATGCAGATTTTTGTCATAGTAAGTATTCAGGTTGACATGTTTTCATTTTTTACTTCTTAAGTTCCCACAGAATTGTATTTAAATTTTTAAAAAGGTGAAAGAACAAAAATAGCTTGGTGTTCTGCTAGAGAAACTTTAATTATAGTGCTTGCAGGTGGGAAGAGAGACAGTAGGTCATGTCTTTATTAAAACATACCTAATTAAGTAGTGTAGACAGACAATTCCCTTCTTACAATGTGTCTCCTTTTTGATAGAAATCCGGCAGCCGATTGGGCTGGAGTTAAAGAGTAAGTTTCAGGTCATCCAGTGCCCTTAGATGTTGTTTTCCCATTGAAGCCCCACTCAGTCGAGCCAACAGGAGTCAGTTTTAATGAGGCTGGTGCTGCCCAAGAAGGACATAGATCATAAATTAGACATGCAAGAAAAAAGAGACATTAAAGTATATGCAGAGGAGATGAAACAGTTTCAGCTGACAAAGAAAGGCGATTCCCTGCTGAGGACACTCACAGGTCCTTCAAAATGAAAGCAGCAGATGGCAGGGGTATTGTCAGCCCAACTTGGTAACAATTCTGTAGAAACTGATAGTTGTCAAGGATATTTCTCTAATGAAGAATCAGAGATGGGATTTTCGGAATTTTGGTTGACTCTTTCCCATTTGTTCTCATGGAAGACAGACCACTTTGGACTGTGTCAAAGCAAGACTCACTCCATGGCAGTGATGTCCATGTTATATGTAAAACCACATGCTCAGATGATATGTCAAAGTTGTGAGTTTTGATGGAAAATCTGAACCTTGGATGTATGGTAGGTAAAAGTAAACCCTGAAAGCAAATCTAATGTGAGAAGTTGGCTTCTTATCTGTGAAAGGGCTGACACCTACGTGGTTTTCTTTCCTACTTCATGCTGGAGCACAGTTTATGCCCAAATGTTAAGAAATGTATCCTCATAATGAAAAGACAATTTAAGAAAGTGTCACCAAGTCTGTTTTCTCAAGAACAGCTCAGACAAAACTTGAGTAGACAGCACTTAGTGTCTCTAAATTTCTTTTATTATATTATTCATAATTATTTATTATTTATTATGTTTTAGCTAACAGCTTCTCAGACCTCTTAAAAAGCTGATTGCGTATTTAGACTACATATATTGAGCAGCTCTGTTACGTTGCTGTTGTAGTGTTATGCTCAAACCATCCAAACCCATACTTGCAAAAGCTAATTGGATTTTATAAAACACTTGCAGAGGCTAATTATATTTTTTTCATGGTTAGTATTTCAGGTAACTGAGGCCTGATATAATGCAGCTACTTGCCTAAATTTGCATGAGTAGTCAGAAATAGAGTGCAGATATGAAGGAGTTCCATGTCAGGACCATCCTTCTTGCTCGTAAGTAGATGCTCTGTATAGGAATGTATCTAGTATTTAGCTAATTCAAGCCTTACCAAAACACTACTTTTTTTTTTTTAGTAAAGCTCAAAAATATAAATCTTGATATTCTTTATGCGTATGGACAGCCATAAAATGATGCCAATTATAACTTTTCAGCTAATTTATTGGATTGATGCATCATAAATCAAAAGCTCACTACATTTATTCACTAGAGGGAGAGATAGCTGTGTTGTTCTTTCCTCTTTCGGTGCAGCTAATTCTTGCAATGCTGCAAAAATTAACTACTGTGAGCAGTTCCAGCTAAGTCAATTAATTTAATGAAACTTATTCAGAGTAATAAGAATTAAGCCACTGCTAAAAACTAAGCTATGACAAACTAAGTTTTTGAGAGAATTTATGCCAAAAATACGGTAGATTCCAGGGATACAGTGGCAAAATACTCCAGTAATTAAACTTATCAGAAAAAACCATAATAAGGATATAAAATAAAACAACATTTATTTTTTAGATTCCATTTGAGTTACAGAAGCTGGTGGCAATCTGTGCTGAACTAGATTAGCACAATTTAACGTTCCCACCATTTTGAGAGCTTAAACTCCAAATCAGATCCTAAAAACATCTCTTCCCTTGGTTTTTGCATCTCTGTAGTTAGATAGTATTTGCAAGTTTGGGTTTTTTGGTTTTCTCCCTTCTTCTCTCTATGAATGTAGCATTAGAATCTTGTTGCTGAGAAAAGTGTGAAAATTAAGATTTCACAAAATAAATTAAATCTTGGAGCATTGCTTTAAAGAGAACCCCAAAATAACAAAATATGTGCTGAAATAATAAGAGGTGTCAGCATTATAATGAGGTAAGACTCGTGCTTTCTTTCAGCCTGCTTTCTACAAAATGATTAGAAAATTTGGTCATTATATGTAATTAATAGTCATTTGAATAAAAGACAAATGATATATTTGATAGCATGTGTGAGTCTTTCTAAGCCAGTGTGAATTTTAAGAAAGCAGTCTTACAGCACCTTTCTAATGAAACTTGTACAGAGTGACAGCACATCAGTGATGGCATGAGTCAGGTTCTTAAGGTGTAACGGCTCCGAGGCTGCAGCCCTCCAGAAGACAATTGAATGTTTCCTTTCCATGCTGATGTACTGTTTTACTTTACAACTTAACAATACATCAAAGAGGCTTGACTTTTCTCCTGGCTACCAACATGGAAGGCTGCAGAGATAAAATTTGCTGGTTTTGAGAGAAAAATAGACCCATCGAGGAAACCTAGGATATATTACTGTATGCATTTGTGCAGCGTCTGTGATGTCTTTCTGTTGATGGTGTTTCAGCAATGAGAACTTCAATGTTAGCATTGATGAGCTATGAAGCAGTAGATTTCCAAGTTTTCCTCTGACAAGCAAAAAAGCCTAGAGGATATTTTGTTCTTTACTGTCCTGAAAAACTGATGTTTAATTCTTTGACAGGAACTCAACATGTTTACTGGAAGAAAGTAAACTTCCATAAAATTTGCAAATGTTTTATTCTGTTTTCTTTGAATGACGAATTATTTATACTACTTAGTAAATATACTAATTTAACATTGAAATGTCAGTTTCAAGAGGAGAGCAGAGAGAGAGAAGAGGGAAATATCTGTATTGCCTAGCCCTAGAAGTAAATGACAGTTAATGGCTCATTGCAGCATGTTCTGTGTCATCTGCACACACTTCTCTGTGTTAGCCAGGACAACTGACTACCTCCCTGGTTTGGAAGATCTCAATAAGCCTTCTGTTCAGAGATGTATGGGGGGCTGTCAAAATTATGCAAGGCTCCATTATTCCCATAGGTAAACTCAGAATCCTAAATCCATGAGGATGACTCTTGAAACATGGGTGGCTTTTGTTTTAACCATGACACTTCTTTGAACAATTGAACTTTTGCATACTCCACCTTCTAGTCTGTTGATAGAACTAAACACTTCCATCCTATGTGCTAGTAGTAAGGAAATGTTGGGGGTGGTGAGGTGGTGTGGGGTGTGTGTGTTAAAAATGAGTTTTCTTACAGGAAGGCCTGCTTTTATTAGAGAATATTTTAATTCTTATGTTCTATTCCTAGCATCAGAATTTTAAACACACTGGTACATTTAAAGCATTTTAAGGCAAGTAAGAGGTACATGTCTAAGATCTATGTTGATCTGAAAAGATTGTTAAATTAAGGTTCCTTATTTCTTGGAGGTTATTGAGGCTGTATTAAGCAATAACATTCAGAAATTTTTTAAGAGTAAAAATAACCTGTAATGATAGACTTAGGTCATGTTTTGAGGGGTGTTTTTTTTTCCCCTGCCTTATTTTCTAACTCTTATCAAGTATTTAAATTGCAAGAAGAACAGTCACACAGTCCTTTATAGAAATCTTCAGGTGTAGCACCTCAATTATGCTGTCAGTTTTCCTTGTTTACCTGTTTGTTCAGATATTTCTTCATTTTCTTCTTTCAAACAGGCCTAAATAGATTATGTGGAAACATGTCCCCTTTATCTTTTAAATGCTTAAGAATTTAAAGAGTATGTAGGAGTTGAGGTCCTGCTTGATTGTCTGAATAATTCAGTTCTTAAAATCCCATGCCTGGTTAACTTGAAAAAGGACACAGTAATTCAAACTGAGTTTAAGTGAAAACTAATAAACAAAATGTGGTGAGTTTTGCTTTGTTTTTACAAAGTACAAAATGGAGAACACAATTTCTACAGTTGGATATACACACAGATTTACATGATTATAAGGAAACAAGGCTGTCTTTGTGTATCATTTAGATTAGCTTCAGAAGTTCCTATTTGGGTTGGCTGACTCCTGACTTCTGTGTTTTGTGGAGGTCTAATTCTGAATTTCCCTCAACTGCTTTTTCACAGTCCTATTCACAAAGAAACGCTGCATAAATCTCTAACCATTGAGAGACTTTTATATGCTACTGAAATCTATTAGTTTCATCTTATTTCTTACTTGATTATCAGATGTACTCAATTGAAGAGAACTAAAATATACGCATTGGCTTGCATAACAACAAATTTATAAAGTATAATGCTGCTGTATTTCATCTTTTGCTGACATTTGATTGAATGTTTTAGGGGCTCTGAGTGGTCAGAAATGAAGAAAATCATATTGGAAAGACTGGTGTTTCAATGCCAACAAATAACCTTACCACATCAGAAAATACAGAGGTTTGGACAGTATGCCAGGTTCTGTGTGGATGCATTTGTCTTTTTGTAAACCAGATAAAAGACAAGTCTCTTAAGATATTTAATCTTCAGCTCTCAGAAGTACTCTGAGGTGGATACTGAAATAGTGCTGAACTCAGTTATGTTCCCTCAGTACTTTCTGATGCAAAGTTTATTCAACTCCAGCAGAGCTGCGACTCCTGCAGCTGACGTTGCAGATAAAGCAATAATTTAAATGCAAGAGTTTCTGTGAAACTCTACAAAGTGCCTGTTCTTAATATCAGTGTGAAGACAGACTTGAGACTTTCACATATTTCTTGAGTAACTTATTAAAACTGATAGTTATGTTCTTGAGGTGATCGTTAATGTGAACTGTGGCATTGAGATGAATGGAAAAGGCAACTTTTCTCTGAAGGGTTGATGAACACTTTTTCAGGTTTTCTGAAGTCCTACTTCTTATCAAGTCTGTGTACAGAAAGTTATGAGGTCTAGCAATAGTTTGTTGACTTTTCCCGTTGTCTCAGTAAGAGATCCAATACTTAAAAGACTGATAAAACAGACTGGATTCAACAAGAAATGTCTTTTTATTGTAGTTTTTTCCACCAGTTTTTGTTCTCATGGAATTACTTTCAAAAGGCAGCAAGTGCAACAATTGTTTACCTGGTTAGTCTATTAGTTTATTAATCAAAGCTTGAAGATGTAGTGTTTTAAACCCCAGCTGGTAACTAGAGCACCACAGAACTGCTCAGTCACCCCTCCCTGCTCTGAATGGGATGTGGAGGAGAATGGAAAAATAAAACAACCTCATGGTCTGAGATAAAGTCAGTAGTAGGATAACAAAGGAAGAGAATAGTAACAGAAATAACAATAATACAAGTGAAGACCAAATGCAATTGCTCAGCCCATGTGAAAGGGAAAATAAAACAATCCAATGTCCAGTCAGCTTCCAAGCAGGAATCCCACCCCCCAGGGGGCTTCCCCAACTGTATACAGATCATGACATTATACAGTAGGGAACAACCCTTTGGCCAGCCTGGGTCAGTGTCCTGGCTGTGCTCTCCCAGCTTCTTGTGCACACAGCAGGGCGTGGGAAGCTGAAAAGTCCCTGGCTTACAGTAGACACTGCAAGTACCTGGCAACAGCTAAAAACATCAATTTGTTACTAACATTATTCTCACACTAAATCCAAATCACAGCACTACACCAGCTACTAGAAATAAAAATGAACATTCTCTCGGCTGAAACCGTGACAGAAGGGGAGTGGTTTTTCTATCAAATGCTTACAACACTCATAAGCTTTTGAGATCCTGAAAGGGAAACTAATAAATATAAATGAGCTTTGTTTGTTATCTAGCAGCCAGGGGTCTGTTTGTTCAATTTGATTACTTATTACCTACTTGATCATAAATATTTTAATTTGATATCTCCTTCACTTGAAAAATAAAACCCTGGTTAAGTATGCTCAGTTGAGTGGGTCCTCACTAATTTCTGCATTATATTCAATATTATTTTATGATATGATATTCTGCTGTTGACACGGATTCACTGCATCCAGTTGAAAAATGTTTTACATTTGGTCACCTTTTGACTAAATAGCAAGTCAAGCTATGCAGATAATTTATTAATATAATTTAATTCTTTGCTCAGTCACCAAGCTGAAAAAATAGGATAATTGAATGGGTTTAGGTTTTCCCAAAAAGAAAATTTTTCATTTGTCATGTCAAGTTGCATGAATTCATCAGAAATGCTTAATTTCAGACTTCTTTCTACAAAAGCAGTGGGATTTTTTGAAACAAATACTTAAATTTTATGAAGATTTGACACAGAGCAATAAGCAGTGGTTGTGCTGATGACACCCTCCCAGAAGTGAAATCGCCTCCCAGAAAATGAAATTAAGAGCTCAGCTGACAGGTGAAATAATGTGGTTTAGCCTTCTACCATTTTTTTTATATGCATATCCCGCTCCTGCAAACAGCACTCTTTTCCTAACCTGAGTTAATGAGTAGTTTGAGTTACTCTAAAACTTAATTACTCTAAATACAGTGTTTTACACAAAATTACTAATTTTAAATAACAAATACTTTAAAACAATTATTATATATGCTTTTAAATAGTTTCAAGTCATGATTAATTTCTTAATTTTAATTACTTATTTTAGTTTGGGTTTTAAAAGTAATGTGACTGGGAACTTTTGCATTCTTTTAAACAATATTTTAAATGTGAAAATACTATTAAAACCACGATAATTTAAGATATTATAGTTCTGGCTATCACAAAACAGAGATATATTGGAATGTTTTTATCTAGAGCCAATTATTACTACTATGTGTTCATATATTCAGCATACTTTTCTAAATATTTGAAATAAAGTCATTAAATGGTGCCAGATGTATTTGGGAGGCTGGAAGAACTGGCACAGAGGATGAGTTGAAAGCATGACACTTGGTTAAACAGTAAAGTCTCATAATTCTACTTGTGACTTAATTGTACACTGTGGAATGAAACATAGATGTATTTTGTATACATTATAGAGTAGAAAAATTAAGGAGCCTTCTGAACAGCTTCTTCAGTTTGAAATAGGAATATATATGTTAAAGTAAACAAAGCCTAGTCCCTTGGTTTAGTTAAAAAATGTGTCTTTAAAAGTACATTTTTAATACATTTTTAAAGACAATCTGGTGGACCGAGCAAGGAGCAATAGTTAGATAACTGCAGAGGTTTCTGATGCTAAAATGCATTTCAGCTCCTTTCATGTGCAAACCACTTAACAGCAGGCCCTAATAGCTGCCAAGAACCCTTCTCATTGACTTTTCTGCTTTTTCAAAGAGCTCTTTTTCTGATCAGATCCGTGCCTAAAGAAAAATTTGTATAGTGCTGAGGCCATCGAAGGCACAAGAGAAAATAAGTTGAACGTATTAAACCTGTACCATTCTTCTATCTAACATGCACTGTTTTTCCTAGAGTGGCAAGTTCAGACCAATCTAGTATCTTTTTGTAAAGCAGGCATAAAAACTTTTGACTGAAAGCTGTTGCTAGTTGCTTTCTCTATGTTCCTCAGCACACCTGTAACAGTGGAACGTAGAGAAATTTCCTTTGCAGTGCTAGAATGATGGGCAGAAAGGGAATGCAAAGGGAATTAAGCTGCTTGGTATTTTGCTGGTGCTTAAATTCCTCATTTCAGTAAGGAAAGATAAAATGAAAGGACTCGTCAAACTGCTTGTTCTGTATGTCTGTGTGAGTTTTGCATTGTTCCTCTCTGCAGCAAACAGTATGCTTGGGAGTGGACATGTTCTGAATGATGAAAAGAGTATTTTTCTGCTGTATCGAGTTCCCTCTCTACATACGCCCATTAAACGTATTTCTCAATTTACACTCTTTTGCCCCAAAACCAAGATTATTTTTTTTTACATTTGGAACGAGCTATTTCAGCAAACTCAAATAAGATTGCATGGATTAATTTTAATGTAAGTTGGGAGTACAAATAATTACAGCTGTGGAAATTAGATTCATGATGATCAAATATGCTCCACAAAGGCACACTTACGCAAATGGATCAGATCAGGTAACAAAAGGGAATATAGTGCGAGTGACTATAACTATATTATAAATGTTGTTTAATTTCCCAAGGTGGCATTTAGAAATCTCTAAAATTTTTGTGGAGAGCAGACATGTCAACTGTTGACATGTTTTTTTAAGAATCTGTTCTCTACATGTTTTCTTGATCACCTGGTGTCACAGGATTGAAAAGTATGATGTATCCTGGGCATTGACAGCAAGCAGCAAGTTAAATACAGGTTGAAAACACTTGGTTTAAGTTTATATTGTTTTTAGGCTATCTGCTAGGGAAATGTGGTTGTTATCAAGAAAAGTGTTTAAGTAAAGGACAGAAATTATAACATGGCATAAAATGAATCTCTTTAATGAGTCCATGATCTTCATGTTTTCTGGAGATACAAATTTTAGTTTCTGACCTCTGTCTTTGAAGTGCTTCATACTTTTCCCTGGCTGCAAAATCAGAATTTCAGATACATGAGTCTCTTATTGTGGATAAATGCATACGAGGTGGTTTTATTTTTCAACTGAAGAAAGAGTAATGGTATTAAAAAAAAAACAGTGCAAAAATCTGTATTCAACTTACTTGTTGGTAAGCCCAAGACTACCAGAGTGAGTACTTGAGGTTTTGTAAAGAATATTTCTAATTTAATAGAGGACTTTGGAAGACAATAGGTAGATTTCATAGAATTATAGATTCACAGAATGGTTTGCTTGGAAAGGACCATAAAGTTCTTCTAGTTCCAACCCCCTACCATGGACAGGGACACCCTCCACTAGCCCAGGTTGCCCAAAGCCCCATCCAACCTGGCCTTGAACACTGCCAGGGAGGGAGCAGCCACAGCTACTCTGGGCAACCTGTGTTTGTCACTATTTATGTAGGTGAATTCAATTACCAACTTTGAAGAAAACTAGGGAATGCTTCGAGGCGAGACTTTTTATTCCATTCTTTGTTCATTTTTAGTAAATCAGAGGTTAATATGCATATTTTTGTAAAACAGTTCTTTGTATAATGCATTTCACTTCATTGTCTCAGTTGTTTATGAATAGTGCATTTGTAGTGATTGTTTTTAATCTGCAATTCCTTTTGTGTGGGTTTAGATAGGTGTAAAGGAAATGCTGGAAATGAAAGACAGAAAAAAATAATTCAGCAAATGAAACTTATGAGAAAACTCTGTGGAGAAATTCAATAGTCCTCATTTAGTGCTTAACTGAAACATTTTCTCAGAAGGTCATCTGTTTCAATTATTCTATTTTACTATAGAACAAATAAATAGAAAACTTATGTGACTGACTGGATTTGCTCTGTTGTCATTAAAATATCTGTACCCAAATGTAATTCCTCATGTAATAATGCAGATCACAATGAAATGAGTGAAAGCATGGAGAAAGAAATAATGAAGGGATAGTTTGGAATTGTCTAAAGATCTAAAATGGGATAGAGTTTATATGGTCTTATTTTTCTTGGCTTCTAATGAAAGTGGAATAATGCAATCATCCTGACTCCTTAAGTCATTGAAAGTTTGTTACCAATTTTATATATATGTACTGTAGAATCATGATTTATATTTCAGCAGAGAAATGTTACTTATTTGACAAAAACAGGTGCTTCTATACTTCAAATATATACATATTTTAGAATGTCATGTCTTTTTCAGGGGAACATTAATGATGTATTTCTTTTGGAGAATTAATTTTTTAAAAATTCCCATTTGGAGGTGCTTTGGTGAAGTATCTCCTGATGATTATGAAGTGAACCTGAATTTTCATGTCACAGCTAAATGTCTAAGTATGACTACAGTGAGGTATTTGAAGTCTGAAGTTGATATTACAATGAATGACATAGGATAGTTTGGTCTGTAAAGGACCTGTAAAGTCCCCTTCAATGAGAAGGGACATCTTCAACTTGATCAGGTTGCTCAAAGCCCTGTCCATGTTTAACGTGAACACTTCCAGGGATGAGAAAGTTTACTGAGGTATTATTCAGGGCCAGGAATCCAGAAATTATGTGTAAATTGGTAGTGATCTTTTGTGGCCAGTACCAGCTTTGAGGTAATTTTTCAGTTGTCAGGTGGCATGTATATTATCAAAATAAATCAACATATGTTATCAACATAAATAGTTGTGTCTTGGAAGTACATGGACTTGAGAATTTAGCGATCAACTGCAGAGAAAGTATCTTCCGTCTTTTATGGCAGGATTTTCTGTTGCTGAGAACTTTCAGTTGTGGAAACCCAGTACAAGAGAATTTAGGAAGAAAAACCAGACTGTTCTGGTTAACTGTGAATGTTTGGCAATGGTGAATTAAAAACTGGTACTGCAATCATATTCTGATGGCACTTCACAGAGAAAGACACAATATGCCAAAATGCTTTTGTGTTTTAGTCGGTCAGTTTAGCTTTAAGGGAAAAAATGCACATATCACTGTATTTTAAAATGTATGTGAAAGTCAAGTTAACACAATATTAATATGCTAATATTATTGACACTAGTTCTTCATCTAGAGATGCCATTATCTCCTGCTAGTGCTTTAAAAAAATGGAATAATTTTATGTATTGTAAATTTGCAAGACCCATAAACAGAATCATGGCATCTGTTTAGAATGACAGATCATAAATCAGTGAAGGTAGATAAACTTCTACCATGTTTAATACCAGTGAGATTGATTCACAAGTTCTTATGTACAATAGAAAGTGTCTGTCAGACTGAACTTTGGAAAGGAGTAACATCTATTTGCAACAGATGAGGCAATGTTAGAAATGGAGAATATAATTACTTAAACTTGTTTTGACCAAACCATGAAAAGCAATGCATACTGCCTCATAAAATGATCCAATTTTTACTTTAAAATGGTGTCTGTTGTCAGTAAATAGTAGTTTAATTTGCTACTCAGTGCCATGAAGGAGTAGAGGAGTAACAGAACAGGACAGAAAGGATGCAGAAGATATTAGTTGAAAAAGTACAGATTTTTTGGTATATACACAAATATAAATGTGCTTGCATCATAGTCAGTGTTTGTAGCTGGTAAACCTGAAATTTCCATTCAGAAGGAGAGATGAAGTTTTGCAAAGTAGTCCTTATCTCCAGCATTGTTCAATTGATGTCTCAGATAAGGTGTAGTGACATTGGCTTCTTTCAGGGAGCTATGATGCAGATCCAGTGAAATATGTAAGGATATATTTAATTTATATGAATGACCTCCTTATATTAGTTTTATAGTAAAATTTAGGTGTATATGTGAGTGCTTCACTGGTTCGGGATAAAAAAATAGTCATTGCTTTTCTGAACTGAGTGCAGTGAGGCAAGAAATTACCATTCAATGTGTGAAGCAAATATTAGTGTTACAGCTGTATGGTAGGGTCCTGTATAAATGTAATTCAGGTTGATACTTGGCTTAGATTATTGGCATAGTTTTGATATTTGGGGTTTGCAGATCTGGAATTCCTCTGCCACTTTTAGTTGTATTGTTTTGAGTAGTTCCTCTGTTAGCAGAAAAGGGGAAAAGTAACTGTTTTCCTTGCTATTTACTGAAGTTAGATGAGACAATGGCAGGTATTGTTTGCTGGTTGTTTTTTTCTTTTTTGATTGATTTAGGTTTTTTAAATTTAGTATGAATAAATGTGTTCATGAGCTTTAGTGCCCTAGCATCCCCCTCCACACACACACACTTTAGTAAAAGAAATAATTGTTCAGGCCCACACACTGACTTAACCAGGGCATGTGACAAAATGTTAATGTGGGAAGGTGAGACGTGGCTAAAAGCAAACCTGACAAAAATATAATTAAGGTAAATGGAAGCCTATATTAATGAAACCCATAGAGAAGCTGATGCAGGAGGAAAAAGTGGTTTGAGAATAATTATTTTAAAGCAAAATTGTCAAGGCTTTCTGCAAAGTAAAAAACAGTTAAGCATGCAATGACAATTTGAAATTAAAGGAGAGTAAAGGATTGTAAATCAATTACAATAGAATGTGCACTGAGCTAATGGATCCCTTGTTTCAAATTGTGAGTGACAGCTCTGAATTCCAGAGTAAACCCTCAGTGATACCCTTTTCATTACCATGCAGCAGCCCTGCCATTTTAGCTCCCACAGCTGTAGTCACTGGGCTACACACTGCTTTGATCTATGACTCTATTTGCCATGCCTTTCAGGGGTAGGGAAGTGGGAACTCATTACTGAGAAACACCCGAGTGATTTTGAAGATAGATTTTCATGTCACTTGCTGATCCCTAGGGCTCAGCATCCACCCTTTGAACAGAAACTTAAGTAAAACCTGAGATGTTTTCCCTGTTGCTCTTTCAAAAGGGACCTTGCTGACTAATTGATTTAATGAGCGTATCTGTTTACAGGCACTTCTCTCTCTTCCGGTAGAATAAATGCTTTTCCTTGTAGCAAAAAAGAAGCTCAGTAGTACTCTTAGTCCTGCCTCTTGCTCTTAGCTCAGAGATATCCCAATAATACTTGTGACCACTGATGCTTGACATGTAGCAGTTGAAATAATCAGAACTGATTGGAATATACAGGATAAAATAGTGCAAGATGTACCTCAGGAGAAAATGCTGTAGATAGAGGTCCTTCAGTCTCGCCCCCCTCCAATTTCTTTAAAGGCTACAATCAATGTTTCCTGTAAGAGCGTTCTGGTGGTTTCCCCTCTTAATTACTTTGAAACATCTTATTTAGGGAAAGGATCAGGAGTGCCCTATGTAACTGGTATATTCATGCATATGCTTTGAGACAGCAGCTGCGTTGTATGAATAATTAGTTTCATTTCTCCGGGTAAATAAAGGATGACTCAATCAAAAAGAAAATACACAGGAGTTCCTGTTTATGAAAAAAATATAAAAAAAGAGATAAAATTATTTAATTAGCAATGAAATCATATGGCTAAGACAGCTGTTTAATGTCAAAATAGACAAACAGATAAAGCCCATTTGATCCATTTAATATTACAGATGATGGCCTCACTTGTATCCACAATGATTGATATTTTCCTTGATATTTGGGTGTCCTGGATCTCTTTATCTCTCTGGGGTTTTTTTCAGTGTCACTTACTTTTCCGAATGATCCCCCAGGTTTTATGTTTTAAAGTGCTTTAGATATGTCACCTCCTTCTTAAGGTTTGACTTCATATGAACTATATTAATTTGCTGAAAGTACCTCTGAGTAGAAGTTATTCTCTATATTTTTTTTTAGCATTCACTGGAGAGAATGTCAAACATTCACCTTAATTCCTGCTCCAAATGAATACATTACAGAGAAAAATATAAAAAAAAACCCATTCTTGAACACATAGTGGGCATTCAGTTGCTTTAGCTCAGGGAGAAGTGGATTCAAAGTTTATAATTTGAAGCGGTGAATCAAATCTGGAATTAAGTGAAAGGTAATGTGAATTCATTAAAACTTTTTTTTTTTCTGGTGAACAAATTAGCTGAAAAATAAAATGTAAAGATACCCAACCTGCTATCAGTTTTTCAGAAGGACATTTCTGTGTATCTTCAAAGAAAAAAAAATAAAATCACAGCTTTTGGAAGCATAGGTAGGGGGAAAATGTGTACAGTGGTAACCTCTGAAACCCTACTTTTAAAGGCAGCTCAAAAGAAAAATATAGTCTGTTGCACTCTCAAGAATGAGACAAGGGATTTTAGATTTGTTAATGTCCATCTTGTAGGCTTTCTTCTCTGAAAGAATTTGGAAAGTAAAAGAATCTGGTTTTCCTTAGTTGCAGTTTAAGACCTTGCTTCACCTGTTCAATCACTGTCCCTCCAATATACTTCAGTATTCCATGGGAAGACACTCTAAATCTCTCTGTGTGACCTGACCTTAGTTTATAT
Source organism: Laterallus jamaicensis coturniculus (assembly GCA_022605575.1). NCBI lineage: Eukaryota > Metazoa > Chordata > Aves > Gruiformes > Rallidae > Laterallus > Laterallus jamaicensis. Next base: position 2,885,988 of record JAKCOX010000021.1, on the reverse strand, counting down.
TTCCACAGACTAAAACCCCCATATATTCCTTTCTGCTAAAGCTCCTTTTTTTTCACATTGAAACAACAACAAAAAAACCCTAGTCACCTTGCCCATCAGAGCACTTCAGGTATGATGTGTTAACTGTGAGATGGTTCCTTACCCCCGGATGGTTTGTGCACGAGAAGCAGTAATAATGCCTAACATTTTTGTGGTGAAAAAGTGGGGAATAAAAACAGTTGTGAAAAGGCAAAGCAAGATTCATATCTGTTTAAGGTTAGTGTGGCATGGTTTTGCTAGAAGTTTCTTGGAGAAGTTCATGGAGGACTGTCTCCCATGAGAGGGACCCAATGCTGGAGCAGGGGAAGATTGTGAGGAGTCCTCCCCCAAAGAAGGAAGGACCAGCAGAGAGACTAAGTGTGATGAACTGACCGAAACCCCTGTTCCCTGTGCCCCTGTGCCACTGGTGGGGAGGAGGAGATAGAGAAACCATGATTAGAGTTGTGCTCAGGAAGAAGGGAGGGCTGGGGGGAGATGTTTTAAGAGTTGGATTAATTTCTCATTATCTTACTCCATTTTGATTAGTCAATAAATTAGATTAATTTTATTGTTGAGTCTCTTTTGCCCCTGAGGGTAATTGCTGAATGATCTCTCCCTGTCCTTATCTCCACCCATGGGCCTTTCCTTATATATTCTCTCGCTTGTCCAGCTGAGGGGGGCGTGATAGAGCGGCTTTGGTGGGCACCTGGCCTCCAGTCAGAGTCAACCCACCCCAGTATTATAAAACAAATTTAGAAGCTTTTGAAATAAATATTTCTGAGCATTTTTCCAGAGTGGCTGTGAAATAATAACCCATTCTGTACTCCAAGCAGAACAAATCAGCTGTTTCATTATTATGTAAAATACCAGAAGTAGCAATAATCTAATGATTGGTAGAAATAACAGGAGTCATCTTAGTATTGTCTAAATAGCTTACATTCAGATAATTTGAATTATTTGGATGTGTAATTAGCATTGAAATTGGTATGTATTATATTCCTAATTCAGGATTTGGGGTGTAATCTTCTGGTTTTACACATACTGGAAAATTTTTTACCTAGAGTTTTTTTGAGTTTCGGATACTTCTTGCAGCTATTTCTCTCTTTATAAGAAATTGGTTAAAATGATCCATAGCAAATGCCTTGATATGCTCAGAAGAAAAATCTGAGATGCATCAGGATATGTACTGGGGGGAAGGGAAAAAGAGGTGGAAAAGCAGGTGGAAAACAGCATTGCAGGAATGGACCTGCATGTCCTGGTGCACACCGAGTTGAGCATGAACAAGCAATGTTCTCTTGCCATAAAGAAGGCTTGTGGTATCCTGGGCTGCCATTAGATGATATTGCCAGCAGGTTGAATGAGGTGATCCTTGCCATATATTTAGTACCGTTGAGGCCACATGTGGGGTACTGTGTCCAGTTCTTGGCTCCCCATTACAAAAGTGGCATGGATTGGGTGGAGAGAGTCCAACAAAGGGGCAGTGAAAATGATGAAGGGTCTGGGGTATATCTCCTATGAGGAAAGGCTTGAGACAGTCTGAACTGTTTAGCCTGGAGAGGAAAAGACTCAGGGTGGATCTGTTGTTAAATTTTTACCTTTTCTAAAAAGTATTGTAATTTATTAATTAGTAAGCTATTTCCTTGGGTTTTAAGTGGGGCTGAATAAAATGTTGTGTCACATGGCATTCTGCACTTTGTCAAAGTGTCTCAGTATGAAAATCATAATGTGGGTGTGTTTCAGTAGCTGTATTATTGCATATTAAACATGCAGAGAACTACAGGGCTTCACCTTGAAGAATGAAACCAATTTAGCACTGATAATGTCTAAGTTACCGTTCTTGTATCTGAAGTGGAAAAATTACATGAACATGTGTTGGATAGCATTAATGGAATGGAGCTGTGACAGGGGAGGTTTAGACTGGATATTAGGAAGAGGATCTTTACTTGTTCAGGCACTGGAACAGGCTCCCCAGGGAAGTGGTCACAGCACTCAGCCTGACTGAGTTCAAGAAGCATCTTGATAATGTGCTCAGTCCCATGCTCTGACTTGGCTGGCTCTGTGTGGAGCCAGGAGTGGGACTGGATGATCCTTATAGGTCCCTTCCAACGCAGGACATTCTGTGATTCTATGATTCATTTCCTTGTATGGCTCTATCTCTCGGCCAGTAATCAAACATACTGCATAAAGCCAAAAGAGTTTTGAAATTTAAAAAAAAAATCATATTAATGATAGGGGATATGGTGTAAACTGGGTGTTCTAACCTTATGTATCATAGATTAATTGCTGTTAATACAGATATCTCTGTTAGGTGTAAATCATTAAGCTCAATAAGCAGTATCAGCAAAATTATTGTCACTGTGTTTTGTTCCCGTTTGCTTTAAATGCTTTATAGGCTTTGTTTTTGCTAATGCTGTCCCATGGTTCACAGAGCTGCTTGACATTTGAGAAAGTTGAGGAGACTTATTTTGATCCTTTAGTATTTTTTCAGAGAATTATTTTACTGATATAAGGGAATGTAAATGTAGAAATATCTTTATATAACTATAATGAATTGGTATTAATTAGATTAATTATATATTCTATTAATTATATAATAAATACATTTACATTTTATTTGGAATTATGTTATTTAGAGAATATAAATGTTAATGTACATGAATACATAAATAATACAGTTGTTTGTACAATCTAATAGAATTTTTACATTTTTACTGTGTATTTGGTTTTCATACAGTATATAATGTTAAATCATAATTATTACTAGATTATAAGAACAAGTAGATGATGGCTAAGTAATTGCTGCAAACGCTGACAGGAATGTTCAAGATGTTTCTGCTTTAAACTTAATTTTTTAACAATTCTCTGCCTGCCATCTCTTGGACCATGTGACAGATTGTTCAAATAATCTTAGGAGTTTAATGTAGCTTGCATTGTTTTGTGGTAAAGCACACTGTAGTGGATTCATGCCGTGTGTCTAGTTTGTATTGACACAAATGAGGAGTATTATCTATACATTATTTCTGTAGTGAGGAAGAAATCTGTAATGCAGAGATTGCTAGACAAAAGAGACATAACCATAGAGACTTTTTGCAATTGTTTGACCAAAGCAACAGTTTAAAATCTTTTGATTAGAAATAAAAAGGCTAGGTTCATGTGTACACACAGCACCATGGTTAGATAATGGTAAGTTTAGGTATCTAGAAGGCTGTGTGGTGACGATTGGCTCTTGAGATGCACATTTGCAGACTGAAGTGGGTTTTTTCTAATCTAGATCACTTTTGCACTATTTCACTCATAAGAGTATGCTTCTTCATCAAAGGCAATGGTATTTTATGTGTTGAACTAGTAATAGTGAATAAAAGGAGAAGGACACATTCTCAAATACAATTAAGTACTATTTCTCTCATAAACTTTATGCCATCTGTTTTCCGTAAGTATTTAAGTTTATTCTTTTCCATTTATTGTTTTTTCTTTTGAAACAAAAGAACTACTTGTATGCCAAAGTCTCTAATTCTATTAATGCTGCAATTTTATTTAGAATAATTTTGCAAACATTTTAACCTCAAGCAAAGAAGTTGTTTCTTCAACCAGCCTTATTTAATTGATGTCACAACTGAAGTGATTCATCCTTGGCAATTCTAATGTTTTCAGGAACTTAGGTACATAATGAAATAAAAGGTATATTCATGTCATGCAGAATATTTAACCTGGAAGTTAAAGTTTGTAGTCACAAAATAAGACTTTTTATGATTGACAGATTTTGATCTTGAGCAGGCTCCCTTTCTACTTACAGAATCATTGAAACGTTATTATGCTCCATACTTATATCACATTTTTCAAATGATGTTTTAGAAGAGAATTTTTAGTGTGTATATATATATATATATAAATCCCCCAGATTTTGAATGCTCTGAGGTAGACGAAAGTTTAAGTTCCTCTGGAATATTTAAAACTTGACAGAAATTTTCTTCTCAGTAGAAATTTTGATAGGATTTAAATGGAATAAGGGTTCAATTTTATAAGTTAGACATTGGATTTGTGGGTTTTGCTTTTACTTTTAGCATAGCAAACAGTCTTTAGTAAATGAATTTTTCCATTGGCTTTTCTGATATAGTTTATAAATGCCTGACAAATCATAATTGTACATCTTGTTATTAAACTATTTGACCTTCCTATAAAGGATTTCCTTCTTCTCCTCTTTTCGTCCTTCTCTTTCACTCCTCCTCTCCTTATCTTCTTTTTTTTCCCCCTCCTCTTTTCCCCCCTCTTTCTTTCCCTGTTTAAAGCCACCGTATGTCAAACTGGTGAGTTTCTTTGTCATAGTTTGCTTCCTGCAGTTCTTTATCAGCGCTTGCTTCTAGGTGAGTATTTTTAATTGTACGACAATAAGAGGCTTATTGCTCCTGATTTTTATCATGTATGTGGCTTTCTTACTTTTTTCCTTTCTGTTCTCTACCTATGCTCAACAAAAAAGATTTGTTAGCAAGGTATTTGATTGATTTTAAAGCAAATAATAGGAAAGACAACCTATCAAGCGTAGCAGGTTTCTGAATGTATTTTCTGGTGAGTTGCATGTGATAAAACAAAACTCTTGAAAGAGTCATGAAGTCCCTTGGATTCAATAATAATGAAATATTGTATTTTAGTTACACATTGTCCATTAAGAAAAGTCACTTTGCTGCTGCAGAAGCTTTTTTTGATACACACTGATTTTAATATTTCTTCACAAGGATGTTTTTTTTGTTGAGGCATTATTAAGCAAGAAAAGCAGTTTTGATAAGAGGCAGTAGCCTTTGTACAGGGTAAGCCTGCCAACTTCCCCAAGCTGTGAGAGATACTTAACTCATGCTCAAGTGTTACTGGATTTCAGTTCTGCTAAAGGAGGCTAGAAAAGTCACTCCACTCAAACTGAAAAAGGGAGCTAAGGGAAATATGAAGGGAAAAAAAGAGAGAACATAAAATGGAAAAGAGAATGCAGTGTATGCAAAATTATTTTGTGGAAAAGACAGGGAAAAAAATAAAATTAAAACTTGTAGGATCTTTAGGATCTACTAATGTTAGTGAATTATCTGGCAGTATAAGTGGACAGGTCACATGCAGGTGAAACTGATGTCAAAATAATGACTAAAATTGTTAGTATAGCTAACTACTAGTTTATCCTGCTGTTGGCACATAATCTTTTACAGAGAGCTGGTAATTCTTAAAATGATAATCAAAATAATGAATTGTAAATGCTAAATACAAAATTTAATGTGATATATATAAGTTTGCATTGAAAGGAATCTCCACATTACCAAGACTGAAGAGGGTAGTCTGCCATCAGCCCATTTGCTTGAGAATATTAGAAATTAATGATATAGCACAATTCTGAAGATGTGGTATGGTCTTGTGCATTGCAGTTAAACTCATTGTTACCTGGGAAGGGAGTCCCTGTTTAGAAGTATGGAAAAAAAGCAAAGTAGTAAAATCTTTCATTGTATTCCTTCCTTCCATTTAGGAAACCTTTGCCTCTTCACCCTAACCTTGTGCCATATTTTATTATGTATTTCTCCTATTAATGTTATTGCACTGCTGCTAATTATGTCAGTTAGAATTAAATATATTTCTCTGCTTCTTTAATCCTTTGACTACTACTTTGGTGTAAAATTCCATGTTTTAATTAAATCAGTTTTGCGTATGTTTCTCTCAGGACTTCTGTCTTGGAGGGTAGACACCAAAACTGTATAGGCTCTCACTTTCTTAAATTGTTTACATGGCCAACAAAGTACTGCAGTTTTCAAGTTTAAAACACTAAATAAAAATGAATACCATTTTAATTAAATTATTTTGATATTTGGGAAGCATCATGTTGCTTTAGCTCACAAAACCATGGCTGTACTGTTCTTTCAAGAGTGCTTTTGTTCACATTCATGAATAAATTTCTAATCTTCTTTAGCATGATATTTTATCCTGATCCTGAAAAGTGCTGATCTGCAAAAGAATCCCAACTATTTTACTTGATTTTGATAATCTGGGTTCATGTCAAGATTAGGATTTTCTGGTGGGGAAATGGCCTTTCCATAAAGTATGTGCATTTCAGGATAAAAAAGAAACAAATCCCTGTAGAGTACAGAAACTTCCTTATCAAGTGTTTTTGTTTGGTTTTTTTTTTCCAGTAGTACCTTAGAAGGTACTTAGAGCAGAATGTTTGGATCCTGACAGAAAGGATATAGATTTGTGGATTCCAAATTATGAATGCCAAGTGATCTATATAGGCTGAAAAAATGACTCACTGATTTCAGGAAAAATTGCTTTAGGGAATTTTTAGATCATCCTGCAATGTGTGGGTCTGTGAATAGTACTAAGTGCTTTAGAATATTTTACTTGTGAGTTCTGTGATGTTCCATCATGTAATCGGGAATCCTGCTGATCTTTGTACTTAATAAAACCTGATTTAGAATGCTTGTAATTGTGGTCAATACTCATTAGCAGCAGACAATGGCAATTAGTGCTTCTTGTGTGTTTGTTTTCTTGGGTTTTGTTTGTTTGCTTGCTTATTCCTTCGGTTTGCTGATTTTTAAAATGGCAATGAACAGCTACATAGATGAAGTCAGTGTATTTCTGGTCAAACTCCTGTGAAGATTCCTATATATCATTAATTTAGATTATAATTCCAAGTTGGGAAATAAAATAAAGCAAAAGATAAATAGATTCAGATTAGATATTATGAAAATATATTTCACTGAAAGGGCCTGGAACAGGCTGCCCAGGGAGGGGGCTGAGTCACCATCCCTGGATGTTTTAAAAAAAGAGTAGATGAGGTGCTTACAGATGTGGTTTAGCACAGGATGGGAACAGTTGGATTTGATGATCTTTAAGATCTTTTCCAACCTCGTGATTCTGTGATAGTAGTTAGCCGAAATCTCTGCAAAATCAACATTTTCATATATTTTCTTTGAAATTTTAAATGAGTTTTCAAAATTCAGAAAAAAAAGACTAGTTCTTATTTTCTTTCTAAGTATTTTAAAGCTACTCAGTTTCACCTGATGCATTCAGGAGTTACCAGATTATGTTTTCCTAATGTTCACTACTCTGCCACCTCCCATCCCAAGATTCTGCTTTCAGAACTGTTCTCACAACTTAGCTGACAATAACGCAGGTGATTTCAGGAGAGGAAGCTTGGTACAATATACTTCACTCTCCAGTAGTGATATTTGCTATGTAAAGTTCAAAGGAGCAGAAAATTATTGTTAAAAATGGTTGAGATACTTTTCTGAAGATGAGGGAGCAATTGGATTAAATGTCATATATTTTGTTATACTTTGCTGAATATGACAGCACTATAAAGTACTGGCAACATTTATATGGTACCATATAATGTATCTAACAACTGGCCTTCATCTTCTGTTATAACAAGACATGAATTAAGTATGTTTACAGTTGGCAGCAATCCATTTCAGCACTAGGATATAGCACTGGAATGACTTACTCCCCAGCCCTTTCTCTTCTGCATTTTAAAGAGCTTGATGACATTATCACAATTTAGAAGGTATTATATGGAAGAAAATTTTAAGCCTTTGTCTTCTGACAACAGAAGGGAATTACTGACCATTTAAATAGTCTGTGTTTTGTCCATATAAGTGATTCATTTTTGAGTTTTTATAGAATGTCTTTTGTTACTTTCTGTGAAAGCGAAGAACAGCATGCATAATAGGGAGACCTTAAAAAGTGTTATTGAATTATGTGTTTTAGAGTAAGAACAACCATCCATCTTTGTTCTTCCTTCTCTACAGTGTTTCTCTGTTAATTCCAGCTCTAAAGACAAAAAGCCAAGTAGGTAAATGTCTTTTTCTCTTGTTAATCTTGTACATTTAGGATATCTCCATTCTGCTGGTGTTGACTCAAATTATGAAATGCATGCTTTATTTGGGTATTTATACTACAAACCCTTAAATTAATAAATTTGCAAAAATTCCAGTAAAATTGTCATCAATTTGATATGATGACTGATTAAAATTTTTGCTACTTGAGGCATGCCATGGAGAGCTTGGTATAATCTATGTCAAGAAAAAGGGAAAAGATCCATTGGAAATGGAGTTACACTCTCTGGATCCCTGTGGATGACTTTTGCTATACTTCAGGAGACTGCAAACAGGGTATGCTCAAAGTAGAAAGCAATCATTTATTGGCTGAGACACAAAGAAAGTAGTTAGAACTAGCAGTCTATTAGACTAACTGTTAACAAGCTCCATCACCCTCAATGAGGCACTTGGTGAATCTTTGCTGGCTGGGTGGGTATGGTCCAGCTGCTGCTGGTCTTTGAACAGTGATAATCTGTGATGTACCTGAATTGCCATGTTCCAACTCCAGTTTTCCCCTTAGATTTTCTTTCCTCCTACCCCCATCCTTGGATTTGTGTTTGTTGCTGTTTATTCTTTTGAATCCCTGAGCTGCTAACAATCCTGTCTGCAGATTTACCTTTTATGTCTTGCATAGCTTTAGGCTGTGTACTGTGTCACAGTTCTTCCTGTAGCAGCGGGCTTCTAACAAGTCTTTGCCAGTGTTATGTACCTGTGCTGCGCCAAAACTAGTGTGGGGTCACAGAAAACTGCACCCCTCTGGAAAGAGACAGAAAAGGACCCACAGTTCGAACCTCAAGTGGTCTTGGTTCCATTTAGTCAATAATAGTGTTACTGTTGAAGTAAGGAGGCCTAAAATTTCCTCTTAAGTCTCTAGATGCTCACTCCTGACACCTTTCTGCTGCATTTTAAATTAATAGTAGTGATTTTATTTCAAGAGGTACTTGCTATCTAATGTTGCATCCTCAAAGAAGATGTAATGTGCATATTTTTTAAAAGTATGTACAATTTGTTGTTCTTTTGACCAGGAAAAAAGGTTTCCTTTTGGTCTAAATTACAAAGCTAATTCCTAGAGTTTTGTGGTTGCTTTTGACTAGGATGAAACATTAAAGTTCTGTTTAATTTCTTTCCATTCTGATTTCCGGAGCACTAGAATAGGTGCAGTGGTAGGGCTGCTAAATGGATCAGTCTTTTCCTTGTCTTTCTTTTTCAACTCTACACATATCACCCACTGTTACTTCAAAATTTCTTACGATACCCTTCCTGTCTTTCTCAACTTTAAAATGGCACCAGGAATGGAAAGAAGCTGAAGACAACAGATATTAACAGGGTTTGTAGGAGAATGCAAAACTTTTTCAGTCTGTCATCCAACCATGACCTGTTTGGCAGAGTGTAATGCCCTTCCTTCTAATCTGCTGACTCTAGTGTATCTGTAGGGAAGAGAAAAAGAAAAAAAAAAAAAAAAAAGGAAAAAAAAGGAAAAAAAAAAGAAAAGCTTTAATAGCTGTTTTTAGAATCCATCTAGAAATATTTTCCCCTAAGCTTGTAACAAACAGCTGCCAGGACTCCATGAGTCCCTTAACATACAGCAGTGAGCACTGCTCATGAACATAGCAATGATAATGTGCTTGGTCAGCAGTTTCACGGAGAACTGTTTCAAAGGTATACAGAGAAGAAACAAGGTCTTCAGGGACATTGCTGTACTTTCTGCCAAAATATGTTTTTATGCTAATTTTCCAGTGCTCATTCAAGTGAACATTGTGTAAGTGGACTGTATTGAAGGTATCGCCAGTTTCACTGGTTTTACCTTTTAATATAGAGAACTAGCTGCAACTTCTGAGCTTTACCCATCTGTTATAAATTCATGGCCGGACAAGTTCAACACAAGACTTATGCTCCAGATTCATATTTCTAAGAAGTTTAAAGTCATCAAGTCTGCTTTTAAAACAGCAAATAGATTTACACCAGTGTCCATAGCATTTTAATTTTCATCCCTGCAAAAATAGTTAACTGAATGCAGGAAAAATTGGGGCACGAGCAGGAAACCAAAGGGTTATAGAAAATGATGACTTTAAGAAGATCAACTTTCATGCATGTAACAGAAAGAAATGCTGTAATGCCTTGTTTTCTAGCATTAGTAGCTTCTAAAAAACACCCGGAAAAAACAACCCCAGGATTAGACATTGGATGATAAAACTTGAAAGAGAACTAAGATTTCCCTGTTAGTGGCATATGTGATTCAGCAGGTGGTGCCCTTCCCTCTGCTTATCGTTTAGGAATCAAACAGAGCTGTTAGAGACGACACATACAACATAAGACCCTAGACATCTCTGATTATTCAGTTACTCAGTCGTCCATGTCACAACACTTTTTTTCCCCTCCAGTATTACAACGGTAATGACAGAAAAAATTAAGAATATGTTTCAGATGAAGCAAAAGCTCACTTTCCTTGTGTGCTCCCTCCCCTCCTTTTCTCCTTCCCTTGTAGCATAAGCACAAACTGAAGCCCAAATATTCTCTTTGCCCTGTGGCCAAAAGCAGCGTTCAGCATCTCTGACTTGAGTAACTATTGTTACATTTGTCTCATGTGCCCAGCAGGTTTTGTAATCATCATTGGCAATATTTCTTAAATTTTCTTCACCTGAGGATCAGCCCTTCTGTTCATGACAGTTAATAAACACAACTCCACCACCCCTTAAAAAAAAAAAAGAAAAAGGAACTTGTCAAAGAGTCATAGTTATGGATAAAAGTAGCACCAAAATGACACTCTCATGGGTATTTTCAAATGGTCACTCTTCTTATAAGCTATACCATCCTTGAAAAGTTTTCCCAGTAGTAGTCACTCCATCACACTCTTCAGAACCCACACTGCAGGAAGGCAGGACACTGCTGGAATCTCAGCTCTTCTTACACCATGAATGCATTTCCTTTTAATTCCAGATACTGGTCTATTCTATTAAATATTATTTCCATCAACCCTTTCTCAGACACCTCAATTTTTCCAACATATATTATTGACTCATTTTTTTCTATGGTAAAGTGCAACTTTAAATACAAACACTTGACAGAATAAGGTATTTAGTAACATTCTGTTCTCATGCATTTTTCACTTCTGCTTCACAGTCTGCCATTGTGAGAAGCCGCTTCTGTACTTCAGCATCTAGAAGTGAACAAGCCATCATAGGCATGCCTGTCAGTGCAATGCAAACTTTTACATGTAAAACCATATAATCTGTAGGCGTGTGAATGTTGTAACAGTAGGTTTATATGGACATCATTGTTACAGGAAGACTGGAAGGGTTTAGGTTTAAGGTATATGAATCTAGTTTAAATCAAATGGTTTATTTCAATAATGCACTATGAATACAGGTTGCTAGAATGCTTTTACATCAGATGAATCCTCTTTATGTACAGTGGACATCAGAAAAATATGAGCTCTTGCAAGTAAATCATTACAGATTTGATTTTTGTTGTGTAGAAACATACTGCTTTATTGTTGGCATTCAGATTATCTGTTGAGATTTTTTGATTTTTAGTAATTATTGCAGGTTTCTACTTCTCTTAAGTTACTCTCTTAGGCTTTGAATCTACTAAGGCATTATCATGTTTCCATTAACATTTCTTTTATTTGAGACCAAATGTCTAAGAAGAGGAGAAAAGGTAAATAAATCTTTAAGATTATTCTAAGCTTTTATTTTGTATGGTATGTAGCATTAATAATGCCCTACAGGGAAATAATTGAAGAACTTTATAATAATACTGTGGTTCAGAAAGGAAGCATGACAGCCGTGCACTACTGCTAATTGAATTTAATGAGCTTCTTAGCACCATGCAAGTGAGTCTTTGAAATAGAAGCTATTTAATTTAGATAATTTGAATTATAATTAAATAATTTCACATTTATCACAGGGGCAAGTTTAATCTCAATTAGTGCTTTTTACAGAAAGGTAGTGCTGTATATCTTTGCATCTATATAGATGTACGCTTTTGAAATAGGTATAACATTAAATATTTGTATAATTATAGAATAGTTTGGGTTGGAGGGGATCTTAAAGATGATCTAGTTCCATCCCCCTGCCATGGGCAGGGACACCCTTGACTAGATGTCATCCAACCTGACCTGAACAATGCCAGGGACGGGGGGGGTAGCCACAGTTTCTCTGGGCAACCTGTGCCAGGGCCTCACCACCCTCACAGGGAAGAATTTCTTCCTAATATCTAATCTGAATCCACCCAACTTCAGTTTAAGGCCATTTCCCCTTGTCCTATCGCTACATGACCTTGTAAATAGTACTTCCCCAGCTTTCTGGTAGCCCCTTTAGGTACTGGAAGGCTGCAATAAATTCTCCCCTGAACCTGCTCTTTTACAGGCTGAAAACCCCCAACTCTCTCAGGCTATCTTCATCGAAGTGCTCCAGCACTCTGATCATGTTTTTGGCCTTTCTCTGGACTTGCTCCAACAGGTGTATGTCCTTCTTAAGTTGGTGAAGTCAGAGCTGAATGCAGGAGGAAAAGCAGCTCACTCAACCTCGTGGTCACAGCAGGTGACTTATATCGATCAAAGTTTAATCTTAAAATAGATAAATATGGTTGCATTTTCTTTAGGGAATTTTCAGTAGTGATGCACTTACTGGTTTTGAGAAAATGAAAAGATATTTTCTTTAAAATATCATTATGGCTGCAATTTTAACAGATTGATGCCAGATAATTTTCCTGAGTGATATTTTTTACTTTAGCACAGTTGTAGATGACAGGAAGCTTCAGTCTGTACTGTTAAAGTTGCAGAAAACTTGTGAGACTTTCTTACATTAGATGGTTGGACCTGGGCTTGATCTTGCTTTCATGGCTATTATTTTCTTGCATTTCATTTGGCTGCACTGAAATCTCGATAATGAAACACAGTCTCATATTCACTTAATGAGTAAGAAATTATCCACACTTTAAATAATCAGTATAGGTGATTGGTTAATTGAACTAATACAAATAATAAGTAGGCTGGTATTTAAGTATTCTTCTCCTTGGCTACAAAACTGATATAATCAGTTTCTTTTTCCTGCAATATGTTTTCCAAAATATTGCACTATGTTTTCCCCCATTTTTGTAGCATTAAGTACCTAATAGGAATTACTTTGCTTGGTGATCTCAGTTGAGAAACAAATGATTTCTTTTTATTACAAGATGTCTGGGAAGCAATTGCCTCTCCTGTTTCCCTAGTTTCAAGTTGCCCTAATTTCTTTGAAAGTCAGTTTGATCTGCAGGTGCTTATCAACCCATCAAAAGAGGGCATAGATGACTCAAGGTTGTAGGCACGAACTTATAAAATTGAGAAGTCTTTTACCCTTAGCAATAGTCTCTCCAAGTGGGTGGTGGTGAGAAAAAACTTGTAGTATAGCTACTTGAGCTGTTTCTCTTCTGTGGATGAAGAGAAAACTTAAGTCTCCAGGGATGTCAATCCTGCATGATATTGAGATATTTTTACACTTATTATTTTAGCTCTGTGAGTCATTCTGTGATATGTGAGGATATATGCAATGGATAATCAGTAGCCAAAGTGTTATGCTTGTTATGCTTTTTGTCCCTATGTAATTTTTCAGCAATGTTTCTAGATATGTAAAAGCAATGATTCAAGCTTAGGTAATAACACTTTAAATTCTGCTCATTATTTTTGTGCTTAAAAAAACAAACTACATCAAGAGTGTGTGATTGTCATTTCAAAGACATACTTATGTCTCGGTCTCTTGATTCAGTTCCACTAGCCATATCTGATCTAATACCTCAGAACAAGCCTTACAACAGATCTGGTAACCCATAATGCCATATGGAAGCAGAGGAATTTGGGAAGACCTAAATTCCCCACAATGCTAGTAGCAGTTTGTTTGCTGTACAAACAGGAATGTTGATTATCCTTGATTTAGCCTTAATGAACACAGATGTATTTAGTCATGCAGTTATTCAGCCATAATATTTGACGCAGTGATATCATCAGCATTGCTGAAAATTGAAAATGCTAAACACAGATGAGTGCACTCAGTAGTATGTGGAAAAGTTTGTTATTTATTGGTTTGGATACTTTCTACTCAGTGGAATGCTTTAAAGAGCAGTAAGGGAGAATAAAATCTATCCAGTGCATCTCTCTTACTGTTTAGCACCATGTGTGTATAACTTGACATCAGAACATTGTACCCCTCAAACCTTCTTCAGGTGAAATCTTGAAATCATGTAAAAGTCTTTCACATCCTTTGTTAGAGTTTCAAAGACGTTTCTCCACTGTATTTCAGCATACAGGAATATATAGTACCCACAGACAAATTAAAATCTGAGCATATACAAATAACAGAGCTATTGATTTCTCTACAAATTTAGGAGATAAAGCTGAGTTTAGGATGCATGCCAGCATCACTCCACTGAGCTTGACAACTGTGTCTACAAAATGCAAAGAGAAGCAAAATCAAGCATTTTTAGAATACAAATTTTATCATCCATTTGGCATACCCATTAGATTAGTATTTATCTTCATTTATTGTATTTTTTACAAAAAGTCAAAAGTTCTATCTAGTGACATTTTTCTTCATTGTTCCTTCATGTTTCCCCCAGATGGGTAGAAAGAATATACGCAACAGCTTTTTCTTTAGGAGGAAAACCAAAATACAACTGCATTTTGTCATTTCACTACCATGAATTCTTATCTATAAATTGTGTTAGTTTAATATAAATATATATATAATATATAATATAAAAACAGCACATGGGATTGTTTTTATTTTAACCTTTGATCTCTATTTACAGAGAGAGGTGTTTGTCATTGCTGATGGGTTGTTTTTGGGGGTTTTTTTTGTTTGTTTGATTGGTTGGTTTTTTGGGTGGTTTTTTTCTTTTTTGTTTTTAATTTTAAAATAACTGAAAATGATGCCCTTATAGAACAACTGTTGCCAGAGGTTGTTGTCACAACATATGTTGGGACAGGGCTTTTTGGATCACTAAGCCCATCCTATCATTCTAGGTCACATTCTTATTTTCCTGTATTCTTCCATGACAAAGAGTCTGGAGATACTTTATCACCTCGCTTCTTTTTTGCCCATGGCACTTAATAGGAAGATTCAGAAACTGAATATACTGCATTTTTGGTAAATCTGCTTCAGACAACTATATGCAATGTGTTATTTAACTAAGGTACAGATAACATCAAGGTGAAGAGATCAAGACTTGATGGGTGGAAGGGTTTGACAGTGTTGCTGTGCTTTTGTGTTAAATTACATTAATGCTTAAAAGTCAGTTATTTATTCAAATAAAGCATAAATGTGTTTCATTTTGTTCACTAGACAAGGTTATATTATTATTATATTATCTTCCCACCACCAGCCCCATCTATGTCTTAAAAATCCCACTAGACTAAGACAATTTAAGATCTTAGCATAAAACAGTGAAAGATTCCAAAGCTAGATTCCATCTTTTCCTCCCCATCTCCAGGAGTATAAACCAGAGCAGCAGAATGGACTATTTTCATAGGACTTTAAAAATTAGTTGGGTTTGTAGCAGTATCTATTTGCAGATGGATATAGCCCCTTCACTTCAATATCCCCTTTGTTAACTGCTCAAGACTCCAGAGACATTTCCAGAATTTTATATATTTCCACTATTTTATATATAGGTTTATAAATAATTTTTAAAAACCCAAAACATGCAAGTAAACCAGAACTAATAGAAAAAACATTACAACTGCATTTTACATTTCTTGTCTATGTCACATAAAGGATTCTCTTATGAAGCATCTTTGGAAAGTCTTCTACAGGTGAGTGGATTTGATGCTTATTACTATCTCATAATGATGGGATAACTGGTATAAGATCAGTACATACTTCTCAGACCTACTATTTCTGATTCTTTGGAGAACTGACCAGTCTTCACTGCCTTGTTTACATGTTCATCCTCCAATGTGTCCTAAACAATAACAAAATTGTTACAAAGTTGTAAGCTGAAAATAATTTAGTAAACAGTTTAATACATTTGGTTACATTCTCCAGATGGTCAGTGTCCATCCATCCAGATCTTTTAAACTTGATTTTTGGCTAGCTAGGTGATGATGTGAATGAAAGGCCAATGAAATTATATATATATAAAACTATATATAGTATATATTCTATATATGTGTAAAAATAATAATTGCATATCACCAAAATGATAATTTCCATTGAATAAAATAGCTACCTGTATCATTGATCATGAAAGAAGCAGAATATGTTAATATGCATTGTCAAATTCAAAGTTACCTGGACCCAGTCTATTGCAGTAGACAGAAAATGATATATGGAAATCTTGATGTACAGCAGAGCAATGAAAGCAAATAGAGTGCTAGCACACATAAGGACAAGAAATTTATTGAAAATACTGTGCAATTATATAAATCAACAGTGCTATTTCCTTTGGATTCAGACAGTGTTAGGCATTTACTTTTGCAAAGTCAATAAAGTGAAGCTCTGAGATGAAACAAACTATTTCCATAGCAAGGAAAAGAAATGGTACCTTTCTATCTGCATGTTGTCTTTGATAAATTGCTAATATGATCTTCATAATCTCATCTGAGCAGAAATATCTAGCTGGATAGATTATTAAGTGCTATCTTTGAATGTTGACGCTGTTACAAATCTGTATGTAGTGTTCATCAAATTTTGGGTTCAGATCTCAATGTGTTTCTATATCCCATTCTGTTTTCTCCATCAATCAATTTGTTGTTCTAGTGAACATTAATATTCTTGTCTGGTTTAGTATGTTAGCATTGCTATTGTAGTTTAGCTGCACCACTATTCTGAAATATTTAGTAGAAAATAAAGAGAGAACAAAACCTCAATGAATAAAACCTAGTGAGAACATGTTTCTATGTTCAGCTTACATTGTTTGTCAGGTAAAAGAAAATGCCTGAAGTATTGCAACACCTCCTCAGTATGCACGCATGTCATTGTGCCTTTCCATAACACCTCTATCAGTAAAGCCACGTGTGATGAGAAATGACTAGTAGTAGAAGCTAGTAAAGTGAATAATCATACGAGTAGAATTAGTTGTGGAACTGTTGCGTTTGGTTTTTTCCCAAGTGTTTCAGGCTGTATTGAAACAACTTGTCTTTTAATGTGCCTAATATATTTTGTTGCCAAGTAGTCAAGGACTTTTCAGGTTCTCACACTGCCCTGCTAATGAGAAGGTGGTGGGCAGAGGACACTGCCAGACAGGTAACCTAAGATAACCAAAGGTGGTATTTGTTACCTGCGTAAAGGGGGCTGATGGGGAAGGAGCCTGTGGCTCAGGGATAGTCCAGCTTCCAGAAGCTTCTGAGCTGTACAGTCTGAGTTCCGCAGCTGGGCAAAAAAACGTGAATCACCAGTTCGGTGTATTTTTCTATGAGTCCTGTTCTTGTTAGTTCTGCCTCCCTTTGCTGTCCCAGTAAGCTGTCCTTATACCAACCCACAAGGTTTGTCTTTGTCTTCCCAATTTTTTTCCTCCCCCCACAACTATTGTTCCTACCCACTGTGGGGGAAGAAGCAAGTGAGCAGCTACATGGTTCTCAGCTGCCGGATGAGGCTAAACCATGACAACTGTTTCAGAAGTTATATTCCCTGAATTTATTTGACTGTAGATTAGAAAGGATGGATGTCCCCACTTCTAGTTCAGGACTATTGCAGAAAATTCACCATTTTAATGTTCAGAAGTCATATTCTGTTTTTATGATTAAATGTGTTAGGTTATGCACATTTGATTTTATGACACTGACGTTTACATTAAAAGTTCCCTGTATCTTTCTACTTTTAGCCAGTCAGTGTATTTATAGACTTTTATCTTTTCTTAACCTTCATTTTGCTAGGGTAAATGAGTTAAGCACTATGCCGTTCCTCTTATAAGATTAGATTCTCTTTTGGGCGTGATCCTGTTACCTGCTACAGCTTGAATTAATATTCCTTGCATGTGGATGGTCATATAGTGAAGTCCACAAGATATTTTGTACAGTTCCATAAAAAATGGAATAATACTACTTGATACATTATGGCTATGTTATCTTAGTTATCCAGTAGGTGTCTAGCAGCACTAAGTAACTGAAACTGAGATAAAGAGGTAGGACCAGTTCCATTTTTGCTGTCCCAGTTTTGCCTTGGATAGAGTTAATAGATAGATAGACAAATTTTTAATTCTTTTTTTTTCTTCTTAAGCAACGTATATATTTAGAAAAGTCATGTGCAACTGGCATATTGGTGGTTATATAATACTCATGGGACCTTACAA
Organism: Laterallus jamaicensis coturniculus; assembly: GCA_022605575.1. Taxonomy (NCBI): domain Eukaryota; kingdom Metazoa; phylum Chordata; class Aves; order Gruiformes; family Rallidae; genus Laterallus; species Laterallus jamaicensis. The sequence goes on along the minus strand of JAKCOX010000021.1, from coordinate 2,867,866 downwards.
TATTTACAAGGATAAATTGGCACCATAAATCCACCGTGAATTTGCTGATTTTATCTGGATTTAATTAGGAGGTGAAGAGGGGTGTAATATTAATTATTACAACAAGCTATAGTACCGCTTGACAAGGTAAATAGATTTTTCTGACTATTAAAGCGTTTTCATATCATCTGTGACCAGAAGGGCAAAGAAAGTGCTGTGAACACAAGTGACGTACCATCCTTGATCTGTGGCCATCTGGCCATGTATGTGACTGAAGGGAAATGTTTGTGTAAAGCAGATAAGAGAGGTGATAGGGTGATGATTTTCATCATATCTCCATCTCTTTATCTCTACATGCACTTAGTTGTAGAGGCTGAACTTCACTGAGATTGTCAACATAGCCATTATTCCACTCGTTAGTCAATGTGTATTCATTTTCTGCTGACTGCTTCAGGGATCAATGTACTGTATGCTGAGCTTTTTCTGAGGTTTATCTGTGTCATGAAACCATCATGATTAAGAGGTGACAGATGTTGAAAAAATAATTCACCTGTGTAGAAATTCAAGGACAAAGCCGTGGTAGGATCTTTCATCTCTCCTATATAGAACTACTGTAGTAGCTCTAACAGTTGATATGGTTTGTGTGTTAATTTCTGCTTTATTTGTATTTGCCCAATTGCTTCAGTTTTTGGTTATTTTTAAAGAAGCTCATATTTGAGTTTGGACCCTCTTAGGGAGGGTTCCTGTTTCTAGATGGATCTGGGAAGAAGAAATGAAAGAAAAGGTAAACTAGTAGATTCTCAGGAAAATAAAAACCCAACAAGTTTATCTCTTCTATTTCACCTAATCTGTTAGCCTACAGGGATGCTATATTGCTGAAATAAATAAATACTGATAGAAAAAAAATATATATTGCTGGGTCTTTTACCAAAAGTGTTCCATGGTATTTTATGATGTGAGAAATGCCTTTTAATTGAAATGAGTCTCTGGAGAGTGCAAAATGATCAAAGGCAGCATTTGAAAGAAATGCCTTGATATAGCAGACTAAACTGGATATTATTAAATAAATAAAACCATACTGAGCATAAGCAGAACCACATGACAACTTTCTGTATAATGGTGTCTGTAAAAGGCTCATAGAGAAGATTAACTATGAGGACTCTTTCCAGTTAGAGATGTCTTTTTGGATCAAAAGCCTTTGACAAAACTGAGGCTTAGACTGATGTTTGCTTGATATATACTGTTTCAAGTACACATGGACTGATTTTATTAGGAAAGATAAAGAATTAAATCTGCAAACGCCAGTAAGGGCAGTGTATTCCTGTAAAAGTTAGGTTACAGGTTTTCAGGGTGCTTTTCTGTTTGTTTCCTTGCTTGCTTGTTATGTTTTTTATTCTAGTCATATCTCAGTAATAATGATAGTCTGATTTCTTTTGTCTTTCTCAGGGATAGGAACACGTTTCGTATATTCAGAAATTGCAGATCATGTTTCAGCTTGTCTTTAATTCTGTGTACCCACTGCTCTAAATGAGGGATAATACAAAACTTCTTACATTATTGTCCTAGTATGAGGCTCAAATTCTGTTTCCAAGACACTTCTAAAATATAATTCCTATAAACTCTGGATAATCTGATTAAAGGATGTTACTTAGTTAAATAGCCTATATCCATATTGTTATGATAATAGGATAATTCTTTTTTTACATGAGTTAGGTATGGACTAAGATTTTAGATATTTTTGGAGTGTATACAATAAATTCTTGTTACTTTGATTGTTCCATTATTAATGAATAAATTTGAATCTTATTTTTTTAGCAGCATAAATATGAGGTCTTTCTGCCTTACCCATATTTACTTTAATGAATTCTGATTAAACCTAAATATTGTTTTGTCTTGATAAATAATTTGAATTTTCAGTTGTAGTGTGGAAAATTGTTTCTGGCTTTGCATATATAGAGAGAATAATTATGATACATTCACTGTGTCCAGAAGTTGCTTTCCCTTTTTGTGGCAAGGGAATTAATCTATATTGCCCTTCCTAAGTAAATAGCATGTAACAGAGTATATGAAGGTGATAGAAATCTGTACTGAAGACCTGTAACAAATCATATCTTCATTCTTTTGGTGTAAGTCCCAGTGTGGATATTGGTATTTTAGAATTAGTATCATATTTTGATTTAGTTTAATGCAGTTAAACTTGAGTTAAATCAATCACTTAATACTTAGATCAGTAATATAATGCAGCGTTAAAGTTAGGAATGGTCACACAGAGACTTAAAATAGCTTTAGTCCTTACATTGTGATTTCATGCAAACTGTATATGCAAAATATGATTTAGAAGCCTTACCATTACAAAGCTCCACTGCACTGTCTTGTTTCCCAGTCTGTCTCAAGGTGGCAGCATCTTGAGCTGTTTCTGTTAGATTTTGGAGCTGAAGGGGACAGATGTGAACATGATCTGAGAAAGATTTTCCTTTGAGGAAACCTTTTATGTCTAGTAGAAGGCATTCTGAATCAGCTTGTGGTGCTCCTTCCCATTTGTTTGGACCCTGCTGGGTTCCCTTCCAAGGATGAGGGAGAGGCTCTCCTCCTGCCATTGTCCTTTAGAAGTAAGTGCATCCTGGGCTGTTGGATATTCCCATAATTATAAATGATAGGATGAGGGAGAAACGCCTCAAGCTGCATCAGGGCAGGTTCAGATTAGACATGAGGAAAAAGTTCTTCCCTAAAAGGGTTATCGGGCATTGGAACAGGATGCCCAGGTAGGTGGAGTCACCATCCCTGTATGCATTTAAAAGATGGGTAGATGAAATATTCAGGGATATGGTTTAGTAGGCTACAGTTGGAGTCTCTGATCTCAAAAGTCTTTTCCAACCTAGTGTTTCTGTGATAATTAGATATTACAAGATTCATTCTTGTTTATGCTTGCCCAGCACAGGTATAAAAAGTTCCTATTCTGATTTACTTGCAATGTACACTTGTGTTCATTCTGCACAGGTTAGTGACTCCATCAGATGTCAGACACAAGAGAATGAGTTGCAGAAGAGTGGTTCAGAGCTGTGAAAGTTAACTACCATTGTGGTCACATTATTTTTTATTTTGTTAGGAATGGAGTAGTAGTCAAGATTTTATACAGGAGGCAAATGAAACTACCCCCTCACCCCTTCAAAAGAAATTGGGTAGTTTAAAGCAATAACCGAGTCAGAAAAAAATCTTTGGGAAAAAGTGTCTAAAGTTTAGCCTATGTCCTGTGCCTAGGTAAAAAAATTAAACATGTTTATCAACATGTCTTTAATCAGTATTACATAGCTGGAAACTCTCTAAGAGCTATCTAGTGGATTCATGCATGCAAGGCATTTTGTTTGTTTCCTTCAATATGTGAATGTTGTTGCTTATGAAAGAAAAAAATCTTAAAACATTTTAAAAAATCTTATAGATGAGTTCTGAGTCAACTTACTTCAAGGAGTGTACTGGAAGTCCATGTCAGAATTACAGTATTGAAACATTTTAATCTTTTTGCCCCCAGGCAATAAGCAAGAGAAATATGTGCACATTTTATGCCACATTCTGCAACTGTGACCAACATCTTGCATGATTTATTGGCTTAGTGGGAACAATGGAGTGATTTCCATAAAAATCCCGAGTATAAATCCAACCCAGACCTAATCTGTTTAGGACTGCAATTCTTTTCAGCGTAGGACCATCATAAAGGAAGGAAATTGCCTGCACAAGGTGCTGAAAATTTGTCATTTAGGAAATCTTGATAACTACACAGGCTTGCAGAATATGTTTTGTCTCATAAGTACACAGACATGCATATCATTATGCAAGGTGAAGGAAAACCCAAATAATTCAGTCTCGGTCACCACTCATTAGGGTACAATAATACCACAGACCTTTTCTAATTTGTCCATAAAAATTTGTAATGTGAAATAATTTGACCTCATAATTTCTGTGAGGAATGATCAGGACTGTCATAACAATTTTTTATTTAAATACAACATGGCAGTGGAATGAGAGTATTTGTGCTTTCTCAATCAGCTGTCTTTGCTGTAGAAACAAAGACAAGATGAGCTTGTCAGATTGAGGTATAGCATTTATAAAGCAGAATACAGAATGCAGTGATACATCCTGTCAAACTACCAGACAGCAGAACCCGATCAGAATTTGAAATTAAAGGGTCAAAAACTTAAAGTTTTGAGACACCGACAAGTTGTTGATTATAGTAGAATGCAGTAGGTGTTATAGCAAGAATATATTGTGTTGCTAGTAAATTAAAGATAATTTTTTTTCTTCAGTGGTCATTGTATTCTAGAAACATGGTCAGAAAACGCAGTTCCATGATGTTAGAGGAAGCATGGGAAACTAACTAAATGCTTACTTTAATATCACTTCCTTAAAATATTATAACTGTCTTTGAAACCTGGCTTCAGGGAAGACAAGGTAATGGGCATAAACTGAAATACAAACAATTCCATTTAAATGTAAGAAAACTTTGCCTGTTTGGATGGTAAAACAAGGGAGGTTGTGTTAATCTTCACAACTTGGTCTCTCCAAACTTCAAAGATTCTGTCTGTGATCTCCAAATTTAGAATGAACATTGTTTCATAATTAATCATATATGTAATTGCATTTATACTCCAGGCAGTTTCTCAATTGCATTTACAAGGTAATACTTCCTTGATTATAAAAAGATTACTGTTGTTAGTACTTCTATTACAAAATATCAGTGTCAGGTTGTTGTCATTGTTATACACATTTTACAAATAGCTCTGTGTAGTGCTCACAAGTAAAAAGATAAATTATATGATGAATTACTATTGCCATTTTACAGATGGAAAACACAGGCTGAAAGAGAAAATCCATATGGTCAATGCTTTTCTATGCATAACGCCCATTAGTATCTGTAGTGACCCAGTTTAAAACGTCTGCATACGAAGCTGATCCTTAGTCGTCCCAGTCTCGGCAGTAACTGTTGCACCATCCGTTCCCTGAATTGTATTTGAAAGCAGAACAGAAATTGTGTGATGATAGTTGCCAGTATATACAGTATGAGAGCATGAACGCTGAGTTTTTTAAATGCCTCAACTTGATGAAGTTGGATTGTTATTTGGTGTTAATTAATTCTATCATATATTATAAAAGGACAGATAAGAAAGTTTTTTGTTGAAGCAATACCTTAACACTTTTAATTCCTTCTCAGTGGAAGGAGGGGAAAGTATGTGATCTGGTTTGTAGGGTGGGATGCAGTCAGTCTAATCTATCCCTGTACTGCTGTCAGAGGTGATTCATAATATTGTGAAGGATAAAATACTTGGTGGCAGCTGAAATATTTGAAGTTCATTTAAAGTTTAGTAAAGCATTACTGTAGGATAAAATGTATCTCCTGTTGTCCTTTGATACACTGGCACTCATAGTTTTAATGATAATGTTAGGGCAAATCATGATCTTCATTCAGCACAGGAATAAAATCCCTTTCTACAGAGAAGGTCTTGGAATGATCCTGATGACTGACTTTCAGATAGCGGCATTCTCTGTAGCTTTCCCTTATGATAGTAAGTAAGATATTGTAATATGGCTGTGACTTTAGGCGTCTGATGCATTTTTTGTTTCATGAATCTGTTTTTGTCCCCTGATTATTCTAATTTTTTATGGAAGATACATACACAGTGAAGGTAACAGAGCACTGGTATGGGCTGCCCAGGGAGATTGTGGAGTCTCTATCTCTGGAGATATTCAAGACCCATCTGGACGCCGACCTGCGCAAGATGAGCTAGGGAGCCTGCTTTGGCAGGGTAGTTGGACCCGATGAGCTCTGGAAGTCCCTTCCAACCCCTATGATTCTATGATATATGTATTAGTGGTGTAGGTGTACATATAAAGTTTTTTTCCCTGCTTTAAAGAATAACACTTTTAAACCTTTATATTCAATTCACTAAATAGGATACCAATACATTATTCTATAAGGTTTAATAAGTTTATCTTTCTATTTTTTTAAATTCTATGCATTTGTTGAAGAATGCATTTGTTTTTAATATTTGTACCCAAATGGAAATTCCTTCTCATAGTAAGAAACTCCTGTTAAGTTTTAAATACTGTTTTACAGCTCTTCTTGATCATGAAGATCTGTTGGAGAGGGTTCAGAGGAGGGCCACAAAGATGATTAGAGGGCTGGAGCACCTGCCCTACAAGGAGAGGCTGAGGGAGCTGGGCTTGTTCAGCCTGGAGAAGAGAAGGCTGTGGGGGGACCTCATTGCAGCCTTCCAGTACCTGAAGGGAGCATACAAACAGGAGGGGAATCAACTTTTTAAAAGGGCAGATAATGGCAGGACAAGGGGGAATGGTTTAAAGCTGAAGGAGGGAAGGTTTAGATTGGATATTAGGGGGAAGTTTTTTACAGAAAGAGTGGTGAGGTCCTGGAACAGGCTGCCCAGAGAGGTGGCGGATGCCCTATCCCTGGAAGTGTTCAAGGCCAGGTTGGATGGGGCCCTAGGCAACCTTGTGTAGATCCAGGCCTGAGGTTGGTGTCCCTGCCTGTGGCAGGGGGGTTGGAGCTTCATGATCCTCGGGGTCCCTTCCAACCCTGGCCATTCTATGATTCTATGATTCTATGATTCTATGAAGCTATTTTTCCTTTTATGTGTAGAAAGCAGTCAGCAGAGACAGGAAGCTGACATTAGGATATTATAGTTACAGTTAATTAATAAATCAACTGGATCACAATAACAATAAAAGCAGGTGATGATATATCTTTGGAAAAAACATTGTTTGGAGAACATGTGACTGATGTGATGAAAACAATCCTTGTATTCCTATACCGCATATTAATTACATACACATTTTTCAGTTATTGGGAAGTATTATATATATAACTGATGAGGTATGATAAACAATGGCTTGTGTTTTGCACTGTTGTAATTGCCAAAATTCAGAGAGAGACTGCAAAAATTACAATACCTCAAATTAAGCTCAGTATCAGTTCGAAAAGAATGTTACCACATTTTTTTCATTGAGCTTTTCTTCACACAATACATTCAGCCATAGAAGAAATGAGCCTTCTGAAACTGAAGTGATTTATACTTAAACATGTTTTCTAAGGTATTTGGGTTTTGGCATGATCTTGTCAGATACCATACGTCTGTGATCTGTTGACTAATTAAGGATCACCATTACGCATACTACCAGATGTTTTTACTTCAAAAGAGAAATTGCATTTCCATCTATTTGCACAGCTGCATGATGTGCAAAATTAATGTGGGTTAGAAGAGTATACACCTGCCTTAGAATTTTGTTGTTCTTCAGTGGAATAACATGAAGTAGTTTCAGAATAATAAAATATATAAATAGGGTTTAATAACTGTCACACACAAAACCACAATGGAAGTAGACTGATGGAAAGGTTGCCCCATAGGATTAAAACAAATAAATAAAAATAATTGTTCAGATCTGCAGTTAGGAGGGAAGATTTAGGGAGACATATGGCTTTTCATTCACATCAAGATGTAGTTCTACTGCATCAGAGACAGTTCCTCAGAGAGAATACCCAAATTCACAGATATTGTACATTTGTGTCCTGGTGCTGGCTAGGCCAGAGTTAACTTTCCCAAGGAGCCAGCCCAGGTAAGGGGATCTGCCCAAGGGCGTTTTCCACACCATGTGAGTCATGCCCCCCTAAAATGGGATGGGTGGGGAAGGATGGGTCTGCACTGCTCTGGGATGGATGGAGTACAATTGGTGAAGTGCTCTGTGGATTTGTGTATTTTGTCCTGGGCCCTGTCCCTGTTCCCCTATCTGTGCTGTGTTAGTAACTGTCCTCACTCCAACCCGTGGGGCTTTGCCTGCTTGTCCTCCTGGGGAGGGGCGAGCGAGTGGCACATGGTGTTCAGCCGCTCGCTGCCTGTGCCCGAACCATGACAATGTTGTGTTGTTGAATGAATGTTTTCCACTAAGTACTGCAAAATGCTATGAACATTGAAAAAAAACCCACCCTTTTACCCACAACAAAATAACTAAATGTGTTTTAAAGTGTGCAGTTCAGAATCTCAGCAGTCTGATAAAGGGGATAATGGCTATAGTATAGACTACCCACCCTGCGGTGTCTCAAGAACAAGTTCTAAATTATTAATATTATTGTTGATAAAGGTAAGTGGAACAGAACAGTGCAAACCAGATGGATTCTCTTTTATTTTCTATGTTTATAAATTGTATGTTTAAATGGTCTGCATAAGAAACTTTAACTACTTGTAATTCAGAGCTGTTTCTGTTTCATAATCATGAGATGTCTAATATGTTCATTATAAAGCACATTATAATCTAGTACTTTATCAGCAAGAGATACACCATACCATAAAATGTTACCTTTTTTCCCCCCAACAGGTTGCCAGTATGAAAGGAATTTGCACAGGAGATTGTTAATATGGACATATCCTGAAATACATCATATCATTTGAGAATGCACCACGCTTTGGTATAGAGGATAATTAACAGTACCATGAACTGCTGAAGAGAGGTAAACTGAAGATCACTTTCCTTCTTTCACTCCTTAATATTGTGTGTCTGCTAAGGTCTGCTGATACCTTCTTTCCAAACTTTATTCCCTTCTGTTTATCTGAACCTTTTCATACTATCACACATGGTTGTCTAATAGAAAAAAACATGTGTTTAGATGGGCTTTTAAATTGTTAACTGTAGGCTTTCCATTGGTATAAGTAAATTACAAGAAATTGATTTCTTGGGACTCATCTATGACAGTCTTGTCCTGTTTCTGCTTAAAGCATGTGCTGGCTCTGCACGCCACTTGCATCAATAATGGAAAAGTCTTGTGTGCTGTCTTCTTTCTGACTTTGTGGCTTCTTAAAGGAGTTAAATGAAGCCAAGGATGGATGCTGTTGATCTCTAAGTAAGGAGAGAGAACATTTAGCATCATAGGATGAATTTTAAGAACCTCCTCCCTCTTTATCTTGTTAATATCCAACATATGAACATAGTATGTCAGGGTGGTAGTAGCTCAGGCATCTATGTAGCAGAAAGGATACTATACCAGAACTTGTAAATTACATGAAATAACAGAATCAAGGCAGCTAACATTAAATATAGTCAAAGCAATAGATGACATTTTCGTTTTAAGTTGATTATATTGCCTGAGAAGTGTAAGTATTATTCATTAATATTCAGAAAAAAACTGCATGCAGTTCAAGGGATGTGGGGGGCACCAAGCATAGAAACTTTTATTAGAACATCAGTGTTTGTTGTGTGACAACAGTCTTTTATATTGTATTTGTACAGAGGAATACTAGATCATGAGAGAAATTTAGGGTACAGAAGTTCTTTCAGTACTATGCATCTGATTTTTTACTTCATTGCATCTTTGTCCATTCATGGCCATGAAAAGTGACTTCTGATGCTTACTGGCACTGGAATCGGCACTTTTCAAATAAGTAAATGGATTCTGAAACCTTTCAGTTGTGAAAAATTCTGTTCTAATTTTGGTTTTCCCTATACTATTCTGAGGGTTGTTTTTTTTTCCCCCTATGTGTGAGCATGCCATTAAGTGAGAATTATTTTCATTTGTGAGTTCTACAACCATTCAGATCCTAACAAAAGGTAAAAAGCTAAGAAAACCAGAAATCATCATAAGAACATCAGGTTTTTTCAGTCATCTTTTTACCCACAAAGAAATGAAAATGAAAATCGTTATTTCCTTCTAAAGAATAATTTGTTTGCTTTTTGGTACTTTTTGAATTTATAGAAAATCGTTTTACTTAAGCACAGTTTTCAGTATGTGTTGTGGTGGAATGTTACTGTATTATGTGAGAACACTAGAAAAAATGAACGGGCACATGATCAATGTCAGGTTTTGGAGGCTGCTGAGAGGTGTTTTATAGAAGTTTTGCCTGTGTTTGAGAACCTTCAAAGATTGTAATGCGGTAAAGTTACATCGGTTAGTATTATTTTAGAGGCAAACTGAAGAAAGAAAGTGTAAATTAATTTCTAAATTTAATAAATGTAAAAACATGATAGATTCAGATTTGTCTGATTTAATATTTAGTCTTTCTTCCCCTTAGGAGATTTTTAAAAAAAAGAGTTAAATCTAACTTTGTACTATGGATATTTATTTTGTGACTGCCACTTGTCTTTGAGAATTCCTATCTTCAATCTGTGGAGATAGGAACAACAATTCTTAAGTTGTATGTCTGGGTGTAGGTGGTAACATTTTCAGTCTCAGTCTTTTTTTTACAGAAATGTTGTTTAAAAATACATTTTAGGATTGCTTGCTTATACAGTAGAGGAAAATATTTCTGTATGTATTAACGTTAGCATTCCATAAATGTCTACTTGAAATATATGGTTTTTACATTGCTTGAGGAAGCACATATATGGTTTCTATTAACTATCCATACTATTATCACTGAATAAAATGAGACATTACCAGGCATGTCATGATGATTTAGGGATGTGTTACAGCAGTTAACCTGTTTCCCCCCTTCAACTCAATCAAAAGGTAGTTTTGCAGGTTTTTCAGGATCCACAAAACCTTGTTATCTAATATTGGACATATTTGGCCAAAACTATAGTGTTTATAGTAGTGAGCAGTAAATAAATTTGTGGTGTTGCCATTTTTTTTTCATGGGTGGCTTAATTTTAAATAATATCATAGTGTTTAAAGAAGCTTTGTTGTAATGGAAGCAAAAATTGGAGTTTATGACAGATTTAATGCGAAAATTGTTCAGGTGCATTATTCCTACTTTAGCAGTAAGGATTTTTAAACAATCCCTTCGTAAAAACCTTTAAAACAATAAAGTAACTTCAGCTTCTTCAGCTGGTGCAACTTGACAGAATGGAAGGTTTAAAACTTGAAAATCCATATATCTCTTGAACGGGTAAGGAAATGTAAAATGTAGCTAGCTCCCTTTCAAAAGGGTTGGCTCACCTAAAATTTGTTTTCAATGGAGCAAAACTTTTAAAATATCTTGAAAGCACTTAGACTGAGTTATATCTTTCAAATTCTGCTTATCACATCTAAGTCTGGGTAACTAACCTTTTTCTGAGAGAAGGTAAGCATTCCAAATAACTTATGAACCTCCAACAGATGATATGTGTAGCATTTCTTTTCAAAATTTCATACTCAGTTTGGGTAGTGAATCAGACCTATGGAACCTATGCCCTCTCAGACTTTGTCATCTGCATCAGCAAAATTTCCTCAGAGCTTTTCCCAAGGAGAATGGAAACCAATGTACTCTGAGAAAAGCAGAGGATATGCTTGTAGCTTCTGAAGGCTTTAAGTACACAACACCAATTGAAAATAATGGCTCAATATGGAATGATTTTGTAATACAGGTAGTATAGTCCTCAAAATCCACTGCAGTAAACTAATGAAAAAAATGGTTGATAAACTTTAACTTGCCCCAGAAGGATAAGAATGATCATGAATATACTATGTTTTAAAGACTGATGTTTGTAAAATCTCCATAATGGTGGCCTTGCATTCATAAATCTGTATATCCTGACCTTCTTGGAAAACTCTCCTTCCTGTAAAAGGTTTCCTAACAAGACCAATGAAATTTAGAAGACTGTTTTAGGCAACAGCTTCTGTTCCTAAGTAAGAAATGTTAAAAACTTTAATATTAGAATATCGATACCCTTTAACTTCTCAGACTTAGAAGCTAGAAAAGACTAATTACTGTGAGACTAATGTGGGAGGGAAAAAAACCCAAAGGACAGAAGTCCAAATGTCAAAAGCAAAAAGATGGAAGAAATATATTTTAGAATATTTGAAACCCTGTTGGATTAAGGAGTTTTATGTGACTTTATGTGACATTTAAGAGAAACAGTTTTTATTCCACAATGGTGACGTACTGGAAGCACTCAGATTTTGTCTTCAAGGAACTAACTTAAGGTAGTAAAGGTAGTTTGGCAGTAACACAAACACTTGTAGCCAGTAGCTGATGACAACTGCTTCTTATTGCTCAGCTGCTGTCACTTCAAGCATTAAAGGAGTTTTGCAGAAAATAAACTCTCTTATGTTCCAGCTTGCCCTCGGCTATCAGAGGGGCTGGGGTGTCTGAGCTTAGGTTCTGAGTGATTCCCAATTCACACTATAAATCCGGTTGCGTTCAATATACTCAACTATCCTCATAACAGTTGCACAAACAGTGCAAAGCACCTTTCACTCTAGTCTCCTTCAACGAACTAGCAGGGACAGACCAAAGGAGTTTTGTCCATTCAGTAGAAACTCTCATGGCTAGATTAATGAATGGTGCAGTTCACTCAGGCAGCAGAGCGCAGATTCTTTTGGATTGCCAGTCATGATACACGGCCTACAAAAACATGCAAGTGAAATAGTAACATAAACCAACATAAGGCAAAACACAGAATATCATGAAACTACTTGGGTAATATAGCAACATAAATAACTCCATATAGAGAATTCCAAGTTTCCTAGGATAACTAAGTGTTTGAATGTCACCCAAGGAGAAGAGCTCAGCTCATCAACTACTCCCAGAAGTCAGAGATGGTCCGTGATAGTATATTGCTAACTTGTTTGTGATGACAGGACATTTTTATACTATTTTTAGGTATCAGGTAGACCTTGAGTGACTCAAGTCATGCATACCTCTCTTGTGATTGGTATAAATTTCCCTTGCTTTGTGTTTTAAGGTATGAACTGGCAGAAATGCAGAGCACAGGCTCAGTGAGGGCCAGCCATACCTTGGAGATAGGCAGCTTTTGGGATGGAGGTGTTTTTTGGTATTATGATGAGATTGTAAGGAGCAAAGTTCACCCAAAGGATGCAACTTTGACAGAAAATGAAGATTAGCCAGCTCAGGGTCCCAATTAGCAGCTATCAGTATGATAGTACCACATCATTCTCATATATCAGAGCCTGGCCATGGTGTCTATTCTCCACTCCATCCTCTGCATAATTTCTCTCAGGGTCAGCACATCAAGCTCCCTTTATGTTGCCAACCTCTAAGGTTACCTAGGGAACTTCTGGGGATTTGATTCCCTGAGTACCAGCTGCACACCCCTCTGGAACTTTCTTAAAGGTCATATCTCTTTTTTAAAGGGTGAATATAAGTCTGATTTCTAAGTCACCTCCTGCAGTTTTTCCACAGCCACAGAAAGAGAGAGCTGCTTTCTACTTAGGGGCTCTTTTACTTGCACACTTCACTGAAATGTTTACAGGATTATGTTCTCTTGAACTTGCACTTTCTTACTAACGCTTTGAAGTGCTTGATCCAAACAAGCAGAAATATTGGCAGAACTGTAATGTTTTACCCTGGTCCACAGGACATCATATATTTATAGTTTAAACATTTCCCCACGGGTTTTCTTCCTTTTCGGATCTGACATTCAAGGTATGGGGACTGTATTGGCTTGCTGTGTAAGCAAACAACTTTGTGACTCAAATGACTGTTCCTCCCTGCTGCCATCATAGGTAGTTTCCACATGAAGCTACATCATTATGTTGCTGATCAAACACTGCACTGAAAATCTCCTACAGTTTAAATTCCCCATGGAAGAATATGACACTGTTATTATGGAATAGTGTTTTCAAGTTTGCATTTGCCAGGAAACAGATAACATTGCTTGGGAAAATGATCAGTACTGCTAAAGCTACTGAATATACTGCTATATTTTAAAAACTTTTACAATTCTTAATAACAGCTCATTCCTTTCATTAACAATCCTCTCAACACACTTAAAAAAACCCCAAAAAGCCCCCAAAGCCATGCCTTACAACATGGATAAGATACCCAGAGTATGACACGTCAAGTGGCAAAATAATCTTATGTCTACTGTTTCTCCTATCTGTCTGCATATAGATGTTTTGACAGTTTAGATCCTTGATAAATCATTTGAAATTGATATCTGCTTTTTTGTCTTATGCCTGTTTATCTTTTCTTATTTCTTCTCTCTTTTGTTTTCTGTAAAGCTTTGTATTTCCAACTCTCAGAAGTTATAGAATATCAAAACTTAAAGACTCAGGAGTGAATGTTTCCTACATCACGGGACAGAGGGTGAGGATTACTGAAAGAAAAGAAATAATATGAAGCTCTGCTGTGTGTTGTGAGACAGAAGTATAAACTGCGAAGATGAATTAATGAGCAAAGTGCAGGGGGGATTGAAGCTCAAAGGTTCATGATTGAGTTATCATAGGAACATCACACAATGGTATGTAATGAAATTATTAGTTGCAAGGCTAGAAATGTCTTTAAACTTTTTATCTTTTAGTGTCCTGATTCACATATATGGCTTAATATGTGTGGTTTAATGAAACTTAAATGCTTTAAAATTGCTGATACCAACAACCTAGGAATTACTACAGAAATAATTTTCAGTGAACATAATAAGCATGTGAATAATTGTTTGAACTGTGTATGAGAACCTCCTGAGCAAGGCTGACATATGGCTGGTAGTATCCTGTGGGGAAATGTACAGTGCAAGGAGGGAATAATATTCCTTCTTAGGAAATAAAGGTCACAAGTGATAGCAAATGCCAAGATATAATCAGGGGTATTTTTTAGAGCCTATTGGGTCTGTAAAACCTCAGTAGGCTTATGTATTTCTTTAATTGTAAAAAAGGTTTCAGTTTGGATCCGGCAATATAAGGGCTTCTGAGTGAAGTAGAGAAAGAACATCTTAGCTTGAGCTAATAGTTGCTTCTTCTAGGAGGATGTATTAGTTTGGGATGAGGGGTGGGTGTGTTCTGCTTTTGAGGTATTGACTTGATTTCCAGCACTGCTGATTTCCAACAAATTCAAAGTCAATAGAAGCTAAGGCGCTAAGAATTTCAGGAATTCAATTCCTACATTTTCATATATCAAGAGTGCTATTAATAAATAAAATATATTTCTGGAAATGTATATTTTAAATTATCATATGTTTAAGAATGCTCTGTGTTAACAAATGGTTGATATCTATCCAGTAATCAGAAGCTTACCTTTTTCTTTCTAGATTATCCTTTTCATTAAATATAATGAATTATGAAAAGCAATTCTGGTTTGGTTTTTCGGGTTTTTTCGTTTTGATTTGGTTTTGTTTTAAAATGGTAGTGATGATCACTGTAGGTTCTAAGTGATGGATGTTTATATGGCAGAAGTTATTTTTATGAACATGTTATCTCTAAGTACAACTGGCATGCACTTAGCTTTTAAGAGCATGTTCAGAAGGTAGGAATGGAAATAAAGTCATGTTCTTGGTGCAACCGGATAAGTGTTAAGAAACTTAGGCAGAAGAAAGTATAGTAGAAGTTGACATAGCCATTGCTTATTCTGTGCATGGAGAAACACCGATTTTCCATTACCATATCTGCCAATCTAACACTTAGTGACCCATTAACTTATTTTTCCATTGTAATGGATTTTGGAAATATAGAATTGAGGTATAGCCCATGCATTTATAGAGAGAAATATGGGAATGCTCTTGCTCGTGTTTGTGGTAAGCAGAGATTTTCAGGAAAAAAAATGGAAGAATACATGTGATAATAAAGTTGGCAAATTATTTGCTTTTCCATGCTCACCTTTATTTGGAATTTAGTTACTGTATTCTGTCCGCTTGTTAAATATCAGCTTGTCTGTGCTTGAAAATATTTACCCCTGCCTTACTGGTTGCAATTTGCTACTAACCCTATGTTGGTTTTGTTACCATGAAGTTGCTTCTTAGAAATTTTTTCTCCTAGATCAACCTTTGTGCTCACCACAAGCTTTAAAAGCTCTCTTTGCAGATTTTGTTTTCACAGTAACTGTAATAGCTTTCTATTGTGTGCAAACTGTTGGTGCACTGAGATGAACACTTCTCCAGATCAGTAGCCTCGTGCTCTTTGCCATATTGCTGCATTCTTGATCCTCAGCATTTACCATCCAGTTCATCTGTATAAGAAGCCAGCGTGATACAGCTCTCATCTGCACTGGCACCATGAGAACAAGTTGTTACCAGGGCTGTCATCAGAATTATCATCAGTAATACTATTTATTGTTGCTGATGGAGATTTCAGTATCTCTAATTTTTACATAAACTGTGCAGACTGCTTTAATTTGGGGAATTTGATGAGTCTGTGATAGATAAGCTTTCCTTTCAAAGTAAAATCTGTCTATATAGTTTGTTGACATTCTAATATAGATCACCCATCCGTTCAAACCAGGCTTTATGATGAATTTTAGTGTTATGAGAATCAGCATATATGAAAATTACAGGGACTTTAGTAGACAGATAGCAATGAAAAATGGAATAAAGATATAGCAAATTACTGAATTAAATTCAGTATGTATTCATTCCATATGTCTGTACTGAACTCCACTGAAATATTTCATTATCCGCTAATCTCTTTGTTCTGTTTCCAGTTGTAAGATTTTAATCCACTATACTTTTTATGTCTAAACAATCTGTCATCGTATTACTTAAGAAACCCTAAGAATATGGCTTTCTGTTTTCTGCTACTATTGAAATACAGTGCTGTATTACCATTACTAGTATCGCTGTTAATCTGGTTCCTTCTATTCCGTGGCAAGAAAGAGTTACTTCTAAGTATGGTTAGGATTTGATATAAGCAATAGCTGATATCATTAGATGAGTCTATGATTCTTCAGCAATTGCATTAGTAGGAAATTCTTAGATGCTTGTAGCCTTACAGATTTGGGCTGTAAGAAGTTTACTTTTGTAAACAGGTTTGAAAAAATAAATAGGGAAGCTAAAACCATAATGTTTACTATAGTGCTTTTTCTGGAATGCAGCCAGCATGACTGGGAAGATCACTCATGAGATTATTCCAGCAATTATATAAGGCTATAGATCTAGTAAAGTGCATACATTATATAACTAAACAATAAAAGAGTGAAATAGCAAGCAGGAGAGGAGAAGGAGGAAAAGTAATTTAACTGTAGCTTTGTCAAATGCAGCACAGCATTCACTCACATTTGATGGTGTAGCATCCGGCTCCCTCTTCTTGCCATCTACCCTTCACACCAGATGCATGTGGCTTATGAAGAGAGTGTATGGACTTATTCCAACTTCTGATGTGCAGGTACTTTCCCAGCTCAGGTGGAGTCTACAGTTTCTGAAACTCCTGTTTTCCATGAAGAAAATCTTTCCCTTTTTGGTATTGATTCCAAATGTATTTTTAGAAGAATTAACTCTGACTTCTTAACATTTCATGTTTTATTATTTACTTGTGATTGGGATGGAGTGTGTTTTGTTTGTTGGTTCTTCTGCTCTTTAAAATGTTACATGTTTTACACTAGGAGACATCAATGCGTAGGAATGCCTATACCTAGAGCTTACTGACTTCTAACAGCTAAAACCTGATTTCAGTTTGTAAGGAGAAAAGCTTAGACTCAGAGTAAATGCTCTGGTGATTTTGAAAATATGATTTGATACCAAATGTTATGCAAGACTAAATGGCATATTGGTTGGCAGGTTCACAGAGAGCTTGAAGAATCAGTATTTTTTTTGGTTGGTTGGTTTTAAGGGAAGACCCTTAATAGCAGTGCAAGCTTCAGATTGTGCCCAGTCAAGCCAGGTCTACTGGTTTGCAGGGAACACCCTTGGAGCATTCTTTGTCCTCTGCTGCTTCATCTCATTAATCCTTGAAATGCATGAGACTGAGGCAGGGCAGGGAGGAAAGGCTTTGACTACTCGTAGCTTGTTTCACTGAATTCTTTGAGGTTTTTGAGACTGGTTAAAGCATGGTTGGCTTGAGCTAAACTGAGAAATGTAGGAAAATATAAGAATAAGATTTGACCCAGAGGCGTGTCAGTTCATTGTTGAAGGGGATTTTGTTGAATTAGCAATATACTTCCTTCCAGTAGTTTCACTTCAAGAATTACTCAGGCAGATTAGACAAGAAAGTATTTTACAGTTATTCTCCAGGTGGAGCCAAGTCACTGTTCTTTATTTATTATCTTTAGTGCTTTGAGGAATCGCCCTCTCCTTGAATTAGAATGCCTTCAGTCCTCTAGCTATCACTGAGAGAAGGAAAGAAGGATAGTCTGTGAAGCTGAATGTAATGACTGTGGGGCTGTGTTCACGTGAATCAGGTTTATAATGTTAACACTCTTTTCAGTGTAACAAGCAGGTGTGGTGCTGAGGAAGACAGGAATGCTTTCAGCTTTTGTATCTGCATGCTTTTATACATGCTAGATATGTAAACATGGTGTAGATTTAAATTAAGGACTGGCTTTATGGAACCTGTACATTAAGCTTAATAAACAATGTGTTCTTCCTAAATGCTTTTCAAGTTTTGCAAGTCACATGAGTGCAAGATTTAAGGTCATTACACTTTCCTAAAGTTGCAGGATTGCTTTTTTCCTTTCCTTTTTTTTCCTTTCCTTTTTTTCCTTTTTTTTTGGTAAATGCAGGTCAGACCTGCTATCCAGGCCAAGTTTATTCTAGTTTCACTGATTTTTTATTCCATTCATTGACATTGAAAGGTTCCTGTATTTAGAATAATAGGGAATTGGGCTGTTCTGAAGTGGAAGCATGAGAATAAGAGATCAAACCTGCTAACTCTGTCACGGTACAGACTGTGGTAATGGCTTTTACATGTCATGCTGTCAAGGTGGATCTAAATGTAAGACAAGTGTAGTAGCATCTTGTCTGGAGCTGATCAGACTGTCTGTTTCATTTGTCCAAGGTGTCTTCAGCCCTATTCCCATTTCTGTCATTCCAGAGAGAGCTTAGAATGTTTCTTCCTCACCGCTTCACGCTGCCGATGCAAAGTAGTTTTGACTTATGTTCCTGATGACAGAAAAAGATGGATGACAATTTTGCAAACTCCTAGGTTAAGCACACAAGGAAAAATAATATCTCCAATGAAAAGGTGGAAGGATGATTATCTTTGAGAAGGAAAATTGCTTTAATACCACTTCATTTACAGAAGGGTTGCATCACACTAAAATTTTCATGTTGTTACTGTTCTGTGGTGTGCTTTTGAGTTTTTCTAATAAGAGCATGGAAAACAAAACTGTGTAATACTTTTCTCTACCTTTTGATCCCTTTGCCTTGAAATACATAGAGGAGCTTCCATGAAGCAGTTACGCTGCGCTTTTTTTTTGTGATGAATGATAGCGGTAAAATAAAACAGATAGTAGGAAAAACTCATTTATTCTGTAGCAGGGAACATGAGTTTTCTGATCCAGTGACCTGTGGTACCAAGATACTCATATAGTTGAGAGTTGCTGTGTGACTACTGCATACCTCAGAAAACTAGCATTAGCAAAGCGGTTCATAGGCGGGGGGCGGCATAGGCTTTTTTCTCAGTTCCCTGGTAAGTAATGGGGTTCAGCCTGGAGGTGCAACTGGATTCCTGAGGAACCCTATGATGTTAGCTTCACAGGTCCTTCCACAGAGATGTGTAGCACCCACATGATAGCTTTGCTGCCTGGGCCCTCTGGACAGGGGAGAAGTAGTGGTTTGATGGATGCTATGACTCTGCGGAGAGTACCAGTGCATGCCAAATAAGCATGCAGACTGCCTTGTGTCCTGGTTCTCCCCAGGCCAGAGTTCAGCTCCTCAAACAGTAGCCCAGGTGATCTGAGTCAGCCCTGGCTGTTTCCACACCACCTGACATCACTCCCCCATAAAAGGGGCTGCTCAGGGAGGGGTGCTCCTGGCTATCTCCAGGGTAGGCTGAGTATGGGCTGGGGTGTAGGTCTGTCCTCACATTTTGCAGCGTTTTCTGTTATTGTCAGGTCAGTAAGTACTCTGTGTAATCACTGGGTGTGGGTGAAATTGGCTGTGGGCTGTTATTGTTCTCCTTTCACCATGATTTTGTCAAAAATTTTTTGAACTGTCTTTATCCCAATCCTTGGAGGCTCTGTCTGTTTCTGCTTTGGAGTGATGGAGTGTGGTGCTCAGCTGCTGAACTGCCATGCCTAGGCATATAGTTTGGACCAACTGTCTGACTTTTAGCTAAAGCCAGATAAAATAAATCCCTCTGCAGCTGACCCAAGCCAAATTCAGTACCCACTTCCATCTCAATTTGCTCGGTGGAATCCTTGCTATTGCCTGCTCTGAGGGAAAAGCACCATACGGTTGGTGTAGCCATACAGAAACAAACAAAAAGCTAGCTTGCAAAAACTAGGTGTGAATTTTCATCTTCTGAAAATTAGCATAGTTTTCCTGAAGTCAGTAGAGTAGCACAGAGTGAGGGCATCTGAAAATTTAGTCCATACTTTAAAAAAACTAAAATGCTTCATAATGAAAAATGTAAATTAAATTTATTACATAAACTTAAAAAACTAGAATTCTTTGCAGTTAACAATGTTGGCTTGACCTGATGGAATTGGCATCAAGTTTCCCAGTATACTTGCCCATCAGCAAAAGTATTGCAGGCCTGTTCTGATCTTACTTTGTCCATTTAATCACTAATTTTTGACACTTTTGCTAAGAATGGTGCTGGTTTTAGTTTGACTGTTGACAGTGATTTTTCTGAACATCAGTCTGCTATGCACTGTGCTGAGATTCACCAAACTTACTTCAAATAAGTGAGAACATCCTCTCCTTTACTCCTCCACACACTGCTCTTAATATAGGGATTGTATTCACATCAAAGCTGTCAGAAGGTTTCTGTGATCTCATTAGCTATACTTATTTCTACCTACAGAATAAATGAATCATCAACCGAAACAGCACTAAAGACCAACTGGTAAGACTCACATGGCTATATGAATATCCATGCTGAGAATAGCTATCTTCTCAAAGTCTACAGATTTAAGTTAGTAAAATTGCTATCTTTGCAGACCTAAGAAGGGTTAAGTAATTTCTGAAATTAATTTAGTTCTACAGACTTGAACATGGAAACAAGATTGTTAAACCCTTTAATGAGTAGTTTTATAATTTCATACAGCATATGAACGCACCCCCCCCCGCCGCCACTTTCTATTGAGATAACACTGAAGCAACTCAACTGAAAATATATTTTATTCTGTGGGTTTTTTCCTTGTTTTTGTTTATGTAGCTAAAATGCAGAGTAATTTTATGTCTATGTGAGTTTAGAAACTAGTGGGAAGAGTTGTCAGTATAAACTAAAATCTGTAACAACTAGCAGCCCTTTCTAGAGGAGCTGGGCAACATAGCTTGTCTGCCAGCAAGTTGAGGCAGGTCAGTCTCTGAAAGCTGAGGACTCTCATTCACTCTTTCTGTGTGAGAGAGAGAAATAAGTCTTGCAAAGGGAGAATTTAAACTTGGTTAGTTGGGCCTGGAATTCTTCTAATTCTCTGTCAACTTTCTTTACAGTTAAGGGGAAAAAATTCTACAGGTGCGACAAATCAATATTTACTCTGATGATAAGGAATATAAAGTGAGGGAAGACATAACACTCTGCATCCTCCCTTTCTTAAGCAGTACAGACTAAAAGCATTCTGTGTACAGAGGGGGTTGGTCCATGTGTCGTTGCCTCACACAGCTCCTCTGTACCTCTGCAGAACCAGTCTAGTGGAATTAGCAAATGTCTGACCGAGGAAAACAAATCTTACACCAATACACAAGCACACTGATGCTGAAGTGCAGGAGAAACAGCTTTTCCTGGTGTAACTTTGAGAGCAGTTTCTGTCTGTCTGTCTCATAAAGCGAGAACAATAAATCTGAACTTGGATTGAGAACTGCAACCTACATGACTGAAACTTCATACTTCCACATTTCAATGCCTTATTTTTTGGAGGTTATAAAATTCTTACAAACAGAGCAATGACTTTTATATGTAGTTCCGTGTACAATATAGTGTCCCTCGTGACACTGTTGGCCATCTCCCAAACTATTGGTCTGGGATCAAAGTATGTTGCATCAAAGTTGCATGTCCTAATAGTCTCTTAAAACCATTAAATCATGTCACTTTGTTATCAGATGCCAGAAAACCTCTAATGATAGTCAAAGGATTATGATTATTCTTCATTGTTTCCACATCATGCTACATAGTTGAGAGACAAATGTTTGCAGGCCAAAAAGTAAAGCTGCTAGGTACTGAGAAACTATGCAACTCAAGAGGCAGAAATTGCTATGCATAATCAAGTATTGCAACACAGGAAGACATTCTTCTCAGGTAAATTGGCTGGCTGCTACAGAGATTTTCATCAGTAACCTTTGAAAATCTGGTATTTCAGTATCATGAGCTTGAGTAATAAATTATATGATACAGCTTAGCTCATGTAGTTGATTTTGCTTGCTGCCAATATGCATGCCTGTGTGTCTAGATCAAGAGCTAAGGAATTCACTACAAAGACTTTGAATGTCGGGCAGTCATGTTGGCTGGAAGCAAGGAGCTGTCTATGGCAGCTGGCCAGAGGCAAATGAAGAAGGCAGCAGCACAAGCTTCAGGAAAGCATGGAAAGTGGTCTGTGGGAGCAGTCCTGTGATACTGAGCAGCAAATACAGCACTGAATTTTCTAGCAGTTCATTTTACAGTGGTGGCCAGCACTCATGATCTTGGAAGGACACGTGTCACGTGCATGTAAGTGAGCGTCACAGATTGGAGTGGAACAAGGCAGAGGCTACCAGTCTCATTGCCCTGCTGACAGGCAGCCTGAGTCCCACATGACCTCAAAGTGTTAGTGTCAAAAGAACCTCCCCTCTCTTCACAACCATACAGGTGGTAGTAAATTCAGTCTCTAGAAGCTCTCCTAGGTGTTTGCTAAACAGTGTCTTCCAAAGCCTATGGTTGTGTGCTTCAGACAGTGGCATCAGCCAGTTAGTTATACCCGAGCTGTAGGAAAAAGCAATGCTTTTTCTTTTCTCTTTCCTTGGAGAAGGATACGTTTCCAGTCCTAACCACTCCTTACAGCTGGGAGCAGGGAAAGGGGCTTCATCTGATTTCTTCAGGGCCATTCATGCTTATGGGAGCAACTGTTCAAGTGCATGGGTAGCATTTAGATAAATAGATATATGTACC
Organism: Laterallus jamaicensis coturniculus; assembly: GCA_022605575.1. Lineage (NCBI taxonomy): Eukaryota > Metazoa > Chordata > Aves > Gruiformes > Rallidae > Laterallus > Laterallus jamaicensis. The sequence continues at coordinate 2,845,005 of JAKCOX010000021.1, read as the reverse complement.
AAACTGAAGTCAGTAACATCCTGCTAATGGCATGTATCACGGGGGTGCTCTGACAGATAAACAATTTATCAAATATTGTGGGGTTGGTTTTCTTTTTCCTTTTTTCTATGATGATAAGTATAGTCATCTTTTAGGAAGAGTAATTGTGTATATTGTAACAAAAGGATGAGGAGTAATGGTCTTAACCTAAATCTACCTTTTTCTAGTTTGGATTTTAGGACAAAATTCTTCAATATGAGGGTGGTGGATAACTGGAACAAGTTGTCCAGAGAGGTGGTGGAGGCCTCCTTGCTGGAGATATTCAAGGTCAGGCTTGATGGGGCTCTAAGAGACCTGATCTAGTGAAGATGCCCCTGCTCACTGCAGAGGAGTTGGACTATAGATGATCTTTAAAGGTCCCTTCCAACCTAACATATTCTGTGAATCTATGATTCTGTGTTATGTTCCATTGTAAACAGATGACTTAATGGATCTGTCACAGTCATATGTCCTGAAATCTGTCAGAAGACAGCCCTTTTACTTTAGTTCTTGTCTACTAAAAAAAATAATATATATATATATAAATATATATATATATTTGCTACTCATATACAGTTTGAGATTTGCAGAGAAGTAATATCCTGGGTTTGCTTTAATCTCACCAACTTTATAAAGTCTTGCATCAAAACAGAGCCTGGAACTACCGGGCTTTTTTTCTTATTGTGTAATTTATCATTTATTTGTCTTACCTCTACTTTCTTATTTATCTTTCTTTTAGCTGTTTTAGTACAAGTAGAGAGGCTGTAGTACCCAGAAGCCCAGCATGAGAGACATAGTTTCAGACTATATAAATTCATGTAGCTCTTCTGAAGAATTGGGCCATTAATATCGCGTGAAGTTACTGGGGTTTGATTTCCAGGAGAGCTGACAGAGCATGTATGTCTCCAGGTAAAGTAAAAGGAAGAGAGAGGCTCAGTATCTCTGAAAATCAGGCTTGCGATTTCTAATATGTCATAGGAGTTTATAACCAAAGGATTAAATTCTGCTGTATCCTACAGTTTGCAGGTCCACCAACCTAGCCATAGTTACATGGTTGTGTGTCACCTGTGGGGATACTTCAGCTTCTAGAGAATCTTATTGGGTTTTGTGGGTTTTTTCTTTGTAGTTTCATTGTGAACATGTGATTGCTTCCAGATATATTTTCTGTGTTATGATTCACCATAGAATCATAGAATGGCATGGGTTGGAAGGGACCCCAAGGATCATAGAGTTCCAACGCCCCTGCCACAAGAAGGGCCACCAACATCCAGGCCTGGATCTACACAAGGCTATCCAGGGCCCCATCCAACCTGGCCTTGAACACCTCCAGGGACAGGGCATCCACCACCTCTCTGGGCAGCCTGTTCCAGCCCCTCACCACTCTCTCTGTAGAAAACTTCCCCCTAATATCTAATTTAAACCTTCCCTCCTTCAGCTTTAATCCATTTCCCTTTGACTTGCCATTGTCTACTCTTTTAAAAAGTTGATTCCCCTCCTGTTTGTATGCTCCCTTCATGTACTGGCAGGCTGCAATGTGGGTCCCCCGCAGCCTTCTCCAGGCTGAACAAGCCGAGCTCGCTCAGGCTCTCCTCGCCATGTTGTTTACAATTTCTGTTAGGGCCGACGGGAGGGTCTGGGCCTGTGGAACATTTGGGGGAAACTGAGTAAGGTTTTTGCTGGAGGGATCCACTGAAGCTTTAAATACCAATTCCCTTCCAGTAAGTAAAAGCTAAAAAACCCCCATAATATTTTTGAACTTACCCCCTTTCTAGTTGAGGCAAGTAGCATTAACAAATGTCAGGTTCCATTGTCTTTTGCCTGTGCTATGATCTGTCCATCCTCGAGGTACATGCTGCCCATGGAGGCGAAAGGGTAACAATTATTTTCTCCAACTTCAAGGAGTTCTCACACGCTTGGGGATCCTGTTAATTCATTGTACAGATTATCACTAAAGGTGATGTGTTATGCTAAAAACAGATTATAAATTGTGTTACTGTGTATGTTTGTATGACTATAGAGAGAGGAAGCACAGGGCAAAAGTAAAAAACCTGAAGTAATGTAAACTTCTGTTACACTTGACATTTGAGCTTTTCCAGTGAGTTTTTTTGAGTAAAAGTCCATTCCTGGGCATTACTGTCACTTCTGCTTTCACTATGGAACATTAACTCTGTTTTCATTGCTCACATCAAGCAATGATCAGATGAAGCGTAGCATATCCAAGATGATAACCTATCATTTGCTTTCTTTTTAAATACAGACATACACATATTTCAGTACCATCCTTTTCCTGTTGGTTTCTTTTGTTAAAATGCTGCTGCTTCCATGTAGAAGAAAAAAAAGCCACCCTAAAAAAAGGATTTTTTTTTCACATCCCCAACGAAATATTTAAACATGTGCCTATAAAATGTTAAGACTATTGCATCAGACTGGATCTTAGCAGGCCATAAGGCAGCTCAAGCAGCACACCTGCTTGCAGGAGTTTTGTTTAGGATTAAAAGAATTACAGGAGAGAAGTACCTCTGCTATCCCCATAGTCGTTTTTTTGGGGTTGCTAGTGAAAAGCCTTGACTTGGGAGCTGAGAGTGATGAAACAAGCTACACCACTGATCTTCCATTTCTGGAGATGCAACCATGGTGTGAAATACCAGTGATATTTTCATGTAACAATGAAAAACTGTGGTGACAAAGTGTTTTTGCAAAACTGCTGCTGTGGCAGCTTGAAAGATATGTACATAGCAGAACTATCTGATATATGCAGAGTAGTGTTGACAGGGCAACTGATGGCTGAAACAACAGGAAAGTTGTTGATCTGGGATGTAGTGCAGTTATTTATTTACAGAATCTTGGAAGATTTCTTTTTTTTTTACTTAACTTTCTAGTATTTTGGAAATTTCAGCCCTTCTCTGTCTAGGGAACTGCCCACTGGGAGCTGCAGCAGCATTTTTCCTGGAAGAAACCCCATTTGTGATTGTTTGTTTTCCTTACAACTTGTGTTCTTTTGCCACTAGGGCCAAGGTAGGCTTTCCATCCTACTTGCTCATATCCTTGTACAAAGAGGATGATGCACTTCATAAAAACATCTGCCACATTTGTTGTGTACACTGAATTTCATCAGGATCTGTGGGTAACTGGGTGTTGTCCACATCATAATAAACCATCTCCCATGTGGCTAATTCCCTCAGATACTGGAATATCTTTTTCTGTAGTGGTCCACTTGCCTGGATGACACACATCACTGAAGGGATATCTTTCCCTCATGCTTGAAAGAAGTTGCTTCCAGAGGCAACTTCCCTAGAAGGGGATCTCAGCTACTTAGCTTCCCAATCCTCTAATTTCAGGCAACTGGCCCTGTTATCCCAGCATCCAAGAAACCAGGCAGCAATGTGCTTGACAGGAAGGCAGCTGAAATCTTTTCCCATATTTTACAGCTCACTCAGGGAGGTGATAATGTGATTATCTGTGGCTCTGTTTCTTCCTCCTGTTCTCATGATGACCCTGGTCCATTCTCCTCCCTTACTAAGTGGAGAGATTAGTTTGTGTATTTCTTGTGTATAGGGGCGACTGATACTGGTACAGTTTGGGTTTTTATTGGCTCAGCTGCAGTGTCTGTCACTGGGGCTTGAGTAGTGTCAGTGCCCATCACTGGGGTTGAAGTGAGTGCAATGCCTGTGTCCAAGGCTGTAGTGGCCTCTGTGCTTGTTGGTCTGTTTTCTGTCTCCTCCACTTGATCATGATGCCTCCTTGGAATAGCTGTAGTGTTTTCCTTTCACATATTCTCTCACTTTGTTGGGATTCCATAGTTAAACATCCCAAGGGTATTGAAAATTCTCTAAAGCTGCTGTAACTAGTTTGAAGGAAAATGGGAGGTTAAAGAGTGGGAGAAATTATCCCCTCTTCTTCCCTGTAGATTGTGTCTGATTATTAATCCAAAGAGATGTTGTTCAAGGGACAGGCATGGCAGCAATGCCACATAAGAATACCAGCTTAACATCATGACCTCTGATATTATTACATCATAAGTCAGTATCACAGAGTAGAACAAAAGGAGAATCCAGACCCTTGTCACAGAGGTGATAAACAGCACTTCAGGAAATACACATACAGCAAGTATGGGTTTACCTACCACAGCCATATGGACAAAGAAACACCACTGTGACCAGTGACTGTTTAATTGGCATTATAAATCCTTATCACAACTTTCTTTTTAGGATGGTCAGATCTGTCATTATCTCAGTCCTTTGGGCCTGAGGGCTCCAAATAGGTCTGTTCTGGTTTAGCCCTAGCTGGCAGCTGAGCACTACATAGCTTCCTGCCCTCTTCTTCCCCGACCCAGGTGAGGGGAGAAGAGTTGGAAAGTAATAACTTGTGGTTTGGTGTACGGACAGTTTACTGGGACAGCAAGGGAAGAGGAAGATAACAACAAAAGTACTTGGAATATGCAAGGCAGGTGATACACGATGCAGTTTGCTCATCTGATCAGATACCCCACCTTCCTGGCCAGCCTCTGTTATATACTGAGCATGACATCATATGGTATGGAGTACCCCTTTGGCTAGGTTGGGTCACCTGTCCTGGCTGTGTCCCATCCCAACTTCTTGTGAATATTAATTTTGCTCTAACCAAATAACAGGATGTGGGGGCAGAGGGATAGAAAAATGTTTGGAGATTGTAACATAAGAGTGATTACAACCATGTAATTGCATTACATGTTTGAAGTGCTAATTCCCTTACCCTTGCGGGCCTTCCAAGTCTCTGTGAGAAGGAAAAGCAAAGCTGAAACAGAGACTCACAGAAGCAAGGGAGAGTAAAGTCATTGGCTGTAAAACTTGATATTCCAATATATATGTTGAAATAGTGAGTTAAGGAAGGGAAGGTGGAAGAATCTTGCATTTTATGCTGTATTTCTTCTCTCTGGTGTCAGGTGTTAGGTGACTTTGAAAAGAAAAGCTGTATGTTTTCAGCAGATTCAACCACCTCCTATAATTGAAGTCACTAACTCAGTAGGAATTTCTTATGTCCACAGGTCGATCATTCATTTTCAGAATTGCTTAACTTTTCGTGCAGATCTGTGGCATTTTCAGATTTAGAGGCAGCCAAGTACGTGAACTTCACTAATTTCCATATACTGTGGAGAAAACGATCCAGAATGTTTTACATTAAAATTCAAGGTTCGTACAGCACACCTTCCATATAGCATTGCTGCAAATTAAACTCACTTATACATTAGGAAAGGTGCCAATGCAATCATAATAGAAGGCTGAAGTGCTGAAATGATAAAGTAGTTCTTTTCCTGCCTTCCTTGGCACATGTTCAGCACCACACTTTGATTCAAGCATCATACCCCATTTGGTAAGGCTCTTGAGAGTAATAAAATATTATGTATTATGAAGCTATTTGTAAGGAGAGGATGTGAGATGCACTGGAAGGCTGATACCAAATGACCACAGTTTTTTCAGATGATGCATATAACTGTTGTGGCAATTTGGTTCTTTTGCCTGCGTACTTGTGAAAAGAACTTCTGGACAGTGACTCTTCAATAAATGTCACAGTAATATAGACCTTGTTTGGATATTTGCCAGGCTGAAAAGCAGCCAGTACCCCCATTCTCATCTGCTGGATTAAACACATTGAGTGACTTTGCTCATGAAGTGATGTCATCTGCATCACAATCATGTAATGTGTCATTTCTCTGTGCACTCAGACTGATTGGTTAGTTCACAGTTGTTCTATACATATCTCTGTTAAATAGCTTGTGGAGCTGATTGCTTTGGAAAGGATTTTTTTTCATTGAAAAATTCATTAATGTCAATAAGGCTTTTGAGAGGAACTGTTGCTTTTGTTGTTTTATTTTTGTTTCAGCATTTTCCATAGATACACTGCTTGCATTCATTTTGGTTGGAAATGTTGTTAAAACGTTTATGGGCATTTCATATTTGTGGCTGATCTAAAATTTGCTGATTGATATGGAATACCTTGCTGATTTCCTAAAATTACCCCAAATACTTTAAAGGACAAAAAAGCTTTTGCTTATGCACAGAGCAACATTACAAAATAATAATATTTATAATGCTTTTTTGCATTTAACTTTTGATTGTTTAAATTTCTAATGCATTTTAATGTTAGAAAGCATGTTTTCCATACCCACAATTTAAAATATTATTTTGAGACCCTCTTTTTAAGTGTGATGGGAAGTTGTTACGTAGAGATTGTGTTCCACATTCAAGTTGTAAGTATTGTATTTATTGATGTGGTGTGCCATTAAAAAAAAATAAAATATATGGGTGCACAAGTAGTCCTAATAAGAATGAGGTAATGATTTTGCATTAAAGGACAGATAAATAATGGTAATAACATAAAACTTTCACTTTTTTTCCTGATGCAGAGCTGGAAGCAAAAATAAGATTTAATATTTTTTGAAATAAGATAAATTTTCTCTTAGACAAGGCTGTGTTCAAAAATATGAGAGATAGCATTAAGCAGCGATTGATTGTATCATTCAACAGTGAAAATGACGGGGTGATCTTGTTCTAATTGCTTTAGACTGAAATCAAGTAGTAAATTCTGGCATGATAGGACCTTTGCTAGGAACTTAGAGGACCTATAAGTAGGAGGTGGTGAGACAAGGAGGGAATCTGAATATATTGGTCAGTTAGAGAATGACGATCTGATGACAGTGCTGGGTAGCAGAGAAATGACTAAAGAAGTTGTTCTGGTTTTGGCTTGAATAGAGTTAATTTTCTTTCCAGCAGCTGGTGTAGTGTTTGGGAGTTAGGCTGTGAGCAATGTTGATAAACTACTAATGAGTTAGTTGTTGCCAAGCAAAGACTTTTCATCATCTCACACTGACCTGCTAGATGAGAAGGCGCGGTGGGGCGGGAAAGGTGTGGAACCAAGGAAGCTGGGAGGGGACACAGCCAGAACAGGTGACCCAAACTAACCAGCAATCTGGGTATATGATGTCACACTCCATATATAATCAGGATCTAGATGAACACTGGCTTCAGGTGATGAGAATTTGTACTGTTCATTTTATTCCCCCTTCCCCCCATTAAACTGTCACTCAGTTGTCAGGTTTTCTTTTTTTTGGTGTTTTGTTTTTTTTTATTCTGTTGGCCATCCTGTGGGGTGGGGGCAGGAAGTGAACAAACTTCTGTGTGGTTGTTATAGCCCAGTTAAACCACAACATAAGTTCTAGAAGCCATTAAGTGAGTAATGTTAGCAGCCTTAGAGGAAGAGCATACTGCAGGGAGGTTTAATTAGATGGCTTTTAAACATCCCTTCTGAATCAGTACATTCTATGATTCTATGCTCAGAGTAGGGAGAGCTATTGTGCAGTTCCGGGTATGTGAGAAGACATGTCTGGTGTAGTGGTCCAGCTGAAATTGAGAGCTGAAGTGGTTTTCTATATATGCATTGGAGGGGAAATATATTTCTGTTAAAGAATAAGATCAAGACCATATAAATAATTATTAACTGGTCATAAATAAGTTGAGAGTAGATTTGAAGAACCTCTGCAATAAGGTGTGAAGTGAGGTTCTAAAGTGAATTCTCAGTAGAGTGGAATCAAAGGATCTAAACAGCTTTTAGGTGAAGCTTGAAGTAAGGCTGTGAAAGGGGTTGTGTAAATATGTCCAAGAATTTCTAGCATAATAATTAGGAACATTGATATCTGATGTTGGAAAAAAGTCTTGGCAGCCTCTAATTTGCACTTTTATTTCTGTTAATCTTAAATTTCAAAGCTGTCCTGGTCATTTGTTGATAAAAGAGAGGAATTTTTTTGTCCTCTGCTTTCTCTTCCACAGTTGTAGAATTAATATTTTTTAAATGACTAGAACTAAAACTGGAGGAGACAATGTGATAGCAAGTTGCACTGGAATTAAATTCTCCTAACTGGTTTGTTGGTGTATCCTACTAATATTTTTAGGTTTTAACTTTTCTCCATATTTAAGATCAGAAAGATATTAATGTCCTCAACTCAAGCATGTGAGCTGTCTTTTTACGTTCTACTCTTTAAAATTGTGGTTAGGTTTTATTTTTGTCTCCCTTCCCTGTACTGGACGGTGAAGGGAGAGGAGGGTATCGGTCAATTTTCTAAGGTGATCTGGAAATTATATTTAAGAAATTCCTTGCTATCATTCTTAAATAAGTTATGTATGATGTTACAGTCATCTTTGATATCTTCTGTTCTCCTTTTGTGGCAGATTGTAGTTGTGGAATTTTGTTTCTTGCTGTGTGTTACAGGAATGGCCAAACCACCTTAGCCAAGACTTACTGATATCATTGAGAAATAGTTTTGTGAACAAAGCCCTTCTTTTTCCAGTGTAGGATTGGTTTCTCTGGTATATGTGAATTTAGAAGCTGTTGAAGGGATTTTCTACAGTATAAGTTCTTCACTAGGAGAAAGGCAATTGAATGAAAACACAATACATTATCTCATTTTTGTTTGTACAAATTGAAATAGCAATTGTAATAAACCTGTATAAGGGGACAACCTGAAATTAAGAACTTTGATACATGAGAAAGTTATTTTCAAGCACCATAAGCAATGACAGGTAAAAAAATGTAAAGTGGTTACAGTCTGTAACACGTGTTACACCTGTGTTTCTTCACATGTGTTCCCAGGACCCATTCGTTCCAACAGACAGAGCAGATAAAGGCTGTGCTTGTGGGGCTCTTTTTTAGAATTTGCATATGCAAACAGTAACAGCTGCTTTTACATGCAAAGTCTTGTGCTTCTATAATTGCATAGTCTAGATATTCATAGTTTTTGATCTGATTCATATATCAGGACGGAGTTCCCTTTTATCAAAAGCTTTATTAAGAAAGCACGTGTCTGGAAATTCAGAAGTCCCAGTAACAACATAACTGATTATTTTTATTTCACAAAAAAACCAAAGCAATATACACTGTCAGTATCCACCTAAAGCTGTTGGGTTTTTTTTAGTTTTCTGGAGTCCTGGAGGTAGCAGTGGGCTTGACTTAGAAGTATTCCCAAGAGACTCTGGTAGGGTCATGTAAGGAGTAAGAATGACCAAATATATTGGTATTTTCTAGAAATTTCATATGACTGATATTTATTATAAAGAACTGGTCTAGAAGTTTTTATAGGTAAATTAATTTGGGGGGGTGTTTTAGTTTGAACTCTATTTGAACTGTTCTCGCCTCAAAATTTAGAACCAAACACATATTATGTTCCCTCTTTAGTTTTTATCTTCAAAGTATCATTTGAGAACATTTTGAAAGGTGGATTTCTGTGTATTAAATTAGTTATTGGATGGCTCACTATAATTTCTAAGTTTGAATATCAGATTATTTGAATTTTCTTGAGATAGAGTTTTGTGGTGGTGGCAACAGACTGATCAAATGCATTTAAAGTATAGCATGTATGTGTGTATACATAGAGGTGTAAAAATTGTATGTGTATGAATATGTTCTCTCATTTTACTGTAGTTGTAAATTGCTAATGTTTTGTGGCAGACATTATGATTTCCTAGGTTTTCCATGTTTGTAGCACCTACTATGAAAGGTGATTAGCTGTGGGAGTAGTTGGAAAAATAAATAATGTTTTCAGTTATTTATTATTGGTAAATCTTTTCATTCATGGCTTTGAAGTGGCAACTGTTTGCGTTTAGTCAACTCTTTAAAAATTCATGCTTTCAGATTTTAGAGCAATTTTGAATGAGGTGCAACACAGGATACAAATATAAGAAGTGTTAAATGAAGGTGACAAATTCTATTTAATTTGTTAGATAAGCAAGTGGTCATAAAGAAAATGAAAATTAATTTTAAGTAAGAATTAGTGTAGGAATTTTATCAGGTTCTCATAAGAATGCAAGTCAAACAAGATACAATTAAACAATGCTTTCCTTTTTATAAATTAAAAAATATATATAGTATCTTATTTTAAACTGGAACAAAAAATAAAATTTTCAATTTTTTTTTCTAACCTGTAAATTCAGAAGAAATTCAGATTAGGTTTTCTGTAGCATGTTTTAACTATTTACTTCAATTTTGAATTGTAAAATTTTTATAATCACATTTAATAACTTTTTTCTGTGAACAGAAGCATAAAAAACCTTTTATTACAACAATTTTTGCTAAATTAGAGCTTGATTAGGACCAGCCCTCCCAATTATTATTTTTAGTGAGCCAGCACTTAACAATCATCACAAAGTAAATTCCACAACTCTCAATTAAGTACAGACAGCTGTTTCCTCCCATCAGCCATTTGGTTTCTAATATTGTTGAGATTAATGAGTTTAAAGAAGTATACAAAAGGTGTTATATTTGCCATAATGCAGGTTAACTGAGCATAAACATATTCTCCCAATGTTTTTTTGCTTCACAATCAGTCTAATAAGCAACCACTAAATATTATGTTATTCCGGATTCTTTAGTGTTAAGTAGTATACTTTCTGTGTCCTAATTAATATTAATCAGGATAACTTTTACAAGTTAAAAATACTAATTTAACTTGCTAAGGTCTCCTGCTTCATTAATGCCTTCAGCGGCATTGTTTAGCAGAATGTGCTTCATCAAACAGGAGTGCTTCCATCATAAAAGGATATAATAGCAGAAGCACTAGAACTCACGGGATCCAAATCCTCTCTCAAATTTTCGAGTCTTATTTTCTAAATGGGATGGGTTGTTATCTTCCTTAGCTCATTTCTGAGAAACAAAATAATCCCTTGCTTTCACATAGATCCTTTTGTTCCTTGAGGGTACCTAAGGGCTATGTGCACAACATTTATTATTTTACCTTCAAATATGCTTTCACCTCTGGGCTGCAGCAGAGTGGAATGCTCGAAGGCTCAAAATTCCCTGCTCTTTCTAGATGACAGTGGTTCTTTAGATTGCCTCTATAATGAGAAAGCAAATGGTGCAATCAGTTCAAAAGCCACCCCCAAGTTATACCAATACTGGAATCTGCAGTCTCAGCATCTCTTGGGGAATTTCATAGAAAATAACTATTTTTTTTTCTGGCTGCAGCTTTCAGCTGAGGATTTTCTAATATATTTAAGCTGTTAATAAAGTTGACTTTAAAAGCCTGTTAGCTTATTTTTTACTTTACCTCTGTTTGTCTAGCATGTACCTGAGAGATATCAGATACAATCCTTGAAGTATGCATGGCTAAGGATAATTCTGGATGCTCTCAAACTATGTATTGTGTCTTCTTTTACAAATTTACATGTCACTGTCCTGCACTTAGGTTACATGGTGAAACACGAACCTGGAACTGTCATTCCTAGCTGCCACGTCAGATGATGTGCTCATGTTCTCCAAAATCACTATTAATTATAGTGAGAGGTCTGAATGAAGGCTTAGGTTAAACATCCCAGATTCAATTGTAATAAAGGGTACAGTACTACTGCTAAACAAATCCTCTTCTAAAATATGGAAATATGGAGAGAAAAGCAGCTCTTCTCTGTGTGGATTGGATTAAGCCCCATTCCAACATTTTGGGGTTAAACTCTGTAACATTGCATCTTGATTTTATTTTCATTCTTAATCTTTTTTTATTCCCCCTCCCTGCTCTTCCTCCATGCTACTTATGCACATTAACACATCTCAGAGCTGACTAGACAGTTCTTTTCTGAACAGTTCCTATCGGCATTGGTCATCACATGAACTGTACTTGCAGGGTGCTACAGTTGCTATTGAATCAATTGGGGTGCAGTGTCTGCTGAGGCATATGCAAAACCTTCTTTTATGTGTTGTTTGTTACACAAGAGACAAATAAACACTTGACAGTCTTCCTGATGGTAGGTCGGCTGCATCTGTACTCCAGTGAATGAATGGCGATTTGAAATTTATTCCTGTCTTTTGCTTTACCACCTCCACTCTTCTTTCTAGATTTTTTGCCCACTATGTAAAAATCTCTGTCTGCTCTATATTATTGTAAGAAACAGTTCGCCTGAAAACCTGACTCTGCCAGTGCTCCTGGAGTGAGTGGTGTTTGATTCCATTATAACACCAATTAGCTCATCTGTGGAGGGTATACAACTCTGCTCATTATTTTCTGAGGATTTTGAAATTTAATAAAGTATAAATGACCCCTGCCATGTAACCTTTGTAGTTAGTACAACAGCTTTCAAAAGTCTGAAATTAAATATCTTGGGTTGTTTGTTTTTTTCCTGTATATAAAGTAAAAGTACAAAAAAATAATGTTTTTGTCTGCATCATCCTCTTTTTCTATATTGAGATTTAGATCTATATCATGACTTGGGAATCAGTCTGTGAACAATCTGTGAATTCTCTCAAAGGATCTATGTTCAAGTCACATTACAATTTTGCCATATTCTTGTCCCTTATGTCTTATATTCAGAAGACCAAAACCAGGCTGCATTGTCTGGAGACTGGAGAACTGTGGAGGACTGCTGAAACCCAAAGAGCTGTTGCCTAAATGGAACAATGGCATGTCTGCCTGCCAACTATTTTTAACTAGCCTAAGTACAGAAAGTTACTCTTTTAAGGGCTAAGAGTCTTATTAAAACTGGAGAGGTGAAGTTGATGTAGGTATCTAAAGGTCCAACAGAAAAGGTTTGCTGAGCTAAGAGAAAAAAACTGAAGAAACAAAAGGGAGGGAAGGAGGCATGTTGAGAATAAAGTACAGCTATAACCAAAGACTGCAAAGGTTAGAGAAGACTTCTTGGTTTGAGAATGTCTGAATGAAGTAAAAACAGCCACAGTGGTGTAGATAGTGAAAGGGCAGTGAGGAATCTAATGCAAGAAATAGTACACATGAAGTTAGTGTTGTATCTGGAAGAGTAGACGTCCTTTGTGGTTTTTAATGGTTAAATATTCTTAGAAATAAGTTAGAAAATGTTTACAAAATACTGAAATTTTATGCTGTAAATCAACATCCTACAACACAGGAAAAGCCAAGTATTTAAACTGGTGGCATTTGTTGGTTCATCATTTAGACATCTGTCATCATTCTGTGACTGGGAACCTCTGTAGGTTGAAACTGTTTCAGAAGATCACCTTCAGATCAAAGAACTTTCAAGAAATCAAAGCCTAAACTTTTCATGAGATTTCTCAAAGACCTTGTTTCCTGTGTGCATGGGTAGACAGTTCTCCATGTTCTCCCAAGTATTTGAGTGAGAGACATTTTTGCACCACAATAGGCATCTGTGCAGTTGTCTAGGAGATCTGCCTCCGTTCCTAAAATGGCAGATGAAGCTTGATAAATTTCCACTTTAATAAAGACATTTCTGAGATTTCATGAAATCTAATGCACCTCAACAGAAGAATTAATGTCTAAATTAATTTTCCTGGGTGTTTTTATTTTTTTTAATAGTTGTACTGGAGTATTAAGCCTAAAGGCTATGTGCATAGACCAGACATGAATACATGCACACGCACACACACAAATAAAATCTTTATTTCTGTATACATTCTTGAAGATAGACCAATTCTCTTTTCTTTTTGAGGGTGGTTGCAACTTTAATTTAATGAAAAAGTGATGCCTATAGTGAAAAGGAACGGAAAAAATATTAAATAATATTATTTCTACGAACTTTTGCCCAGCATTTTTTGTCAAAAACATGACTCATGAAATATAGATGAAATTTCAATTTTTTGAATAGTTACTGTGACTTAAAAAAAAATTTCTATCATTTTCTCTGAGGTTAAGGTTCTGGCTCCTCCTTTTTCCTTTCTTTTTAAGGCCTGATCCTAACTTTATTAAAAGCAATGCCAGGTCTACGCATCGTGGCTCCTTAATAATCTTCTGTGTTTTGTCCAGGTTGTGGTTGCCTTTCTTTTGTTTATAAACTGGTTTGTATATAACACTTCAGGATCTCTCTGCATATAAGATGCTATGTAAGTGTATGCCGATTAACATAAGACATTTTTGTTCGTGTTCTAAAAGCTATAATTGAAAATTATCTGTGAATGTTTCTACAGCTGTTAATTTATTTTTCTCAACTTTTCAGAGTCATTGCCACTCACCCTATGAATGAATTCACAGTAAAATTAATAGAACTTTAGAATGTATTCATCTACATGTGAACAGGTCCATTGAGTTGCTACTGGATGTGAATAAAATAGCATCCTATTGCATATCAGTGACCTTTTTGTGTTTTTTTTTAATCCAGTTACACAGTTTTAGGTCCTATTCTTCCTACCTGAAAAGGAAATGAAGCTTGAAAATAGTGAAAAATACATTCTCGTTTCAAGGCTGTTCTTTTATCTGATTTATACTGCCGTCTCCAAATCATGCAAAATCTGCCCTTTTCATACTGAAGTATGGTAAGTAGGTATTTAATGAAGGCTTACAAAAAAAGGTGTACCAGAGTGCAGTATTATCAGCAAAGCATCAGTGCACCAGTATCTAGTGCATACACTAGCACAGTAGATGTTCTATATGGGCATAATTAATGTAATCATGCATCTACTGATATGGTAGAGAAAATTGAGCTGAGTTCCTAGCAGCATATGTTCAGCAACTTGCTAGCCATGTTCAGGGGGGACATACTTCATTTTTCAGTGGTAAAAATGTCATGTTTGGTTTTTACCAGATCAGCTGGTTTTTGAGATAATATATGGAGTACATTCAGCATTACAGCTGCTGTGGTGTGCTTAATCCAGCAGAAAGAAGGACTTTGCAGTAATAGTAAGTCTTTGCCATAAATATAGTATATGATATATAGTTTGCATTTTGGAAACAACGGGCTATGTAAGACTTTGCATTGACATCCTTGTCTTTACTATCTGTAGCTGCCTTTGTGGTACCTAAGCAGGAATCATATCAGATTTTCAGTAATAGCATTATGGTTCTATTTTTTTATGAGGTTTTGTTGCTATCTCCACCTTGTATCAAGATTAAATAACATAGTTTTCTAGTTATAAGATGTTTCTACTGTGTAAGAAATGACTTTTGCCCTCTGCTACTATCTGGAGAGTTGAATTGGAGTAGTCTTAGCTGTACGTTTTTCTGTGTTTATATTTCAAGAAATATTTAACACTAAGCTTGTAGCTCCTTATGCATTCAGTACGTTCTGTCTTTTAGCATTATGTGACAATGTAAATACAACAAGTGGGGTTGGTAAGTTGGATTTAGAAATTTCAAATTACTTTTTTCCCCAGCATTATAAACATTAATTAATATTCACCCATCTGTCTCCTTGCACTTCCTGCTTCTCTATTTATGCAAATTAGCCTGCCAGTTCAGTGTGGAGGCTGGCAGGCCATTAAGGGGTGCTTTGTGCAAATGCATTGCAAGAATATAGACTTGTTGTTTCTTGTAGTTAAGAGGCTGGCTCTGAGAAAGCTTAGCTCCAAATATGGAAACATAAATAAGATGTAATGCCAGTTCTTTGGAACTCTATATTTCAACAGTTTATGGGAGGTGTGCCAGGAAAGTATGAAGTACATTTCTGCAAGGGTCTGGATTGTGAAATGACTTAAGCTGATTAAAAGTCCAACCACATAGTGTTTTGCTGAAGTCAACACGGGATCAAGACCACGTTGTAATGGTATTTTAAGGCCCAATGCAGGCACCTGTTAGCTTCCTAATGTTAAGCTTTTCACAATTCCTTGATCTTAAGCTCCCTGTTGAAAATTACAAGATTTTCTGTTTTGTAGCTGGAAAGGTGAGAGTAAGATAATGTTTGAAAGTTGAAAGTCTACATATGCTTTGCTGAATCCTAATCCAAATTTGATTTATTGTCAGTCCTAAATTCTGTGTTCCTCACAATCTTTATCATGTTCATTAGACAATGAACTAGAAAGGTGATATTAATGCTCTTACACAAATAAGGGAATAAGGCTGAAAACTAGGGAGCACAAAGGGAAATTCCTGACTCTTGGATTAGCAACCAAGTTCTGAGCTGTTGGGTTTATATATATGCACTATCTGGAGAGTATCCATAGTTATGATGGCAGTAAGAGAGAAACTATAAAAGCCCTTCAGGACGAGAACAGTTTATGTTGGAAATATGTTGTTCCTTTTACAAACTGAAGAGGGCTCTTTGGTTTCTCTGTAAAAACAAGGTGAAGAAGGGATACCAACCCAAACTTCCTACATGCTCAGTAAAGTTTAAAGAGGCAAAGCTTATCTTCTGGACAAACTTTAGCATGAAGAAGGTGAATACAAGTGTGTTCTCTTTTGACCTTAATTCTGTAGGTATTCCTGAGGTAAGCAGTTGCTTACTATTTTGGGCTTCATAGATGGTACCCTGAAGAGAATACCGTATCTCTATGCATTTCAGTTTTAGGCGTGAAAGAAACATGAATAGCAGCAGTTCTGGCATCATGAAAAAAAACATACTCAGAATTTTCAGTAATAACAGAAGTGCCCGCAGGGCTTTACTGGTTAGAAGTCCAGTGCTTGGCACACATGTGATGGGAACTTTGACTTTTTACTCATTGACTTAGACAACTATATGGAGAAGAAATTTTTATCCCAGTATGTTAAGCCCAAGGCAAATTCTTACTGCTGTACAGCTTTACCAGCCAATTGTCTTACAAAAGCAAGTCTCTCCACTTAGCATTACTTCAGTTTACTCATCAAATGAGGAATGTACTTTTTATTTCAGAGGAAGTGTTATGAGGCTTCATTAGGTTCATAATGTTTTGAGAAATCCTGGGATAAGCAGTAAGGACTCGTAAAGAAGATCTATCCTGGTTCTGTAATAAATCTTTCTCTACGAGCTATGAATTACAAGTGTCTCTTCCAAGAAAAAAACCAAGATTTCTTATTTCTATTTCCAAGGCTCATGAATGTTTTGTGTATGCACAGAATAGTCTGTTCCCCATTTTACTTTTTGATTTCTAAACTTAAGCAAAATCATTTCTGCACTCTTGTATTTTCTATAAAATATTTTGAGTTAATGTACACAAATGCAGGGAAGTATGTAGGTGTTTAAGATGAAGTAATTTGTGGTTAAGGTTGAAAATCAGAAGAGGTATACTTATATGTTTAGGTCAGACTTTGTCTTAATAGCTTATAAGTACATAAAGCCATAATAAAAGTAAATAAACAAAGGCAAGATTTAGCTGTGGATCAAATTGTTAATCAAGTTCTCATTACTTATCATGACTGTTCTGAAAAACAATGGAATGATCCTTTTAGCTTTTCTTATTTCCTGGCTGACATACGCCTGAAAGCTCAAGGATTTGTATCTCTCAAAAATTATTCTATTTCACGTGTTCTCATTAAGCCTATTAAGTCAAATGCTTATCTGGATTCTACTAAGCTTGTGTTTTCTGTGTTATCTTAGCACAGCTAGAACTATAGATTAAAGGTGCTTTATGTTTTAAATTTAAAGAAATGGGGTTTTCTAAAAACCCCACTTTCAGATTTAATTGAATATTGTCCTGATGTTCTTGTGTGAGTAGTGAAGATAACAAGTGTATCTACTCTGCTGTTCAAGAAACTCCAGGGAAGCTCTCCCAGTGAGGGTTGCCTACACTGGAGTATCTCTTTTGCATTAGCAGAATATCTGTGTAATTACTGTGGTTGTAACTGTAATCATTAGGTCATCTTCAAATCATGAGCAGGTGGTCAAGAAGATCCAAGTGAGGGCCTTGAGTGCACTAAGAGCTCTCACGGCCCTGGTCAGCCTCAGCCAGGGCATCCATCCATATCTCTGCCTGTAGGCCCAAGGGTTCTATATGAGCTCATCCTCGAGTCTTCAGTCTCTGTGCTATGCTCTAGGAGTGTTGGTTGCCAGCTAGCTCAGCTGTGTCTGTGCCTAGCCATAAACCCTGTTGGTCTGGGCCCTAACCCATAGACTGACTTTCTGGCTTGATCTGTATTGTCTTTCTGAACCTGCTTGGTGGTCTCTGGACACTATCTCACTCTGATTACCCTGAACTGTTTCTGATATGCATGTTATTTTCCCAACTTCATCATGGACCTGCTTTATTGCTACGAACTTTCCTACTGATCTGAGCTCTTGGTTGAATCTGGTAATTGATCTCTGGATTTGCTCCCTCTCTGAGAGGCTGACCTTTTTATCACACTTGGCTTATGTATCCTTGTTGCTTAGGGAGAAGCTATCCTTTGCTGTGCCCTGATGATCGTTATGGCTACAGATATATGATAAGAAATGATAGAATTGGTGCCCTGAAAGCTAGTTCATCATGCTTTGTGACCTGATGGTTAAGTGAGGAGTGAGGAAACAGTTTAAAATACAGGCATATTTCTGGGACCTCCTTAGAATATTATGAAACTGTTCTCCCCATTTGTTTGTCTTCTCTTGCATGATACATAAGCAGAAAAGAGTGGGAAAAGCCTCTAAATTTTCTGTAGGACAGAAATTAAGTGGGGCTTTGTTAGCAAGCTTAGAATTCAATAGAAAACAAGACAGGACTCAGATGTTCTACCTTTGGAAACTGGGCTGCAAATTCAAAATGATAGCTGTCTTTAGTAATTTAAAATACCCTTTTTTTTTTTAAATAATGGCCTTTCTTGTGGAACGATTTTCATGTATTTTTTTCTGACTTCTGCGTGACCATCAGGGGACAAATTAGAGGTACTAGAGAAAGGGACAAGTATGGACTACAGGCAGACCATTGCTTGCTGGTTTTGGCTGTTTTCTGTCTTGAATCTGTTCTCTGTGTGTTGCATTTGACTGCCTTAAGGAATGTAGTTGATAATGCATATCAAGTCCTTGCTACATGGCGGGTGCCATCATGAGGATTTGGGCTTTTATGACAAAGGGACATTCTTTGATGCCTGTAACCTGTTAGGGAGGGATGGCATCTACCTGTCTAGAAGAGGCAAGGGAATCTACCATGAGCTGGCCAGCTTGATGAAATGGGCTTTACACTGAAGGACTTGGCGGTGAGGGGCAGTGGGAGATGGTGTCCAAAGTAGTACTGCTCATGTCATCATATCCAACTGGGAGCAGAGACAAAAGCTTCTTTGCTGTCTGCCAAGATAACAACCAGAAAGCCAACTAACTCAAAGGTGTGTATGGCAATGGTGGACTCTTGCACCCATCCCTTCATACTTGATTACCTCTCTGAAATGCCTGTACACTGAAGCATGCAGTATGGAAGTAAACAGGAAGAACTAGAGATCTGTGCGTGGTCTCAGAGCCGTGATCTCACTGCAATTACAGAGACACAGTATAGCAGGTCAGGGGGAGGTTATACTGCCCTCTGCACTGGTGAGGCTACATCTGGAAAGCTATGTCCAGTTCTGGGCTCCTCAGTTGAAGAAAGGTAAGGGACTAAGGGAAAACGTCCAGTGGAGAGCTACAAAGTTGGGACCATAATCTTTTGAATGGTACCGAACAACAGGTCAAGGGGCAACAGACACAAACTGGAACACAGGAGTTTCCATCTCAATGTAAGGAAAAGCTACTTTGATTCTTGTCCCTCCTTTTACTTTTTCAAATAATTTATTTTCAAATAAAATGCTTCTGAACCTCCTCTGTGATACAACCAATACCTAAGTGAGACAATCTTAAAATGCTTAATAGCACAAGTGGCAACAATTTTCTTGGAAATTAAAGGCTAGGTAGTGCTGATACTGGTCTTCATTAGAATGAATAAATAGAATAGTTCTAATAAACTGCACATCTGAGCAGCTTGGACTTGCAAACCAAATGGGTTGTTTGCTCATCATTCAAGTATTTGTTTGCTCATCCGGATGGATATCAGGCCTATGTTATGTTTGAGAGAGCATGTACTGTAAACTGATCAAAGCTTATTTCACAATGTATTAGTTGAAATTGTTGGCTGCATGGTTCTAGAGTATAAAATTTCAAAGCTCAAGGGTGCAATTTTCTCAGTTTATTACACTTCTGTTTATTACATTTATTTTTAGTAGCTTGAATGTTCCCTTAGGCAATATCATCAGGAGAAAAATGAGAATGTTGAGATTAGGACAGGAGTTGTAAAATGATGCAGCACATTTTGGGACTTGCAGCCCTATGTTTCTGATACACAGAGCTACTTACTTGCATGGCTTGTAGTCCAGTTTGTGGGGTTTTTGTTTTGGTTTGGTTTTATCCTTTTATTTTCAAATGAGGGAGATTAGAGAATGCATTTATGTCTGATTTTCAGAGATTTAAAAAAAAGAGGGGCAAGTACCTTCTTTATATATGAAGCAAAGAATTGTCTTGCTCGTAGGGACCTAGCAGCTACTCCTTGTTTCACTTCTTTTTTGATCTCTGCCTTTGTGTAGTAACACTTGGGCAGTATGCACAAAGAGACAGGTGGAATTTTAATGCAATCTAGCATCTTCCAAATAAATCCAGTCCCAAAATGTGCTAAGCACTTAGTGAAAAACATTAATGCCTAAGTTAGAAGTTTGGTCTTAATTTAGGAAAGCTAGCATGCTCTATCGCATGAGATATTCTGCATACATTGGGTACACAGAGTAACATTCAGTATAGTTGAAGCCTCTAGTTCAGCTTCTGAGACCAAATCAAAACAACCAACACACCCTTCTGTATTTTTCCTGTTGTTTTGTGATTTGTTGCCTGGTATAGATCCAGAAATATCTATTAACATGAAAACCATCACTTGTCTCTCTGTGTTCAGGTTATAGTCTGTGTAGCTTAGTGTTTTGATTTACCTTTCACTGCAGATTTGGAAGAATTTCTTCCATATTTCTGACAGCAGAAAGTCCAGTCGGTATTTAAACTCATTTGGCCGTAACAGCTTGGAATTCTATGTAATGTAATATATCTATAAGGAACGAACTTCTGATGGTCTGGAAATTGTCTTGAGTGCACAGGTAGCTCTGAGTTGTAGTTACTGTATTGCTCTGGTTCTTGCCTTGGGATCATTCTTCAAGTGGTTACAGATCAAATCCACAAATGACCTCATTCACCACAACAGACACTGTAGCTATCATGAGTTCTAACTTGCACTAAATTTATGAAAACTTGAGTTGGAATAAAAAGTGGAAACAAATACCAGTAGCTTATATGACAAAGTGAAAGAAAACGGCTTGCATTAAAAATGTCAAATAGCTATCACTGTTTGAAAATGACGTTCTTCAGTACTATACATTTAATTGCCATAAATCTAATATGCCATGAGACATGTATAGGAGCTGTGCTTTGGCCAAGAGGTGACGACAAGGAAAACCATCTGAGTGTGGTAAGCCATTGTAAACAGGACAATGCAAACAACTCCTGCGGGTAACAATCTGTGATCTGAGCCAAAGACCAAAACCTGAGACAATACCTGAAACTCCTTGAAAGGTATTGAACAACATCACTGGGGATGGCTGCTGCTGCCAGCCTGACCTAACCCAGGCTATATCCTTTGCTTAGTTAGTACACTCTACTTCATTGCACATAAATTTTTTTTGCTGGTATTCTTCTTGCCACTGTGACAGAGGGAGTAAGCTACTTAAAAGTGCGTAGTATGACTGCTCATACTGTTATAAATGCAAAAGAAGATAATTACATTTAGTATCTAAATACTGTCAAACTGGAATGGAAGAAGGTGAGGGTAAACATTCAGGGGAATGAGAACCTTCTGTGGTCACATTGCATAATTTCCTAGAAGGGTTCCTCAGTTTTCTTTTGTAAGAACTATCAGGGCTATAGCAATGTGCTGAAATCCAATAAGTCTAATGCTGAGAGAAACAATAATTAAAGAAAAACTTAGTGCTTGTGCTTTTAATTTTGCATGTGTTTGGTAGTTTATTTTCATAAGTTATTAGATTGCAATGCAAAAACTGCAGTATGAAAAGGCATGTACTCACATGGTTATTGAACACCTGCTAAAGAGAAAAACCTTCCTTTCAGCTATATTTTGCTAGGGTAAATAGCATGTTCCTAAGATGATTTCACATCTAAAAGACTGTGACAAATTCAACTTATTGTGTTTCTGAGACTGAAGTATAATTCCAAAAAGTTATCTCAGATTTTGGGCTGAAGAAGAATAGAAGGGGTGGCAACAAAAGAGGAAAATAAGAAAATATCTAAACTCTGTGTGTGAATGCATAGAAGGATAAGTGACGGGCTTTCTCTGGTAAAATGAAACTGATAGGTGATCTGTATCCTTTTTTATTAATTAATTATGTGAACTGAGTGAAAAACTCAGTTTCAGGGGCTCTTTGTGAAGCTTAACTCTATCCTAGCCAAAACCAGGACTAAATTTTTTGGCAAAGGATTTTCTTAGTGATTCCTTCTGGAGCTGTTTTCTGCTTTGATAAACTATTTTTAGCAAGTCTAGGAATCTGTGTCTGATCTGCATAGTGTCAATGTTAATCTGTTAGTTCTAGAAAGCATTTAGATAATTTGATTATTAAATCACAAGCATATTCTAGACATCTCGTTGATAATCTATTAAAGTGAGATACTTGGATCAGCCAAGGTAGGAGAAAACATTGATTGAACTTTTTCACATGTATCTTATGTGAATGTTAGACTTATACACAGTGGGTATAAAAATGTAGAAGAAGCCATTTGTGGTAATCTAGTGTTTTTTGTAAGTACTTGGCACTTTTCACCAAGCAGCAAAAATTATTATGTTGTATTTATTTGAGAATTTGCAACAAAAGTCTTGTGTAATTGCAGCTGAATGCTGCCAGGGAAGCCTGGGCCTGAGTGAGATGTTTCTTCTAAAGAAGTATCTGAAGTCTTTTCAAGGTAGTATACTTTACTCATACCTCCAAGGATCAACTCAAAAGGCTGTGAAGACTGACTTCATTAGTTTGGCTTTAGTTCTGAATCCAAAGGTCCTTTTACTTAGTACTTTAAGAAAGTGACCTTTATATTTATGGCTTTTGACAACACAGTAAGCCTCACAGGCCTTTCCTCCTAAATTAAATAAAATCTGCAGTGCAAACTATGCAAATGTGGTTTGTCGTTCTCCTCCTCCAGTTGCCTCTTAACATTTTATCACAGTGAGCATGATTAGGTAAGAACAGTGGTTTTCCCACAAGCACCTGTTGTAAATCTAAAATGAAAAAGAAAGAAGAGGGGAAAAAACCCAAACAACAAACCATGGCCTTGTGATAGGGAAAATTGTTTATATTTTCTCCGCAGAGAATGATTTGGGCACTGAAAATGGTAATGTGAAATCACTTAAGGTAGCCACCATATGTGTGGTTTCTGTAGCATATCCTAAATTTTTATTTTCAGCTAGATATAAAAGTTATGATCATCAGCACTTGAATTGACTGGAGCAGTAATCCATGCAGCTCAGATGGCACAGTTTGCCAATGGAAACAAGGACTGAAATTTAAAAGGCAGAAATTTAAAATATCTTTCTTTGGACCTCATAATTCATAAGCATAAAAAATAGTTGTGGATGTTACAGTCTGTGGATTTTTGTTGACCAGATGAAGTGAAATGAACAGGAAGAATGGGTTACATCCTTTAATGACAGCAGATGTATACAGAATGATTAGTGTCCTTGTTAAGTACCCAGGTAACAGTGTATCTCACTGCCACAGATCCATGGTGCCTGCTTTGGCAGGAGGGTTGGACCCGATGATCTCTCGAGGTCCCTTCCAACCCCTATGATTCTATGAGTCTGTGACCATGAAGTAATCGTCTAATTTATGTGTTTCCCATTCTCTATGTTTAAGAAAAAAAATTGTTTTGTTTGGACTTTCATTTGTCATCTATAAAGGTGTCAAGCCTCTCCATATCAGGACTTGTGTTGCAATTTAAGTTTATACAAAGTTTAACACTTTGTAAATTTTTTTGGATCTAAATCTAACTGAGATAGAGCAAATTAAGGTGACAATGAAGTTAGTTACCTGAAAAAAAGGCTTCAGTGGCGTATCTTTTTTTTTTTAAATGAGGCTTCATCAATCTGACTTCAACCAAGAGCACTCAGCGCTCCATCAGAATCATTACAATTAAGGAAAGATATTGATCCCCTTATCTAGAAGAAGCAGTAATCTCTCATGTAGGTACTGTTTTGTACCACATTCAACAAGTATTACAGAAATAATTGAAAGCCTGAGTGAACTGAGGCTGTTCAGCCTTGAGAAAAGGAGACTGAGATGGGATCTTATTAATGTTTATAAATATCTTAAGTGTAGGAAGCAGGGAAATAGCCTCTTTTCATTTGTCTCTGCGGACAGGACAAGAGACAATGGCCTCAAGTTGGAGCACAGGGAGTTCCACACCAATCTGCAGAAGAACGTCTTCCCTATGAGGGTGACGGAGCCCTGGGACAGGCTGACCAGGGGGGTGTGGAGTCTCCTTCTCTGGAGGTATTCCAGACGTGTCTGGACATGTGCAACCTCCCCTAGGGACCCTGCTTTGGAGGGGGATTGGACTCGATTAGCTCTGGAGGTCCCTTCCAGCCCCTACAGTTCTGTGAATCTGTGAAATAGAAAATAAACTCATATAGTCATTGCTTAAATTCAACTGTGAAAATAATGAGAACTACCACCTTAAATGTGTACAGACTTCCTGAAAAGGTAAGTAATGTAAATGTGTATGAGTATCAGGGGAGTTTGCTTAATA
This sequence comes from Laterallus jamaicensis coturniculus, assembly GCA_022605575.1. Taxonomy (NCBI): domain Eukaryota; kingdom Metazoa; phylum Chordata; class Aves; order Gruiformes; family Rallidae; genus Laterallus; species Laterallus jamaicensis. The sequence goes on along the minus strand of JAKCOX010000021.1, from coordinate 2,820,583 downwards.
TATAATGCATTATTGAGAATTGAATTGTATAAATTGGAGTTCACGTAGGGGAAGATTTAAAATTGTTGCAGTGGAGTAAATGGCTGGAGTCAGTAAAATAAGTGAGATTAGGGCAGCAGAACAAAGTTGACATGGCGATACTATGGTATACAGAGAAGTTGGGAGATCAGATAGCAGTTAGCCTGAAAGTAGAGAAGGAAAAGTACTGCAAGGAAAAACAGAGCTTATTTCCTCTAGACAGCTTTTGGAAATAGCTTGGGAACAATTGTAAAACAGCAACTGAGAGAATAGCATCTGAAAAAAATCTCACACAAAAACCAAATACCAAAAAAATAAAACCCAATTCAAAACAAAAATATCCCTACCAAAACAGAACAAAAACCACCCATAATGTTCAGGTGGTTATTTCCTCTAGTGAGAGGGGACAGGCTCCTTCAGTCAGCTAGAGAGCCGACAGTTACTGTCCTCCAGGGCCTGGGTTCAGCTCTTCATTGAAGTGAGTGTGCAAGCTGTATGTGTAGACTGTGACCTTAGGATGGGTGCAGGATGACTGCTAGTAAATATGTGCGTGTTTACTTTTCTGTTGATGGGCAACACAGTAGGTGTATTGTCTATTCATCTTCTACAAAGCACAGGCACTTTTTGACTACATTTTCCTTTAATTTCCATAGGTAGTTTCCCAAACAAGTCATCCATGAAAGGTGTATGAGTTCAGTGAACAAGCGAAAAACTTGAGCTAGTAAATGCACAGCCTCAAGCAATGCCCCTGATACCTTTTTCTTTAACTGTCTTTGTAGCTTTATGTATCTGTGATGTGATACAGGATACTGACAAAACCGTGGGCATGAGATGCTCAGACATCTCCGATTGCAAAAGAAGCTGTATCTTTTGGTGAGTACACTTGCACTGAACTTAATTTTGGCTGGGGAGCATGTTAATGCTTCCATAAGGAAGAGCTGAAACAGTATGGGTTGAATTTTACTTATGATAAAGAGATTTCATATATATGTTTTATACATACATATGCACACAGATGGGTTAGACGTGGGTCTCAAGTCATTTTAATGTCTACAATTTCAGTGCCTGCAATTCCTCTCTTGTCTACTGCTTTCTAAAAATCCCGCATGTGTAACAAATATCTGTCAAGATTACTGAGAAACCTAAACTAAGATGTGGAAGAAGGAAAGATTTTAACTAAAAAGATCTCTAGGTATCCATGCCTGTTGATCCTGTTTCCATACTTCCTTTAAAAATCAAAACACAATATAACTCCTACTAAGAAACAGGGATTCTAACTATGCAATTAAAATTAAAGAAATAGTTGAACTATTCATGAAGGTTAACGGTTCATTACCTCACCATTTCAAATATTCCACAAGCAACTAAGCTGAAGAACTCCCTGATGGAGTAAGTAATCGTATTTCTACTTTGGAGACAGAGAAACGGAAGTACTTTTCATGAGTGCACAAGAATTAATCTGTTGTGAACCAGTTAGGACACAGTGATATGGATTTCTAATGCAGTGCCTTGTAAGAGAGGATGTGAAGCTGAGGAAGTCTTTTGAGAGGTATATGCTCACCAGTTTATGATCAATTCCACAGAGATCTTCCTGAAAAGTGTGTTTTGTTTGTAACCCCACCTTCCCCCATGTCTTGTTAAGAGAAAAAGAGGTTTGACATTTTTCTCTCCAACCAGATAGCGACTGTCATTTTCTCCTTGGAGCCCAACTAGGAACTGTGGATATATATGTATACAAACCTTTGTGGGTGGGTATCTGTATGTGTATATTTGTATATATATGTGTGTGTATGTATCTATAGCTATATACACCCCCTATATATAATGGGTTACAGCGCTCGTGGCTAAGGGAAGAGTGACAGATGTCATCTACCTGGACTCGTGCAAAGCATTTTATAATGTCCCTCATGAAATCCTTGTGTCTACAGAACATTTTCTGAAGGCATGTAGTGCTTCAAAAGATGGTGTATCTGAGTCTGTGGGCTCTTTTGCAAGATCAGTTCATGACATGGAATAAAGGCTGCACCTCTATGCAAAGTGTTACTGTACTTCCCCTTAAGCTGCAGGTCCTCATTCTGCTCTCACATGAAGGAATTGAGAGTAGCTCCCTTAAATTGCTTCTGGTTCCTCTTCTACGGTGACTATAGGGCCTCAGTGAAATGCAATGTCTCTAGAAAACTGAGTTACTTTGAGGTATTGAGTACACAGTTTACAAGGGTTCAGCATTCCTGGAAGTGATGTCAGCACAGTTTTATCAGCAAATAAATTCCAAATAGGTTTGTGTTTGGTTTCTTAGACTATGCTTTACTCAGTTTTCTCCAACTTTGTAGTAGCCAGTGGAAAATTTTATTATAGGGATGTCACAGGGAATCAGCACCCAATTAGTTTTATGGGAGTATGTTGTGGCTTTTGTTTTGTTGGGTTTTTTAAATGTCACCTTTCATTAATAAGAACATAACATATAAAAGGAATTTTTGTTTCTTTAAGTGAGGAGAAAATAAACTAAACTTTGCTGTGTCATATTAATTCAGTATTAGAAGACAGGATTATGCACTGCAGAACCCAGATAAAAACAAATTGCCACACAGAAATTAATGGTAGGTTTCTTTTCAAAATATAAAACAATAATATACTAACTTGGAAGTATAATTAAAAGTGGGATGTACTCCATAAAAATTACCAACATACTCATTTGAAGAACTTGCTTCCCTGGGAGATTTAATTGCATGCAGTAGTCAATCTTTTTATTTTAGCTTCAATATTATTTCTTTACAAGAAAACTAGTTTTTGCAGGATATCATTTATATCCTAATAAGACATTTATTTTGTAACTAACATTTTTTTTCTCATTCAAAGGAAAGTTAATATTTATATTTCTTGTTCATTGCTTTTCTGAAGCACTTATGTTTTCTTCATGTTTCTGACTTAGTTGAAATGAATATAGCTAGTTCTGTGCAACTGTACGTTTCAATGCAAAGCTCACACAACAAGAATCATATATCAGAATGATTGAGCTTTTGCACTTGTTATTGATTTCATCAGTACTGAGGAAAAATATTGTGTTCTGATGCACTTGGAGTCCCCAAAAATTTTCATATAAATATAACAAATATCAACATGGCACTCAGATTGCAGTAGTTTACAAAGAAAGCATGTATTACCTGAAGATAGATGGAACTCTTGTCATCATGCACTTCTGATGGTGTCATTGAACTTGTCTAAACAATACTTTGATGGTTCATGCTGTCATGAAAGGTTTGTGCAAGGTTGCTCAGTTCAACACCATCTTGTCTATGTGTTTCTGATCCATAGGAATAGTAGCGTAAGTTGAAAATTCTTGCTGTGTTTTTAGAAATAAAATCACAGAATCACAGAATCGTAGGGGCTGGAAGGGACCTCAAGAGATCATGGGGTCCAACCCCCTGCCACAACAGGCTCCCTAGATCATATTCCACAGATAGGCATCCAGACAGGTCTTGAATATCTCCAGGGAAGGAGACTCCATCATCTCCCTGGGCAGCCTGTCCCAGGGCTCTGTCACCCTCACTGGGAAAAAGCTTTTCCGCATGTTGGTGCGGAACTTCCTGTGTTCTAATTTGCAGCCATTGCCCCTTGTCCTGTCTCCGCTAACCACTGAAAAGGGGCTGGCTAACTTGCCCTGCATCCCATGCTTAAGATATTTGTAAACACCAATTAGGTCTCCCCTTAATCTTCTTTTCTCTAGACTGAACAGTCACAGCTTATTCAGCCTTTTCTCATAGGGGAGATGCTCCAGGCCCTTAATCATCTTTGTAGCCCTTCTTTGGACTCTCTCAAGGAGATCCCTGTCCTTTTTACACCAAGGAGCCCAGAACTGGACGCAATACTCCAGGTGGGGCCTGACCAGGGCAGAGTAAAGGGGGAGGATCACCTCCTTAGACCTGCTGGCCACACTCCTCCTGATGCACCCCAGGATCCCACAGGCTCTCTTAGCCACCAGGGCACACTGCTGACTCATAGCCAACCTATCATCCACTAGGACCCCCAGGTCCTTCTCCACAGTGCTCTTCTCCAGCAGGACATCCCCCAGCCTGTACTGAAATGAACAGTTGATCCTCCCCAGGTGCAAGACTTTACACTTGCTTTTGTTGAACTTCATTAGGTTTCTCCCTGCCCAGCTTTCCAGCCTGTCCAGGTCTCGCTGGATGGCAGCGCAGTGTTCCTTGTGTGTCAGCCACCCCTCCCAGCTTTGTATCATCGGCATACTTACTGAGGGTGGATGCTATTCCCTCATCAAGGTCGTCAATGAAGATATTGAACAGGACTGGACCCAACACTGAGCCCTGGGGAACACCGCTAGTCACTGGCCTCCGGTCCAACTCTGTTCCACCGATCACAACCCTCTGGGCTTGGTCCGACAGCCAGTTCTCAACCCACCTCACTGTCCACTCATCTATCCCATACTCTCCCAGCTTCTCTATCAGGATGTTATGGGAGACAATATCGAAAGCCTTGCTGAAGTCAAGGAAGATGACATCCACTGCTCTCCTTCCATCTACCCAGCTGGTGATGACATCATAGAAGGCGATGAGATTGGTCGAGCATGATCTTGCCTTGGTGAATCCATGATGACTACTCCTCATGATCTTCTTCTTTTCCAGTTGCTTGGAGATGGCATGCAGAACAAGCTGTTCCATCACCTTTCCAGGGACAGAAGTGAGGCTGACTGGCCTGTAGTTGCTAGGATCCTCCTTCTTGCCCTTTTTAAAGACCGGAGTGACATTGGCTATCCTCAAGTCCTTGAGCACTTCTCCTGTTTGCCAAGACCTATTGAAGATGATAGAGAGCGGCTCAGCAATCACTTCCACCAGCTCCCTCAGCACACGTGGGTGCATCCCATCCAGGCCCATGGATTTGTGTACATTAATCCCTTTGAGACGCTCCTGGACCACCTCTACCTCAACCAAAGGGAAGCTCTTCATTTCCCAAACATTACCTCTTTCATCCAGTGTCTGTGGGTCCCGAGGGGCCTTTGAAGTGAAGACCGAAGCGAAGAAGGCATTCAGTATCTCCACCTTCTCGTCATCCCCCATTACCAGGACACCTGCCTCGTTCAGCAAGGGACCTACATTATCCCTGGTCATCCTCTTACTATTCACATATCTAAAAAACCCCTTTTCATTATCCTTTATGTCCGTTGCCAACTGCACTTCCAAGTGGGCTTTAGCCTTCCTAGTTGCGTCCCTACAGGCCCTGACAACATTCCTGTATTCTTCCCAAGTGCTCATACCCTTTTTCCACAGTTCATAGACCTTCTGCTTCCCTCTGAGTATATTCATTAGCTCCCTGCTCATCCATGCAGGTCTTTTACCTCTCTTTCCTGATTTCTTACTTAAAGGGATGCATCGTCCCTGTGCTTGGAAGAAGCGCTGTTTGAATGCTAGCCAGCTCTCACAGGCTCCCATTATTCAAAGAGTGTAGCCCATGGGATAGACCCTATTTGATTTCGGAGGAGATCAAAGTTAACTCTACCAAAGTTCAGGGTAACTATCTGCTTTTTGGCTTGTTTCTTCCACTCAGGATCTTGAACTCGATCCATTCATGGTCACTTTGTCCTAAGCTGCCCCCGACCTTCACTTCCCTAACGAGCCCATCCTTGTTAGTGAGAACAAGGTCCAGCACCTGCCCTCCCCTCGTAGGTTCCTGCACCATCTGTAGCAGGAAATTGTCTTCTACACATTGCAGAAATTGTCTGGACTGCATACGACTGGCCGTGTTGCTTGCCCAGCAAATATCTGGGTAATTGAAGTCCCCCATAAGGACCAGCCTCTGCAATCTCGAGGCTACTTCCAACTGCTTACAGAATGCACTATCAAGCCCCTCTTCTTGATCAGGGGGCCTGAAATACACACCAACGACAATGTCACACATACAGGCCTGCCCCTTAATTCTTACCCACAAGCACTCGACAAAGGGTTCATCCTTCCCCTGGTGGAGGTCAATACATTCTACGAGCTCTCTAACATAAAGAGCAACTCCCCCACCTCGCCTCCCTAGCCTGTCTTTCCTAAAAATCACATAGCCATCCATGGTAGCGTGCCAGTCGTCCAGGCTGTCCCACCATGTCTCTGTGATTGCAATGAGATTGTGGCCCTGTGACCACACAAAGATCTCTAATTCTTCTTGTTTGTTCCCCATGCTACGTGCATTTGTATAAAGGCATTTTAGTGGGGCAGCAGATGCAGGTATCCTCATCAGACCACAACGAGATTTCCTATAGGGGACAGGCAAAAGTGGCTCCACTGAGGAGTCCTCAGGGTAATCCACAAAATTTTCCCTACTCACACATGGAACAACATCCTCAAGTCTGCCATTGTGCTGTTGGCATTTACTTTTTTCCACCATCAACTCGTGTTGTGACTCCCAAAGCACTTGCCTAACCCCATCAGCCTTTGTAATATCCCCTTCCCCCTTCCTAACTAGTTTAAAGCCTGATCAATGAGCCCTGCTATCTCCTGAGTAAGGATCCTTCTATCTTCAGGTTATGTATGTTACGCTCTAAGTCATACTCGCCAAAATAGATAAATGATTTCTGAAGAGGTTTACAAAGGAATTATGACTAAATCAGTGATAAGGCTGATTGCAAAGACATGTGGCAAAGCTGCTGTTTTTCCTTTCATCTGGTGCAGAGAAAATGAAATATAAACAGTAAACACTCTCCAAATGGACTCAGATCTCTGGTATTTTTGTAATTCAATCTCTGGATTTGGAAAGTTACTGCTCCAAACACAAACTATAATTTCAAACTATTTGCTGAGTTTATGTAGAGACAGTTATTTGTATGAGCCTGTCCTTTTCCCTAATGAAGTCTGAGTGCTCCACTGGGACAATGGCCTTTTGCATCTGATCCTTCCCCAAATAAAGCAGGGTAAACTGAGAGACCATTTCAGTGCAGGATTAGCGTTGGTTTATATGCACACTGAGTTGTGCGGAAAAAAGAACAGAAAATTAACTGCTTCAATCTAGTTCAGGAAAATAAATATATATGTTTGTATGTTTGATTCCTTCCTTATTTTGTCTTAAATGAGCTATTGTATTGGCTGCTGAAAGCCACTGGAATGAGCAAAACGGACAACAATAGGACAGTTGATGTGACAGAGAAAATTGAGAAGAGTATGCAAAGGGATAATATGTAGTTCTGAGGCTTTTGAGGTTTTTTCCCCTTCATTTCATTCATGGGTTCAGCAGCCATGTAGTGAATTGATTCCTCATGCAGAATCATTTCATTTGGTTATTCTCAGGGTTGCTAAGTTCATAAACTGCACGTGGCCTTGGTATAGATATTGTTATACTAGGTACAGTTAAGTTAAATAGTTCAGAGGTAAAATGGCTTAAAAATAATTTCTGAAGGTAACCTGATGTGATTTTTGAATCTCTGACTTTGGAAATAAGATAGGTCTGCCAGATAAACCTCATAATCCTTTACTCAGAAAATATACTTGCTGTTCTTCACTGTCTGCCTTGCGTCATCCAGTATAGCCATTTCTATTCCAGTGACATTTCCATGTTAAGCTAATAAAATTGCTCCTCAATACATGCAGGTAGGCTTTGAATTGAAGAGGTGAAGAACATGAAGAACACACAGAATTAAGTCTGTGGAGCTGAACTCAGAAACCTGTTTACCTCTATGATTTATGTGCTGAAATCTCAGCTGACATATGCAGAGTTTTCAAATTTATAATTTCAAATCTGTGACTGTTTTGGTTTTTTGTGGGGGTGTTTTTGTTTGTTTCAGAGAGGGAGTTTAAGTAAAACTAATAGTCATGACCCAGGTATGACTTTGTTCTAGTTTTCTATATTTTGAAGTGGAACATGTCATAGCCTCTGAAGGTATATGTAAAAGGAACTTAAGTAAGGACCTTGATATTACTGGGTGAAAGGTATGTGAGGGAAACAGCTTTTCCACAGTGGAAGGTTCTACACAAATAAGTGTTTTAGAGATTCTTCTTGCCTAGTAAGATCCTTTTTCTTGTTTGCATGAACTACTGTGCTGCTGTGGTTAAGATGTACGAGACCTGCAAGATGCAATTGGTAAACTGTTTTCTATCATTGCTCTATTTTGGTTTCATCAGATAGAATGGATTCTGCATTTCAGACAAGATTTGAATCTCAATATTCCAATATATGAATCTCAGTATTCCAGTATACATCAACTGTGAAAAGTATGCTGGATCTCCTTAAGTGAGAAGAAATACTATATTAATGTCAAGAGACTATCAGTCACATTTGATAACTAACTTGTAGAACTATGAAAGCTGATTTTAGACATAGCGTAGATATGCCTTTTCCTATCTTCCTAGAGAATAAAAATACTTAATAAACACTGATATTTTTATCACGCTGACATGTAGGGAGAAGGTAAGTGGGTTTTTTTTACCTAAAGGCATGGAGAATCTCAACTAGGTGTCCAGTCTAACCAATGAGATATCTGGACTGCATGTAAGAGTTGTAATTACGGTATTAAATACTGATGGGCGTACTCAAATTCACTTAATCTCAAGTTTAGCAGCATGATGATGTCCACTGTGTGTAGTTGAAACAGTTCATGGAATACGGTTGTGTTTCTCCAGCGTACATTGTTCAACAGGTTTGATTTAGATCCGGGTTCTGCAATTCCCTTTCCCCCTTGAATTATGACCATGATAGTCTATAATAAAATAAGACAAAACTGTATTTGTATAATGGTGAAGTATTTTCAAAAGAGCCTAGCTTAAAAAATTATCTCTTTTTTTAAGTCCTAATTTTTGGATATCTGACCATTTATGTGAGGACCTTAGACTGACTGCCCTTTATGGAGGCACTTCCCAGCTTCCTGTCAGAGCTCACTGATACCATATGTCACAGAACTTTGCAAATCTTACTGAGAGGTCAGTCATTTCTGAATTATTTTCATGCTTTGCTCTGCTCTGGTAAAAGACTTTTTTTTTTTTCATTCTGTGGATTAGTGATTTTAAAACTTAATAGATATACCATCTTTTAAACAACATCCAGGGTTGGATGTTCTTGTGTAGAAAGTCATTCTGTGCCTCTTTTTTCCCTTCAAAACCTTGTAAAGCTAAGGTGCAAAGACCTAAAAGAAATAAATGTGCATAATTTTACAATATTTACTTCTCTCTGGTCCAACCATAAATACTGTTTATAAATGTATTATAACATTGTTTTTTAGTATTACATATCCACTTAAGAAATAGATTCGACAGTATAAACACATAGAATCTCTACTACTCTATTGCTGTGTATTGACATTTCACAGTTTGTAGCTGTATACAGTAGGAAGTACTTTTTGTGTGAAGGGACGTTTTTGAAAGGCCTCTGCTCTCAGGGTGAGGTAAAACAGTTGTTAGTGTTAACAATAGTTAACATTGGCTATGCTGCCGCTGACTGCTGAAGCAAACTAGATTCTCTGATTTAAGCAACTTGTTGCTCTAATGACTTACAGTTGTGTTCATTAACAAGTGTTTCAGCAATCACTGAGAATTTACATGGAGTGAATGGGCTACTTCAGTTGTATAAACAGTTACATAGCCTGCCTCTCCTCTCTTACGTTTTAAGGCAAAACTCAGATGAAAGGCAGGCTGATACACAAAGCCTTCATGCTTCCAGCAGTTCTATGCTTCATGAAAAGATGAATCTAGGAAGAGATCCTACTCTGTTTAGGCAGAATCCTACTGTGAGGTAGCATTTAGAAGAGCATAATAACAGGGATCAGTGTATTGGGGAATTGCAAAAAGTATATGGAGATGGTAATTATTCTTTTTTTAGTCACTAGCACAAACCGATTCTAGTTGAATAACAGAATATATCCTAGCAGGTTGCCTCAGTCCATTTACTCAGTATAGACATCATGGATGCAGTCAGCGGCTACGGTAGGTAGCCACTTCACCTGGAAGTTACAAAGAAGTACAATAAATTATTATTTTATAAAGACTAAGCAAATAGACTCCAAATCAAAAGACTCAGCAAATATTCAAAATCTTACGTCTCTACATTGTAAGTTTCAAATTCACTTAAAGCCTTAGATCAGTTCTTGGTTGTTGGTTGTGACTATCTGCAGTATGGGCTGGTGTGAGAGGTTAATCTTGATACTTCATACAGTGTATGGATATTTCTAAAGTAGTTTTTAAGTCCTAAGAAATAACCCCAATCTTGCTGTTTTCATATGGGTAAATAGGTTTTACAATTACATTTCTCAGAGGGGAAAAGTTTATTCTTAAAACTTGAAATTTACTCTCATTTTGCATCTTTGCTAAAGTTGTTTATTTGCTGAAACTAAATTGCATACACCAGGAATATATTTGATGAATCAATCAACTTGAAATAATATATAGAATGCAAAGAAAGAGGTTTCTCAAAGTGTTAAAAAGGCCTGTTTAAAAACAGCTTTTAAGTAGCAGTTTTTAGTTTGAAATATTGGCAAATTTAGCTTAAGAAAACCCCCAAAAATAACATAAAGATGGCAAAAGTAAATCCTTGAGCTGTCCCCAGCTGAGTTCTTCATTGTTTGGTTAAGATATTTTTGAAGAGAGAAAAGTAATATATTAGTAGAGCAAGAAAAAAATTCTTAACCAGTCCTTGCAGTTCGTCTGTGACAACATGTTTCAGAAGCATTGAAGCAGATTGACTGAAATCCACGGGAAGGAAAATCCAGGGCCCTTTGGATCTGAAAAGCAAAATCTACCTATTTGCAGGGTTGGCAAACATTACTACATTCATATAATCAATGCTGCTGATTCTACTAAAATTGCATGAAACAATTTCTGCTTAGTGATATCCTGAAGCAAACATTTCAGGCAGCTTTGAAGAGTTAAGTATAAAATGCTCTGATTTGGTATTCCAAGTGCACCACACAATGTTCTTGTGGGAGATTCTGACACTAAAAGGGTTTGTGCTTTCTAGCCATATGGCACCTTAGGAAATATACAAGCATACTATATTATCAGGATTATTTTTCCAGTTTATTTTCAATAGAAAAAAGGCACCAAATATTCCTGATGTTCACAATGTCAGAAAAGGCTAACATGAGAACAGGATTCCTCTACCCATGATACTCTATTTCTGCTCAGTGGAGAAAGAAAAAGCAACATTCCTCATTAAAGTGGTAAGAAAATTTGGCTTGCTTGTACAGTTTTAAACATAATTTTAAAATAACTAAATTTGCAGATCAGAGCTATGCAGTACTCCTGCTTTTGCTCCTCTTGACAAACTGGAAATCAAAATAAAACCAACTTTACTGATCTTTTTCACTTTGTCTTCCCAAAGTTTCTTTTCACAACTTAGATCTAGACACATTTGTACAGAAAATAATTTAAAAATAAGAACCACTTATAATCTGTATGTGAAATACTTATTTTTTCAAAAGCATTTCTTTTTTTCAAATAAAAATCAATATGTGACTTGAATAATTATTCACCTCTTCTCTCTTCCAAAAGTAATATAGCATCTGATTTTATAAAAAAATTTAAAAATTACTTGGATCTTCTCACATGCATCATCTCCCCTTAAAAATAATGTACAGCAGTATTTTAAATCACTTCTCATAGAATAATTAATTAACCTAACTTATCATAAAAAGGTAGTGTATTCATTAAGCTGTTTACATACTTATTAAGCTTCTTGTTATTTAGTAAGAGAATCTTAAATTGAGGAGAAAGTCAGTGTTCACATCCTGTATTTAATACAGTCCATATTCGCTGCCTCTGCTGAGTCCAATGGAGATGTTTGTGTGTTCATTGACCCCATAATGATATACTTCTGTTTCCATTGGTATGTGTAAACCAAAATAATTCTCCAAAAAGCTGACCATCGAGTTATGGCATTTAAGTGAAAGGCTTTGAAATAAGTGGAAATATTTTTTCATCTCATTTTGATGTTGACGTAAAACATCTTTCATGACATAAAAATTTATCTGGGCAGAACTTTTTTTAGGAGGCTAGAAATATTTTTTCTTAATGTTCAGTGAATCTGAATGGGATCAAACCTTAAACACCTTAATTTCAGCTGTTCTGAAATTTTAATAGAACATAATATGCTCAATTGTCTCAAAGAAGTGGCTGCAAAATAATCTCTGCTCTAACTTAAGTCTGGATCATAGATTCCTGAAGAGTTGAACTCGCTGGTAAACAAGAAAGCTTAACTGCATTTTCTGTAGTACAGATTTTTGTCAGGAGATTCTTATTTGAAGATGTGACAACTATAGTGAGATGTTGTCCCAGTTGCATAAGGAGCTTTGACAACATATTTCTTTGGACAACAGGACGAGAAAGTGCTATTAACATAAATGCTGTCAGATGCTACATCAAATCTGTATTGGCTCTGTGAATGCTGACATCTTATCATCTTATTTTCTCCATCTCTTGGATGCAGGAGGTGGGGCGGAGAGGAAGTGGTGCTTTCTTGAGTATTGAGCCTGGTTAAAAATAGCTTCTGAAATGATCTTTTTGCAGCCTAACTTTTCTGGTGTGTCTCATGCTTTTCCGTTGCTAAATTCCAGTGCCACAGCTTACTGGATGCTTCGAATGCGAACATACAGAAATCACATATATCACAGTTATGCACTGCTGCTTTACTTATTTATGCCTAGTAATAAGTAAACCTAGTAATATTTCTTTCCATTCAATGCAAATGCTCCTCACTTCTCAGATACCTGAAAGTATCTGAGTATCTGAAGGTGCTGTAACTAATTTTGTAATCCTAAAAAAATAAGCAATACATTACTTCCTACACTAATGTGGTTTGGGGTTCTTTTTTAGGCGGTGTTTTCTGTTTGTTTCTCTTTTTTTTTGGTGAAAAGGTAAGAACAGACACTATCCGTTTAAAAATATATATATACTGTCATAGTAGTTATGTTCTCAAGAGAAAAAAAAAATCATATTTCTTTGGAAAATATGTCAGGAAATAAAGCTTGAAGAAACATGAATTTGTTACCCTTAGTGGAACCATTTTAATGCTATTGATTTATATGAAACTGTGATAGTTAGGTTAGATGAGAATCTGGCTATATTTTTTTATGTACTTAGGAAATCTGTACTTTTGAAGGTGGATGCCCTCTCAGCTGAAGACAGTGGGCATGGAGGCTAAAAGCTGCTGTCTAGTGACAATAATGCTAGATGGTGACGCATTTAAGGATTAAATATTTACTTACTGTCTTCCTGTCGTTAGAATTCATGCAATTGCTGATACTGTGTTTGACAGTGACGTTAAAAAATTGTAGACAAGGGACTTATGAAATGGGGAAGTTCTTTTAAAAGCAGACAGAGTTGGGAAAAAGTTTGTGAGGCACAGAATAAGCAAAGAAATGGGAAAAGAAATACTTCAAACCAGTGGCCTTCAGGAATATGCTGTAGTTCAGTGAACTGGACCAAATTATCCAATGAATACATTCAATAACTTGTCGTGACTAAGGGCAAAACAGAATGTTTACAAGAAGTGAGCTTCTTGATGAATAACAGTTGGCTTAAATTGAGGAAACAAGAAAGATGCTGGTAAAACCAGAAAACACAAATAAGAGGACAAGTTTTTGTCCCCAGCTTTCACAAAAGTCTGAGTCCACATTAATCAAAGGTTTTGTAGTTCAAACTTCTCACTTGATTCCTTGGTAGGCTTTGCTGTAAGCTTCAGTGCACTGTTGATTATGATAGCTTTCATGCTTTCTTTTAGACCTGAAAAAAATTTTTACCTTTCCTCCAGACTCCAATAAGCCATATCTATTACTTATAAAGGTAATTAGTCTTGATTGCATCAAAGACCAAATTTGTCCCTGTAGGATTCTCTCTGGTGCCTCTGTGAACAGCTATGCAAGAGATATTCTCAGTCAGATTTGGCTACCAGTGGAGTCCAGGTAACTTCAGTATGCTATTATAATTAGAAAAAGCTGTTTCTCTTATTTTCTCTTTTGTGTTATCCATCCAACATTGCTGACAATGACAAGGGGAAAAAAACCCCAACCCAACACCACAATTTTTGTCTCAACATCATGGCATTACCCCTTCAAACTGAGTTTTAACCTACAGCAGGATAAAAACATCATAGCCATGCTGGGATTTTGCTGTAGGTATTGATTTTTGTTTAAATCCCTTGGTGGTGAATGGTGACAATATGAAACACAAAAATAGTTGCAGAAGAGTATGGCTTTGTCCTTGGTGGAATTAATGTATTACACTGATTGACCACATTAGGTTGTTCTGTGGGACATCAGAAACTGAGAGAATAGGCTGAAATCTGTTTTATTCCAAAGGCAAACATAGTGCTAAATCAGACATTAGTCCCCACATGGTATTTAAATAGGGCTAAAATCATCCCCCTGTAAAGGTCTAAGTTATTACTGAAAGTGTTACTTATTTCCTGACATCTATGAGAACTGTTTCATTAGGTTTCTGAGTTTATGTTGTTGACAATTTTTTTTTTGCAAATAATTTTCTGTATCTCTTTGTTTACCAAGATAGTCATCCCTAGAATAACAGAAAAATATACAAAGGACTATACACAATGACTACTGAATTTTCTTGAGGTTTTTATAGTCTTTTCAACAGAACCACCTGAAGTGTTTATTTCATGAAGAACTGGCAACCAGACACCCCAGCTATTATCATGTCCCCGTTACAGGTACAATTAAAATGAACGTTGTCCTTGTCTCTCAACAAGGCAAGCTGGTATGCCTCAAGAGATTTTAACCTTTTATCAAACTATAAAACCACAGCTTTACAGGCAGGTATCTTATCTGTCTGGAAGTAGAGTCTGTAAAGAATGTCAAGCTGTCTTTCCTGTTTTCTATCTTGCAGCTCTTTCTTGGAAATGGGAATAAGAGGATCTTACTCCTTCTCTTTGGAGTCAGTCTCATTTTTAATTAGCACTAATGGGTTTCTTTGCACTCTATCATTACTGCAGATCTATAAATAGTAAAAATTATTGTTCCAGGACACTGATATTCAAGGGTGGTGGACTGTGAGTAAACCAGGTAACCCAAAAGCAGTTTTTCCTTGACAGTTTCCCAACAGCGTACTTTGCCATTGGTACTATCTGCAGTGCAGTAGATTATAAGATCATAATTTGATAAAAAATACATTTTATTCTATCACAAAATGCATTTTCAGAAAGGTTATTTGTGTCCCCATAAAACAGAAATTGTTGAGATGTTGCAATCCAGGGGAGTCTTTCTTACTTTTTCCTTGCATTGATGTACCTCATCTATTGTCTGGACCATCCCTGCTATTGCCAGACTAAAGTGTGTTCATAATTTTTGAAGAATTCATGGGAAACGGCATAATTTCTTTTCATATCTCTTCCTATCTCTTTTCCTAGAGGGAAAAAAAAGTAGTGAGGAAATTTCACTAACAGCTTGCTTTAGAGATGGAAGAAACAAAGCTATTCAGCAATAGCCATGCAGAATGTCTGGGCTAGGAATATTGAATATGATGGTAAGGGATATACAGCTCGCATGCATACATCAGAAAGGGAGTCATGCTACAGGTTGTTCTAGAGATAATTACAATTTTGTTAGCAGTGCTGAGCTTGACATTAAATGTCATGTTCAATTGCAGCTTATTTAAGGTAATACCTGTGGCTGTGAGACTGGTGAAAAATCAGACAAATGTTTTATCTAATAATAACTGGGAGATTAATGGGAGTTTGGCCAAACATTGGAAGGAAAAATGTATCTGCAACTTTGTGATATACAGTTGGGCTTTTCTACACTAATCTTAGTTTTTGCTTTTTTCTCTTTACCTACGTTTTATAATAACAGAAATATATAAGTTTACAACAGAACAAAACACTGAAAATACCATGTAAGGAACTGTGTTTGGTGGTGTTGGAACAGTTTGAATGGCATAATCATTCATTTATTTCTCTGATGTTTGTATAGAAGGAACTTCTGATTTATTGTTTCAGATTATTCCAATTCTGATTATTGTTTCTAATAAATCAGAGAATCCAAAGATTCTGACTTTTCATGCCGGTGCTCTCATCAGGAGGCCACAAAGTCTTGATAACCTCCCTTCTTCCTTTTTGTGAATATATGTTAAAAGCTCAGAAATGCATTAGGGCATCCTACAGTTTGCTGCTGTGAAGGCTGAGTTAGAGAGGCCACGAAGATTATGAGTCTAGATGATGGATAAGTTCCTATATCCTTTATTCACATCTGATTGCTCCCAAAATACTCAGTGTGGGCTTCATGATCTAAATTAGACATAGGCAATGAAACAACTCATTTTTAGGAAATCAAACTAAGCAAATTCTTCAGTCTCAGTTCAAGTTCAGCTGTGATTGTTCAGCTGTTGTGGTTTAGTTTTAGTTTTGGCTAATAACAGATCATTAACATGTATTTGAGTTAACTAGTTTTGAACTGGCTCACTGTAGACAATACATCATTAACTAAGGAGTTGCCTAATGAGCATGGAATTAAAAATGTGACTTCATCTAGGGAAATGTTTCTACCACTCTACTTCATCTGCTGGAGTCTGGTTACCATTTGCCCTTCCAATGCTGCACTACCACTTCTCTCCAAGTTACTCATACGTCTAAAGGCTGGATGTAAAACATTGCGCCATGTTGCACAAGAGAAAGGAGTGATCCTCCCAGAGTGACTGGAGAAGTTGTTTGAAAAGGGAGAGTGAATTGAAAAAATGAACATCCACTGAGTGACTGCCATCCTCCTCTTCTGATAAGTCCTTGCAGTTGACAAGGGGAGTCACTTCGCTCCTTCAGGGACAGGCTGAGAGCGTTTGGCTTGTTCAGCTGGGAGAGGAAAGCGCTCCAGGGTGACCTTATTGCAGCCTTCTAGAACCTAGTGGACCTATAGGAAAGATGGAGAGGGCCTGTTTATCAGGGAGTGTACTGATAGGATAAGTGGTGATGGGTTTGAACTAAAATAGGGTAGGTTTAAATTAGACATTAGGATAAAATTCTTCACTATGAGGGTGGTGAGGCCCTGGCACAGGTTTCCCAGGGAAGCTGTGACTGCCCCCTCCCTGACAGTGCTCAAGACCAGGTTGAATGGGGCTTTGAGCACCCTGGTCTAGTGAAGGATGTTCCTACCAATGTCAGGGGTGTTGGAACTAGATGATCTTTAAGGTCCCTTCCAACACAAACCATTTTATGAATCATAGATTCATAGAAAAAAGTAGAAACTATCATACATAGTTGTGGTCATGAGATGTCTAGAAATGACCTCCATCAATGACATTTCTGGACAGTGTCTCAGAGATGAGCCATTGCAGGCATTATAGGATGTTGTTACATACACAGGTCTTCACACTGTGACTTAGCAATGAAGAGTACATAGAGTTTATTAGTGTTCACTGTAACAGTGAAGAGTCTTCAAAGTGAAAATGTCCTTGAAATATCTGGAGAATAGCTCAATACTGTATAGAATGATGAGCTTATGCTGTGCATGGTAGTGTCTACTGGGGAACAAGACTTATTTTGTCATTTTGTTCTGGTTTTGTACAGGTTTTCCCATGGAACATAGTTTTTTTTGTTCAAACCATAATTGTCATCCAAGATGGAAAACATTAATTTTTTACCATCTAATTCTAATCAGGGTTTAACAAAGGCTTCAAAAGCATAGCTGACATTTAGCAGTGGTTTAAGCCAGGTGGGGGAGACTTGAAAGACGCACTGTAGTTCTTCAGTTTGTCAAAACCAATCAGTTAAATATCTTTGTTCCCTTGTCAATCTGCAGCTCTTGGATTTATTGCTTGCTTGCTTGGCATGAGAAGTTCCCTGTAACAATATGGTCCCTGGCCCTGTTGTAGAGGTTGGGTTCATCTGTTCGAAGGAAAATAAATATTAGTAAACTCAAAAAGTTTCAGTAAATACAGTATCTGTAACTTTACCTCTAAGACCTGATTTAAGAGGATCCAGTTTTGTGACATAGCTTTGAGCAGCTAATGATTTTTTTAAAAATCAAACATGCTTATGACTACGTTTGTAATACCAAGTCATACTCAGAAGGTTTTGAGGCCCAGGTTACAGTCCTATACCAGCAAGTGTTGGATTTTTACAATTTTTACAATTCTTATTTGTAAATATTAAAATTGTTCATGTTATCCTACCATGCATTTATTCATATAAAACTAATGGATCCATAAAATAAACAAGTCAGCACTCTTAATTCAGTCTCCCTAACACCTATTCTCATCTTATTTACACTAATCACGTCCTGGTGTTATTCTACCAATAGCAGAGGAATTAGCAGTGAATTTAATTAAAATTTATATTTACTCATAGGAGGCTTGGTCTGATATTAAATTTATATTGAATTTCAAAATATTTTGCTGAAATAGAGCTTGAGTGACTTTTTTGGCTTCACTGAAGTAGAGAAGTATTAACATCAGTGGGGAAAAATGTGAGCTGGATATGCAGGTGTTGTGTCTCTAAATTCTGAACACATTCACCTGTAGAATTACTAACGTTTTTAGTCTAGAGAGTTAGTTTCAAGCTTGGCTAAATATGCTATTATTTCTTTTTTTTTGTTTTAGTGTACTACCTCATATGAATATGCATTTTTTGCTCAATGCCTATGTAATATGCTGTAATTACCCTTATACATGAAAGACAGTTGTCAAACTCTAAAATTGTTTTTTTTTCTCTTAATAAGTAAATTAAAAAATGTTCTTAAAAATGTGTTTTCGTTTCTTCAGTATTAAGAGAAATATAAATTCAGGGGTATATTCTTGCCATAAATTTTAGGCTACTCAGGCATCTAATTAATAGAATTTATTGTGACTAAAAGCATCAAAATTTAAGTCCTAATGTAGTCAATGGAATCAGTTAAGTGGATTCAGAAGTTGATTTATAGCATTTAAATTATGTCAGAAAGCAAAATACCTTATCGAACTTGCGTAATATCAAGTAATTTTATATAAAGATACTCAAGACTTTAAAACTAGGTAGATTTTTACTTAACTTCTTAAGCCAATCTTTGAATTCAAAGTTACCAAACATATTATGAAGTGATTCCGTTCCTTGTGTCTGAGGAGCCAGCAAACTAGCAATTTCCACAGCAATGTTAGATTATTTACATTTAATTAGCTTTTTTTTTTTTGATAGGAGGACCTTGTTTTGGATTTACTTTTGTATTTTCCATCTGTGGTAAGACTTTGATAATACATGAAGTGTTGGCAAGTTTTTTAAAAAACAAAACCACTGCACTAATCAAAATAAGTTATTGAGAATTCAATAGAAAACTATCTACTACATACAACTAATTTTAAAAAAAAGGAACTTTTTTATCTTGAATTGATTGAAAGGAAAAATAATTTAGGTAGTCTAAAATATCTTCTGTGGAACATTTAGTAACCATCAATGTTTTATTAAAATGTAAAGGCCTGAAGGAACTTAAAAATACTTTGCACATGAAAATAATTTGCACTTCTGATTGTCTTTAAACTGGAGGCAGGTAAAAACAATAGAAGTTTTGCTTATAATATTCTTTAATTCACAACAGTATTTTTATATTCTGCATTAATGGTTTCAAAATCCATAGAAGAGAGAAAAAGTGGACAAGTTAAAGAATGATAAATAAAATATTAAACATGCATTTTTAAAGATTCTGCATTTAAAAAAAGGAAAATATTGTAGCCAATAGTGCTGCTTTTTGTACTTCAGTAGATCCAACAGTGGGATTTTTTGTACTTTAGAACAGCCAACAGTGGTTGTTATACTTTATATTTCTCAGTAGATGACAGAAAACAAACCCCTCTTGTGATCTGTAAAAGGAAACTGAGTGTCTCAAGAACAGAAGTAAACAAACAAGGGAAACCACTTCCCTCCAAGGAAGCATTTCAAGATTGCATAATCAATGGCATGCTAATCAAGGGCTGTGCAAGTAGTTTGCAGTGAGCTAATGCAGCAGGGATAAAGCCATATTTGTTTGAATAATAAATACATCAATGAAATCTGGAGTTTCCTTCTGAGTAGTGTTTCATTTAGATTCTGCTTCTCTGTTTCATCTTGCCTCTGCTTGGAAATGACAATTGATAGATCTATAGCAGGGAAACGTCAGCATTCACGTCGGCCGAATTGGACCCTCTGACGTGAAGTATTGATTTAGGACTGGGAATGAGCATATTGATATTAGTGTTGCTTTGAACCTAAGCTAAGATAATAAAACATACTTTGGAAATGTTGACAAAAAGGAGTAGCAACAGATTTCTGAATCCATTGCAGCACATAGCATCAAATACGAATATGTGGCATCTTGTGCACAGGCAAAAGTAATCTTAATGCATCTCTATTTGAAATCATGAGAACTTGGTGTGATGTTGAGCCTAAACTGACACAACGTGCCTTGACTCTGAGGAGGGCTTACTGTCTTAGAATCAGCATCACATTAATTGCACTTTCATAGTTCCAGTGTGGGAAGAATGAGACATATTTTAATAATCGCTGGTGTTTCTAGAAATAGTTTCATAACTGCTGATATTCATATGTGACAAACAATGCCTAGACACAGGGCTGTAAGTGGGAGGAAGGGGTTTAGAGTGAGAGAGAGAGGTGTGAACACAGTGCTATGCTCTCGGGCTTGATGTCTCATAGGTGATACTGCCTCTGTGTGAAAGCAAGACACACCAGGCAAGACAGCAACACCTGAACAAGCCTGTTCCGCAGTTCCCTCAGGAACAAAGAAGGGGGATGTATTGCCACTTAGGGAATTCACTCCGTCATACTCAGAACAGCGATTTTTGTTTCTTTTGTTTTGTTTGGGTTTTATTGTGTGGTGGTTTGGTGGATTTTTTGGGGGGATTGGTAGGTTTTTTGGTGTGTGTTTTGTTGTCTTGTTGGTTTTTTTTTTAAGTTGGAGGAGTTATGATCAATTGCTGCCCACTGATTCAATTCATGGTCTGGATAGACAGGAAGAAAATAGCTCACAGCTATGTCTGTGAATCATTCATATCTGATAGTATAACCTTTGTCTTTAGTTGCAGTTCTTCCTAAAATGGTGATTCTAAGAATTGGCAATGCTTTTTTGACTGTAACACCCTGGAAAATGACAATCCTTCTGACTCTTCTAGCATGTTTTATATATAGTCTGAGATGCTTACCAACCACCATGTTGGCTTGCAGCTGAGTCACTGAACAAGATGATCTAAGATTCCATGACTTCCTTGCAAGCTTCCAGTCACATACATTTACACCATGTTTTACAGTGAGACCAAGAATCCCAGAAAGTCTTTATTTAAAGTTCTCCACACTGAACTATCATCATTTCAATAATTAACAAGGTCTAATAACTCTGGAAATCAGGCTATATACAAGTAGGTACTGGAACATTTAGTTAAAATCTGAATTTCCTCTAGAAATAAAACATCATACACTGGGTGGTATCTACAGATGTGGTGTTTCTCAATCACTTCTTTAAATGAAGATATATTAATAAAATATGAACAACAGCTGAACTAGAACTGTAGTGCAATTACATTGTGTGTGATATGTCAAGTCTATCTTGGACAGACATTTCTTCAAACCACTCAAAGATTCACATAGTCTAAAAAGACATAGTACATAATGATAACAGTAGCACCGTCTCATAAAGTCCTTGCTCATGCAGCTGTCACATCTGCATGTTTATTTTCTTGCAGTAGATCTTGGTGAAGGGCTCACAAGATCTCAGGTATGACTTTGTTTTTGTCCTTCCTGTTGATGCCTAAATTGATTAATTGAGGGGGATTCTAGTATCATACTCTAGAGAGGGATGTCTTCGTTTCTTTGCTCTGGTTTCAACAGCACCTTGTTCTGCAAAATGTGTATGTTTGGGACGAGGTCATTTAGAAGAAAACAGACTGGCTAAGAAACATGCAGATGAAGTAGTCTTGCTGTTTTAAGCAAGGCTGTGTAAAAATATTGGAAAGCAGATGAGGTTGGGACAGAAGTGATGGTTAAATGAAAAGTTACTACAAAGTTTACGGAAGAAAGTTGGAAGAATCTGATCTCCAGCTGAGATGACAGGAATTATTTAGGGTAGGCTGAGTATTTTGCCAATGTGAACATTAGTCAAAGATAGAAATAGTTAATTGGAAATCCCTGTGAATCTTTGAGAGGTTTGAAGAAATGTCTGTCTTTGGTAATATTTTCTCAGCCTTTCTCCAGCACTGATGTCATTCACACAATATGCTTGCTACCAGTGCATACAAGAAACTGTTACATGACTAAGAACTGCTATGCCGATTCCACTTAGTTCAGTGTGTTCTGGAGGAAAAAAACCCCAAAAAATCAAAAAAACTAAACACCAGGCATCTGATCCTGCACTCCTCCCAGACCTAACGCTGTCGGAAGGAGAGGAGAACACCTTCAGAACTTGCTTTCTATCCCATCCCTGAACAGCAACCTTCCCTCCCTGACCAACCTCCTTTGTATAATAATCATGAGATCATATGATACGGAATATGCCTTTGGCTGGTTTGGGTCACCTGTCCTGACTGTGTCCCTTCCTAGCTTCTTGTAAAAATTAACTCTATCCCAGAAAACAGTCAGGACGATGTGCCAGATCAGCCCTGTGGATTTGCCTTGATTGAGGATGGCTGACAGGTAGCTGCTTTGTCCTTCATGCCACATTCTGGGCTTCCCTACACCGTGCACTCGTGCAGTCTGTCAAGTCTCTGATACTTGAAGTGAAGAACATGTGAAGCACAGCACTCTGACAGCGCTCTGAAACTCTGTGGCAGAGCATCATGAGAAGAGGCAGAGAGGTGTGGTGAGCATAGTAATGAGGATTGTTATGTCTTGATTCTGTTTACTGGGTGAAAACTCACTTGTGCTGAGTGACTTTGAGCACTATGCCCCTGTGCCCGGCTGCGATGCACACATAAGCAAAAGTCTTAGCAAGTGTCCAAATCCCAACTAGACAGAAATGTGTTTTAACCTGGCAAAAATGTTACATTTGGAGTCAAGGAATTTTAATTGCCCTTTTAAAATGTGCATTTTTTTTTTGGTGCTCATTCTGTTTGTCTTCCATTCCTTTCTCATTCATGTTCCTTATTCCATTCAAAGTGTGTGTATGAGGTAGGGACAGTTAGATAGAGACTTTTAGAAGTTCTTTAGCAGAGTGTGGGAGCAGGAAAATTTAAGCAGGGTTTATTGTTGTTTTCTGTTTGATTGTGTATTGTTGTGTAGTTTTGGGTTTTTTTTCCCTCCACAAGCAAAGCAAAACTACCAGGTAATCTCTCTGCATTTGGCACCCAGGAAATTAATTCAACTAGCTGTAATTAGCGCACACCACTTTTTGCCTTCGGACACAAAGACGCTGTGATTCTGATGAAGACTGCACTCTGGTTGTGGTTTTTGTTTGGCAGAAGCAAAGCCTCAGTAGGGGAGTTCTAAGTGCTGCTAGGGTGAAATAAATGCAATAAATGTTTATGGCAGGTGATGCAAAAAGACTTGTGTTCATGTAATAGCCAGAAGAAAAGGAATGTGAGGGTGATTTAGAAGGAGCTCTACTAAATAAAAAGCTTCCCTGCTCTAGGGAATGCAATTGGAAATATGGCATGGGGAGAGTGGCTGAGAAAGTGATTTTTTCCCCAAGTACTTTGAGAGTGTGCATCTCTCCTGGGCTGGCTGCTTTTCTGCATGTTTCTTTCTTTCCTAATAAAAATCCTGTAAGCAGTGTGATGTTGGAAGCCTGCTGCATCATATCTTACTGTTTAAATCTTCTGAGTGTCAGTTTTGTTGGCAATAAATTGAGGAAAGAATAGGTTATTTTTAATTGGTCTTTGTTCTTCTCTAGTTTTTAACTTTAAATTATTAACTTGTAGCATCTAGTATTCTACTTGTGTAGTTGGTTTCTTTTGATTTTAAAAAAAGGAAAAGGCACAGCTATGTAGGTACTTAAAATCACAGGTGACAGGCTGTGATACTGTTGGAGTAGAACTTAAGGGTTGTAGGGAATCAAGGTACTAAGGCAAGTTTTGAAAAACTTCTCTAGCTCTGGACTAAATTAGTGGTTCACAAAGTACCTTTATCTTCTGTGATGCTGCATTTGTTTCTTGATTAAGCTCCACAGTAGCCTGTTGAGAAATTAAAAAAAAAAAAAGTTCCCTTTCATTCCTGTAGAGCCAGTAATTAATTTCCACTTAATGTGTGAATGTTAAAGGTGAAATGTGTGTAGATAGCCATGGATATTAGTGAATGTTTGACCCATAGGGTGGAATCCCAATGAGGTCAGACCCAGCTTTTAATCATTCAGGTAAAACACATGAGATTTTACGTTTCATGTGTCTGTGTCTTGTGTACAGCTAACACTCAGGGTAGGGGCCTTTTTAAAAGATAAAAGGCTTACTCTAGTATTTTTGAATAGTACTCTTCCCCTTTATTGTGCGCTGTGTATCTGTTGCAGGTTGCTTTTCAAGTTATGCTTAGAAAAAGATATCAAGAAGTAAAAGCTTATTCAGAAGCAAAACTGGTACATTCTGCGGCCACACAGTGTGGGAAGTAACTACATTAATATGAAATTAACAACTTCTTTTGCCTGAATGCACAGTGGTAGGGTTAGTTGATAGCCTGTATTGTGTAACACGTACCATTTACTGTTTCCAGTTGCTTCAGTTTGTAGCTTTAAAATGGAATGTCTTCAGAAATAACAAATAATGTGCAGGCTATGTGCACTATTCTGTAGAAGAAAAAGGTATGTTTTTCTCTTTCAGGTGTCCAAACGGATATTTGGTAGTGTCAGCTTTAGCATATGTGGTTGATAGATAATGATGGCCCAAATGCTGCAGGGTTAAATGATTACTTATTTTTCACAGAATATAATTAGCTATTACACAAAAGTGTTTAGCTTGGAAAGACAAGTTATTGACAGGAAAATGCATGTATAAAACAAGCAGTGATGTTTATCTCACAGATTTTGTTTTTATAGTTAAACCATCTGGTGTATCTAGTAAGATTATATAAATATCAATGTATAGTGTCCTAGAAATGCATGTTTACAAAATACCTGTGGCACTTATTAGTAGAAAATTCTCAATAAGGGAGGCTCCAGCAGAAAGAGTCTTGCAGAAATGATCCTCAGAGTAGATAGACCTCTCTGAAATTAGTAGGTAACAAAAATTTTCTATGTGGTGGGATATCTACAGGTAGTCTGGCTATTGGTCACCTCATCAAAAGCCAGTCATAGGAGTAAACCAAGGCTGGCAGGGAATAACACCACCTCCTCTGTGAATGACCTATAAGTGTCACCCATAGCAGTTACACATAGGTGTACACATACACCAAACTTTTCCTCTTTATGTATTTGACTCTAGGCCAATTGTTTAGAGTCAAAAACCAACTGTGTCAGTGCAGCATTGAGCTCAGACACAAGGGTTAAACTAGTAAGCAGCAAATCACATGTCATACAGAGACGTCTAGGGTGTATTTATAGGAAATGAAGAGAACAGAACATCAGTAATTCGTATACACGCAGTATTTTTCATCAGTTTCAAAATGATTGCTGTAACCTTGTAATATGTATTCTTCCCTTCAAGATAATTTTCTGATATTGTGACCCAGAAGTTGTTGTATATTTGGGAGCTAGACTCTGGATATCTCACTCAGCAGTAGGCTTTAGGTCATGCTTAATGCCACTTTGCTTCCCACTGAACCTTGTGTTGCAATGCATACCAAGCAAAATGAATTGAGTATATAATACTACCAAAATCAAATTCTTTGCTACCTTGTGTTTGTAACAGGGCTTCAACACACCTATCATTGATTCTGACTGGTCATTATAAGAAGTTGGTTTTTTTATAAAAAAGTCATAAAATAGCTATAATGGTGAAGAATCAGACCTTATTTATTCATAAATAGGTGGCTTGGAGATGAGCTTCAAAACTCCAAGGTTATCATGAGAGATAAACAAAGTTCTTTGTATCTGTGGTGTTTAATTATGTGTGATAATTCTCCCTACATTCTATATAATAACATACAATCTTGGGGAACTTATGTGGGTGTTCTTAGATTACTGACAGCCTGCAGAAGTTCATTACTTGAATGCATTTTCTGAATAGGAGATCTGAACAATGCCCACTGTACTCCCACAATATACATTGTACCTAATATTGAGCTTAGATGCTGTTTTAATGAGAAATAATAAGAAACAGTTGACAATAAATTGCCTTCATTATAATTTAACATTTAAGAAAGATAATGTTTTACTTTTCATCTTGGAAATGTGATACTATCAACCAGAAGCAGAAAAGAGCTCACTTGAATAAAATAACATTCAAGTCTTAGTACTTAAACAAAAAAAAAAATTCAAAATTAAAGGCCCCACTAAAAAAAGTCCCTCTTGCAAGATCAGTGTTATAATGTGTCCTGTAATATGAGAGGGACAGTTCTTTTTCATTGTTGAAGGTGTTTTAAGAGGTACTTTGATTTCAGATACTGGTGACCAGTGACAGAACTGGAAGAAACAGCATAAAGCTGTGACAGGAGAGGTTTAGGGTGGATATTAGGAAGGGGTTCTTTACTGAGAGCATGGTTGAGCACTGGGACAGGCTCCCCAGGGAAGTGGTCACAGCACTCAGCTTGGCTGAGTTCAGGAAGCGTCTGGACGATGCGCTCAGTTCCATGCTCTGACTTTGCTGTCCCTGTGTAGAGCCAGGACTGAGACTCGAGCTTTGTGGGTCCCTCCCAACTCAGCATATTCTATGATCCTATGATTCTATATTGCAGGAAGCTGAGACTCAATAGGTATTGCTTGTCTTTCTGAGGATTTACCAGCAAGTAATGGTTTTTTGCTGTTGAAGACAATATATAAAAAATGGACAAGAACAAAGTGGAAAAGAAGCTCTGCTAAAACTTATTAGTAACAGGGGACATAGCTTCAGTGAGCATAAAAATGCCTGAGAAACACCTGAGTTAATGCTGACTTAGTTCAAGAACTTAAGTATATATAGCTGCATGGGCACAGTTCTGCATCTAAATTTACCTTCCTAGTTGAGATTTTAGAAATTTGATTGTCAGGGCAGTAGCATCTATATACTTTTGAGACCTAAGGTAAGGAAGATCCTTAGGATTTACTTGCAAATCTTATTTTACCAGCTGTTTAAAGCACACTCAAAAGTTTTTGCACTCAGATTATGCATTTAAAAGCACAACTCCCTGTTGGAGTGCATGGGTCATAAAATCCAGCACCTGCAATTGTAAGCAGTCAAATCATATAATCCCTTTTATAAATATTGTGCATGTGGGGAAGGGCAGATTTATGAAGAGTGGATGGATGCATGAGTGGAATGATTAGCTGTGTCTACAGTCAATTGTCCTATGGAGCTGGCAAGAAAATTTGGTATCAAAACTTGAATATTTTCCTTTAACTGTGATATTCTAGCAAGGTCTTTGCTGTTAGGTAGACAATTATTATTGTGTGATTTGTAATGGGAATGTAGATATGCTTTCTGAGATGGTTTTATGAATTTCAGCTCCCTTTATAAATTCCTGTCTTAGTATGCTATCAACTGCTTGAAATATTTGCTTGCTTAAGGCCCAGCTACAAAACAAACAAGTGCACCATTATATCTGTCAGGAATCTGACTAATTTAATTAGGATACAGTAAGCAGGCATGTCATCCTGTATGGACTAATTTTCACAATGGCAGCCTTTTCTACCATATTTCTGTGCCTGAGAATTAAGAAAAGTAGTTACTCTCTCCCTGAGTGGCTGCAAAAATAATTAACTTCAGATTCTGTAAAATATAAAGGATTTTGAAAAGGTACAAGAGGCTATTTGCCAGTGTTGTTTTAAAATTATTTTCCGTTTCAGTTTGGTATAAAGATTCTATGTCATTTAATAAAGCGTAATGCTTTCTTTTTGACACCTGGTGACAGAAGATGGGAAGTTGAACAGGACTGGCAGGTCCCTGAGAACTGACAATGGGGATTTGTGTAACTGAAGATGATTATGCTGCAAGCTTGTGTGAATGAAAATAAGATATATTTAAAATCGATTTCCAAGAGATATAACTAGGGTTTTAATCTGAAAATATCTCATTTTTGGATGATTAACTTGCAATAAAAATATATGTTAAATTGTGAATTGCAGGCTAAAGTATCTGTTAAATTATTGGCATTTTTAAAGATAGAGCAGACATTTCTTTCTTGACATGTTACATGTTTTCAGTGTTCAGATCCTGTTTATCACTTTGAACATAGTGAACACATCATAGCTGAAATTTTGCACTCTATTATGCATGCACTGGAAGACTTGGCTATTAGAAATGACGGGCATCTTTCAGCATTGGTATGAATTGGATCCCCAACTGTGGACATTGGTGACAATAAAAGTTCACTGTTGTCTTTGGAACTTTGTTTTTTTCGTATATTGCAGACAAGACATACTTGGTTTGCCTGTACCTCTTTAAAAAGAAGCTTTCTAATGAGTATGGTCAGCCGAACCCAGGTTAATAAAATTTCCCGAATCTATGAATCTGAAGGGTGGGGATGTGCAGTGGGTCAGTGTCAGCTGCCTTACTTGAAAAATATGACCATAGAAAAAGGTAATGCAGACATAATATTTTAAAGTCCAAATGAATAGCTAAGATAGTTCAGATAAGGGACAGCAGGAGCTGTCCTCTTGGATTTTAGATCCACTTGCGTGTTTCCTAGAAGTGGCAGCTGAAATTTGTAATACCTGTGACAGTTGAGGATGATGTCTATCTGTGCTTGCTATTAATTTCTCACGTTCATTTTGATCATTTACCCTATGACTAACAGCAACCAGATTTAGTTAGTGATTCTTTGGAGACATTGAAGTATGAAGCTATTATCTGCATCTGCCTAAAATTATTCCAGAGCATATTCTCAGAGGCTGTATGGATTAAAGATGATCCTGGAATGTCTGGAACCACAATAACTTGATTTGTTTATCTTTTTCTCTAATTCTGAAGTAAATGCTTGTGATGCTATCCCCCAAATTGATGTGGGATAGCAGGTGATCATGGATTTGTGTTTAAACTTATTTATTTGTTCTGATGATTATATAAACCCATGATCATCAGGATAGCTATAGATTATGGCATCTTTTAAAGTGTAAGTTCAGCTGCTTCTTATCAAAAGGAATATAACCTCTCCTGTTAGGAAGTTCATGGTATGGTGTAATCATTACTTTGCAGTAGACTTATGTAACACATTAAATCTTCTACCAAAAGCAACACATGATTCTAATTGCTCACCTTGCTCTTTAAGTTCTACGTGCAGTGTGAAAGACAGAAAATGGGCATAAACGTCTGATCTAATACTGGAAAATTTTATGAAGACTTAATAAGTACCTATCTCTTGAGAAATTTATAAAAATAGTCACACACTATGAAAGGCAGTGTGGGGGAAGGGGAGCGGGGGCTGGGAAAATTACATTAACTGAAGAGAGGGAATATCCCTCTTTTTTATTCTGTGCTTTTAGCCATCCATCAATATCAATCCTGCCTTTACATAGAAACAGTGCTATTAATATTCATCACTGAATTGCATTAAATTTGCAGATAAAATGAATTGGCCAGCAGAGACCAAAACCACCCCCTAAGTACAGTTGTGCACTTCTTATTTCAATTACAGATCTGAAGAAAGCACTGGCATCACATAGAGAAGAGGTTTTGAAAGCAAGTTGTACATATAGCTAATGGAAATCTTTGGTAAATTTTTAAACATAGTATTTACTGCCTGAGGAGTGAATGGTGGGAACAGTTTACTCTCCCATTTACTGATAACATCAGGCTGGGACTAAAGCACCTGTTGCACTGGGATAGTCAATTTATAGGTTCATAAGTGAGAAGCAGCTTTTGAGCAACTGCAGTTACAGAGGAAAAAAAAAGAGGAAAACAACAGCTAGGGGATGTTGCTGATTAACATTACCTTGTCACCTTGTTATCCCAATATATGTTTAGCCCAATGACATCTTGTAGCAGAGCAGGAGGACCGTTGTTATATCCTGCATATCAAAGGCTCCAAAACTCCCCAGCTACTTGGTAAATATCTTTGGAGTCATCATCAGACTGTAAATACCATCTAAGACATGAGTTACACGCCAGAAGGCACTTGGCTCCAGCATGGGGGCCTTCCCACAGAAAACAGTGCTCTGCCAACTTCTTCCTGTTGAGTCCTTCTCATGGGCTTACAGCTTTTTGAACTGCCCCTCTGTGGGTCTCCTGTTCCAGCATGGGTCCCCCGTGGCGTCCTAAGTGCAGCCAGAAAACCTGCTCCAGCATGGGCTCCTCTCTCCATGGGCTGCAGGTACAATCTCTACTTCCCATCATCTTCCATGGGCTGCAAGGGGACAGCCTGCTACACCATGGTCTTCTCCACAGGCTACACAGGAATTTCTCCTCCGGCACCTGGAGCACCTCCTACCCCTCCTTCTTCACTGAATATGGTGTCTGCAAAGTTTCTTACATCTCACTTCTGATGCTTGGGTGGGTTTTTTTCATTCTTAAATATGTTATCATAGAATATACAGAGGTGGAAGTGATCCATAAGGAACATAGAGCCCAACACCTGGCTCCACACAGGACCAGCCAAAATTGAGGTGCTACCACTGTCACTGATTGGCTTGGCCTTGATCAGCAGGGGGTTGGTTTTTGATCTGGCTGGTGTTAGTTCTATTGAAGCTAAGGGAAGCTTTTATCAGCTTCTTGCAGAAGCCAGCCTGGCAGACCCCCTCCACCGCGAAAACATTGCTGTACAAACCCAAAACATACAGTTAGAATATGAGTGCAAAATTGAAACACACACACACACCTTTTTGGCATCAAATCTGTAACTGGATACCATTATTCCATACCTGAAGACTTTCTGTCTATTAAACTTGGATTAATATCCTGTAATGGATGTGGGGTGTGGGGTGTGAGATACTGTGAAGGAGCTTTTCAGCAAGAAGTAGGGCACTCCTGCGGTTTCTTTCCTTTGTGTGGGTGGTTAGCCAGGAGCTTTCTGTTTGCTTACATTTCCACTGAGAGTCTATACTTCAAAATCTGAAAATGCAGGCTTTCCATAATACCTTTCCATTTTAATCTGTTGACACGTAAAACAAAACTACTGATGAACTTGTTGATTCTGTATTGTCCTTGAATGAGACGTGTTCATAGTGCCAGAGAAGCAGAAACTGGTTTAATTGACTAGGAAAATATGTTTCTGTAGAAATAGTGGTGGTCAGAAAATTTTAATTTGGCTAATAACGATGTAAATTGACTGTGAAGCCAGTTTCTTAAGTACTATGTTTTGCCTTATCACAAGACAATCTATTTAAAGAAAAGAGGTTTATTTTCATGCACTCCTTTTTATACTGAGGGTTAAAGAGTAAATTAAAAGTCCGGATTTTTGAACCATTGTTCTCTTCTACTGTTATAAAAGATGGAGAAAAGTAGAAAGAATTTTTGAGGTTCAGTTTCTGGAAAGCTGATGATCTTGTTCTTTAGGATATCCTGTAGCTTTTACTTGATGCTCAAGTTGATAGTTAGATCAGACACAGCTTGCATGTGTGCATGCATGCTGCTTTCTATAATGGCATGGAGGTGGTAGCAGTTGGGTAGCATATGCTGCTAGTCTATTGCATGGTTACAGTACATTTGCCCATTAAAGCCATGTGTAAATAAAGCTTCATGGTGATTGATGGGGCTGGACATTTTCTTACAACATATGGCTATGGATTTGCAGGTATTTTGATATTTTTTTTTTGGGCGGTTGAGAGAATTATCTAGTTCTGATTGAATTCATCCTATTTCCATAGGAGAAGCTGTGAAAGATTCATAACATTCTGTAGGTTTGAATCATATTGATACCTGAGATAACAGATGACTGAGGAAATACTAATCTGGTGTTTTCCTGAAATTGCTTTTAAAATAATTAGAAATATTATATAAATTCCAAATGAGAATTAAATCCAAGGCTTTCCTTGTGTTCATTA
Source organism: Laterallus jamaicensis coturniculus (assembly GCA_022605575.1). Taxonomy (NCBI): domain Eukaryota; kingdom Metazoa; phylum Chordata; class Aves; order Gruiformes; family Rallidae; genus Laterallus; species Laterallus jamaicensis. Next base: position 2,788,662 of record JAKCOX010000021.1, on the reverse strand, counting down.
ATGTTTACATGCAAATTTTTAGTGTTTTGGTTGTTACAAGCTGTGCTTGTAATTCTGTCTATATTCCAATTTGGAATTTTTCCAGAGGGATCTTGACAGGCTGGAAAGATGGGCCGGGGTGAACCTAATGAGGTTCAACTCTGCCAAGTGTAAGGTGTTGCACTTGGGCTGGAAGAATCCCAGACATAGATACAGACTGGGAGAAGAGTTTCTTGAGAGTAGCCTTGCTGAGAAGGATTTGGGGATTCTGGTGGATGAGAAACTTAACATGAGCCAGCAGTGTGCTCTTGCAGCTCGCAAGGCCAATGGTATCCTGGGCTCTATGAGAAGAGGGGTGGCCAGCAGGGACAGGGAGGGGATTGTCCCTCTCTACTCTGCCCTCGTGAGGCCCCACCTGGAGTACTGTGTCCAGATCTGGGGCCCCCAATACAAGAAAGATGTGGAACTGTTGGAGAGGGTTCAGAGGAGGGCCACAAAGATGATTAGAGGGCTGGAGCACCTGCCCTACAAAGAGAGGTTGAGGGAGCTGGGCTTGTTCAGCCTGGAGAAGAGAAGGCTGCGGGGGGAACCTCATTGCAGCCTGCCAGTACCTGAAGGGAGATTATAAACAGGAGGGGAATCAACTTTTTAAAAGGATAGACAATGGCAGGACAAGGGGGAATGGATTCAAGCTGAAGGAAGGAAGGTTTAGATTGGATATTAGGGGGAAGCTTTTTACAGAAAGAGTGGTGAGGTGCTGGAACAGGCTGCCCAGAGAAATAGTGGATGCCCTGTCACTGGCAGTGTTCAAGGTCAGGTTGGATGGGGCCCTGGGCAACCTTGTGTAGATCCAGGCCTGAGGTTGGTGTCCCTGCCTGTGGCAGGGGGGTTGGAGCTCTATGATCCTTGGGGTCCCTTCCAACCCATGCCATTCTATGATTCTATGAATCTTAGTCCCTATGTGCTTCTTCCTATATTCTTCCAGATAAGAGACAGTCTTCAGTTTTAACTTCTGATTGCCCTGCAGTGTTGTTATGAGTAATTTACTAAACTTATGCCTTATCTTCAGCGTCATTATGACAATTTTTAATGTCTTGCTCTCATTTTGTAAGGTCCTTTGTAGTGAGTTGAAATGAAATCATTTTTTTAAAAAAACCTCGAAGTGATCTACAGTAATATAATATAATTGGATAGCATTTGATATCTGCTTGGAATAATTTAACATTCATTCTGTCATGAATAATTGTTGAATAGTAGCATTGTCTCATTTTGAAGTACTTGGTTTTCTAGCTGACTCTGCATACAGACTTAAATTGTGGGTGTCCCAAGAAGGGAGGTGACTATATGTACCCTGACAGGTTCTGAATGTGACAATGCAAATGGGTTTTCATCTCCCCTTCTTTGCTGGTCAGTGGAAGTGTACAAATTGTGTGGGGCATGATTTCCTGCACAATGAGCAGGAAAAATGTAGGACAGGAGGAACGTTAAGTGTCAAGTATGCAGTCAGCTGTGACAAAACCCATTTAGTTAAATTGTAAAATGTTATCTGAATGGGTGGAAATTCATGTCTTGGTTATAATTAAAGTTGGTCCTATTGCCTGGAGTTTATGCTGATTAGAAACTATTAATGGTCATTTCTTTTAAATTAATGATTATCTGGAAGACTGGTGGTTCAGTCTCTAGATAGGGACAAAACTAGCCTGCCCAGCAGTACTTAAGCCTATTAATAGAATATGGATTATTTTTATGGATGCTACAGATTTGAAGTGGTATCCATAAGGCATAGCTAGAAGCCAGATTCCAGTACTTTAGCTCTTTTAATTGCCTGTGTGATCTGTCTGCATTCTCTCTTACGGATTGTGGGAGTGATGTCAGGGCAGCCCTTTATTCTGATTCTAAAATCTGAATTTGTTCCAAAACACTGTAGATCTTTATGGTTTAGTATTCATGGCCATGCTGAGAGGATGGTAGAAAGTCTTAACCATGGCAAATATGCAACTAGATTAATCAGCTTCTCTCATAATGAAAAAAAAAAAGGGGGGCTTCCTGCTTCAAGTATCTACCTTTGTCTTTTATAAGAGTAATGTAAAAAACATCAGACTGATAATGCTGTGTTTGCCTAGGTTCGTCTCATTAATAATTTACTAAAAGGCCACAGTTAAAATTCAGTGACCCTTACTCATGCAATGTCAATGTGAACTAATAACCCAGTGTCAGCCTATCATAAAAAGAATTACTGCACAATGAAAGGATGGTTGTTCATTGAAAATAACAAAATAATGAAGAAATCATCAAGAGTTTGGCCCAACTCTACGTACTATGTTCTCCACCCAGCCATCCCTGTACTTACACATACACTTACTCTGTGCCTTTGCTTTGTTCACTAACACTGTCAGTAGCTGTGTATCATCACCAGTCACTACGAACATCCCTTTGCTACCTGTGTGTTTTAGGGTAGAACCTTGGAAATGTAGTCTCTGCTGCTCAGGTGGAGTGAGGTTTGTTTCCAGTCCAGGAGGGAGAGGGAAGGGTGTTTTTTGTGACTCCAGATCACAGTATCTTTCCCAGTTGAACAGTGTACCAAAAATGGAAGGCTTGTGGGACACCCTAGCTAAGCCTTCATTTTAAAGGATTATACTTGGGATTTAGACAGGTACTACTGTATAGGAATCTCAATGTCTTTCAAACTCAAGAAAGTACATCTCACAGTAGTCCTGAGAGCAATCTTTATACCTACCTTGTAGATAAAATGAGATACAAAAATGGAAAGTCATTGTTTAACAGAGCATTAGTACACAGTCAGTGCATAAAGGAAGAAATCTGTCAGGATTCAAGTGGGTAGTAGTTCTGTGCCCACTCTCAAACAGGGGTGGATTTCTCCCAAGTGAGACCAGATTTTAAAGTTTCCTAAGTATTTACTGTCTCTGTGTGTCTGTCCTGAAGTAATTGTAGCTTTATTTTAAAAATTGCTGAGTATCCACAGATTTCTCAGCAGATTGTGAAAGCAGCATTTTTGTATTTGGTGCAAGATATCTCAAGTTGAAACATTGTTATGCCACCGAGTTACTATTTTGAAATGGTCTATAAAGAAAACATTCAAAACTTCCTTTTCTTATCTCCATTAAAGCAGTGCTTTAATGAGGAAAAAAATTGTTTGCAGTTAAAATGAGAATACTTTTTCTCACCAGTGAAAAGGTATCGTTAATCCTTCTATTACCTACAGGACAATACACCTCCATTTGGTAATGAGAAAGCTTTTGTTATACTCTCAGTACGTTGGATAAAAGGGAGATGTCTGCCTCATGATGGATTCTTTGCATTTATTCTAGAATGAAATTGTGGGGAGAGACTACTGCTGAGACAGCCAGTGTCATTTCAGCTGTTCTAAGTGTCAGTTTGCCTTTAACAGAAGGGGGGAGATGAATGCACTATCTTACAATACAGTAGTACAGTTGCCTGTTGTTTCTGTAGCGCGTTGGAGAACAAGAGAGCTGAAATGGCACATTGAGTATGTTGGACTGTAGGCAAGACCAGAGAACAATGAGCCAACTTTTTCTCTGAGCAGATACAGTACAGAAGACAAATAGCAGTAATATGGGGTTTACTCATTACACTGCAAAGTGGTTACTAATGTTGGCCGTATATGCATGGTAATTCGCATTCACAGAGCACCCTCGATCTACCGTGATCAGTGTGAATGTCCGTCCTGTGGCCAAGGATGCTGGCTGAGGTTGAAATGCATAGTGCGGTGTGGAAGTAAGGACCAGCAGCTTTGTCAGACCTTGACAGATTGAGTTCAGTTCCTATCTCTGCATCAAGTTCTCTTTGTAGTTTGAAACACCATTTTGGGTTGTTTGTTTGGCTCTTTTCTGGGGGGGTTAAAAAAAAAAAAAAAAGCAAAAGCAAAGCAGCCATCCATATTGTCTACTCCAGGGGCTAGAATATATTATTATAGCATGATCGTAACATCATAGAATCTACCTTTAAGATCATCAAACCTAACACTGCAAAGTCCACCCCTAAACCATGTCTTTAAGTGCCACATCTACACTGCTTTTAAATGCCTCCAGAAACAGTCACTCAACCACTTCTCTTGTATATAAAACTGTTTGAAACTATCATTCTGTGGGACAGGTGGTGAATGGATTCAAGTGCCTAATGTAGGACATCAACAAATATCAGTCTTATTTTCATGTTCCTCCTAACAGAGTTGCATCCCATATCAAAAGGGGTTTTATCAGATCGCATCGGAGACAAACACATCACACAAACAAACTAGAAAGTAGAGTTCAAGTATCTAAGAAATCTTTCATTCTTTATTCTTTAGATGGCACCTGTAGTAATGCTGAGACTAATGGAAACTGGATGTTAGTTCTTCAGGTTCCTTCAAGGTTTTACAACTCTTGGTTTGATTGGTAGTATTTTACAATCTTTATGCTTTTTACTGAACTGTCACTAATAATGTGTTACAGTTGCATCAGAATGGTTTCCAAGGCTTTAATGATCTGGCAAGAAGACATCAATTGTTCAGCATCTGACTAGATATCTAAATTAAATATATAGAAAGCATGTTCTACACACAAGATTTTTATACTCAAAATAGTCTGACTTGTATTTTTAAAGCGCTATATTCACTTTAAAAACCAACCATGATGAAAGAAAATCTGCTAACGCAGGAGGTAGAGTTTATCACAGTGAATTCAATATTGCTTAAAGTATTTCAGTAAAAGAGTTATACACACACACCCCCATCAATATGATATAAAAAGTCTGGAATGTTAAATAAAAGTGATTTTATTCCAGCTGCCCTCCACTGACCTTGAACGAAGCCCAACGTAAACTTTCAGTGATAATATAAAAGCAGGTACGTCTTTTCCTTGTATTTGTCATTTAAGAAGAAAGTGAAGCATTCAGTGTTTGGCAGCAAGTTGAGTACCTGATCTGGTAGTTGAGAAACCTGGAGAAAGTAAAAAGGATGTCTGTTCTCTAGGTTTGCACACCTGAGTGCAGGCATTATCCCTCACTATGAACTTGAAGTGAAGGGTATAGACACTTTGACTAATGCAAGCAGACCATCCCTTTTGTGTAGCTAGTACTCTGGAGGTGGCAAATTAATATATCCATTTTCAGGGGCTTCGAATTTTCAAAAGCAACAGGGCAGATATGCAAAGGTATTTGGGCAGTAAAAAACAGTACTAGTGAACAACTAAGCCTATTCTTTTCCTCAAGGTCTTAGAGGTGTTAGCTGTTTTGAATCTTTTATAAGCCTCACTGGGTTCCTGTCTACTTGTAGCTGACTTAGTGTGATCCTTATGTACTGAAGATCTGAAATTCTTACTGATCTCTTGCGATGAAATTAAAGTAGAATGATCTTAAGGAAACAATTAGCTTTAAGGAAAAAACAACTGTCAGATAACATTCAGATCACATGATATTCAGATTACAAAGACTATTGAATGCAGAAAACATATGAACATATAATTCTTTTAGCTGTTACAGTAATGTGCAACATAGGATCCTGGAACATTGTTCATTATTTTATCTTTTTATACTTATTTTTCAGGTGCAAGAAGGATTTTTTTTCCAGATTTTTATTGTAGTTGCTACATTTTAAAGGCAATATATTTTTTAGGTCGGAATTTTATGTTAAACATATTCTTAGTACAGAAAAACATAACTTTTTCCTGCTGCTAAATTGTAAAAGTAAACTTTGAAGGACTTTAAAAAAACCCCCAAAACAAAACAAACAAAAAAAGCCTGATAAAAGTGATAAAGGAGAAAGGACAGGAATATGTTATTAGATAAGTGGTAACTAATTTTTTTAATTTAAGGCCAATTATATTAGTGCTTGCTAAAAAGTAGGTTTTTTTCATATGTGATTAAAAATTTTAAAAGGATACTTGTGTTACAATTGATTTGAAAACTTCCAAAATAAAAGGTTAATCAAATGTCATTACATGCAGAAATTTTACCATTGTGATGTGTGATTTTGTGTAATGCTCTATGTTTCCAGTGCATATACACATTTTTATTCCTCAGTTTACACCTGTCAGTTGGGGGTGGGGGGGAAGGGGAGGTGCGCAGAATTTGTCTCAAAAATGAAAACATTGTTTTCTTGAAAAATATTTATACCTCTGCTGGATACCTTCTAAATTTCCCTATAGTCAATAGGTTTGGTGGAGCATATAAGCACTCTTGGATAGTTTAGAAAATCTTTCCCTTCTGATTGAAGACAGGATGCCTGATCAAAGTGATGGGTGTAGCAACTACTAGCTCATTTGCATAAACTGATGTCTGGGCAGCTCTGGAGGAGTTCTCTCCCATTCTTTAACATTTTCATCTAATATTTTAGCATTGTATGACAATTATAATTTTTGCCCTTTTTTCCCCAATAAAGCACAATTGAGACAGATCAATGCATCTGAATGACCCTTTATTTTTAATGGTGCAACAACGTTAAATTCTGACAGCTGGAAACCTTCATAAGGATGATGACAGGAAATTAATGGCCATTTACAGTCACTTATTCTGTCTGACCTTGTATTTAATATCAAAGGATAAATATTCCTTTTTATTGCAAACTGAAAAAGTTGAGAGAATGCAAAGGTAGGTGGGAATGTGATTTCTCTAAGAGATAAATACTATTCTAATATTGATCCGTTCTAATATTGACGTTGCATGTTTTGCCTTCTAAAAATTGATGGATACACCCTGCTTTGTTTTTGGTGATTATCCAAAACATTGTGTTATGGATCCCTATTTTAAAACCTGTAAAATACCGTGACTAAAATAGAGACAAAACAAGACATGATCGTGAAATTTTCCTGGATGAAAATTGGAAGTGTAACGATTAAACCTGGAATATTCCATCATTAGATTTCTGACCAAAAAACCTATAATACATCTGAAAAACTAAAATTTCAGATTCTTAGAACATTTTTGTATTTTCCTGGGGTTTTGGGCTTTAATTTTTATTTTTCAGATGAAGGTAAGGTTCAAATATTTCAGCATATAAATAATTCAGTGACCATCGAGTGCGTCTAATCACCACTGCTGCTCTAAAGAAGCAGCTTCTTTGTGACCTGCAGAGATTGTCAGTATTTATTCTTGAAGCATGAGAGAGTGCTACTGCAACTTACATGACTACAGCATCCTTGCTTTGAAAATTAGCTTCAGGAATTACGTCCTATAGGTTGACTATATATTCCTTACTTAAGGTTGTTTGGGGTTTTAATTCATTCTTATGCTATCCATAGTGTAGTTTATGAGTGAAAGTAATGAACAAACTTGCCTTTTCAAGTCTTAAACAGATCTTTAAATTTCTGGTGCTGCTATGATGATAGTTTCAGATATTATTTATATTTTTAAAAACTGAGTCTGAATTTATTCTAATGCTACATAAAGCCAGTTCTCATTATATATTTTCTTATGTGTCTGATGTCTTTTCATACAGGCATGTATGTTTAAATGAGGACAAGCTTTCATTTTATTTACTATGAGTAAAAGCCACTTTTCTTTCAGTCCTGTATTTAAGTACTCACTGTACCTGCATATATTATCTGCTTTATTTCAGTGAGAGTAGAACTAGGAACTGGTTCCATGCAGAATATTTCTGAATTACTTATTTGCTAAAAGAAAGGACTGGGTAAGGAAGTCATTGAGTTACCATTTGGTATGATCTTGTCATATGATCTCATTGGGAGCTCAGGACTTCTCTTGCTTGAAATCAAAGAGATGACCTAAAATCTCTGTTGGGCAGGAAAATGATGACATAGGTCTATCTAACTTGGGATAGAGGCCAGTCTATAAAATAGTGAAGACTGGTCTTTGACTACTTGGTCAGCTACAATAATTTCTCTACCAACAAGAAGGGTCTAATGAGAATGTAAAGGTGAACAGGCGAAGCCTGGACAGTAGCTGAAAGTGTTAGGGAGTGGGGGAGAAACTTTCTGAAAGTGGTAAGGATAATTCTACGAGTATTTCTGGAATATTTCCATGATGTTTTGTTTTGTGTTTCTGGAGATAGAGGTAGAGATGTTATTGACCATGCTTAAGTTAAAATAAAACTAACACTATAGATGTTGGGTTGGTAACTTTCATGTCATGGCCAAATACAACTTGGTTAATTATATTTTGGCTCTAGAATTCTATCCTGCTCTTTCCACTGGTTACAATGTGCTCTTTTTCTTCCTTATGCAGTTTGCTTGGTCAATACAAAGTGAGTATAAAAGTGTCCTAGGTCAGAGCAGTAGAGTTTTTCCCTTGTTTTGCTCTGGTAGGACTGTCTATGTAGTTTAGAAACTAATGAAGAACTGCTGTAGACAGCAATAGCTGGAGCAGTCTTGAAAATTAAAGGGGTTTATGATATCGTCCATGTACCCTTAGCTACAGAAAGGGTACTATTTGTTAGATTGTTCTCATCAATGAGAACTCTTGAGGCACACAAAGTGTTGTCTCATGACAGCTCTTGGATGTAGGCCGCACATTACTGTATAGAGTTTTGTATCTTCTTAAAGCATTGGCATGAGACAAAGCACCCTTCCAGCTGCATTTTTACCTTTTTCTAGAGAAACTGAAAGATAAGTGGTTCTATGTGCTCAGGTCTGTAGCTGCATGGCTGTGCAGCTTCACTGCCAGCCCCTGCCTCACCAGGACACCTAACCTCTTAGAAAACTAAGTACCGTCCCCCCAGTTCCCGAAATTTTTTCCTTACTGAGGAAGGGTTTCTCAAGAAGGTCCCCCCTACCTCTCCATTCTTATTGTTTCATGCTCCTTCCACAAATTTGGCCAACAGTCTAACAATCTTTGGGAAGCTTGTGGCAGTCAGGTAGCTTGTGAGATGATTTTATTACAGTAGGTCAGATCATCTTCCTGTGCAAATGCGTGTGTTTGTTTTACACCTATATCTATAGAGGTTGAACAGAACTCGTTTGTTAAAATCTAAAAAAGTAGTTAATGTTCTATGGAAGCAGAGAGAAGAACCTTTCATTGCACTTTTCTTCCTAAATGCATCACTGACATGCAGTGGAGGGAATGAGCAGTAAATTTAATTAATAATGGATTTTTTTTTCACCTTTCAGCTTCCCAAAGAGAATGTTTCTCCCATTCTGTAGACTTTTATTTTATTAGCCACACAAAGAGAAATAATGCTTCATTTAACTATGTCAAAACCAATCTAAACTCTCTGCTATTTGCTTTCCTTTCTATAAATTTTAATGCATTTTTAATTCCACCCCACTGGTTGGCAAACCAACCATTGAAGTTATTGCTGCCTTGTAATGTATTTCAGTCATTTCTAATAAACCTGGACTTTAAGATGATTTATTATTATCTCTGTACACTATGAAAATGGATTCTCTGCCTGTGCTGGGTTTCAGCCATTTCATTACTAGGGTTAGATATGTATAAGATTGAACAAACAAACAAAAGTAAACAATTGTAATGCAGAGAATTTATAATCTTGCATCCTTTCATGAGGAAAAACCATTTAAAGGAAATTAGAGTTGCAAATAGATTAAAAGCTATTTTAACAGGATTTTTTATTTTAAAATCTGAGGCATTTTGTCCTCTTTGAAATTAACCCTGAAATATTCTGTAGCTTCTTTCTTAAGATTTTATGGAAAGGTATACATTTACTTTGTAAAAAAATGCACCTTAAAAATTAATTTAAAATTTCACCAAGAATACTTTAAAATATTAAAAAGTAAAAAAACTCAAATGTAATTAAAATTTTCTAATGCTGCATAATGCAACATCATCTTTTGTTAAATTTGTTCAAATGCAATAAGAATTCACAGTTGTCCTTTTCTGGAAGCAGCATCATAGAATCATAGAATGGCATGGGTTGGAAGGGACCCCAAGGATCATAGAGCTCCAACCCTCCTGCCACAGGCAAGGACACCAACCTCAGGCCTGGATCTACACAAGGTTCCCCAGGGCCCCATCCAACCTGACCTTGCACACTTCCAGGGACGGGGCATCCACTTCTTCTCTGGGCAGCCTGTTCCAGGACCTCACCACTCTTTCTGTAAAAAACTTCCCCCTAATATCCAATCTAAACCTTCCCTCCTTCAGCTTTAAACCGTTCCTCCTTGTCCTGCCATTATCTGCCCTTTTACAAAGTTGATTCCCCTCCTGCTAATAAGATCCCTTCAGGTACTGGCAGGCTGCAATGAGGTTCCCCTGCAGCCTTCTCTTCTCCAGGCTGAACAAGCCCAGCTCCCTCAACCTCTCTTTGTAGGGCAGGTGCTCCAGCCCTCTAATCATCTTTGTGGCCCTCCTCTAACCCTCTCCAACAGTTCTACATCTTTCTTGTATTGGGGGCCCCAGATCTGGACACAGTACTCCAGGGAGGGCCTCACGAGGGCAGAGTAGAGAGGGACAATCCCCTCCCTGTCCCTGCTGGCCACCCCTCTTCTGATGGAGCCCAGGATACTTTGCAAGTTGCAAGAGCACACTGCTGGCTCATGTTAAGTTTCTCATTCACTATGACACCCAGGTCCTTCTCAGCAGGGCTACTCTTAAGAAGCTCTTCTTCCAGTCTCAATTAATCTAAATTAATCGCTTTGTTAATCGCTTTATAACAGAAAAACAATTACTGTCAAGTAAATGAATCCTGCTGTATGTTAAGTTTTGGACTAATCAGAGCAGCAAATACCTGAGTCTGTGTTATTCTCATCCTTGATTTCTTCAGAGTTTGTGTCCTAACAGTTTCTCTGGTTTTAGCTTTGTTCTCTTCCTTTGTGTGACTGTTCCTTGTAACCCAACATCTTCATACTGTTTTCAGTGGGCAGAGCAAAAGATTTTCAGCCCGTGTCATTACCAGCAATTGAGCAGATTGTTCAATTTCTTTCCTTCAAGATGAGTTTACTTTGTTCAGAAATTGTCCAGGGAATGTCAGGTCAAAGTGAACAGATTTCTCTATTCTTTCTTTATTCTTGCTTGCAGCTAGAGGCTTGCAATTTCCAGAGCAGCTAGTGTTTCAGATTCCTTCAAAGTCTTTTATAATGATTAACCTTTCATAAAAAGAGCTAATGAAGTCTTTAAAATGCTTTTCAGCGTGTTTTGAAGGGAAGAGCTATTCCAGTAAATGCTGTCTTGTGAAACTTCCTTGAAATGTTCACTTGCTGTCTGTACTATGTTAAACTAACCATATTTGTCTTTAATAACTACCCTGTATGGCCTGTTTACTGGGACCTGGCCTACTTAAAAAATGCCATTAGGGAAGCTTGTATTGCTTCACATATTTAAAAAAAAAAACAAAACAGTTTTCTCCTTACAATATTGCTTTACTTTGCAAGAAGTCACAACCTGCACACAGCCAGCTGACACTGAGGATAGTTTTTGTAGGGACCGTCATGTCTTCATGCATCTTCATCCATGTGGTAAGTCTCATTTGTGTAGGATTTGGCTGTGAAGTACAAGTATGGTACATTGGAACAGATGTGTTTCATTTTGGTCATGTAAAAATACACTTAACACTTTGTGAATCAGCTTGTCTATTTTTGAAAAGTAGATGATGACAAGGTATGCTAATCATTATTTTTTGCTTCTAGCATGAACATTATTTTAATTACTAACAATAATTGTTCTAGATAAGTATTTAAATATATCACCTCTTGCAAGGAGTTAATGATCTAATAGATGTTAATTTGCCAGTGTTTTTAAAGCATCTTGAAAGGTCATGTATTGTGATTAAGTCAGTCCCTCCTCATGATATTCTGCAACTTATATTCAGTAGGAGATACAAACGGAAACTAGATTGCAAATGGAATATGAGTATAGGCTAAATCACTGAGGAAAGAAAACTCATGCAGATTTTACTGTTATGTGTCAGGTGGCTTTTTCATAGCAGCCATAAAAATCAAATGACAATCCGTATTTTCTGCAGCAAGAAAGACTTCATAAAGGGGTAATGGCTAATTTGAACCTTCTTATTGTTCTGTTAGTATTTCTATGTCTTTATTATTAGGTGTCATTTTAAAAGCAGATGGCAGCAGTGGTGAGGGCAAACATCCCCCTACATTCTTGCAGATGTTTTTAGTGTCCTCCGTCACACTGGTGACATACTTCCCCATATGTTGAACTTGATCAGTATCTGAGCTTAAAATCTCAGAGGTGATTGGATCAGATAATAAAAAATTTTAAGATGTGGATAAAAGCAGCAAGAATGATTAGAGGCCAGAGGTTTAATTTGCAAGTAAAGATTAAATGAGCTCAATATATAGTGTATAGTTTAGCAGAATGAACTGAGTTGAGGGAAAAGGATCAAAGGGAAAGGCATATAGCCATCTTAATATCTCTGAGCAATATAAACTGCAGTGCCTGAAATGCGTTAATCACAGACATGATGTGGACAGTGCAGAGAATTATCTTCGGACCTCAGACCATAGAAAGAAAAATTCTGCTGTCTTTTAGGAAATGGAAGACATACAAAGTTGTTCACCTTGGCATCGAAAGATTATATGAAGAACAGCAAATAATTTTTTGGTTTATGTCAGACCTTTCACGTGGGCTAATATAAATATGGGCAACTATCCTGCTATTCTGTATTATGAGGCAAGCACAGTCAGGCCCAAATATCAAAACAATTTAACAGTGTAAATTGTAAGTATGTAGCACTGCCAAATAGACCAATAGCAACAGATGATTATAATCAACGGATTTGTTGGATCCTTTGGAACTGGAAATAATTGAGTTAAGACCTAAATCTATACTCCAGACTTTTCTGTGCAGAAGTTTGATGTCAACTTTCAGTTTCAAAACATTGCCTATAACTTCTATAAGACTATTTGAGCACTAACTGCATGATGTCATTCCTCTAAACGTCCCCCCAAAAAGTTCAGTTTTCCAGGTTGATTTTTATTACTATTTGAGCTCAACTACTAAGCTTCCTTCTTCACATGGTTGGGGTTTTTTTAAGGATTCTGAAGGTTATCGTGGCCACTTTTCTTCCTCTTTCTGCCCTACAACATTTTTTCTAGCTCTTTAAAAAAATGCCAGCATTTAAAAACCAGAAAAAAAATTTCTATGGTCAGGGTGGTCAAACAGTGGAACAGTTGCCTAGAGCGGTTGTAAAGTGTTTATCCTGAGCAACCTGCTCTAGTTGTCGCTGCTTTGATATTGGATGAGATCTCCAGAGGTCCTTTCTGTCTTCAAGTATTTTGTAATTGTTTAGAGTTTAGCTCCCCTAACAGACTAATGATTAGAAAATTATGTCACTTTTAAAATATATTTTTTTTTCTCTGAAGAACAGTGCAATAAATCCATTGCAACCTTTGCTTATACAATTTTTTAAATTTTTTTTTTATATTTTAATTCTAAGGGCTGGTTAAACTCCAGCATATCTACTTTAAATGCTAATTGAACAATCGTATCTTTTAATACCCTGTTGAACCATAATGCAACCATCATTCTTTATTATTTTTTTTTTTTGCTAGTTTACTGGTCTGTTTTATTACTGGATTCTCTATATTATTTGAGTTTGCACATTGGAATTGTTTTCCTATGTCAAAGTAAAATTATAGAAGTAGCAGTCACTAATAGTTCTAGTTCAATTTTATTCTTAAAATAAATAGTACAAGTAGTTTTAGCTGATAATGAGAAATTGAATCAATTTCTCCTGCTCATTTAGCCCTCCACTCATTTTCTTCTTCTCCGTCCAGACTAGTACAAGTGTACAGAAATACCTTTTGCAGTGAATCTCTAGTATAGACATTTATTTTGGTAGGTAGAGAAGAAATCTAATAAAAATGAATGACCAGTTTTCATTAAATGGGTAAGTTGTAGAGGCTTCCTTTGATCCAGCACGTTGAAATGGCTCATTCCTGAAGAATTCATTTTGCTGTGAGAAATCCAGAAATGAATGCTGCATACCACAGTCAATCAAAGGAATTTAAATACCTCAAGGGTGCATGTTGAAATGAAAATAGACTGTTTCTAAATGCTGACAAACGGGAAAATCAATATGTGAGGCATGGATCTTGCTTCAACTAAAATCCTCAAGTTTATCTTGGGTTGCAGTGTCCTTAGCAACCATTCTAATTATCTAATTGTGCAGATTATGAGGGGATTGTGGTTTGGTTTTGTTTCTATTTACTCTTGACTGAAGTTCATGGTTAGCCTCAGCATCTTCGTAGCATTCGATAAACCTGTGGCAGTTTCTGACGTAACTTTGTCGATGTTTCTGTTTAGAAAGTAGCTTTATCAGACATATGCAAATCATTAAATCATGTACTAACTCACATGGTAGGTGGGATAACATCCTTTGTAAACAAGTGGCAACAAGATAAATCCATCCAATGTCGAGCAATTAAAGTATTTTTCAGTTTATAGGAAGCTGCTTTAAGACATCAGTTTGAATATGGTCTCTCATCTTCTCTCCTGTTCTTTCCTATTATCACTGGAGAAGTGGAGATATTCTTCACAGATGTTTAGGAATGCTGACAGAAAACTCGCATTGTTCTAAATTCACCTTATGTACACGTTTCCCACAAGAGCATGCACTCCAAGAACATGAGCGGTTACTGTTTATTAACAAAGTAGTTCTTTTATAGACTGCATAATTGCTGTAGCAAAAAACTGGATATCACCTATTCTTCTTTAGTCAGAATTTTAAACAATTGCTGATTAACCCATTAAATTTGTCAATGATATTTGTTTGAATTAGTAGGCTGAACTAATATTTTTATAGTTATTGAATGTATTTACTGGGATTGTATGAACTGGTTGTGAATTCCAGGTGATAGCTCATACATATGACTCATAGAAAGTCTTGAGTTTCTGCCCTTCTGCAGCTCTAGTCTCAAGCATTAACCAGAATACTTACGACATGGGCTCCATTCCAACAAATCTTTCAGGCCCTTGCTTAAATTTAAGAACACGAGTAGTCTGTTTGTATGTAACAGTACTGCACATCTGCTTAAATGCTTTGCCAGATTGGGACCAGTATTACAGTAAAGTAGAATGAAAATTGGTTTAGAAGCCATTACTGTTAATCCCAAGGAAGAAATATTGACTTTACTTAAATTTTCTTCCCAGTCTTTAAATATCATACATTTGACTCAGAAGACTTGGGGAAAAAAAAAATCTTCCTTCTGTCTGTCTATTTTTGTTCTCTTTGAAATGTAGTTTGTGACAGGGTACTAGACATACATTGGAAAATAAAAGTTAAAAAAACATAATACCAGAATTAACCTAGTTTAAAAAAATAAATCTTCTGGTGCTGCATAAAACTGGACTGAGTCTTAAATATTTACCAAAGTTTTGGAAGAAAAAGATTGACTTTTACCGTTATGGAGATTAAGAATTAGTCAGATTAGGTATCACTGCATAATTTAGATTTTCTCTAAACTAATTACTGATTGGAAGACCCAGAATAATCTGCTGAAGTAAACATTGTTTTTTTAAATTTTTTTTTCCACAAGCCCCAGTAATGAACCTCTTCATAAAGGACTCATTTATGTTTTGTCTCAGTGATTTTCTCTACATGCTTATGATAGATAGAATGTGATTACACCAAGTGGGTAAATAATAGTTTATTTTCAACATGTTCTCACTTGTGGTATGAAATCAGATTGGCGTCTTCTTCAGTGTGTTATTTGCAATTATTTGGTGTTTAAATTACAGTAATAAGTCTGTAGTTCAATAAGCAGCAAGTCACTGTGAGCTTTCAAATGATAAAATATGAAAAGATTGGTTGTTTCTGATCATAGCTTGTAAGTCTCTGACTTCACCTTCTGCTCCAATTAAATGCATGGGATGCACTGAAGTGCACATATTTGCAATCTACTTATTATTTTTGAGAAAGTTCTCTCTTAGTAAACCAATTGATAGGTGGTTTCCAGACAGAAAAAGAGAAAAGCCTAGATGTACGTACGTACTAAGTAATAGAATTATGGTTGAACACTGATAATTCCTGAGGCACTGCTATTTGTCTAACATTATTAATGGTATTATGTTGTATTATCTGCCAGGTGAATATATGATTATATATTTTTTTCCCATGAAATACCTTCATCTATACTAAAGTACAGTATAAATCTACAGTTTATCTTGCTCACTGTGATTTAAAAGAAAAAAAGTTCACCATCTCTTATACAGTGGGTAAAACTTGTTTCAAGGAACAAGGCTCAAGTCCTCCTATGTGTTTAAATCATAGAGAGCTACCTTCATCCATTCATGTCTTACGCAGAAGAAATAAGGAGAAAAGTGTTTCTCAAAAAGCCTGCTGCTCTTGGAGGAAGTCACCCGTCAAAGAGCTGACTTCGCAGAGCGTAGTTTCCATGAATGCTATCCTACTGAGCAACAGGCTTGTGGCTGAGAATGATAATGACCAAGATGAATGGCCTTTGCCCTGCTTTAAAACTGCTTTTTCTAAGACCAAGATCTCCCAGGATGTAGGCACTCTTAGCACGTAAAATAACATGCATTGAAGTAACATGTTAAAAGATTTAATTCTGTTCAGACTGAATTAAAGAAATGCAAGAAAATATACAAAACACTGAGAAGGCATATTCATCTTGATCTTTTTGTTTGAAGGACATTATTTTGTAGGAATAATTGGATCAACTGATTGTTTTGCTTTTAATGAGCCTATTATTCAGTTTATGAGAGACAGAAATAAAGCAGCTGACCACTGTAAATTCCTGAAGTGGAAGGAAAAGTAGATACCTCCGGGAATATTTGAGTTGTCTTTTTGGCTCAATTCACACTTTCCAGCATGTGGTCAATTATGCCTTATGATACTGTTGATTTGCTTTTGTATTTCTTCCCAACAGAATGTTGTTGTGGTTTTGTGTGGCAAGGTGGCAAAGGTGGGGTGGGAGTACTGCAGAGGTGCATAACTATCTTTCCATAGAAAGTGTTTACAGGAAATAAAGTAATAGTTTTAATGAATTTTTGGGAAATAGTTTTAAAGGTGGGGGCTTTAACTGGAGTTTTAGGGGTTGGAAGTAATTTTTATTTTATTTTCAAGGCTATACAGCTTTGGCTTGTATCTCTCAGCTACTAATTACTGTAGGATCTGTAACTACGTAATGGCTTACAAAGGAAACGTCTGAACTCTACAATTGTTCCTGTTGCATTCAATAACTAAAATCAAGTAGTAGGACCACAGTTTTCTCACAAAGATAAAAATAATTGGAAAGGTGTAGCAACTGGCATTTGTATTTCAATAGACAACACTCATATCTCCAAGTCATTATGAAGCCAAAGCCTTTGTACAAGAGAACATAGCATGCTTCATGTGCCATGTTTCAAATCAAATGTAAATCTGAACCTCAGTGTACTGTCCAAACTTCAACTCTGGCAATTATATTCTGCCCATTTACATTTGCAGTTTCAGTAAACTTTTCCCCCCCTCAACTTTCTGTCCAGAAGTATTCTAGTGTGATCAGTAATATTATTCTGGCACATCTGTGTTTTCCAAAGGAATTTCAGTTTAATTTAGCATATTATTTCCTTTCATTATTGAACTATAACCTTTAAAAAGCATTGGTCTTTGTTATAGGAGCTCAGTATTACTTAGGGGAACTTGGTTTGCATGGGGAGGATGCACAATGCTCTGTGTGCCACTCATTTTGCACCAGTAGTTGTTGAATAAATGCAACCATAACCATCAAAAATTAACACATCCTAGGATTTTTGGTGGTATTAGTCATTATATTTCTGAAAGCAGGATGGTTATGCGAGGGCCACTCATTATTTTTTCATGGTGGGAAGCTTTGAGCTGGATCTGTTGTGGTTGAATGCTATTAGGTCAGTACTGTCCATCTTCCTTCTGAGCTATTTGTGATAATAATGCAGAAATGAAACTACCATGCAAACCAAATGAATTGACAGAGAAAGCAATCAGAACAGAATGCACCCACTGGAACTTCTAATGTAAAGTATTGGTTGCTTTTCTAAATGTTGCCAATTATCGAAGGTGCTCAAAAGAGGAGAAATGCTCTTGTGCAAAATAAGCAGACAACATTATGGACCATACTCCACATTGTTAGTGTGTGGAATAAGTATAATGTGTTGGAATACCTTATAAATTATTGTAAGTATAAATTGCATTCATCTGCAGAGTATCAGAAACAATACATGCTGAAGAACACATTGCATCAGAGCTTACAGCACTTACACTAAGCGTAGAATCAATCATATTTCTTTTTATGGCTTAGTCCCTTCTTTCTCCTCCACCCTTGCTCCATCCTCTTTTCTGGGCAGTTGCTAGTGTCTTTAGTGCCTTCTCTTGCTGATGAGTGCAGAATAAAATTAAGAAAAAGGCTAGTGATGTATAAATAAAATAAATTTTAAATAACAGATATTATATATATATATATATGCACACTTTTATCCCAATTAAAATGTCTTAACATTAGACATTTTTAAAAAGAATATTAACAGTTAAACTCTATGATCTCAACAGCTTCATTCCATCAGGACATAACATTTTTCAAACCAAGTTGATAGTTGCAGATAGTATGTGATACAGATAGGGTGTGATGGATGTAACTTGGGAGTGTACTTCTTACAAAAGTCTTTTCCATTTATAGGAATTATTGGTTTAGACTCTATATACACACACATATTTGATTTTTAATATATAGTACCTGTAACTATTTTTGAGTATAAGGCTACAAGTTCTCACCTAATGACACTGACATTTATTTTTTATTCTGTAGATATGCAGTTAATCAAGATATGCAGTAAGTTCCTGTTGAAAACATTTCTTCTCAGAATGTTAAGACTGCACATCTGTTATTATCAATCTTCCTAAGGTGAAAAAACCTACCTTGTTTTTCTGTTGCTAAGAAAGGTTGCAGTACATATGCCTAGTTTCTTATGTGGTTTTCATTGCTGTAGTATTTTAACATTCTAAAAACAGATGGGAATATGAAGTACAGTGAAATTTAAAATTAAACAGGAAGTCTATAGCAGACTTAGAAACATAAATGAGTCTCACAGGTTTGGTATTTTTAGTATAAAATTGTCTGTTCATTATAAGAAAGATAAAAGTATGGTCTCATATAATTATCAGGGCTCTGTACTTGAGGATAGTAGTTGTCTTGAAGACACCTCAATCTACTTCTTAATAGAGTACTTTTTTAAAAAAAACTTTTTTAGCTCATCTCTTTATTCACATACAATTTTTTGAAAATATAATCTTGAGAAATAACCCTGAATTTTGCCATCCCTTAAGTCCCTTATCTCTTAACATTGATTCTGCTATCCATACTGTGTATTTATATCCATGATGTATCAGGTATTTTGTTATTACTGGAAGGTTTGTGTGCTTTTCAGCACTGTTATATTTTTTCACAATGGACAGGTTTAATACAGATCTTGATTTGCAGGAACAGGTGAAAAATGATAATTTTAATAATCCGTCTGTATCCTCATTGCCATCTCTATTTCTCCTGCATCTTTAGATCATACTGTTTGATAGACCATGGATATGATTTTTTTTATGGAACCTTTTACCTTCAGATACTCCCACAAAGCTTTGCACATGTATGGACTGGAGATATACTGAAGCTGAAATGGGGATCCCTCTGGGTTAGAGAGAAATATGGAAGCATATCAGAAGAATTAGATTTAATGTCTGAAATATAGTACCAGAAGGTATTCTGCAGTCAAAATCCTATTAGGGTCACTACTTTCGAATTAAAAGTACCAAATTTTTAATCAGCATAAAACATTACCGCTCAGGCTGCCACTAATTGTAGCTATTTATCATTTTCTTAGCAGTTAACTGTTTCTGTGTTGGAATATTACAGCTGTTTCTTAGCAGAAAGCAGGATTTCAAAATAGTTTAAATGAGGAAATAGAGAAGAACCTGCTGAAAATGTAGTTGCTTTCCTCAGGCTCTAATGTTCTGAAGACTCTAGAGCTATTAATCACTGTGTTTTCTCAAAGGGCATGCCATATCAATAACTGTGTGTGACTAGTGATGAACCTGAGATGAAAGGGTTATGTATATCAGAGGTCTTAGGTGCCAACCTTAGACATTGGTTTAAACTGTTTCTTAGAAAAAAGACTCCAACCTGGCTAGAATATTGCTGACACTGCATTCAGAAGTGAACGTAACTGAAGTTTCCATCCAAGTGCAGCTAAATCTTTTCCATCACTGTTTTGCAATCAGTCTGAGCCTGTATCACAATGTGATGACAGCAGTCTGTAGTAAAGATAGCATATTGTTTTTATGATATTATTTAGATTGTAAATCCCAATTCGAGATATACTATTGCAGCATATCTAATTATATTTTTCCCTCTTCCTGTTTATAATATTGATTTAATTAATCTGCATGCCAGTTATATTTTCAGTGGTATAATTCTTTATTTCCTAGACCTTTAGCCTGGTAGGTATGCTTGAATAGTAGTGGTTTTTTTCTGGATTAATTTTTGGCACCAAGGTTTTCTCCATCTGTTCTAATGTTTAATCCAACAGAGTAGTGTATTTTTACAAAGCATGGAGACTTGTGTGTGTTGTGGGCAGCATCAGGCACTTCAGAATTTGGAAGCTGTTTCCAGAATCTCCACCATATGTTGTCTAAAATGGAAATTGCTTTATCAAAAATAACTTGGTTTGCCTCAGTGCACCTGTCTCTATGCAACAGCAAAGGCACCTGTGTGCTATTAATACTTACATTATGCAGCACATTTGAAAATGTTATAACTCAGGTGAATTATCCTCCTGGGAGCCACATACATTGCTTTTGCCTCAGCTTTTGCTCTCTGTATGTCAAATTTTGAAATGATCTTCAGGTTACTTCAGTAGGTTTGCAGCTTGTATCTTTAAGAACACATTGCTTGGGCAAGTGAAGATGATGTTTCCAGCTGGCTGGTAGCAGGTGTCTGTGTATTTCTATATGCTAGTTTCCCAATATGTTTTGAACTGACCTATTATTTCACACTGCCATTTAAAAGAGAAGAGATAAAAAGCTGGTAGCTTGTCTATGTTTGCTTGTCACTAGCTTTGTTGTTCAGCTAGAAATAATAATGTCTCTCATGTTGCTTCTTGTCTAGGTCAATTATTTTTGGTATAGAGTCATAGAATGGTTTGGGCTGGAAGGGACCAGTTTCCAACCCATCGAGTTTCCAACCCCCCTTACATGGGCAGGGACACCTCCCACTAGACCAGGCTGCTCAAGGTCCCATCTGACCTGGCCTTGAATACTTCTAGGGCACACCACTTCCCTGGGCAAACTGTTCCAGCACCTCACCATCCTCACAGTGAAGAATTTCTTCCTTATATCTAATCTAAATCTCCCACCTCCCAATTTAAACCCATTCCCCTTCATCCTATTGCTCCTGGCCCTTCTAAAAAGCCCCTCCCCAGCTTCTTGTAGGACCTCTTTGGGTACTGGAAGACTGCTATTAGGTCTCCCTGGAACTGTCTCTTCTCCAGGCTGAACAACCCCAACTCTCTCAGCCTGTCTCCATAGGAGAGATGCTCCAGCCCTCTAATTGTCTTTGTGTCCCTCCTCTGGACCCATTCCAGCAGTTCCATGTCTTCTTATGTGGGCTCCAGACCTGGACATTACTCCAGGTTGGGTCTCATGAGAGTGGAGTGGAAGAAGATGAAATATAACTAATTCCTGGCACATGTTTATCTAGCACCTTCCAGACATAGGATCCTTTGGCCTCCCAGTGTCCTATTCTGGTAACTTCTTAACATGTTTGAGGCTTTTTCATTTGTTCCTGTCTTCTGATGACATAGTAAGTTGATGAATGTTTGATCTGCTAATATTCTCAAGAATATTTCTGATTGTCTATTCATTTTTTTCCATTATATTTTATTTGAAGCATAAATTTTATAAATTATACAGACATGCTTTTTAACCTGATGTCTTAGGTGGGAAGAAAATAGGGGCTAGTGTGTTTTCCTTCCTTTGAAATTTAGAAAACTGTCTCTCTCTGAACTCAAATGGATGGGAAAAGTATTCCAGTAGTTCATGATAGATAGAAATCTGAGATCAATTGTGTCAGGGATATAGCTATCACCAGTCACTGATTGAGGTTAGAAAGGAACTTTTACCCACTATTAGAGTGCTAAGGACCTTTTTGGTTTGTTGGTTGATTTGTGTTGTGTCACATTCTGTAGTACAGAGCCTGGACCACTCTCTGGGGCCTTGCAGTGAAATGCTTGCAAGCGATTGTAGGTGATTGTTGAGAGAACTGTGCATACAGGAGATGTAACGTAAAAGATCTAGTACAGCTTTTACAATAAAAATTCTGTTAATGTAGTGCTCTTCTTAACAGTCTTTTCAGGGCCTTTTGAATTAATTAATATCCTGTCATCTCTGTAAATGGTTCTTACATGCTTTACTTCTCTGGAAAGCTTGTGAGACACTCTGCTTGCATTCTGGCAACAGAAAATCATATCAGTCTCCGGGGCTGCTGGTTTAGATAGCATTAAATGCTCTAACCATTGTTGTTTTGCTTTACCAGCCAAGCCTATGAAATTTTTTATTTTTTTACTTTTTCTTTCCTTTTAAACATGAATTTTCACCTCCTGGCTCTTTGTTCTGTGTGAAATGGAAACCAGCATTATCTCTGTAACGCAGATTCCTTCACTTCTCAGGGTCATGTTTCAACTGGGATCAGATGTCAAGTGTTTACATGGAGCAAATAATTCAGTTTTGTTTTCTGATGCTTTCCTAGATGAGCCTCTTGTCAAATCCTGACAACTTGTGAAGATTGTAGATTTTGGGACAGAAGGTATAGCCCTGATCTTATGAAAGTGAAAATGTGTATGACAACTGCAGCATATGATTTATTGAATAGCTGTGTTACTCTGTTAACCATTACATCATACCTGCTTCTGTCATGTTTCTGATGATACTTATTTTTCTACTAGAAGTAGAAAAATTTTACACATTACTCAAAAGCATTAAGTCAGTTTTGACTGAATATCTCTTTTGAGATTAAAAATGTTTAAGAAAAGAAATTGTTACGATTAGTTTGTAGAAAAAAAATCTCTTTAAAGGACATGAAGACTATTGTTAATATGCAAATACACAGTTTGTAAATGGACCAAAAAATTACTTATGAGTGCAGGATTTTAAAGTCTCAGTTATATGTGCTTGGTACTATACAGTATCCAAAGCAGAAATTTTCTCTTGCTGTTATATTTATGTTCATATGTGAGATTGCATCATGATTGTTCTTCCTGCTTGGATCTACGTCATTAGTCTTAATTGCAGAAATTAAGAATTTAAATATCAGTTACCAACCTTAATTTGATATTTGTCCTGTGCCTTATTCCTAGCAAGTGTTCAATTATTTAAATAGAGAGGGGGTTTTTTAATGATGTAAAAAAGAAATGTAGAAATAGTATTTACTGAGTTCTGGGTCTGGTTTGATTTTTTTTTTTTGTTTGGGGGGGGTTTTGTGATTTTATTTTTTTTTCCTTTCTGTAGTCTTATATTTGGCTAAATTATAACTAAAAGCTGAAAGTTTTAACTAGTTTTAACTGTTACTGATTTTAAGTTCACTCTTTAGGATTCCTGCAGTATCACTAGGCTGATTCAAGTCTGTAGCACATTACAGCATTCTAAACGACATTTGGTTCTGCCATATGTCATTCTGTGTTATGGCACACCAGAGTTACACCAGGTTTATCAATACTTAATTTATGCTTAATATAGTTTTATCTAATCCATCTATTCATTTGACATATTCTTAGTCACTGACTTCGAAAGCACAGGCACATATTTTATGCTGGAAGATGGTATTTTGAGGGTTTATGCTGTAGTTCAGGAGATGTTTAGTAGCAGTTTAGCTGAAAGGCAGTTTGTATTGTATTATGGCATTTTCAGATAAAATTTCAAAGGGGTTAATTTGGAGATTATACCAATCAACTCCAAGATTTTATCTAGAAGCCTGAGAGACTAAGGCTCAAATGTGTGAATTAAAGGAGCGAATGTATAGCACCTAGTTAGTTGGTTGTTACTGGTTTTGCATTTATTTCACCAATGGCATTTTATTATATCATTAAGGCTATATGTGTACATTTTGAGTCTAAGGAATTCAGGGCAGGGAATCAGAATATAATTCCTCAAGAAAAATGAGGAGGCATGACTTGTTAATAGTGTCTGTTCTTTTACAGAACAGAGCAAAGCAGTTTTCAAAAAGTGCATTACTGAATACAGGTTGAGAGAGCTGATAGACAACAACAGATAGAATGATATTCTGGAGAAGCTCTGTTTTTACTCATATAAAGACCTTTTCTTTCATATAAAAAAACCCAAACAACAAAACAACAGGTTAAAGGGGATAGTTAGGAAGTGGGTATGTGAAAGAACATTTCTGTGCTGCAGTCATTTGCCCATTCAGTCAAGCTGTACAATATGCTAAGTGTAAGAGCTCAAATCAGGTGGAAAATTGCTAAGGCATAAAGAAATTACTCCATGGAAATGAGGTTGATTTTGCACATACTTGTTTGGAGGTTGGTTGTTCACTTTGTTTTACTGCTGCATTGCCCACAATAAGTCATAACAACAACAACAAAAATGAAAACTTGCAAATACCAAAACAAAAGTATTTGGCTAGAAACCAAATTATCTTGAAAATGAGATGTAAATGCGTAGAAGGGAGGAATACATAAAGGGAAAAGAATTTCAACTTCTGTAATTATTATTGTCACCTCTAGTAAAGTCATGAATAATTTGCTTCCGCTGTGCCTTTCATGTGGGCTTTGCATAGAACAATATTCCAGCTGAATGCTATGGACTGTGGAGGTTGTTCAGTGTTTCCTTAGAGCAAAATCGTCAATGATTTTTTCTATCTTATCTCCATTTTCCAGTTAATGTAGCACTTTAAAATGTACATATGTACATGTACTGTGAAGCGAACTATAAAGGACGAATCTTTGCTACTGCCATGTGAATGGATTTTCACACGGAGCAATCATGGGAATCTGAATTATTGACATGATACATTATATTTCTTCCTCTTCCCCATTGGTCACTAAAACCTTAATCTAAAGCTCAGTGAAGTCAGTTGAAAGAATCAAGTACTGTAGAGTTTAATATAGTAGCCACTTTTTGAGGAAAAAAAGCAAGCTGGAAAGCTGCAGGAGACTTTTTTTCCCTCTCATCTTCCCTTTCAGGCTACATATACAGTCTCTTGAGTAATGAAAGCTACTGTGATTTTTTTAATGTATGTGGTCAAGTCTAGTGACTAAAAGATTTCACCTGTTGATAACCATTCCTGCTGAGCGTGTTGATCTGCACAGGTGCCAAAAGGGACTCTCATGGTTTAGCCCCAGCCAGCAGCTCAGCACCATGCAGCCACTTGCCCACCCCTATCCTGGCAGGGTGGAAAGTTGAGTGGGAGACAAAGGCAAACCTTGTGCGTTGGGATAAGGAGAGTTTTCTAGGAGAGCCAAGGGAAAGGGAAATAAGGAATATGCACAGTGGGTGATCTTAGCAGTTGATAAATCTCCTGTTTCCCTCAGGAAAGGCAGCCTGTCCCAGTGCTCTGTCACCCTTACAGTGAAAACGTTTCTCCTATTCACATGGAACTTCCTCTGCTCCAGCTTGCACCCTCGCTCCCCCTTGTCTTATCACTGGCTATCACTGAGAAGAGCCTGGCTCCATCCTCCTGACTCTTGCCTTTACATATTTATAAACATTAATAAGGTCACTCCTCATTCTCCTCTTCTGCAAGCTAGAGAGGCCCAGCTCCCTCAGCCTGTCCTCATAAAGAAGGGGTTCCACTCCCTTCATCATCTTGATGGTCTCGGTGGAGTCTTTCAAGGAGTTGTACGTCTTTCTTTAAGTGAGAGGCCCACAGCTGGACACAATATTCCAGGTACAGTCTCACCAAGGCAGAGTAGAGGGTGAGAAATTATTTGCACATTGACTTCATCTGGAATTACTATAAATTTAACCAAAATTGTGTTCTCAGAGAAGGTTCTACACAAGCAGACTAAATATTTTTTCAATAAAAACTCAAATATGATATTTGATCTTTTTCTACATCTCAGAATTTCAGATATCAACAGACGGGCAGTGGCATTGTTATTGATTTATAAGTTTAAATCAGTATTATATGAAGTGGGATAAATATCAAAACATCCAATTATTATCCTTATTCTTTACTATGTTGCTTCTTATTGTGTTATTTAGAAAGGTTAGAGAGTTGCAGTGCATTTAACAAAAGATTATTGGCAATATTTGGCTGGGTATATCTTCTTTCATAGAATAATAGAATCATAGAATGGCATGGGTTAGAAGGGACCCCAAGGATCATAAAGCTCCAACCTCCCTGCCACAGGCAAGGACACTAACCTCAGGCCTGGATCTACACAAGGTTGCCTAGGGCCCCATCCAACCTGGCCTTGAGCACTTCCAGGGATGGGGCATCCACTACTTCTCTGGGCAGCCTGTTCCAGCACCTCACCACTCTCTCTGTAAAAAACTTCCCCCTAATATCCAATCTAAACCTTCCCTCCTTCAGCTTTAAACCATTCCCCCTTGTCCTGCCATTATATGCTCTTTTAAATAGTTTATTCCCCTCCTGTTTGTATGGTCCCTTCAGGTACTGGAAGGCTGCAATGAGGTCCCTCCGCAGCCTTCTCTTCTCCAGGCTGAACAAGCCCAGCTCCCTCAGCCTCTCTTTGTAGGGCAGGTGCTCCAGCCCTCTAATCATCTTTGTGGCCCTCCTCTGAACCCTCTCCAACAGTTCTACATCTACATCTTTCTAAGCCTCCTGTCTAGCAAGGAGAAAGGTGGGAGCAGGGCAGCACTCAGTGAAAGGCTGCTGAAGGATCCTGTTGGTTCTGCATTGAGTATGACAGCATCTCAAATGAATAAATTCAAGTAGCTCAGCAGTTTGAACATATCTGAAATTAATCAAGTTGTGATCTGCCAATATCACAGATTTCAGATCATCCAACATGATCTCAACAAAAGTGTGCTTAGAACATGACAGAGCATAGCACACATATTACAGGACTTCGGAGTCCGTGTGTCTTTAGATAATTAATCAAATGATGTCTTTTGGAGAGGGTTTAAATCATCTCTTCAGAGAAATGGCTTTTTTTTTCTGTTTTACAAAGCGCTTCCCCTGACTAAAACTCCACATGAAGCTGTTTAACATTCATAGTCACTAGTCATTCTACTTAGAAAAATCTCTAGTTCTTATGCAAAAAAATCCTCCCACTCCAGTGTTTTACTGTGTCATTTCAGAAATCTGTCTCTAGTCTATGTATTTTAATGTCAATAGAATGTGCTTCTGGTTTTTATCCCTAAACTTTCTGGCAAACATGAAAGCCATCAGTTGACCATCTGATCGACTCAGTCAAGTTGCCTGTCAGACTTTGCAAATTGCTGACTCCATCTGGTAGGAAGTCAGGAAAACTGACTGAAAACAAGTTCTAATTTGATTTTTTGACTCCTTAACCTTTTCTGTGAGTTCCACCCATGAATTCAAAATGTCCTGAAGAAAGGCCAGGTAATTACTTTGTGATGAGAGGAGCAGCATTGAAGGATTTGCCTGGGGCTCAGAACACTGATGGTAGGATAAAACTCAACAAAGTCCACGGCCCCAAAAGGCTGCCTTGGCTGGTTCTGCTGTAGGCTAATATGCTTAGAGGAAAGGTCAGGCAGTTGTGGAAGCCTGCACAGCAGACTGCCTCTCAGCTCTGTGAATGGCAGTGTTCAGAAGCTGAGTAGGTAGCAGAAAGGGATTGATATAAATGAGTTAACTGATTCTCCTTTTCTTTAGGCCCATATTCCGCAGATGTCTGAGCAGGTGTCTGTGCTGTGACTACAAACAACCTGCACTCTGATGTGAGCCTCCTGCATAAATGGAGCAGGATAAGCAGACCTAGGGGTCTCAGGACCAGGGTCTACAAGCTTGCCCCATTCTCCTTTTAATCAAAATTTTGCATTTGAATTATAATGAGGGTTCAGAGTAGAAAATAATTCTTTCTTCCCTTGTTGATGCCAGCATATTTCTAGGAAAAAGAGTATTCTTAGTAGCATCCTATTACACCTCAGCCACTCACCCTGAAAGGAGTGGCTAGCTGTTTCTATTGTCAACCAATTAAAAAAAAAATCCAAAAAATCAGAAAAAGCTTTTTAGCTTTGTTTTATGACAGAAACCAGAATAACACCCACCAAGAATATAGTTGAGGTTTCCCTTCTGGTATGTCTCATCTCTGCCTTGTTTCATTTGAGTGCACTTAGGAGCTAGCCAGGTGCCTTCAGCATAGCCACAGCCTTCAATAGTTACTTCCACAAGTAGTGATTACACACTAAATGATTGACTGCTGGGATTCATCTTGAACTTGTAAATACAGTAGCTTTTGTTTACTTGAAAAATCCTACTTCTAAGATTGTGTAACTAAAGAAGAAGGATAGACTAATTTGAAAGACTGCCAAAAGTCAGTTATCTTTTAAGACTTGTCTCTACTTAATAACCTCACTTTGTTAACAGTGTGTTCTTTTCCAAGAGGTATAACGGAATTGACTTAAAACTACTTCAAGAGATAAACACTTTTCACCTAGGGACAAATTTGTCTTCTCAGTAAAAATTAATCTGTTGACTATGCTCTCATAGTCTGAAATGGCATTTATCTTTTTAATACTCTCAATCATGCTTTTAACTATTAACTGTGCAGTTATTCATCACAGGAAAAATACTTGGAAGGTGTGTGTCTGATTGTCAGGGAAATTCAGTAAGATTTTTCAGTATATTCTTTGAACATGGCAGTTGGTGAGAATTTTCTGTTAGAACCTTATTAAATGCCACTCCATGCATAAATGCATTTTTCTTGAAAGATGAAAAAAAGGGGGGGGGGTTATGTACCACTATTTTCACATTCAATAATCTCTCGGTGTTTTCAAGCAATTCTGCATCTTTCAGTGTTGTTCTTTTCTGTGTTCTCTTTCTCTATATGAATCATAGGAGATATTTTAAAACCTATTGAACTGGCAAACTAGAAACTGAAGAAAGATTCCTTCCCTACTGAAATAACTGAGTCAGAAGGAATCACTTTCAGTGGGTGAGTTGTGACCCAACCTGTAGCTGGCTTCTTTTCTGAATCAGCTAAATTGCAGATACCCCTCAAAAATGTTTGGAAATTATAAAGTTGAGATCACCATCTGTTTTTGTGTAAGCTACTAAGCAGCCACCAGCAGATAGTATTTTATCTTCCATAATTTCCTGACTGATGGTTATGCATGTGCCTGGGAAAGCACCTTAAAATGGGTTAACTAAATGAATGCTTGTATTTTTCACTTCTATCGTCTAATCCCACTCTAGCTTTTTTTCTTGATTAAGTTTAGAGGGATTCAGTGTTCAGCTTCTGTTGCAAATTAAAATAATAATTTCACAATGAAACATATGAAAACAATTTACTTCCTAGGAAGTCTCTGAGTGCAAATGAAGGCAGTATTTGGATAAATCTTGCACAGTTTCCATTTATAGATCAGAATTTCCATTTTACTACTATCATCAACATGGAGCTTTGACAAAAACTGGAATGACTGGAAAGATATTGTTTATAGTTGACTTAGGAGAGGAATTGAAGTCTGTTTATACATAAGAATAATATGGGGCAAGGAAAACAAAAAATTGCACTTCCTTGGAATCTTCTTATTTGTGTTTGAAAAATATGCCAAATATTCATTCAAGGTAGAGATTTGCACTTCAGATACATTTCAGACATTTGTTCTCATTGCCTTTCTTTGACTCAGAGAGCTGTTGTAATTAACTTGTATGGGAACCTGTAGATGACCTAAAATGCTGGGTTTCTTCTGGGTAGATGAGATGTAGCAGATATGTGGACAAGGAGAATGGCCGCCTTATGCGTCAGTGATTGGAGTTCTTTACCATATCATAAAAAGTATCGGTAGGTGTGACCATGGATTTGCTTGTATGTCGGTACATAAACCAACAAGGTGAGTCTTTAAAATAAAAATGGCATGTCAGATAGGTTAGAGTTTTACATTCATGGGAGATTTTACTGGCCAGACTGGAGCATATAGCTGCACTGTTGTCTCTTGAGCTGCTACATTATATGTAAGGAAAAAAAAACCACCTTAGAGGAAAAAGCATGTCTTCTGGAAAATGTGAATGTGGCCAGAAGTTCTCTGTCAAAGTAACAGAGTTGTAATCAAAAGCAGCCATGGACATTGTTTCGTTTCTGCTGTCACCTCTAGGTCAGTGTATGGAGGCCATTAGAAACTTTTTGCTAACAGTGACTGTGTGTGCAGGTACTTGTGGACTGTGGTGTTCATGCATATACAGAAAAGGTTTTAAAAAGCACTCTGGTGCCTTGAAATGACTTCTTCTCGGAATGAGTGTCTGTGGCAGTGCTAAATGTTTCCTAGCAGAGATGTGCCATAGGCACTTTTAATTGAATTTAGGAGCTGATAGAAAGAAGCAAACTGTATGCTGAAATCCTGCTATCTGCAGCACAAGTCTAGCAGACAGGAACAGCAAAAATCTTCTGACATTCAGTAAACCCCATAAGAAGTCTCTGGAGGGACTGCTTCTGCTTCTAGGACTTGAACAGTAACCTTTTTCTCTGTGGGCGTCACAGTCTTTGTCTCACTGCAAAAAATGCTAGGCAGTGCTGTAAACTTGCTGTTGCCTGCAACAGTGGCATCTTTCCCTTCAGAGGTAAGACAAACCTACTAACCTGTTTCACATAGATGATGAACAATGCTGTCTTCTAGCTAGGATAGATGGAGAATTTCCTCCTGCTGGCTTACTAGTAAAGAGTTTTCTATTCTATTACTGCTGTAGCAGTGCTTATAATGTACCCTCATCTACAAGAATAAAATTGTTGGCCTGCCAGTCCATATTGTAAATTGGTTGGGAGAAAAGCAGTAGTGATGTTGCAGTTGGAAGGGGAAGAATGGGCACTGTCCTAACTGCTGCAGGTGACTTGTAAGAAAATAGAATAATGCATAGGTCATTGCCTGTGGGTAGTTTTCAGTTGCCTGAAATTTTGTTAAAGGGATTTGGAATGTTCTCCCAGGAACAGTTCATCTGGATTTATATTTCATTGGATTCTGCAGAGCTAAAAAGAATAGTCTAGAAATACTTACTGGATATTACAGGTGAGAGTTTTGGAAAGTAGACTCTGGAAATGTTGAAAATATCAACTGGCATTTTTTTGCTGAAATTTTCTGCTCCTGAAAATGAGGAAGGATGTATTTTTACAGGTTGGACTGTTGAGAACAAAATGAGGTATTTTGATGAAGGAAATTGGGGCATTTTTCATATCACTGATACATAACAAAGATGGGTCTAGAAGACCCAAAGAAACACAAATATTTTAATGTTACCTGCAAAATTTATTTAACAGTGTCTGGGAAGTAATTTTCCTGTTTGGCTCCTGTAGCCACTCACCCTGGAAACTGGGGAGAATCTTTCTCTCTGAGGCATTGTGTCAGGCAGTTCTAATTAGAATTAATAAAAATTTAATGGTTTTGATTAAATGTAGATTTTTGACAAATTTATTAACACCAGTAACAATTTGGGCTATCTCTTTCGCCCTCTTTGAATAAAGCCAGTGTATGAGAATATAAGAATGGACTCTCCTATATTTATAATATTTTTCAGTAAAACTGGAAAGCTATGTTATTGGCCCATCTAGAGGGCTCTCAAGATTTTCAGAAGAAATAAGAAATCTTCTTAAGTGGACGCCAGAAGTCTACTTTCCTTACTACACAGGTATAATTTTGCTTAACTGGAGGTAAAATAGATGGATATCAGAATATCCCATATAGTCTAAATGTCCATGTACCAGTTGGTATTTATTTTTGCTTTAAGCCACACACTACTCAACTAAAAAAATCTACCTATACATTCTGCTGTTTTGATTCTAATGATTGGGAACATTTGCAGTCTCTCCTGTTCACTTCAAAGTTGGTAACACTATCAACTCTACATATGCCAGATACCGCTCTGCAGCATCTGGCTGTTAAGCTGTTTAATCTTCCTGGGAGAATATTGGTTTAAATCCATGACTAACAATCACACAAAAATATGTCCAAGACAGATGCCTTTCAACTTGTGTAGCTTTTGCTATGGGGTTGTATAATGTAGCCAGTCTACTTCTCAAATTTCCAAGTATTTTTTTTTGTTTTCCCCCATTGGAAACCTACCTGGAAAATAAGGTTGTGATTTAAATATCTATAAAATATTTAGTTGGCTTTTTAACCTCAAGGAGAGCTTGAAGATGCTAATTATTTCTATGGTTTCATCTTGAGATCTTGAAGATATTATGAGATTTATGGCATCAGTTCTTTCACATTTGAGAATCTTATTGATTCAACAGTTGTGGTTGTAGAGACCAAAACTATATGTGTGTCTTGAAACAATAGTTAAAAACTATAAAAAGCTAGTATATGCACATGTATTTGGCTAAATCCAGTAACACTTTTAAGTTACTGAGAAATTATATAAGCACAGAAAAAAAATTAGTATCTATTTTAATGTTAGCTATTATATAATCACTAAAGCTGAAACATTTACCTTATTTTTTATTCTAAAATTTGACTTCGCCTTTATAGAACAATCTTTGTTACATTCTTAACTGTGTTGCAAAGGGGTTTCTACCTTACTGAAAACAGCATAGCTATTTCTTGTGAATGGCAGGAAAGTTAATCTATTCTACACTTAAAACAACTATCAAACTTAATTGGAGGGAAATGAACTTTTTTTAAAAATAAGGGGGGTTAAATATTGAATCTAAATTATGTCATACAGTTAATTTCAATTTTTTAATTTCAAGTTTATTTTTTGAAGCCTGTAAATTATTTTTAATGTGTTGATCACCATTTCTAAAATTACACTGCATATAATTTTTTTTTTTACTTTTTAGCTGTTCTCTGCCTTGTTTTTCCTTCCATAGAATCGTATAACCATAGAATGGCTTGGGTTAGAAGGGTCCTTAAAGATCATCTAGTTCCAACACCCCTGCCATGGGCAGGGACACCCTCCACTAGACCAGGTTGCCCAAAGCCCCATCCAGCCTGGCCTGGAACACTGCCAGGGCACAATTGTGGCAGCCACAACTTCTATGGGCAACATGTGCCAGGGCCTCCTGATACTGGGGCACAGATCAATTAGGCACTAAAAAGGCGACCTACTAATTACCGCAATAATGTCTTGTCATTGCTACACACTACATAATGTTCATGACTTGGAAAATTATTTGGCTGTCACATCATTTCATTTTGGGAGAGGTGGGAGAGGGGAGGGTGATAGACATGGCGTGCAGAAAAAAGTTTTTCTCGTGCCAAAAACTGTCAAAGAGAAACTTCACCTGAGAACTGGTCAGACCACGTATTATATAGGTATTGAATGATAATGAACTATTTGTGAAAACAATATTATTCCATTTATTTAAACTGAGAACATTTCTGTATTAGAATATATGCTTGAATATATTTTCATATTTCAATATTCCATATTTCAGTTGCTTGTTGTCATCAAGTCATTGCAGCTTCCCATGTCCACTCAACACTGTGTTAGTGCAAAGAAAAGCGTAAAGGTGAGGAAAAAGAATGGGCAATGACATCTTACTCCTTTACACCAACAGGCTTTCAGTGGATTGTTTGTTGCTTCTTTTCGTTGTGCATTCTACCAACAGCTTTAGAGAAAATAAGACTTTTGAATCCTCACTTAAAATATTGTTATTTTGTTATTATTGTGATGCAATATTTTTTTACTAGTTTGTATATGCTACTGGAGAGAGATATATCTTTTGTTACTGTCATCAGCATTTGAAGTGAAAGATATGATCTCAAAATTATTATTAAATCAAGGTATTTTCAAATTATATTACAAATTTTATTGTTTACTAGGTATGCTGTAATTATTTTTATTTCACTTTTTCATCATTTTACATAACTATGATCTTTTTCTATTTGCTTTTCTATCCTTATATTTATTATCAGTCATAATAGATGTTATGGATCTGTATTGTGGGTATTACTACAAGACTTGCAAGGCTCATGCTAATGCTGTCTAGACTGTTTCTATTTAAATTGTGAGAATATGACCTACTTTCATCTCTGTCACTGCATCTGCAGATTCTCCTATTCATGTCATATTAATTCAGCCAGGTTTAATGATTGTCCTGCCTCATTAGCTGGACTTGCAGGACACATATGGGAGACCTCAACCAGGCCAAAAATCATTTCTCAGTCATGCCAAGAACGTGTCACCATATTTATCGAGCCCTTTGTGACCCAATGTTCTCAAGTAAATATTTCTAGTTGTTATAAATGGTTGCTGAGGTATGTTTCACAAAGTTTAACAAAACTACCTAATGATGATCTGTCTATCTAAACTTTTAATGGTGAGTGACTAATATACAGTCTTATGCAGAATCTTTGCAGAAACAAGAATTGAATTTTAATGCTGACTCATTTTATTTTGAGTATTGGAGAAGAAAATCATTCATTTTCTGTTTGTGTCTCAATACTGCATTTGATTACAGCTTTTATCAGAGTTTGATGCCTTTTGATCCTTTTTAAGTGTAAAAATTTCTTGAATCTTGTTTGTTGCTATTTGCAGTGTTTCTTGCCGCCTATTAGCTAGTTGTTAAAATAGAAGGCATGCCAACATACTTCACTTAAGGAAACTGGGGTGGATATGAGGTGTTTCAGATAGCTGTTCATGAAGGCAATTGGATTTGTCAGTTCATTATTTAGATCCTCTAGAATATCTCAGCAATTTCATAGTGAAGCTCACTTAATTTTTTCTTAAAATGATCCGGTATTATCAGCTTCAATTACCCTATTATTTTCTTAAGCAATACTGCTTTAAATATTAACGTCAGCATGTTATGGAACATAATATTTCTTAATGATGACTCCAGAAGAAGATAACCTATAACTGTGTAACTTGAGGCATTTTAAAGTTAACAATACTAAAGTCTTACAGGTAAACTCCTTATTTGATCTGCCCCAAAACTCATCTGTTCTTATTTTATATATTTAGGGATAGTTTTCAAGGTGTTGAGTGAAATTATTGCAACTTAAGATGGTAAATTTGTCTTCCTGACTTAGTTGTTGAAATGTTGTGTGCCTTGTGGAGATTATGGTTCTGTAGCCAGGTAATTCATGCCTTATTACACTTCAGTGAAATTGAAACACAGTACTTCTTACAAGGAGCAATGAACATGCGAGGTCAGAAAATTATCCTGAAAGTTAGATACTTAGTCATTTACCTCGCCTTGCTAAACAAGCATTGAAAAAATTTGAGAACAACACTTCTTGTGACTTACGTTGTGCAGCAAGTGGAAAATACAAAGCTGATGTGGAACTTCAGAAAGCTGATAATGAAAGACATAAGTACTCCTTGACTACTCAGGTGTTCAAGGTATTTCAAAAATTATTATAATACAATTACCTTACACGCACATGATTCAGGTATAGGAGGTATTCAACATGTAGCCAGCTGCTAATAGAGAATCTTTATCTCTGCAAATGAATAGTCCTCTGTAAAAAAGATTCATATGAGAACTATAGACTTCAAATTCTTAGGTAGAACTTAAGTGGTTTGTAAATGGTTGCTAGGCCTTTTGTTGGGTTTCCACACCACGGTGTATTGAACTAAAAGCATACATTAGTAACTTGGATATTAAGATTTCATGTTCAGATTGAATTTATTACACAGTAACTGAAATACATACAAGCTCCAATTAAAGAAAAAGCAAATGATCCTAAAATTAGAGAATTAGCAAATTCTCATACAAATGTTTTTAGCGCTTTAGAATCTCAGTGCTTTTCATTGAGATTATTAATTCTCTTGCTTAGGTTTTGGGGTTTTTTTCCTGAGGAAGGGCACCTAATGTGAATGTTTTCCATAGAAATCTTTTAAAGTATAAAGCAGAGCTGCTATGAACATGTCTCATTGTGTGAGGGTTGTATTTGGACTAGATCTTCCGAAAGTGAATGTACATTTGCAATTAGCTATGACTCACAGAACATTAAAACTCTGCAGAGAATTAGTTTAATTGTATATAAAAACCTAGAAAATTAAAAACTTAGAATAACTTTTATAATAGCAGAAGAAAAGCGTTCCTCCTTCTTAGTTAAAAAGCTTCTGTCATGTTAACATTATCACATTAACTGAACAAACAGAAATCTTCAAAGCATTTATTTACAAAACTGCACTTGAAGTTGAAAGTCTCCCATCGACAGTAGATTGGACTGAACTCTAACAAGGCTAAATGATTCATTGAAGTAGTTCAAGAAATCTGGGATTTAATAGGAAACTGGAGGACTTCCAAATGCAAGCCTAGGAATCTAAGTTATGCTTCTTGAACACCAACAGCTCTCAATACCCTGATTAATGTTTGATATGTGAGTTGACTTTGTA
The DNA here is from genome assembly GCA_022605575.1 of Laterallus jamaicensis coturniculus. Taxonomy (NCBI): domain Eukaryota; kingdom Metazoa; phylum Chordata; class Aves; order Gruiformes; family Rallidae; genus Laterallus; species Laterallus jamaicensis. The sequence continues at coordinate 2,752,333 of JAKCOX010000021.1, read as the reverse complement.
AACAAAGTTTTAACTTCTAGTGTCAAAATACTATTGAAAAAGAGATGTTGGGATAAAGTTCACAATTTTGCAGTGAAATTATTGTTTAGAGTTATAGAAACTGAAAGTAATGATTTAAATACTAGTGCTTTTGAGAATTGCATGGAACATAAGATATTCAGAATTCTTTTCTTCTGTGATTTTTTTGGGGAAATGGCCCTTCCTTTTTACATCAAGTGCCCAGAGAGTGCCAATGTCAGAAGGTTTTCATAACAGCCTAGAGGAGCTTAGAATGGTTGTGTTTGCAAGGATATATTTGATTTCATTCATTCTTTTAAAAAAGAAATCTACAAAATGGAAAGCAGATTAGACTTCACTCCTAGAAAGTAGGAAATGTGGCCTCCTCAACTGATAGCATTATAATGTAAATTTATGCCAAATGAACGGGATATATCATTTATGTATATATGACCATGCAGATAGCATGACTTAAATGATATGCTGATGTCTTCTAGTTATTTTCCATCAATGATGATGTAATGTGCTAGGTAACAGTAGGTTAAGGCTATTTGTATTTTCCACTTTCTCTTCATAGAGATTTCAGTTATTAAAATTTAGTTTAAAGAGCGCGTGCTCTTCATTCTGTTTAGGATTAAAAGATTCATGTATTGTAAATGCTGAAAAAGCTTACACTGTAGGATGATACTCAGCACTAATGCTTTTATTAAACCAAGTGATATACTTAAAGAGATTTTTCAAATGGGTTTTGGGTTTGTTTTTTTTGCTCCTAATAAAACCCACACAGGCATTTTTAAGAGAATGACAAAGACATCGTTGCAAGTAATGGTTATTTGTATCTTGTCATGCATCAACATTGTCAGTCTTCAAACATAGCATGAAGAGCTGAAAATCATCAGTCTGAGTCATAGACAGTGACATTTTTATCTCCCATCTCAAAATTTTGCTGTAATATAAATTATGCTTATTTCTCTCTTTCCTAAAATGCTGATCCAAAAGATAAATATCAAGAGTTCTGGGTATATGGAAAATATTGGTCAGAAGATTAATACAAGCAAGGATATGAATTTAATCAAGTATGATTGAAGGGGGTGGTATGTCGTCTTTTGTCCTTGTAAGACCCAGTGCTGTGTTTAATAGAGCTTTTTCAAATGAGAAAAAGAGTGAAAACAAACAAATAAAAAAGTTAGATGGAAAATCATCATGTTAAGTACAGACAGAACCATCTGAAGAATCAAATAATAGCTATGTTTCAAGAATGACTTGACAATTACTGAACACTGAATCTGACAAAGCATCACAAAATATGATGTAGGAAATAACTCTGTAGCACTGGAGGGTATGGACAATGCATTTATAAGATGATTGACATTTTCAAAAACAGTTTTAAAATGTGTACGTGGCAATTTTGGCAAACCACCTTTTTATTATTAAGTAAATAATTTGAATATTGAGGTTATTGTAAGGGTTTACATTTTGATGCTTGACTTTGTGCAAAGCTTCCTCATTTTGAAAGACACAAAACATGAGTGCAGAGATCCAAAAATAACTGATCTTCCAACTCATCCCTTCAACTTCAAAATCATAAAAAAATAGTATGCTGTGGTCAAATTAAATTTTTTTGTAATCTTTCCTCTTCCTACTAAAACTAAACTTAAAAAAAAATAATTTCAGACCAAAAAATTCAGGATTTTTGAGTCTCTTAATGAAATTTTAAATTCAACTTAAAAATGAGCTATGACATATATTTGCAGTGATGAGAGAGAAGGTCTGTAAAACTGTCATTTCAGAAAGAACTGAAACAACTGACATTGAAAAGAAGAATGAGGAATAGAAATGGAGGATGAACTAAAGTTTTCACCACATGGAAAGCTGATGAAAATTAAGAGTAATCCATGCTGACTGTGGACAGGTTATGTAGTGGGTTAACAATGTAGCAAATATTTAAATGTTTAGTATTAGGAATCACCTTATTAGAAAGACACTGACATATTGGACTGGAAGATAGTAGAATATCTATCTAATGAGGCCTATCAAACAGGATGAGAGAGGTAGTGAAACATTACCTTCCAAAGGACCTAATTTTCTATATCTGAAATAGGATGCATGAGTTCTAGACCCAAGTTAAAGTCTAGTTTTGCACTCAAACATCATAAAATTACTTCTACATTTATAAGATTTCTTTTCATATTAATACGAAAAATGTAAAGCTGTTCCTACTTTTGGAATTGTGACCAGTATGGTTTGTAGTACCCTTCTCACTTGAAAATAATGCTAATATATTTCTTCTATTTGCAACCTCTCTTCAGAGGTAGTGATTTTCCTAGATAGCAAGAAAGATTTGTTTTCCTTAAACAGCAACTGTAATAAGATAAACTAATTAAACTAAACTATTTATGGTCATGTGGGAGCCAGTCCATGAGAACGCAGTGAAAGAATATCACAAAACCATTCTGAGCTAAATAGTCTGAAAATTTTGCCAAGGGACATGAATTCATTTTTCCCCTGGGACTAACTTCATGCAGATCATTAGAATACGGCCAGTCCAGCAAGTAGATGTGTGCAAATCTGAGTTTTTTCTCCAATTCTAGTGGCAAGGTGGCTATTTCTAAATTCAAAGGAAGATGTTTTTAATTTTATTTTTTTTTTGCACAGAAGGGAACAATTGCACATTTATGCAATATCCTTAAATGTTTTGTCCCCCCAGTGTCACATCATTTTCATTTGAGTGGCAGCTAAAGTGCAGACTAATATACTGAATTAAGTGAAGAGCTAAATAAAGTGTATACTCTTCATTACAAGACAATGATGGTACCAAGTATGATTTAGAACAGCTGGATATTGACCCTTTTAGTTTTTGTATGTGAGTTAGAGCAGGACAGGCAAGTGTGATCACAGAAGGTTTATCACTGCTCCTTTTTACAGCCACTTGAGCTCATGTTATGTAAACTCGTGTAACTTCCATTGTATGTGAAACATTTGCATTTTCCATTGGGAATTCTAGGTAACCTAGGAAGGAAGAAAGGAAATGTTTTTCCTTACCTAGTCATCTTGTTACTAAGATAGCTACCACAGCTTTATGACTTATAGGCTATGCTTCCCAATTTGATGTAAACTGCAGCAGGATCTGACCTAGGCGTTTTGGGTATCTTGCAGAGCACAGATTTCCTGGGCTTGATTCCACAAGTACAATTTTGCTGGCTTTACAGCTACAAGGAAGCATGTAGGATTTTACCTAAATGCTCCAGTGGAAGTATATACACCCTGGGGATAGCAACAGTTCAGTTCATAGGTTATATAGGGCAGCTTTTATTTACATTATTGTGGTAAAAAATGCAGGCCTTGTCATCTGTAGTTGGGCTTAGTCTGTGTGAAAGGTTACTAAATATGGACCTGTAGTCTTCAAAAGATTTGGTTCCATACTAGCAAAGAGAATGGCTGAAGCTAGTTTTGATGTAGTACAATGTGTCTCTAAGACCCTGTTGCAGTGTAATTCTGCACCCCCAGCAGTGTTGTTCATAAAATTATTTTGGTTTTAGTCTCTGAATTTGTGGCAAACTCACGTGGCATTTCTGTTTCTTCATTTAATCTTGTACTTTTTAAGTTACTCAAGAATTATTCAATGATGAATTGATTTGCGTGTCTCAGAACCTAATGTAAGACTCAAAAAGATAGGAAATGCATGTATAAAATATATGCTTTGTAATTTGAGGTCATACAAATGCAAATGTTTGGAAAACTTGGTGTGCAACCTTTTTTTCTGCTGAAAACTGCCATTGCATAGCAAGAGATTTTAGTGTCATTAGAGTGGTTATTGAGGGCAAGGAGAAAAACCAAGTTGGCTAGTATATTTGTTGAGTTTACCTAGAATGAGGGACTCCCATATTTATTTATTTCTGTTAGGTGATTTGATAATTTTACAACTGGAATTACAATAAAGGTTACCGTGCAGTTTGTAGAAGTTTGGGGTTACATATTCTTAAAGCTAGAAAGTTTTATTTCTCCCCACCCCCCCTTTTCTCCTGTTGCTGTAAAGTAAGCAGGTTTCTTGCTTTAACTCATGCATGTGCCAAGAACAATTAACAGAAGTCAGTTTATAATTATATGCATGGAAGTTAGTCTTGCTTATTTTCTCCTACCAGCATTGTTCTGGAGAGGTACAGAACTACGTTTCAGTGTCTTGAATTTTTCTTTTACTTTTTTTTTTTCTGTTGTGAATAGTTGGTAAACTGGTAAACAGTCTTGCTTTTGTGAAAAATGTGATTCTTTAAGGGTTTTTTTTAACTGGTTTTTTTGAGATCTGAAGAGAACACGTCCTAACATTTAAAATAAGTCATTTATTATAAATCATGTACAGTCCAGGAGGCATAAGTCAGAACTTTGCTCTGCAATCCCACAGCTACACTTCCATAGGTCTGTGGTCATGTATTTACATAGATGGAAACCAAGGCATACATACTCAGAAGTGTATTCTGCTGCATTTTTAATAAATGTCACCTTTACTAAAGCTTGTACAGAGAAAGGTCTTTGATAAGACAACAGAAAATAAAAGATCCTTTTGGAGGTCTTTACACACTTAATTGTAAACAAGTAATAAGAAAGGAAACAAATGGGACTCCTATTGTTCTAGTTTTGTGATCAGTTGTTTCAGTTTCCCTAAGGCTATGATAGTGTGGGAAGGCAGCACAGAAAAGCTTTGGCAGAGTGAGGTATTTCTATTGCTTGTCTGAACTTTGGCACAAGAATGACAGTTGTCAGGAAATACCTCAATTTATATGCTGATCCCTAATAAGAGTTTTCATGTCTTCTGATAACTTGATTTTCTCTTTCCTCATATGAAACCTGATTAATTTTATTAGTGTCTTCAAATTATTTTTCACTAGGTTAATATTTAGAGCCATATTTGCAAATTCTGTTTGTAAGGAGTACATGTGCATGTATACACACATACATATGTATGTATAGAAAAAGTAGGTGGAAATATAGCTAACAGGATTTTTATAGAGATGAAGAAATAATTTGGCTTTTCTAAAGGAGGTATTTCTGGTAAAGTCATTGTGGATACTTGCTCTCACAAGTCAAATAGGAACTGCCCAGTAATAGAACTACATGAGAATTTCCTTAGGACACATTTGGCTTCCCCTTTCAATAGATGTGCACCATGCTTGGCCACAGGCTATCTTACATACTATCTATTTTTTTTTTCAAGTATCATTTAAAGGCAGAATATTTTATAAGGTCACTAAATCTGTTCTGTAGTATATTCATATTCTGAAATTGCCTACGACTAAATGTCATCATTTCAATAATTTTATTTGGATTGGATCTTTTACTGTCTCTAAGAAAAAGAAACACATTCTATCTTACATATCACTATATATTAAAGAAACATTTTAAAATTTTTTATCAAGATTTTTTTTTTAAAGTTGCTGTACTTTGTATTTTCACAAAATTTCTTTTTAGTCTGACTCCTAACAATTCAGAAACATGTAACATATCAAATAACACCATAAATTTATGTAGGCCAGATTAGGCCTGTTTCATCTGGAATGATCCAACATAATTGGAAAGAGAAAATGCAGCTGCTTCTGCCTAATTTAAGTAATAGTTACGCTGTATCAGCTATATTTTATGTGTATTTTAGTGACTGGAATCTGAGATTAATTTTTCTATGTTGCATAACTTCTACCATCTCACTTGATTTTCAATGTTAGATATGTCCTGGACAATACAGAATGGCAAGGAACAGCAGCATATCAATGAAACTCATAGAAAGTAACAAGGTGTTTCTCAAAGCCTGTTGATATTTTTTTTCATAATGGTAATTAATTATGTTAGCTAATGTTGCTGAGACACCCGAGGTACAGATGGTCTCCATTCATTCTTAATTCCTTGATCCCTCCTTTTCTGTTTTTAGAGTTGCCTCTTCAGTATTTTCACTCTACATTTAAAATTATAGTATTTTTTACTTCATTAAACATTTCTAGTGCATAGATTAGCACAGCTGATGTCGGTTTTGCCTCTGACATCATGTAGTAGGTTCCCATTCAATAAACATTTGTGTATCATCTTTGAGATGGAGAATTCAGCATCAGGACATCAGCATTCCTCTGTTGTTCCTTTCTCAAAATTAATGAAAAAAACCCACAACCCAAAACCAAAAAACCAGGATGCTGTAGGCAGAGCATCATATACTAGAATAGTATATTTTCTTTCTTTCTCCTCTATTTGTCTCTAACTTGTTTGTTTGCTCCACAAAAACTGTAAAGAATGGAGTTTCTTAATATCAAGTTTTACTAGAAGATCTTCGATAACAATTCTGGATGTTACATAAAATTAATCCTAGACAGTACAGGGCTTATTGAAAGTAATGGATTTGTTAATTAAGATATGACTATATAAACAATTTCTCATTTTCAGTTTGATATTCATCCTAAACTTCTCATACCACCTTTGCCAGCAGCACATTCTCCTAAATTGCTAGCTTATTGTTTGCATTCAAAATATTATATACCTAGTATTGTTGTATCAAGTGAGATGAGACATGGTCACACTATGAGGAGCATGCTTTCTACTGCTCAAACCATTAAATTATTTTCCTCATTGAAGCTTAATTCATATCCTTTCATATCACTGTATTTTGTATAATTGCAGCGGTTGAATTCTACTTACATGGTTGTATTTCATTGGACTCTATGATCTCAAAGGTCTTTTCCAACCTAGTGATTCTGGGGTTCTGTGATATTCTGCCTACTAAAATTTTAAAACAAATTGATCAGGAATGCCAATCCTTGTTCTTGGTGTGGTAATTCCGTATAGTTTTGCTGTGAATCATTTACCAGAAGTCATGCGCCACAATAGAGGTGGGTACATTTTGGTGATCTATAAAATGGTTCCTATGTGATGGTTTTAGACACACTGCGATGAAAACATCTCATTAATATAACTTATCTTCTGGAGTCCTTTTAACTTAAAGGGAATAAGCTTAGAGCGGTTTTTTTTAAGTATTCAAATATTACAACAAATTTAGATTATTAGTTCCTCCCTTAGTAGTTTCCCAGGAAATGGTTTGCACCAATCATTATTGCCCTAACAAGAAATATTCAGGGTGATTTGTATCTTCTTACCCACTGTATTCTGTAAGAAGGATATTAGCATGAGTGAACTCTGAATATGTTTTGGAAACGCTGATACCAGCTACTACAAGGTCTCACATAGGGCTGGTTGCAATGGCCCTACAATAATGCTTCCTGACTGGATAGCTATGTTTGAGCATTATTTCATTTCATTGCTGCTTAATTATGACTTTTTAAAAATTTCTTGGCTTCCAGTCAGAAGTTTATATAAAAAATTAAAATAAAAATAATCCCCCCCAAATTCCTAAACAGAGTGTGCTGCTGTAGAAAGAAGACAGAGAGGAGCAGAAAAATTGAAGAAGCTATCTCCTCATTGCAATAATTTTAAAGATAGGGGTGAAAAATCAATTTGTTTATTGTTGTTTCATTTTCTGCAAATACCTGAGTAAGCAAATTTTAGTGGAAATAAAAAGGTTTGTTCCTAAAAGCTAATTTTCTAAGATACATTTTAAAAAATTATTTCTTGTCAAAATTACAGATTTTCTTATTAAAGAAATTCATACTGTTGCCCTTATGTAATTGACTCCCCTTCTGTTTTGTATGTGTGTATTTAAACCTGATGCCTCTGACCTCCTTACTGATTTATTTCTTTATGTTCTTCATGTGTGATTTTAAACTTCCATAGTTATTCCTTCTCTGACCCTGCAGATTGTACCTTCTCTTATTAACCTTCTACCTCAGCACAAAGTGGTGTGTTCACACCCATACCCATATAACTGTGTTTTCACATTTGACCTGTTCTTTGTTGAGATCACTTTCTCTAAGACTGATAAATGTGACTGAATATTATATTGTGAGTGCTCTACACGGTGAATTGTTAGGAAGCCTTTACAAAAAGGTCTTGATTTCTAATAAACTAGTAACCAATGGATTATTCCCTAGCTTGAGCAGCCAGATCCATTCAACAAAGAGCACCAATCCTGTGCCTGGATTGTAACAGAGGTATTTTTTCCAAAATTACCCATGACTCTGCAATCTCTCTCTCAGTTCTGTTCAGCACTAATAATGTGCAGGCTCTCTGCTGTGCATTTTGGCAGTCTGAGTGACACATCACGCAATGAATGATGTAGTCATAGCTACAAGTTATTAGAGCTTCCCTCACACTTTGAGCACCTTGCCTAACAAACTCCTCTACTCAACACAGTTTTGTGAAAAGGGTTGGTACCTATATATATATATGCACTATTGCTCATTTAACCACATCAGAAGTCCTTGCAGTTCTAGAGTTTAGCATGCAAGGTCTTCATCATCATGGTTACCCTGTAAATATCCCACTTAAATACCTTACAGATTCAAATCCTGAAGGTGGTCATGGGTATAACACAGAGCTAGCCCAGAGCAAACTCCAATCAGTTTGTTAAAGAAAGGATGTATGAGATGCAGGTGTTTGAAGTTTTCTACAGCAAGGTAGGGAGGTGGTATCTCAGCAGTTCTCTCTATATTAGCATACTCTGAAAATAAATTTTTATCTGTGAGTATATGATCTAACACGTTTTCTCTCTTCATAGAATCACACCAATTGTTATGACAAGTTTTTTGTTTGTTTCGGAGTTAGTGGGGTTTTTTTTACTGACCAGCAGGCTTAATGACTGACTCATAGAATCATAGAATGGTCTGGGTTGGAAGGAATCTCAAGGGTCACAGAGCTCCAACCCCTTGCCACAGGCAGGGCCACCAACCTCCAGGCCTGGAGCTACACAAGGTTGCCCAGGGCCCCATCCAACCTGGCCTTGAACACCTCCAGGGACGGGGCATCCACCACCTCTTTGGGCAGCCTATTCAAGCCCATCACCACTCTCACTGTAAAAAACTTCCCCCTAATATCCAATTTAAATCTTCTTTCCTTTAGCTTTAATCCATCCCCCTTGTCCTGCCAGTGTCTACTCTTTTAAAAAACTGATTCCCCTCCCGTTTGTTTGCTCCCTTCAGGGACTGGAAGGCTGCAATGAGGTCCCCCTGCAGCCTTCTCTTCTCCAGGCTGAACAAGCCCAGCTCCCTCAGCCTCTCTTCGTAGGGGAGGTGCTGTCATAATCATAATCCTGCCATGCACTGCCGTGGCCAAATAACATTGTGACAAGCTGCTGGCTTTCTTCTGTTTGAAGGAAGTTAAAAATAGAAATTAAGTCTTTAAAAAAATGGGATAGCCACCGATATCATTGTATGATTAAGTTGACGTGAATGGTGCTTAATACCCGTAAGAAACACTCCTTACACCTGCAAGGCTACACATAGACCTTAAATATTTATCATGTGTTGTGTTTTCTGATATAATAACAAAAAAAGTATGTTTGTATGTATGACTTTTGAAGACAGACACATAAGGGACTTAGGTGATTAATGCACTTAGACAAAATCTGTAAATTATAGAATGTTCCAATGTACATGTTTAAGTACCTGAATACATTTTCAAATCTTAGAGGCTTTTGTTTGTAGAATTACATCAACTTTAGTGATGTTTTGATGTTGTTTAAAAAAGTTTATATTGAGGAAGTTCTTATGTGGACAAAGAGAACCTCTTATACACATTAATGGGAACAATGCCAGCTCTTCTGTGCCTAGAAAAAAGCAGAAAATCCTAGACTGTTGATTTCAAGGACCAACCTGCATCTACCTCTCATTCCAGTGTATTTTGTAGATTTAACAAACGTATACTTTGTGGTAGCTAAAAGCTACATTATTTTAGAATAATTATAGGGTAAATATTCACTCTGTTTTATATCACAGATGTTTATAAAGTTCTTTTTGAATATATCCATCGCCACAGTGCTTTTGACCATAAAAAAATACCATTGACAACATTTAAGCATTACCAAATGTCATGATAAACATGCATGTACACAGGTATGCATACATATATATATATTTATATAGATATAAAAGGCAGAAACAAATCCTTGATTTTTATTTGAGGAAATTAAATATTTATTTCAATGCAATGCACTGATTTTAATAGCTATTTGAATTCTTAAAAAAAATTTAAGGGAAGATACTTGGGTAAAAACATGATCACTTTGCAACAATTTATTAATCTTTAGTATCAATAAATAGCAACTGTTATATTGATATTTTCTTTGGTTTTATTTTTTTTCCTAAGAATTAAATAACAGGGGAAGAAGCAGCAATTAAAAAGTACTAAACCAAACACCAACAATTGATATTAACATTTTTATTAACATATTATTAACATATTGAATTTTTGTTTTAAAATTAATTATCATACTTCTGGGTGAAGTTTTTAATATGAAGTTGAAACAGCTTTATAAACCTTACTTTTGGGAGAGATTGCATTAAATTTGTAGTTTGAACCTAAATATTTCTTCTCTTCTGAATTTCTCTTCAAGAATAGAAATTCTAGTAAAACATTCTGTATGTACTTTAGGACCACAGATGGTTACTTCCTGCTTTCAGATCTATGTCTTCATATATGGAGTTATTGGATGTGTTTTCCAAAAGTGATGATTCATTTTGGTTGGCTTTTAAATAGAGCAGGATTTAGCAAACATTGCTGTGCCTGCTTTTGAGAATAAGACCCAATTCAAAGATTTTAAATGAAAGCCTATATCCCTTAACATCCTGATTTTTACCAAATGTATTTGTGAGTAAATTTTGGAATATTTGAAAATTTCAGCCTATTATTCTAGACTTCTTAATATTACCTCTACTTATTGTCCGAAGTCTATCAGCACTGTAAAGGTTGATTCTGTCTTATCTCTTAGGTATTTTTATTGTCAACATGTTGAAGATAATTTCCACCTACATGTGCAAAGGAGTTCAAAGCAAATACAATTCTAAGGAAATTGAATTTCAATCTAATCTAGTGAAAAAATATAAAGAAAAATAAATTGTAGGTCTGAAAAAACCACAAAAAAGCAATTGGTCCAGCTGTTGACCAAATCCAGACTCTTGTGTAGTGTTCCTTGGTTTTGTTAGTTTGGTTGTTTGGGTTTTTTTCCTGCCTCCTAACAATCCTGTAATCATGATGTGCAGCCTCCTTGAAAATTGTTTCATTCCTTGCAGGTTTTTTATCCTCTTCATCACCAGAAATAGATCCCTTAAGAAGAAACTCTTCCCTAGATCTTGAAAATCAGATCTGATTCAGTAAGGTGAGTTTCAACTTCAAACTGTTCCATACAAACTGTGAATGAAGTTTGGAGAGATGGAAGGAAAATGGTGTCTGAAGTGTCATTGCTTTAAAGATATATAAAAATGTACACACACAGACTTTAATTGTTATTCTTGCTATCATTTTAACCAGCTGTGACTGACAGGGTTTCTTAACTTCTTTTCAGGATTTCTAACATGCAGTCAGTAATGAATGAGAAACGTTCTCAGTCACAAGTTCCTTTCAGAATTTCTCAAAAGATCCTATGATATTTGAAGTCCCTTCAAACCTAGACCATTCTATGATTTTATGCTTATTTGTATTAAACCAGTTTCCTCATATTGTCTGCAAAATAGAGAGCTATATTTTCCCATTGTAACCTTTCCAGGGTTTAAGTGCAAATCCAATGCAAATTGATCTGGGCTATTCTTCCACTTATACTGCTTGAAATGAAAGTTGTGGAAATATCCATTATGGAATAATCCTCTATTCTCTTTAGAAATGACACCATAGTGGACTAGACAGACTATTGGTCTCTTCTGTAGTGGCAGGAGGAAAGTAAATTCCAAATGAATTTCAAGAGGAACATTGTCTTAGAGTTTTTCATCCACCTCTTCATGATGATACTGAAAATTTACTAGATATTTCACATTTCATGTGCTCTTTAAACAACATGCAGTTTTAATGGGAACATGGAGATAGGAGGGAATGTTGAATACTGGTTGAGAATATCTGGAGAACTCAGGAGAAAACCAGATTTTTACTAATTTATACAATATTTCAAAGCACTTGTGAGTATAAACAGGGTTCCTCCTGCCTTCATTCATTGACAGGTTCTAAATTGTTCCCTGATTTTTCCATCCATATAGCTTGAGTCAACATCTATCAAAGTACACTTATATCACAACACATTCAGAGATTTTAAATTATTTAATATCAGGTATTGACTGCTAGGGTACAGAAAAGAATGGAGGAAGGTGGGGTTTTCCCTCTCTGTTACTTTCTGTTTTTTCTACTTGCCTTGATTGGTGTAGTGTACTGACACAACTGTGGAACTTTACTCTCCCTATTCCAATTAATAGTGCATCCATCGTGTTTAACATGTGCAGTAAGTATTATTTCCATTTTACAGGCAGGGTGACAGGTATGCAGAGAAATCAAATAATCTGTCTTGAGATCATGCGAAGACTCTGGAAAAACACTCCCAGTGAGTCCTGACTCTACCACTTTTGATGTCCTCTTCACTAGCCAGAGTTGTGCAAGCACTGATGGTAAGAAAACAGGTTCTTATATATATTTTTGACATTAAGGTTTTTGAATTAAGATAAATAAATAAAAAGTTTCTGGTTTTTCTACTGAAAAGATATAAGCCATTACTGATTTAAAAAGAAGAAAAATAAAATTGAAAAAATTCACTGTAAATTGTACCATGGGTTTTCTTCATATTGACCAATTAAGGCTAAATGGAAATTTCTCTGATATGTAAAAACAATGTCCAGGTTTAGGTTATAGAGGATGCGGAAGTTATTTAGTAAAAACTTGAAAATAGATCTTGAAAATGAAATTAACACCTTGATTAATGTTAGTGGTGTCATGAACTATCTTTTTTTTTTTTTTTTTGCCAACTGTCTCTACCAATGACCTTTTTGCATACAACATTTCTCTTCCTCAATTTATTGAAAGCTATGACTTTCTTTGGGATGCTGCATGGTTAAAGCAAGTTATTATCCTTTTTGTGATGAAAATTTAGAAATTGGCTGTGTTACTTTTTCCTTAGTGCAGAGGTTCAACTGAAAGTCTTTTCTCCATACCAGAATTTCACTTTGAATGTATGCTAAATATGAGGACAAGGTAGAGCAATATGGATGTGAGGTGGTTTCTCAGCAATGTTTTGAAGCATACATAGTTTAGGTTTTGTTCCTAATAAATGCAAATTGTATTTTGCAGTCACAACTCCACAGGAGAAGAAATTAAGATGTCTGATACATTGATCTCTATGTCAGAGTATCACATTCTTGCTATTTAAAATTCACTGAAGAAAAAAAACGGTGTCACACTATAAAGATACTATTTCCAAAGTGATGCATCATTCATGTCCAAGTCTAGTTGTCTATATTCTTAAGTTTTATGTGCTTAAGAATCCAATTTAAAAGAAGCAGTGATTCTTTTTCACTGCACTGGCATTTTTTAACCTAATTTATTGTATGATTTACAAAGGCAAATACATATTAGATAGCGCATGAATATAAAATTAAGGACCATGCTATATTCTCATCTACACCTGCACTGATTTGAAGAAACTCCACTGAAATCAAAGGACCTCCCAATGGGATGAATTTACAACAAATTAATGTCAGTGGCACTCAGGCCAAGATAGTACAGAATTTGTCTACATTCCAATTCTAAGCCTGAAATTAGTGTCATAGGAAAACGACTGGATTAGGGCCATTTTTCTCAGGATTGCTTTAGAGTGAAAGCACTTGAAATTTTCTAATCCATTTTGTGAGTCAGATCCTGTAATGTTGAATACAGTAATTAAGTTAAAAAGTTTACAGAATCATAGAATGGTTTTAGTTGGAAGGGACATTAAAGACCATCTAGTTCCACCCCCTGGCATGGGCAGGGACACCCTCCCAGTGTCCCATCCAACCTGGCCTTGAGAACTGCCAGGGAGGGGGCAGCCACAGCTTCTCTAGGCAAGCTGTGCCAGGGCTTCACCACTCTCACAGGGTCCCTTTGCCATACTCTCACCAGTCTGTCCATATCTGTCTTGTACTACAGAGCCCAGAACGGGACACAGCACTCCAGGTGTGATCTCACTAGTGCTGAGTAGAGGGGAAGGATCACCTCCCTTGACATGCTGGCAATGTTTTGTCTCGCGCAGCCCAGGATACCATTAGCCTTCTCTGCAGCAAGGGCACATTGCTGGCTCATGTTCAGCTTGATGGATTGGTTGTGCTGCAGTGAAAACACTGACAACATTTAGTTCCATAAGTAGAAATTCTAGAAAGTCTTTCTAGATAGTGGGTTGCTTTTCAGTGATGGATTTTTAAAGCTGAAAAGGAAAATTTGTAGAACAACTGTAGAACAATTCTAAACTTGTCCTGTTAACCTGACTGGATAATGAACGTACAGCAGTTCTGAGAACACGGTTCCTTTCAGATGTAAATTTAATAAAAACCACCATTCCATTCCGTCTTTACCAGAAACAATAGATATTATGATACTATGGAGACATGAGTTTATTGACTGGTCACTCAAACTTCTGTGTGCCAAAATCCTGTGCTGTGGTTTTACTCAGATTTTCCTGAAAGGAGGGTATCTTTTATTTATTCCAAGTCTCTGTGATGCAACAGAAATCGCCTATGAAGCAAAATTTGTCACTTGAACTATAAATATCAGAACAAAAATATGTGAAAATTAATAAATGAAGCAGTATTATAGTCAGCTGCTAATTGAGATGGTTATAAACCTGATTTTAGTGATTTTGTGGTAAAGGAATTGAACAATAATCAGTGAAATCACATATATAGGAAAACATGTGTTACAAAACTCATTGCCTCCTTGTGAGATTACGTATGACATATTTTATGTAGACTGAGATTTTTAGAATCTCTCTTAATACCCTAAATTCATTAGCAAGCTTGATCCTAGATCAAGCAGTCAAAAAGTATGCTTGTCAGCATTTTTTATTCCCTTTTGAAAGTAGAAAGCTATAAGAGGATCCGAGTACTCTATCTATATGCCAGCAGCTTCTTGTCAGCAATGTTTAATAAAATAGAAAGAATAATATGTTCCACAACTTCCTTTCTGATTTCTTCATGTTTATTTAAAAGGAAGGCAGGGCTGTCACTGAGTTAGAACAACTTGAAAATGCTTTTCAGTCTACTTTGTATAAGCAAAATGGTCTGGTTTCACTCTTTTTCCTTAAACTTTGGTTATACTTATTCAGCTGTTGAAGTTTCTCTAATTTTTCTGTGGGTCAGCATTCTCTTTTCTTAGGGTTTAGTGACGTTTCCATTCCACCAAATGAATGACAAATCTGAATATCCAGTCCTTTCCCCTGGTCTCTTCCAGCGCTAATCACACACAGAACTTCAGTTCTTTAACTCACATCACCTGTCAAGAGGGAGAAGGTGTATTGCAATCTGTCCTTGTCCATGTTTGTTGTGTGAAGATTTACTGATACATACGTTTCAAGTATTTTTGTCCTCCCATCCTCAGGATCAGACAAGCTTGTCCCATTATGTGAAGAAAAAAAAAAGTTCCCTTGGCAATCTGTGTTCCTAGTCCACCCTTTTGATTCATGATGTTATTGGTCTGTAAGAGGAACCAGGACCCAATGACTTCCACTGTGTGTTTGGGATTTTGTGCCCTAGCAGCAGTGACTATTGGGCAAGCCGTATAGCTTGCAGAAGCTATAGTATAGCTACTAGGTAGTTGCTAGTATAGCTAGCTACTTGCTAGTATAGCTTCCAGCAGTGCCAGGGCATCTCCCAGGCTGTGAGAAGACAGGCCAGGTGACACCTGGTGACAGAGGCTTGCTGTCAACCTGAGCATGCCCAGTTGGTGGGGAATGGCCATGAAGAATAGCAATTCCCTAGTTCAGGAATTGAACAGAAGGCCCTGAGAGATTTCCAGTATCTCGCCTTGTCAGTGCTTATAAAGCATAGCATCTCCTGCATCATCTAAAGATTCTCATGGTGCTTGTGTTTTGAATATCAGCTCACCATATTGGATGGGTTTTGTGAATTGATATGTAGGGAATTGCTTTTCTTGCCCAGAAAACCCATAAAATAGAAGATTGAAGGCAGTATGCAAAATAAGATTGTTTGGAGGACACAACATATGCCGTACTGCAGGTAAAAGGCCACACAAAGAATTCTGTCCAGCACTAGTGATACCCTTTTAACATTTGATTGGTGAATGACTTATTGTGGTAACACTAAAATATTTGCATTTTATGTTTCACACATAGGCAGCATGCACATTTGTAAAACAGATGATAAAATTATGGGGGTTTTTTCGTTTATGAAAGGACATTAAATTTTTCATATAGCATGCAGTGTCTTCTCATAAATGATTGCTTTAAAGTTATGTTCTAAGAAGCTAATCACTCTATTTTTTTGTGTTTAATTAGGAGATAATATGCAATTGGTATATTAAAAATAACAGCCTTTAAGAGAGAAGATTATATCATACCCTACAGCATATTACAGTCTTGATAGTAAGTTTGCGTTTAGTCACATCTACGCCAGCAAATATGTTATCTTTGTGTTTATATGTATATGTACATTTGTTTAAGTACTGGCATCTGTTAGAAATATGTATTTCGATGTTATTTGAATGACATAAAAATACAAAATGTGCAAATTTCCAGGAAATCTGAAATATTAGTTTACATCCACTGGGATACTGTAGCCATTGCAGATGCTTCTGTCTTAGATTCTGATTAGATCCCCAAAAGCTATGCGTCTTCTAGTTTTGATGCCTGTATATTTGTTTAATTGTGCTATAGAAATCTTCACTTTTGCCTAAAGGTTCTTTAATACTAGCAGGAAAGTGTTCAGGCACTTTTTAAAAAAACAGTGGAGGAAACATATACTAGGCTGTGATGTTTTTATTCTTCTGGGAAAAGTAATGGGTTTGTGCTTTTTCTGATTTTAAATAGTAAAAAGACCTTCTTGAGATGTTTGTAGGTCCAAAATACCCCAGCAGCAGCAATGAATCAGAAGGGAAAAAGAAAAAAATAGCTCAACAACTGAGAAAAAGATTGTTACTTGTCAGCAACTTCATCACCTATCTCACTTACAGCCTCCTCCAAAAATACCTAAAGTATTTTTTATCATTATTGAAAGACTATTATGTTTGGGTTATTAATTATTACTGCACACTCAGTCTTTCACCCATTGTAGGCAATTTGTGTTTGCCATTGATTTCAGTGATAGTAAGATCAGATGCTAAATGATCTAACAGTGATTAAAGACCTAGTTCCAGATGCTTAACTTGTATCTGGTAAAACTTTCTCACCAGAAAGCCTGCTGAGTCAGTAGAATAAATCTGAAAGTCAATGTTAATGATTCAGTAAGTGTTATTTGACTGAACCCAGCTAGCTGATGGATTTTATAATTCTAGAAAACCTTATAAAATCAGATATAAGTCTAAAATTTATTTCATTTTCCTGTATGCTAGTTTCACACCAAAGGCGAAGGCTAAATAAGGATACCAAACATAATATGGCTATTTGAGAGCAGACTGAGCAAAGAGCTAGCTATATTATTGCAGGCGTGGAATAACTCAGAGTTACTGCTTAGTATATGAAGTTTGCTATAATTACCATGAAAGCCCCTGACTAATTCTTTTTTGGGGGTTGTGTGGAGGAGTTAGAGATATAAATAATTCCTTTCTGCTTTTGAGAGACACAAATGCCAGCACATACATCATCCATATTCTGTTTCCCTTGATCCTGGAGAGGGTAGTGAATCTAACTTTATGCATGCAAAGAATTCTTTAACATTTTTATGGAATTTATGTCCCTCAAAAAAGAAGACACCAGCCTAATTCTAAGCATTTGAGGTAACACGTGTTAAGTACACCTAACATGCCTTGGTAAGCAGATAGCTGCCTAGCAAACATGTCAATACTGACTAGCCCAACTCAGGGAGTCAGTTGAGAAACCTCAGAAATCCTGGTTGGAAGTCATCCTAACCAAGCCATGGCAGATTTGATAGGTGAGTCTAGACATTGTACTGTTACGGTGCTGTCACCCAGCAGCTCACTGTAACCATCACTTAAACCCACTGATACCTTGAAGTGTTTCATAGTGCTTTTGGCCCTGTATGTCTGCCAAAATGGAGTTTTAAGTAACTTTTTTGTGTATACAAGTTTTAAGCAAACATTTATGTCCGTAATTGGAGAACATTGGGGTTTTCCCCATGCAAATTATTTCCACTGTTACCGTTGTTACAGAGATAACATACCTCGTTTAATTCTATCTTCATTCCTCTGCATCTGGGGCTCTGCACAGTTGGCACATGTGAGCAGTGATTGTTCTGTACTTCTTTTCTGAAGACAACTTTATCCTTATTCCACTTTACTGCCACTGCCACCGCTCCAGCGGCTGGGCTGGTACCTGTGGGTACCGGCTGAACTGTGGGAATCAGGCAGACTCTTAAGAAAAGGAGTTTTGACATTCCGTTCCTTCAGATGATCCCTTGTTTTTTTTTCAATTACTGCTTTCTGACTCGGAGGTTTCTTAAGGTAACCCTGCGTTTGTTCCCAGATTGTCAACCAGGTGGCAGCAGTGCCACGTCGGAGCAGCGCTCATTCCTCCCCCTCCCCTACATCAAGTGTTAATGCAGTTGACCAATCAGTGCTAAGATGATGGGAGGTAATTGGGTAATTGTATTTTACTGATCACAAGCAGAGAAAAGAAAGGGGGGAGGGGTTTTTTTTGTAAAAAAAAAAAAAAAAAAAAAAAAAGGACAGAAAGAGGGGAGAGAAGAGAATGGGAGAAGGAGGAGTGTAACCGGAAAGACTGGCCCTGGGACATTTATACAACCTAAGGTGCCGCGGAAAGGTGCGGAGTGAGAGAACGCCAGAGCCGACAGAAAAACAGAGCTGCTCCAATCAGCAACAGCATCAGCTGTGGGGATCTGGATACACACACATCCATCCATGCGTACCTACGAGCACACACAGGGAGAATTCAGCCTGCAGCTGGAGAGAGGGAAGGAGGAAGGGTCGCGCTGCGCAAAGGGCGATGCGTTCCAGGGATGAAACTAACAACTGAGAGAAGCGGCTGCGCTCCTGGAAATGTGTCATCTTGGAAGGGAGGGAGGCAGGAAGGAAGAAAGAAAGGGGGGAAGATAACCGGCATGCGGAAGAAGATGGGAGACTAACTCACTGCTGCGCAGAAGGGAAATCCAACTTGTAGATCTGAACTACACCAGGCTGAGCTCGGGAATGAGATCGGACCTGCATTGAGGCAGAGAAGGCGAGGGGGGAGGGGAGTAAAGCAGAGACTGGAGAGCTTTTATCCTTCCTCCTCTCTCTCTTTCCCTCTCTCCCCTCAAAGACGAAGTAGAAGTTTATCCGTCTGGGTGCCGCTGGATCCGTATAGCTGCTGGACAAAAGATGGAGTGAAAGCTGAAATGAAAAGCAAAGGGTGCTTGTGAAATTTACAGCTAAGAGGACAAATCACGCCTCCTCAGGCTTCTTTTGTGCCCCGCCGGGGGAGTTTTAACATCAGAAAGATTTTGAGAAGTGTGGGGGGCAAAGGGGAGAGTGGGCGTTAAAAACACCCGTCCCAAGTGTTTAAAAAATAACAAGGGGATGGATTTATTCTTGACAGCTGGTGGGAACCTTTAATTTTTATCTACTCCCTCCCTCATTCCATTTAATGTGAGATTATGAAAATGCAGAGGAGTTGGAAGGCAGAAGGATATAACGTGGAGTTTGAAGCAAGGAGATGGTGCTGATGCTGTGGATTGCTAGCTTCTTGCTGAAATCAAAAATCCAATTGCGCACTGGGTTGTGATTGGAAATCTAATCAGATCTTTGGAGAGGGGGAGAGAAATGAAAAGTTTATTGTTTTGAGAGACACAAATGAAAAATTTAAATGCAAGAGGAGATTCTTTTGTAAAGAAGTGTGGGGTATAGGGAAAAAAGAAGAATGGGAATACCCGTTCTAATGTGGAGACACATGGATTGGATAATTGATAGTGCAGCAAAGAAGGGGGATGAAGAAAATTGCCTAGCAAGACCTGGATCTTAACAGTCACAGCAAAATTACATTAAAAGAATACAGATGGAGGGTTGCTTAAAAGAAATGCAGCCCTTTCTGCTCTCCAGAGAAAAAACAAATAGTGAGCAATGGAGAGCATTGGAGCCAGAGAGGCAGAAAACCTCAGAAAAAGGAAACTAGGCAAAGGATCCACAGTGGAATGAAAAGTTTCAGAAAGGAGAAGGACCATTCATCCTCTGCAAGGATTTTTGGGGGTTTTTTTCTTGGTATTTTAACCACTCTTCTCCAGTAAAGGCAAACATCAATGTTACCAGTACAGCAATCTTAAGCAGAAAAGTTGAAAGCCACAGAGAAATAAAGGACAGAGAAGAAAAAAGCAGAATTGCTGGAGGAGGAGAGTTCAGTAGGATTGTCACCTGTATGGACTGAAATTTCTGGGAAATTGCAATTGGATATCCTTTATTTTTTATTTCTTTTCTTGTTTTTAATTTTGGATTGGTTGCTGAAATGAAATACTTTTCGTAACCCCTCCCCCACCCTGTTTTTTTGTAACCACTCGGATTTCCAGCTGGATAGTCTTTGAGGATATAGTAAGTACACTTTCCATTTTATTAATTTTTGGGAAAGGAAATATGCTCCACTGCTTCTCTTCTTTCTGCCTTGTCTGTCTTTTCTTGGTCTTTTCCCTCACCTGAATAAAGAATCTGACTGAATTTTGATAATGGCTGGAGGGGGTGGTTAGGCAGGGAGAAGGGAAGGAATGAGGATGGAAATGAATTCTCACAGTAGCTGAAATGTTCAGTTAGTAAAACTCCATCCTTGCTAGGATGTTGCAGGTGCCTGCTTGCATGGCTCTGTAGAATTTGGAAATGTCCACTAGAAAAGAAATCTTTTGAGAAAGCCCCTGCAGTGACTCGGGGGGGATGGGGGGGGGAGTGGGGGGGGTGCTGACTGATTGCCCAGTCTGTACAAATGAATGCGAGTTGCATAGAACTGGATGCACCAAGGAGGTTTATTTGTTTATTAATTTATTTACTAATCATTTAAAATAGAGGAAGGTTGTGATTTGAATGCTGGCATCTGGTCTGACACTGCAGATCAATACAGTGTATTAGCAGGAAAATTTTATAATCAAGCAGAGAGGTGAAGCATGGCTTTTGGCGGGAATGGGGGGTGTAGGACAAAGGAGTTTAATGGATTTTGAGGGCGCAGCTCAGATAAATGGCATATTTTACACTCCACTGCTAAGAAAAAGCAGTAATAGGCAGAAAGAGGCCATTCTTCTATTGATGGGGACTTTAGGAAACTGCTGTACTCACCACCCATGCCCTCCAGATCTCCTAGGAAATTTTTGGTGATTTTTGTGGTGAATCCCTCAGGCTCTTCTAGGACTTTCATGGCAGTTGAAGGCAATTACTTTGATTGACAAGCATTGCGAGGACACTGTGGTGTTAGGAGGTTTTTGTTATTATGCTGATAAAGAAAATAATAACAAAGTGGCTTGTGGAAGATGGTGAGGTTCACAGATTAGCAGTGATATGTAACAGACCTGTAAATATCTCTCCCTTCCTGGAGAAGTGTGGTGTGGGGGTGTGGAATAAAGGCAGGATAGCATGGTGTTTAAAATAGAGGTCCTTGTTTTCCTGTGGGGAAGAGCGCCACTTCCGTCCCCTCTCCTGGCATGACTCTTTAGCTTATATATAGGGAGGCATTTTTTTTTCTTCTTCTCCCTCACCTCTGGCCTCCTCAACCTTGGCCTTCACATGTAAAGGTTCCAGATGGAGGTGTTAGGCCAAAACTGGTGGAGGAGAGAGAAACAGCTAATTGAATATATATGGATATTTTTTGGCAGGCAAGGTGCAGAACTAGCTTTGCCACTCATTTTACTTTTCTCTAGCTGCAGTATTCTGGAGGAGGGGAAAGAAGGCAGGAACGGGAGAGGTGTTGGTAGAGCCAGATCTTAATTTTAAGGTTTTTATCTGGCAGCATTTCCCTCTTCACAAGCTTACTGCATAAAGCAACACAAACCAGAGCTCCAACTTCCCTGTATAAATGCTTAAATAAGTACTAGCATCTACCCCTGCCCCCACTCCCCCTCTGCTCCCCCCTCACACCACCAACCCCCCATTCACTAACATCACCACTGTTATTTTATGTAAACATACTGAATCTTTCAGCATAATGGAAATGAGACCTACCTCTCAAATGTGTTGCATGTGCTTCTCTTTGGAGGTCATGATTCTTAAACATTGGATACTTGTAAAGGATTAAGATTTAGGGTGCAATTTTGCTCCTAAGGAAATCTCTGGGAGTTGTTGTTTGGCCACGTGAACAAATGAGACCCTTTGTGCTGTTGTGTTTAGAAAAAAGAAGGAAGCAGGCACAGCAAAAATTGTTCCTTCCAGCTCCAATTGCTCTCATTTTCCTCAGTACAGCTAAATCGGTTTAGTGTGAAGTGCTTTAGCCTCATTTATTTCTCTGGGCACATGTTTCCTGGTGGGACACTAAATGGGTAGTAAGTTTGTCAGCATCTGAAATAAGCGCTAAACTCTGTTCTCCATTCCTTCATGTATCATTATAAGTCTGTGCCCTATTGTGGGCTACACTTACATCAGCAGTTGCAGTAATAGAGCATCTAAATTTATGTGAAGCTGCTGCTCAGTAATTACTGAAGGAAAAAGAAGCTGGCTAAGGAAAAGGCACCTCCAAGCTTTTCCCTGGATTGCTGTCAAGTGAACACATAAACAGAAAATTTGGTAGAGCGAGTCCAGTTATTGACAATAGAAGGCTGACATAGGTGCCCCGTTCATTCTGTACAATAACTACGAGGCAGATTTTCTTGATGCGATAAGGAAACACTGGGAAAATTTTGCCATCTTTTGGGCTGAAATAGGCAAACCTCGTCAACATTACAAAGCTAGGGATGTGCGTCTGCTTCTAAAGAGGCAACACTTTCACACTTCTCTGAATCATTCACTTAATACAGTAGCCAAAAGATACATGGAACAACCCCGAGGTTAACTTGTTCAGTCTTGTGGTTGGAACACATATAGAATTTCTCAGTATTTGTGCTGGGGGGGTTATCCAGAGCCCAAAGGGCTGAGCATAAAATAAATGGCCAAAAACTTCAATCCAACATCCAGCTAAATGAGGAGCAACAAATATCCTTTAGCAGAGGCAAGTGCTGGCTGTCTCTGCTACTTCACTCACACATGCCTGAGCACGGGTGTCTCATTCAGCAGCATATGTTGGTCCTGCAGGCTATATACTTGGGCAGAAGGAAAGAGAAAGCTATTGGAGGGTCTTGCTCCATTTGTTCGAATTGTTTTCCACATCCCAAACCTAGAGGTGTCCTGGGTAAACTGTAGGTTAGCAATGCAGAGGGGTAGTTGGTTCGTGTCTTTTCGCATGTCAGGAATGGTTTGCACTATATGGAATAAGTGCAGGTTCTGTTTGTTGGAACAGCAAATTTTGTCTCTCAGTGTCTCCCAGCCTGATAGCACTGACAAGCAAAAAATGGACTTTCAGTTTGGGTGAGACCCAAGAAAGAATGCTCTAGATGTCAGTCAATACAAGCAGTCATGTGGGAGTGCAGGAAAAGAAAGGGATTCCCGAGGTGCTGTCATGGCTTCCTATATAGAGACTAAAAAGCTGCTACTCCCATTTGCCATGAAGGTTCTTGTTCTAGCAATATGAGACAGGAAGATACTGAATGGAGCTTATGATAGGATTTTAGTACAGCTTGAGAGAGCTTGGTGCTGGTGAAAACTTACAAGTCAAGTTGTTCAAGAATGAAGTTGCTGTAGATTCCCTGAAAGAGCATGCTGTGTGCAGCACCAGTGTGCGAGAGACTCCATCTCAGCCTTGCCAGTGTGTCTTCATGTTGGCTTGCAGGTATCCTTTTGTTTCTGATTGCCAGAGAGGGACCGAGAAGAGAGAGAAGGGTGCTGGAATTAGTGCCATTTGCAGTCTGGCATGAAGATTACATTGAAGAAATGCAATTAGCACTCCCGCCACACACCAAGTAATTTCTAGAGTAGTCAAGATGACTGGTCTTTGGTCTACTAGTAGCATTGGCTCTCTTTCTCTGTCCCCCATCTTGCCAGCTGCTCTATGAAAATCACAATGAAAAACAAGCCTCCTTCAGTTATAAAGTGCTGCCCCCACAGGACAACCCAGATGAGAAGGATTTAGCGACAGTAGGAGCTACACTGGTCTGGAAGGTAGCCTTGCAGCATGCTCGAGTCTAGGACCGTTGGCAAGGAGCTGCCCTTATTGTGCCTCTGCTTCCTATAATGGCATTGGTGCTTGCCTTGTGACATTTTTGTAGTGGTTTATTCAATGATGTTATTCAGAAAAAGGTACCCCTTCTTTAGCCCTACCGTCACAGCCGTTTTTTGTCTGGGAGGGTGTGCAAGAGGGGGGTGAGCGCTCTAGTGGTGTGTTTTAATTGCATGTTCATGAGCTGCAATACATGGAGGTGAATTAACACATATTTCCTGGTAGGGGTCCTGGGTACTTTGCTATCTGTTAGAGGAAAAGGCAAAAATCAGACGCTTGTGCATGCACACAATAAAAGAGAATCAGAATTTACATTTGGTATCCAAGGAAGCTGGAGCAGAATCCCTTGGTGCTTTCTGTTCATTGTTTAAATGTTGCCATAGCAATATCTCAGGGCACAAGTTACATGTTTTTCACTTCTGGAGTTGAGCTTTTCTTCCCTCTCTCTCTGTTTTTTTCCTCTGGCTTGGTGTACACAACAATCAGGGATATCTCCACAGAACTCTGCACAGCGATGGGAAAAGGTGTTTGAGGGCTGAGCTATCTGTTTGCAGATGTCTGCCTGTTCTTCCCCATCATTTGCTAATATGTTGGAAATCCAATTAGGAGGAAATTGTTGGATAGGAGCAGAGTGTGAGGCTCTCGTGGTTAGGACGTCGCACATATTACAATGGTGGTAATATGTTAATTGGATAGCTGCAGGCAAGGAAAGTGTGGCAGTCTCTGACAATTAGAAACAACAATGAACTTCCCAGGACTGAATCTATTCCTTGGGCAGATTAAAATGCATTTCAGGTATATACCAGAGCTTCTGTGCATTTAAATACTAATGCCTGTGTAAGAAGGAGTATCATAACCAGGAGAATTACAAAGGAAACTGACCCCAAAACACAGCAAAAATCTCTAGCAAGGGTGGTCTCATGTGCAACTAGATGAAGCTTACTCAAACCTATCATGCCAAGATCAGTTAAATGAATGAGGTTTTTGTCTGCAAACCAGCAGCATTTCAGAGCATTTTGTAATGTTCTTTGTGCGTGAGGGATCTCTTTTCAGTTATTTGGAAGCTATGAAATCCATATAGTCCTGTGCATAAAAATAATCCTGTGAAATAGGGATGTGGCTTCCTTCCATGTTTGTATGGACTGTATAGTGTGAAATAATGTCTGGAATACTCTAAGGGTCAGACCTAGTACTGAAAGCCAGTGGTAGTAATTGAAAAAGTTTTAGTGTAGTTCAGATCTCAGCACATTTTGTTTTTCCTTACAAAGCTATCTTCACTTCCATGTCAATAATCTCTTCAGTTAGGTGCCCTGTTACAAGGGAAATAGTGCCAAGCACGTGAGTAATAACAGTGCAGGTTTCCTCACACTGCTTATCACCATACCTGTCAATATCTCAAGGAAAACACTCCCTTAAGACCTTAAGTAGACACTAATTCTTTTCATGCACGTTCAACTTTCTCCAGCATCTTTGAGGTGGCAAACAAGGTGTCCAGCTGCAATGGGGGTGAAAGGTGCACCTCACTTACGCACTGTGCTGGATTAAGTAAGTAATCTGGCCCTTGTTACTGCCACAGCAAAACCTCGATCTATAAATGTTTCATAAAATGTTTTATTGCAGGGCTGAATTCTCAGCTAGGGCTAGGAGAATTTGGTGATGGCGTAATAATCTCTGTCTACTGACATCAATAACTGAACATTGTTACTTATCATAATTAACAAAAGGTGTTACAGTTTGTTTACATTTTAAAGGCTACAGAAGAGAATCTACAAGGGCACAAATGGGTTGAGGACCCAATGGGTTCTCCCTCCCTCAAAATGAATGCAAGTTTCAAATGAAATGCACAGAAATATATTAAGTTCCATGAGCTTACTTGCTAAAGGGCATACATGTTGTGTTAAGAGTGTTTTACTTCGCTCTTTGGTTTTACAGAGATTTTTATTTTTTTTGCTAGCATTCTGTTTGTGACCACTTATTAGACAGGCAGGTTCTTCTACAAGTGGTTATAAATTATTTTTCCAGAGGCAAGCTTTTATATTTGTTACATCATTTAAAGAACTGGGATTCATTTTTGTTAGGATTGTTGATGACACAGCTACTAAAGGGGAAGGCTGGTGATCCCATTAGCCTTTCAGGTTGCTCATATGCAGTGCACAGTCTACTACTTTGCTCAGTTTTATTGCATTTAGCACCCGTGTGAATTCTGAACGCATATGGTGCAGGGAATTAAAACCATAATGGATTTCTCTTTTGAACTGGAAAGAGGTTGAAAAACCTCACCTTCAGTTGAATGTTCATGTTGATATCCCTCTTTCTGTAATGTACATTTCACTGAATAGTCTGGCCCTGAAGAATGAGTTATATACATTAAGTAAAGGCCTGGAGGTATCAGTTAAAGACTACTGAATGAAACTGTAGCAGAGGATGGCTTAGTCCTTAAGTAATTTTCCATAATGCAAAAAATAAAAAAAAAAAATTGTATTTTTAATGGGAAATGTCTGTTTTGGCAATATATATGAAAATCTCACGCAGCAGTAGTAGAATGTCATTAACAGCTGCAGAGAAATCTAGACAATAATTTCCTATCAAAAAGTATTACGTTTGATTTAAAGTATCATCTACATAAGATTTTTTTTTTTGTGGCAAAGAAATATGAGTTTGATGATTGCTTATAGCAAATGAAAGATAAAATGCAACTGATGATGATGTTTCAGAAAGACCTATCTTCTAAACTTGAGGAAATTATGGGGAAAAAATTATTGCAGTGAATATAAAACCAGAAATCTGTAGATATAAACTGGACAGCTTCTAGAAATGTCCTGTTTTGCCAGAGGAAAACCCAAGTGCAAAGAATACAATTGATCTGATAGAGAGAAATGTTAGAATATATCAGAAATTAAGTACTTTTGCTGTTCAGAGATATCCAATGAAGAGTTATTGGCAGTGGTGATGCATAGCTGGTGGAATTATTCAAGTAATAGTTCTATTTTGTATCTGGAAAAATCACAAGTCAAAATTCTTATCAAAAGAAAGAGAAAGTGAAAGGATATTGGAAAATATCTGTTAGGGATAAATATTTTTAAATCACTGGTCCTGTTATGCTTTCCACATTCTAATTATACAAGTGCAATGAATGGTCTTTGAGGTCCCTTCCAACCCAAGCCATTTGTGGGTTGTATTGTCATTCATCACTGAGTGACACTAGAATTCAGACAATACAAAACTGAGAGTGTGTTTTATGCTTACTCTCCTGATTCTGGCCAGGCCAGGGATAACCTCTAGGCAGCCAGCGCAGGTGAGCTGAGTCAGCCCAGGCTATTCCCACACCACCTGACATCACTTCCCCATAAAAGGGGCTGCTTGGTGAGGGGTGCCCCTGGGTGCCTCCAGGGCAGGCTGAGTGTGGATGGGGGTCAGCTTGGTCCTCATGTCTTGCGGTGCTCAGTGTCATCATGGGTTGGTAAGGTATTCTGTGATATCACAGGGTGTGAGTGTAACTGGCTATTATTATTCCCCTTTCACAGTGCTTTTGTCAGTGAACTGTCCTTATCCCAACCAACAGAGGCTCTGCCTGTTTCTCCCCCAGGAGTGACAGTGTCCTGTGGGGCACAGCCACTGCTTGGGGCTGAACCACCACACTCACCTAACATAGGTAGAAATGGCTGTATATAAGATAGTGGGAACTTCCGTGCTTTGCAGAGGGTGTCACCCCTTTTCAGTACTGCAGGGACCACAGGTCACAAAATCTGCTGAACTTTCAAATAGTTCTAATTTTTGGAAGCTGAGGATGAGGTTAGAGACAAGGTTATACTTCTGGTTATTCTATGCTATTTTATATTGTGATTGTTTTGCACCCTTTTACTGTACACTGTCTCTGGTTAAATAATCTTTTGTAGGAATTAGAAAAACTAGTTAAGTGACCTGATATGCTTTCTTATAGGAGAAAAAAAAGTGGTTGCACGAGTGTAACATGCTAACCTGCACTGAGCTTGCACTAAGAGTGCTGGCATGGCTATTGCATGTTATATTGCATTGCACAAAAGTGCTGTTAATACTGGTTAAGAATGTCTGTCTGGGGAATCAGTGTAGTAGTTTTCATTTGAAAACTCATATCCCACCTTAATCCTCACTCATTATTCCATATGTATATTCTGTAATGTATGTTCCTTGTAATCTGGTCATGGATCTTGAAGGAAGGGGATTGCATATCCCTTACTGCCCCTTGTTGCTCCCACAGTAGCCAGTAACTGATACTATTCAAATCCTTCCAAATTGATCATGTAGGATAATTTTCTTAGAATGGTTTTATTTGTACTCTTAGATCCTCCAGCATTTTGTGATTTCATGAAGCATCCTTCTCTTACATATCCCGTGTTTCCTTGTGTACACTTTATGAGTGTTTTGTTCCTTACATTTTAAATAAGAAATTAATTGTGTAGCTAAAATTTTGCAGCATCATCATTCCATTAACTTATTACAATAGGTGACCATTTGGGAGTTGGAAAAGCAAAGCCTACATCTAGCATTCACTGCCTGAGATGCACCCTTTCTCTTTTCTCTCTCCCAGTCTCTTCCCCAAATTCCCTCATAAGAGATTCGTGTAACCTGTTTTCAAACCATTGACCTAGCATAGAACCAGCCAAATGACTACAGAGGCCAACATGGATTCAACTTGCTTATTAGGAAAACTAACTTTGGCTGGGTTGGTCCTCAGACCTTGTTATGGATGTTATTGGTCAATAGCTCTTCCCTTCACAGTGGCAGCTGAATTCAGAAGCTCTTTTTCTTGTGCAGAGCTTTGAAAGGCATATTTGGTGCCAGAGAGCTCTTGAAAACTGGGACTATCACTGTTCATGAGACTAAAACTGATCATGGCAGTTGGGAGAGGTGTCTGAAGACTGGGTGAAAGCTAAAAGTTGCCGGGTTCTGAGCATTTCTGTAGCTCTTTTTAATGAAAAGTTGAAAACTAGCGAGATATGATTCTGTTCTTGCCAGCTTTTCCATGCAGATGGAGCTATGGACGAGCATGAAGCCTCACTGAAACTCAAGCAAATTCTATATTAAGAAAAAAATGTTCTAGAGGAGCTGTCAGAATAATTTCATTGGGATGAGGTGAATTACTTCCACTATTAAAGCTGTGCATTCATCTAAGTGCATGCATGTATAGATTGCCCTTGAATATTTTGGAGTGCATTTGGCCTTATGGCATATTAAAGTGATGATGCAGAAATGGTTGCATTGTAGAAAAAAGCAAGAAAATGGCATTGTTTAATATATTTAGCAAAATATCTGCTTCCATATATGGAAGGAGGGGGGTATAAATCTCCACACATTAGTCATGTAGATCTACATTAGTCATGTAGATCTCAGAAGAATTATAACTTTGACTATATCACAGCTATGTATAAAAATATCTACTTTGAGAAAGGTTCAAGAATGAAGCCAGAATTCTCTTATTTGTAAGAGTTCAGACATCAAAAAAAATGTAAGAGTATTTAAGAGAGGAGAGTGGGATTTAAGAAGTTTTACAAACTTAAAGTATGAAAGGTCCTTGAATAAAATGCATTTTGGAAGTGCAATTGTTGTTGCAATCGGTAGCATCATACATAAAACTGTTTCAGTGCAGAGTAGGAGAGGAAAACAGAAGAATTTATACATCTTTTATTCTTATATACTCCATTAGTGAAAAGGTTCTGTAGACATATGTCCAAAAAATTATTTCTTATCCTTACATTCTTAAGACTGTTTTTTCCTGATCTGACAGCAATTTCACAATACCTCTAACTGTTGTCTATTTAGACTTTTAGTCCTATTTTTTTCTCATGACTTATTTTACCTCAGGCATAAATTGAACAAACAAACAATTCCTTAAAATTAAGTAAGATCACAAGCCTGCCAATTCTTACTCTTAAGAGTAAATACGTGCAAACATGAGCCTGTTCAAATATTCCTTTGATAATCTAGCTTTAACCAAGTGAATGAGTATTCAAGTAAAACCTATTCAAGCTTTCCGCACATTTTACATTGAAATTATTATTAATTTATATTCAGTTTATACAGAACAGCTGAAAAGCACGTTGGCCAAACTCTCTTCTTGCTGGACACTATGAAATTTTACCTCCTCTGTCAGTGTTGCTGTAGCTTGCAAGCTTTAAAGATATAAAGTTCCTTTTGTCATAACTCAAAACTTTGGTTGCTTCCATTTGACTTCGCCATGTGTCAATTTGTTGTTTGTTTAGTAGATGGACTTCTGGATGAAAGGTTTCTAAAATACCCTGGGAATATATAGAGTTCCATTTTCCCTTGAACCCAGGGAACTGGTTTGTTTATTTTGTCTTGGTGGAGGATTAGGAACTGTTGAGGTGCAAAGAGCTAATTGCCCAGTATACGATATATATCTCTCTACAAGTGGCTGTAAGAATTTTTACTGTACCTGATACAGCTAACCTTAACTGGGGGATGTATCTAGTCATGTCGATACTTACTTTGCTTCTCTTGTGTTTAATTTGCATATGTAGTCATTGCAAACATGTATGGAAAGGTGTCAAGTCAACAACTGGTATTATATATTGATTTTTAAATGGTAAAGAATTCCCTGGTATGCAGTCATTTCCTTCCAGAGTATCGTGTATGGATGTAGACACTCATTCCTTCCCTTCCCTGCAAATTAGTAGATAAGAGTGGCTGGAAAAGTATGAGGATTTCAAAATGTGACTCAGGGGTCAAGAAATTCAGAGTCTCAGGCAGCAGGCAAAATTCACAGCTATGGACAATTTGCAGTGACCAACCTGCCCTCTAGGACAGCACACTAGAAGGGCTTGGTGATGCCTCGATTTCTCACGTTGTCAGTTGTTATGGATTTGTATAGGAAGGCATGTCCCCTGCTGAATTAGAAATACTCTGAGGAGTAAAAACTGTTTACTTGAGAAAGGCTCAAGATGAGATCTTTGGCTGAATTTAAGGTTTCTGTCGCAGTTTGCAGTGTTAGTGTTCCTATACATGAATCACTGTTTATAAATTGCAAATTTAGTAAAATTAAATTCAGTCACATGTGTGTTACAGGGAAAAAATGTAGTGCTAGGTTTCTTCCTCTTTTTGTTTTTTTTCTTGTAGAGCTCTCTGTGGAGGTAACAACGCAAGACACCTAAATTGATATCATCAGCATGCTTGCTTTTGCTTGGCACATTAAATATCTTCTTAAAAATTGTGTTTAATATCGAATCTTTGTCGTTTTGTTTTGGAAGGTGCTTTGAGTAGCTTTGGTGAATTGCTTGATTGCTTGTTGACCTCATAATTATTCAGTTTATTATTCTTTTCTCCCCCCACCCCCAGCATTACTTGATCCCCTTTTGAAAGTTCTGGATAAAGTTTACGTTAATTCAGAGATCCTTATCAAAGTTTTGTGCATTGTTTAAATTCCATGGTGCCAGAGTGATTGGAATAGAAGTTATATAAAGATACATCAACAGTTAATGAACCAAATAAAGGAGAAATTGTCCACATGTTGTGAATTCATTTTTCATATCGGAGGCAGAAGATAGTTATGGTGAATTTTGCAACAGGCTACTCCCACAGGGTCATATTTTATTAAATTCAGTAAATTGTATGAGTCAGAGCCATGACTGTCTAGGAATTTAAAGAAAATAATTGACAGGCTATCTCCCAAGCATACTGTATTTTTTCTTTTATTTTTGTGGTGGGTGTTAGGTTAAGAGATGCCTGCATAAACTCCAGTTGATGAAGAGAACAAAATGGTTCTCTTTTTTGCATTTTGCTTTGGTTTGCATGCCACAAAGCAGATCTGCTTCAGGCACGACTCTCCTACACCCTATACTTCATTACTTTTTCATCTAAAATCCCTTGTCAGTATTCATTGATTTTTTTTATTTTTTTTTCAAATCTGTCTGATTTGCCTCTTGTGTAATAACAGAGGTTGTTGCATTATTAGGGTAGTGGGTATGTGCAACAGTGGATTGAAAGTAGAAAGCTGCATTGAATTTGAGCATGGCAGGCTTCCCTCTACTCTCTGAGTCTAGAGATTAATGTAATGGTGGTGCAGTGGCAAGGAATTTGTATCCTACCACATTTACAAAGATGATTAAGGGCCCGGAGTATCTCCCCGATGAGGAAAGGTTGGATGAGCTGGGACTGTTCAGCCTGGAGAAGAGAAAACTAAGGGGGGACCTTATTAATGTTTATAAATATCTTAAGTACGGGATGCAGGGGGTAATGGCCATGGTAATGGTCTGTGGGGACAGGAAAAAGGGGCAATGGCTGCAAATTGGAGCACAGGAAGTTCCGCACCAACGTGCGGAACAACTTTTTCCCAGTGAGGGTGATAGAGTCCTGGGACAGGCTGCTAAGGGGGGTGTGGAGCCTTCATCTCCGGAGATACTCCAGACCTGACTGGACGCCTATCTGTGTAATATGAGCTAGGGAGCCTGCTTTGGCAGGGGGGGTTGGACCCAATGATCTCTCAAGGTCCCTTCCAACCCCTATGATTCTATGATCTCCAGAAAGCTGTGAAACCATAGCATTGCATAACTGATTCCAGTGAGTGGCATCATTATGACTAAAATTATCTAACGTTGCATTGCCTTTTTGTTCATATCTGGCAGGAACCGGAGTATCTCACCATGGTACAGGATATATTTTCTAAATACGGGTGAAAAACTAGAACATACTTCCAAACAAGTATTACCTAAATA
This sequence comes from Laterallus jamaicensis coturniculus, assembly GCA_022605575.1. Lineage (NCBI taxonomy): Eukaryota > Metazoa > Chordata > Aves > Gruiformes > Rallidae > Laterallus > Laterallus jamaicensis. The sequence continues at coordinate 2,719,363 of JAKCOX010000021.1, read as the reverse complement.
CAGCAGAAGTGAATGTAAAATGCTGGCAATGATTAGTGATAAATTTTTGTATTGAAATATGATCAGCACATCAGTCTTTTTTATAAGTAAGCAAGCTCCTGTTACCAGATGGAAAAAGAATTAAACATTCTCATCCCTCAGAAAGCAGCTGCCAAAGCAGAAAAGTAGACATATATTAAAAATTCTAATCTGCAATGTTTTAAGAGCTGAAATAACAAAACCAAAAAAAACCAAACACCAACTACTTTTTAAAATGTAAATTTCCCTTCAAAGATCATTGTATTTTGTCTCATGGTACCAATAATCTTACCCAAGCAGTAAAAGTTGCTATTGTTTTACTTTCCTCCCATTCCTCTCCAAAGGGAGTGTATAAGAGTGTTAATTCTTAGAAAAATTAGTAATTCTCTTTTTTCCCATAGCTTCTTATACTGTTCTGAGTGGTTGTGCAGATAAGAAGGAGTTCTGGAGTCATCAAGATGTAGTAACTCAGGAATACTGATGTTAAATGGTGTACTTTTCCTAACAGTCAAACAGTTCATGCTTTCACTTACAATAGTAACTGAAATACATTTATAAAACAGAATAAGTATATTAAGGTATATATCTAGTTCATGTCCATACAACTCACACACATATAAAGTAACAGCTTGAAAATTCAAATTAATTTATTGTGCATGACTTGGCAATACAGATGAGAGTAAATTAAAAGCTACACTGAACTCAGGCCTTTCAGTAAGACAATATCCAAGAAGAATCTCAGGAAGGAATTGTGATTTAGTTACAGTTCCAACTCAGACAAGGCCTTGATCCACAAGAAAATCAATTTATTGGAACCAGTTGATCATACTACCTTCTTTACAAAAGTAAGCCTTTCCCAGCTTACTTTTAAACTAGGAAGCTGTGTTAAAACTCTTTCTTCTACTTAACTTCTTTTATCATCCCTTCTGAAAAGGAGCTAACCGCTCTGTGGCTAGATAGTCATATCTCTGGATATGACCTGCTGGAGTTGGGATGCTTTGCTGGATCAGGAGTAGATCTCTCTTCAGTGCTGGAATGAGCTATAGAAGAGAAATACAAGTTGCTATAATAAGACATGTGCAAAATTGGATTACAAAGTCATTAGAGGCTGTAGTTGTTCAGCACCTTTTAGACCCATGGGAAAGATTATTAAACAAATGAAAACCGTTTTAGAACTAAGTATTCTGTTCTTTCCAAACCGTGGTGGTTATTTTTTAACTTCTAATTGTTGCGCATATTATCAGATTTTATCACATATAAAATTTAGCTTATGACCCATATAAAAGTAGATCTTCGTCTGTATAAAAGTTTTAAACCTGAATTTTCCCACTGTGTTTTTTTAATATGAGTTGGAAGTTTATATTGGAAAAAGTGAGTTTTTCCTCCTTTTTTCCTAACGCTTCTCGACCCTTTTTTTCACCCAGCACTTTAGGATTGAAGTGCAGAGTGCTCTGTTCTGTGGTTCTTGCTTGTCTCCTGAATGTCTGCTAGAGCAAGCCTAGGTTTGAATTATGACTCTAGTTTTGCCACTCATATAGTTTACTCTGAGGACTGGTTCTTGGCTGCCTGTATATGCTGAGAGTTGTATGGTTTAAAAAAAAAAAAAAAATCTTTTGGAACTATTCTCTACGTTCTGTAAAGAGAGAAAAAGAACTTTTTCCTTATATAATATATGGCATTTTCAGAAAAATTCCTCCTTGATTCATAGGTAATAGGCAAAACACATCACTGTGCATTCTGCTCCCTGTAATTACCCTAGCATGATCTGGGTGGAGGGAATAATTTCTTATTTAACTGTCCCTGACAAATGGCTGAGCCTTTGAGAGAAGTTAGGCGAATCATTTGTTTTTCTGAGACAATCATTCACTTATCTTGCAATGATGATCCCAAGAGGTGGTAAGCTTTATGTGAATCACCAGACAATAAACCAGCCAAATTCTATTTGACTACAGTAGACTTCCTTATCTTATCCATTCTCTGCATCTTCAGGTAAATTATGGTTTCTAGCTCTTAATATGAACTCTCTTATTAGTTCTCTCTTGGTGTATTTTCCACAGAATTCTGTTTTGTAGATTCATCGGGTTTTGTTGTTTCCACCCATGGAAAATATCAGGAAAGAAAAATTGGCATCTCTAAAGTTTTCTGTATGTTCTTCAAGTTTTTGACTTGCAGTGTTTTTAATATCATTAGCAGGTCCATGCTACAGCTAGATAATATTATTTGACTGTTTCTTCCTCCCTTTTCCTCCCCAAACTGAAAAATATACAGATCAGAGCTGAATAAAACATTTAGTAATTTCATGTCAAATTCAGAGACTAGTCTAAATTTTAAAGAAATATTTCGTCACATTTATCAGAAAGAACTGTAAATATTTTGGGTTTTTTTTATTTTATGCTTGAAATTACTTTAAATTTCAAAGTTTCTTTTAATTATATTACAAATGAGCAAATCCCAAATCTAAAATCTCCTTAGAATTCAAACACAATTAGTGTTTAAAGAGGACTCCCAGTTTGTTGGTAGCATTCTCTGTGATTGATTTTTTCCCCCTACAAAGTTCAGTACATACTGCATTTCAGGGACATGCAGATAGAGTTCATTCTAAGAACTTTTTCTACTTTCTTCCCTCCACGTTTGCTGCTCCATGCAGTTTTCTGTGACACAGTATCAGTTGTACATGAATTTGTAGCCCTACATGTTATTTATTTTTTGCTTTGTTATTATCTTAAAACCTTTCTATCACATCTTCTTTCCCAGTATTCATCTCAGCCCCAGACCTGCTAAACCCCTGCTATTCCATTCTCAAGTGTGTCTTGAGTGCAGTCATCCAATTGTTGATTTTCACCAGATTATGCAGCAATTAAGATCAATTTAGTAAATTGTGCGTGTGTGAGACAGTGAAATAGATAGGTTCAAATCCTACTTTCTGACTATCAATCAAAAAAAAAAAAAATCTCCTTGAGTTGAAATGGCAAGGATAAGGGCTCCTGAGAATAATTTTTTTTAAAATCCTTAAATTATTCCTCACATTTTATTGCGTATGCAAAAGCAAATGTGAACAGATTTAATATGTCCTTTAGCAGATCCTTCTCTTACACACCAAACATCATCATCATCAGTGAAACAACTGCCCGTGTGTGTGTGTATATATATATTGCAGTTGCACATACCTCACTAAAAAGTAGTAAAGGGTCTTAGATAAACCCCTAATTAACTACTTTATTACAGACCACAAGTAAAGTGCAAGTTAGACAAAGTGTATAAAATCTGAAAATAATTTTTAATATCTGATTTTTAATTTCTTTCATTGGGACCAAAATCTTTTACATTTTGCTGAATGACACCAAATTCCCATATGTTAAGTTTCAGTGTAATAGGGTGTTGAGGAGACTGAGATAAGGATATCAAGGGGAATACTGTTAGTGAAGAATTTAATGCTAGCAATTACTGATAGAAAATGCAGTTTTAGGATCCCAGTGATTATCTTTGTATTTTGCCTCCCCTTGTGTTTGACAGTTCAAAGTGTTTGACAAAAAAGATATTGAAAAAATGTGAATGACTACAAAAATAAAAGAAATTCCCCGCCACCCTTCCTCTTCTGCAGATATAAAGCATTTCAACAAAGATTTACAGATGACAGATACTTCTAGTACTTAAAATAGTTTCCCAGTAAAGGCAAAACTGGTTTAAATGTTTTTTTGAAACAAAGAGAGATAAGTATTTATTTTCCTCTGGCATCAAAAGCTTTAGAATCCTACTTTCTAGACTTGTGCTAGCATTAAATATTTTCTATAAAGCAGATTTGTAGGCTTGTCAGTCACTTTGGAAGAGCCTTAGTCTACTTTTTGTGAATGAGCTCTGTATGTGGAGGTAGGCATGTGGTAAACTGTCATGATATTTAGCATTCTCTCCAGCCCATATCTTCGTTCATGTCTCTGTTGGATAGATTTCAGTCATGAGAAATGTTTTCCTAGCATTCATCTTTTTACCATAATTTAATTCTATTGGTACTTTCTTGGAGTTTCGTTCTCCCTATACCCTACTAAATAAAGATTTACTTCCTCAAGATCTTTAATCTTCCGATATTCAGAGTATCCCATCTTCTTATTTAGCCATGTTTGGTTAATCTATACTCAGAAGATAAATTATTCTAATCACTCTTCCAACTCTGAATATCCTGTTTGTCACTATAATTCGGGTTACAAGTTTGCTAGACCTCAGGTGATTTTTGCACCCATGAATGCATGAGGCTCATGTAGATTACATTGTGAAGAAGATGGGCTAGGTTAATATGAACTACAGTGGGAAAACCTCTTGGTCATCCAGCATAGCTTTGAATCCAATATTCCTTTGGCTTCAAGAAATGTACATAATCAAGCATGTGGTGACTGACAGTGTCTCCTCCTCAGAAGGGATTTCTTGTCAGGAAAAGAGCAGGGGCAAGGGACAGTTATTTGAAAGTAATTCATATTTTGTCAATTAGACTTAAAAAGTTCTTCTGCACAGTTTCTTCTCAGTGATGCTGCCACTAATGCAGCATAAGTGAGATTCAGGATATCTGTATTCGGAATGTGTTTTTCTTTTAAAGTTATTTAAAGTTTCATACCTGTTTTATTTAATTTTGATTAATATAAATACAAAGTAATGTGGGTAACAGTGTAATAAAAATTTGCAGTTCTGTAGAATTCCAGTTATGAAATATTTTATAGTTGTTCACTAGTTATGATTGTGAAATTTCTTAGAAGTTGGTTAAAAAATAGATATATAGTCCTTTAAAAGGAGTGTATTGCCCTACATTTTTTAATAGTATTTGTTGGATATGTTGGTTTATGAGTAACCAAGTTTAAATTCCTGCAAAGTCTGAATTTACAAAATTCTGATGATACATAACTTTGAATTCACTGGGAGTTCAGTGACACTGAAGTTCATGCCATAGAGTTTCCATCACTAAGCACCCAAAATCAGAATTAAAAGAAAAGAAAGGCTTAGCCAACCCTTCAGTAGCAATTCAGCCCTTTAGTCTCATAGACGTGTAGTGTAGCACCATGTTAAGATTACAGATATTTAATTTATTACATTACTTTTAAAAAAAAAATATAATCATGGTGTTATGTTTGAATGAAGAGTATTCATTGTGAGACTAATGGGTTTATGCTGCAGTGTTTCTTGCTTGTAGCAGTATCTGTAAAGTGATACTTCACAGAAAGACACAACAAATTCAGTCTCTGCTAAAAAAATTGCATAATGTATATGTTATCTATTCAGAAAATTGCAAAAGGAGGAGAAAAAAGCTCTTTTTTTTTATTTAGCAGAAAAATAAGCCAATAGACAAAACTACCAGTATATTAAATAAGTGACCCAAGAATATGTTATGTATGCATATTTTAAGTGTTGTGCTGCCATCCAGAGGGACCTTGAAAGGCTGGAGAAATGGGCTGACAGGAACATAACATGGAGCAGTGCAGAGTCCTGCATGTGAGTAGGAACAAGGCCAGGCACCAGTGCAGAGCCGGGGGGCTTGAGCAGGGTTTTGAACCAGATTATCTCCAGAGGTCCCTTCCAACCCTCTGCCATGCTGTGATTCAGTGATATTCCAGTACACTGCTGTGCATAAGTACTATATTCATGAAATTATTATGGCTCAAATTTCCCTGTTTCCTTTATGGAGCTCACAGTGACTGTTACCATCAGGTTAGGCATTTCATGGCAGCTGATGACCATCTGGAGCAGCTGAAGCCGTAAGCATACTTGGCCAATTTCAGTGAAGAATAACAAATCAAAAGCTCATTGTTAGTGTTAGAAACTATCATAATTAATTTTTTTTTTCTTTAAATGGCTTTTTAAAGTCTCACAACTTTAACTTCTTGTTCATATTATATGGTTTAATTTATACATGTATATGCCATGTAAAAAAAATAAAATCATATAAAAAGCATGTTTTGTATGTTCAGTTTTGGAGTGCAATGGGCTATGTTCTAGAAAGCAGCATTACTGCATGAAGTAGGAGCTGATAGGTTACTAACATTATATATATATGTGTGTGTATATATAACTCAAAGATGATAATTATTCCATTAGTGTTACAGTTGGAATTAATGCTACTCCAGGAGACCAATAACCAACAGGTAAAAAAAGTTGTCACAGATGGCACTGCATAGACCATACCACCTATTATGAATGCAATTTGTAGTATTACAAAAGAAATAAATGCTTTCTGGTTTTGGCTAGCAGATTACTTTTGTTCTTAACTTTAACAAATTCCTTTATCCACTGGGATCAGAAGGCTTGGGCCATCACTGTATTTCTCTGGGCCTTACTTGTGTTGTCTTTGTCTTGTTTTATATCACAGGATTAAGAAATCCAAGAGGATATTGTAGACCCAAACTTATTCTTGTTTTTTTCTGCCCTTAAGATAATGATATTACTGCATTTCTAAATGAACTGATGCTTTTATCACACCATTCTCAGGCAAGGAATAGATGTCTCTGAATTTTCAAAAGCTGCCTTTGGGGTGGGAGAGGGATCTTCTACCATCTTTCCCTAGATTTCTGTGTTCTGCTACTGAAGAAACCACCAGTTACCCTCCCCTGTCCAGTAGCTTAGTTCTTATTGGCTGCTTGGTAGTATTTATGTGTCATTTGAGTTTTGTTTCCTTTTTTGACTGGCATATTTCTTTGTCACCGAAACCTACTTTTACCCCAATCCCAATATGTCCTAATGACCATTCTTGTGTTTAGTCTTTGCATCCAATTTCCTGTGACTAGGTATTCCTGCTGGGAGTGTCACAGAAGTCATTAACTTGTTGAAACTTGGGTTTCAATTTTTGTGTAGTTTCACACTCCATTGATTACGTTTGTCTCTTATACTGTTAGTTCCTTATATGGTGTATGTGTTGAAAATGTCTCTGAATTCGATGTGCATGTGTAGAATCGGTACAGGTGTATTCATATATGAATATAACAACAAAGTAAAAATATCAGAAATAATGAAATTGAGAACTTTGTTATTCTGACTCCCAGTTTGGTGACCTGTCCCCTGGAACTTCCATAAAACTGACATGTTTCAGTACAGAAATTTCCTTTTTAAAATACATCGGGTTTGGCATTGTGATTGCAGTAAATAGCTAAGGACTTGCTCTTCTTTTGTACCAAGTACGCTTTCATCTACCTGATTTTAGGGAGTGTTGAGGGCTGCTAGGATTGATCTTCAATAAATACTTCCATTAGCAATTTATTTCTGTAGAGTACTGACATCTCTTCCCACTGAATGCTACTGAAGGTTGCTAGGTACCTCAAAGGGTTAGTGACTATCACAGCTTGCTTAGCTCATAATATTACATATGTCATTTACAATCTCTGAGTTAGACAGACTTCTACTCATGTGACTGTAAATTATTCTTTGTGGTTTTGGGATGGTTTTTTTGTGTTTAGAATGTGAAATCATCCCTTATAAAATGTGGATGGGTACCATTGTATCTATCAAAAGAAGTTCCTGAAGATGTGGGTTAGAGGAAATACTTGAGATTTTTGTATAACAGCAATAAAAATAATTAGTCCTCTGAACATTTCTTAGAAAACCTCTCCAGAAAATTCAACCAGTCAATGGCTGTGGTGATGTGACAGTAATAATAAATCTTAACTTTCTTACCAGCTGTTTTTGGTCCTTGTTCTTTCAGTACTGCTTGTTGTGGCATGTGCATTCCCACATACTCTGCGTAATGTCAGCAGTATACAGGATGCACTTACCACAAATAAGCATATCCCCGAAGCCTCAGGGCATTGAACTGCCCTTTTGTTCCATATAACCTATTGTAGAAATACTCACAGAATGGCATGCTTTTCTGTGTGTCACCTTAGCACTTTATTATTAGCCTTTATAAAGGTCAGATGAGCCTGACTCAAATTCACGAGGAAACAATGGTGTATATAGCTCTTTTTCCTCATTCTCTCTCTACTAGAGGGACCTGTATATTTTTCCAAGGTCTGTGACAGTGTTTTTGATGTCATGTGGAAAGCAGAGAACTGTTTTCAATTCCCATTGTGGTAATCAATGAGATGTAAAATTGCAGCAGTTCCGTGCTGCCTAGAGCCTCTCCTGACAAACCTTGTTTGGTTTGTCAAAATGCATAAAGCACTCATAAGACTGTAGCATTAGCTCTATTTCTATCTGATGCAAGTGAGCACAGAAAGAAACCAGCTCTTCAGGAGACATTTTCATTTACTTAAATAACCCTGCCATGGCTGCAGTACATCGAAATCTTTCCTTGCTAAGCATATTTCTTAGGATGGGGAAGGAACCATTACCTATATGCACAATATAAAAAAAAATCAATAAGCCCATGGACTAGCTCAATAATTTATTTCATTTCTGAAAATGTCATTAACACCTAGAAAAACTTCGTTGAGGAAACAGTCCAGTTATTCTGTATTTTTTTAGCATATCTGTGACTACTCAGGAAAGTTATGTTGATGACTCTGCTGCTGTCTGATCATCTGGAACTTAAGGAAGATGTAACGTAGCACTTGCATCCTCCTTTTATGAAACCAGAGAACTCACCTAAAGTAAAATAAATTTCCTAGATACTGAGCCTTTGAAAGAAGTAAGCAGCCAGGAATCACCTGAATCATGAATATATAAATTCATTTGGTAGTTCCTTAGAAAATATTTCACAGCATATATTTAGGAGGAATAAACTCTCAATACACAGTATGTTTTGGAAGTATATAAAGTATGTTGCATATATATATATGTATATATATAGGCATCAATGTATAAAAAGCCCAGGAAAAAAAAAACAAAACAAAACCACAAAAACCCAAGAAAACCTCCAGAAAACAACAAACAAACAAAAGAAAAAGGTTTAGTCCCAAACTATTTCCCTATGGGTGTCATTAGAGATGGAGTGATGGGCTAGCTTCTTGTGGCATTAGCAGTGGGTGAGAAGCTTCTTGTCTATGCCTCTGGTGCAGATAACTACAGTCATCCCTTATCAGTTCGTTGGAGGTGTTTATAAAAAGTTCTGTTCTCATTCCCTTTGCTACTGGAGCAAACATCAGTATTGCATAATGACATTTCTCTTTACTACCTTAGCTGATAAGGAAAGAATTGAATGAATGCTTGTAAATGAAGTATTCCATTTCTGCAGTGGTTATTCTTTTAGCATAGGAAATTAAGGTTATTTCAAGTTTCTTTCTTATTCTAGACCTGGTTTCCAGACCTATAGAATCGTAGAATGCTTTGTGTTGGAAGGGACCTCAAAGACCATCTAGTTCCAACCCCCCTGCCATGAGCAGGGACACACTCAGTAGAGCAGGTTGCCCAAAGCCCCATCTAACTTGGCCTTAAATGCCTCCAGGGAGGGGGCTTACACAAACTCTCTGGGCAACTATATGTCCATTTTCTTCACCTAGCATAATGTAGATTTTCTGATGAGTAAATAAGAACAAAAAGGCAACAGCAGTGCCATTTGAAAGCTCTCACAAATTGTTTTAACGTTCTTGCTAACAAAAAAACATAAAAATCCTGAAAGTCATTTGAAATTGGGATTGTGTGGTAGTTTAGGGATATGTGTTTCAAGTAGTCTCTCAACTAGCAAGTCAGAGAATAGGACTTTTCACCTTATGATTGGATTACATGATCGAGATTTAGGAAAATGTGGGCTTTGGAGATAATAATATGTAACATCTCCCAATAAAATGGGTAGAGAGCTAGATATGTTGGAATCACTCTCTCCATGCTATTACTCAGGAGCTCAGTTGCTGTAACTCACCATTTATAAGTACTGAGCTACAGGTTGAGGAAATCTGTCAAGGAAAATGGTCTGAAATTCTTCCTGAGAGAATTTAATAGTTCTTTTAACCACTAAATCCAGTCTTAGACAGTGATCTGTCACAAATGTGATTTTCTTTGAAATTCCATTTCAGAATTATGAAATCATAGAACATCCTAAGTTGGAAGGGACCCATAAGTTTCATCAAGTCCAACTCCTGGCTCCATGCAGAGCCAGCAAAGTCAGAGCATGTGACTGAGTGCATCATCCAGGTACTTTTTGAACTGGGTGGTGTGACTGCTTCCTTGGGGAGCTTATTCCAGTGCCTGACCCACCCTCTCAGTAAAGGACCTCTTCCTAATATCCAACCTAAACTTCCCTTGTCACAGCTTTGTGCTGTTCCCTCGGGTTCTGTCACTGGTCACCAAAGAGAGGAGATGCACACCTGCACCAGCTTTGTTACCTAGGATGTGTGGGTACCTCAGACTTTTAATTTTAAGCAGAATTTTCATGGATTATTATGCATGCATTGCACTGAATCTAAAAATTTACACTAAATATAAGTGAAGAATAAAAATAAGATTTTCCTGCAAGTGTCCCGGTTCTTCAAATGCAATCAAAAAAGAGGGCATTAGTGTAGAGATAGTACAGCTGTATAAATTAATACTCTGGATGGTAAAAGTCTGCTTGCAAAAGTTTCTAAAGGGTTTAACCATGTAACCTACTTGCAAAGTCTTAGTCTGCTATGAGACTTCCTAATGCCTACTAGATGATAGCTTTACTTGATCCAAATTTACAATCTGAAAATGCCTACATTTTAGGTCACTGCATGTTCTGGAGAGAAAAAAATCACAAGTTGATCCTATATATCTTAATGATGACTCATAAAGCTGGGCTGATAGTGAAGATAGTATTTTTGAAAATGTCAGCTCTGCCTTCGGTTATGTCTGGCCATTTTCTGTCAGCTTCTTTCATGATCCTTGTGTGCATACTTCTTTTGCATGAATCTGGTTTTGGCAGTTTAGGAAAACTGGGCCGTTGAGCTGGAACTGGTACCATTTTTCACATCATTAGTATTCAGAATATCAGGTAGAAAGCAAGTATCCCTGGTAGAGATGTGGTAACTATTCCCTGTTCGCTTTTCTGAGACAACGGAACTCATTTGAAACTGTATGTAAGGACTTTGACATACTCTACAGGTATAAAACCTCAGTTTCTTTTCCCAAAGATGTTCAGAGACTTTTTTGGCCTGTTTCTGTCTGTTAAAGCTAGATCATCTGTTCTGAGCCACCATATAGCTTTATGACCTATATGACTAATCACACATGATCCAGCTGCCAGTGTATACGTGTTCATTATTTTTAGTTACATTTGGTTTGGAAAATTATTGAAAACGTAATTATCGTCAGGGAAATGGGTCATTATTTTAAAAGAATTTACAGATGGCAAAGCCACTGATATTTTAACTGCTTTGCTGTATACTAGTATATTGTTGCAATAGCACTCAATGAAAATCTTTTTACTTTAATGGGTTTACACTGATTGTTTTGTGGTTTTGCTTGGGTTTTTTTTTCAGTATTCAATAACAGTTTCAGGATTGTTCCCTGTTCTTTTACAGATAACAGTGTATTGTACTTCCCAGTAGCACAAGCTTCAGTGATTTCTATTCAGTAAGTTGCAGCTATGCATCAGTCCTTGCTTGTCAGTCTCCACCTTATATTCAGCACCTTTCATGTGAGCTTAGAAATTAGTTTAGACATAATAAGTGCAAATAGCTGGTGACACACTGTTGACATTCTTACTTAGCACACTCTTATATTGTCATACTTTCTACTCTGGTTTAACAAATAGTATATAAACCCCCATTTGAAATTGAAGTCATATATACCTTTATATGATCTATTGTTACCAGAAAAGTAGGTTAAGTAACTCCCTAAGACTCAATTTGGGAACTGTAGAAAGCCAGGCATTCTTTATTGCAGTGCTGGATGCTCAGGGGATCACTCCAACCTAATGTTCATACCATATAGTTGTGAGATAAAAACTTGTATCATTCTTGTACATGCATATTAATTTCATTTCCCAGAAGTAATTATATTTGTGTGTTCATTATGCATGCATTTTAAGTCTCTGAGGATCTTCTGTGAGGGTCTGTGGTGGTCTGCAGTGGTTGTTTCAAAGTGTCCTTTCCCATGAACTCCCTGAAGCATATACAGTGTGGGTTAATCCATATGGCTTTTCTATTCTTTTACAGTTGTCTGGTTTTGATTAGTTTCTTGTGAGTTTCTCTGCCACATTCTGCTGTGACTGTGAAATGCCGTTCTTGAATGTGCTCTTACCTGATGCTCCTTGCATTCCCTCGTAGTTCCCAGTTTATGATCTTCCTTCTTCTGCTCTTGGTCACCTTGTTCCATTACACAATAGCTCAAGGTTTCTTATGTCTTCTGTGCATTTGTACATACTATAAGTTTCAGAGTTTCTCAAGCAAGCATAACAGAACTACCATCAAGGGCACAGTAGAATCTTTCAGCCTCTGTTCAAGGTATCACTAGGAATTCAACAATGTACACATTACATAAGGAAAGAGGAACATTTTTATGTCACATATGATGATGCCTTGATAATTTAGTAAATTGCTATAGGTTTAAAATGGGATTGTAGCTCTATTAGTCCCAATACAGATCTTAGTCACAAATCAATATCTGATGTTTTTGCAATCTGAGATTGATATTATAATAGTTTATTAATAGTTAATAATATAATATTAATTCAGAAAACCATTATGTGTCATGTGTGACTGCTGGACAAAATGTGTAATGTCTTAGAAGTAAACTATTTTATCTGTTGCTCTATGGCAATAATTCAATCCATTTAGCAAGAATCCGTATCGTCATAATGACTGTACAGGTGTGTGTTTTATAATGAGATGCATGGCTGTGATAAGAATATCACTCCTTCTGCTGGGTGAATGGGAATTACTCAACAGATACAGAATTTCTGCCAGGTAAGTGAAGGCATATTTACTTCCAGAGTATAACTATCTGAGTTCTAATTTGCCTCTCCTGTTAATCTCATAATAAGTCTTTTGTCCAGAATAATTACTATCATATAATCCTTAGATGGGCAAATAATTCTAGAATTTAAACATTATTCTTGATAAAGAGAGCCTCCACTGTTTATTGTGAGTTGGCAAAAGCATGAATATTTAGCTACTTGTCTGCAGTGCCTATTGAATGCAGCTTGTCACGACTTCCTTTAAGATTATGTGAAATTCTGAGATGTCTCTTTCCTGGAATTATTCTCACAGGTATAATGATGATGTGTAGCTATGCACATATAGGAAAAGAAAAATAATTTTCTTCATTAGTAAAAGACATTCTTTGAAAGTCTTTCCTTTAGATACATCAGGGAAGAATTTTATTTTTTTTTCCCATATATGACACCAGCAAGTGATGAGTTATGTTGCCTTCTTTTGCAATATCCTGAGGGTATGAAGTGTGTAGAAAATAAATTAAGTAATGGGACTGGTCTGTTGCATTATTAGTAGTTTTGAAACTCTGTATTTGTAAACTGACTTGGGAAATGCATTGTGAATAGGAAGCATCCAAAAGAACTTGTGAGTAAGGGGTATCCTGTAGCTCATTTCGACCTGTTGGCTTCTGTGCTTGGTTTTTGAAACTGATTTTCATAAATTCACTTTGAATTAATGATCAAAAACTCTAGGAACTGGATGTTAAGTAGGTAATAGATTTCTAAAGTGATAAGCAACATGTAAACCAGCAGGGGAATAGTATAGCAGAGGAATAGTATTTCATAGGCTGTGGGAGTAATTAACTTACTTTATGATAATAACTATTCTTATTAATATAATTATTAATGCAATTTAAAGTTTCATTTTGAAAAGAAAACCCAACATTTTTTAGATGCTTTAAAAAACCAGACTCAAGTGTTTCTGTAATTAAATATGGCTCTGGAACTCAAAGTAGTTTTCTGGATTTTTCCATGGCACTCACTTTTTTTAAGGTTATCATCTTTTTTTTGTAGGGATAATAATCCTTGACTGCTTCTTTGATGATCCTATATTATTTAAAGGCAAAATTCCTTAAAATTATTGCTAATTATTGCTAATCTGAAGCTATATCAGATACCCTTGTAACGAAGGAAAATCTGTGGCTAAAACCAAGAGTTCAGTAGCACTCGTCCTATTGCTCTGTAGATAAAATGAGTTGGTCTTTCACTTAAGAGTCACTTTTTTCCCTTTAGTCCAATCTCTTACATTTCAGCCACACTGAATTTAGCAGTTGATGGAGTTGGCACTAATTTATTTATTTCACTGTATTCAAAATGCTAGGCAACACTGTTAAATGTTCATCACTTCAATCTCTTTCTGTCTGTGAATGTTGGACTGTTGTACAAACACAGTAGGGATGAAAGCTAACACAAATGCATATTTGTGTCTACAGCACAAAAATGTGTATTTATAGACAAACAAACCAGGCCAAATCTTTCATAGTAAAAAATAAATTAAACAGCCATTTGTCAGATGAGTATCTGGAGACTACTACTAATAGTCAATAGAAATGATCATAAAATGGCATGAGTATTGGCAGGGGGAAATATTTTTAATGACATTTTGTGTTTATAAACACACACACACGGACATTTCACTTTGAAAAGACTGTAGACCTGTTTTTCACGCTGTTCTGTTGCTCTGAAATGAATCACTCTCAGCTTTATATTAGTTAGGCTGAATAAGACAAATAGTCTAGAAGATTGGTTCAGCATGGATTTACTCATTTATTGATTAGATGTACAAAAGCATTTTCAATCAATAATTATCTGAATTAATTTCTTGGTAGAAAAGCTGAGAATATGATTTGAGAATTACCTTACCTCAACTTGCTTTGGATGAGCTAGCCATGCAGAATTACCTAATCTCCATCTGCTTAACTCCAATGCAGGACTATAAAAATATTAGCATACCAGACATGCAACTATTCTTTGTTTTGTTTCCATCTGGCATCCTTGAAAGAAGAAAAATGAGAAATGCAATATACACAGAAATTATAGGTCTCGTGCAGGAGAATAATCATTACTCAGGATTTCACTAAGCTAAAAGACCAGGAAAAATGTAGTTACAACCTTGCAATAAATAATCAAGGTTTATAGAGGTTTGGTTAATTCCTTAGTGTAAGAAAAGTTCTATTCTGATATGAATATAAAATGAAATAGAGCTCTGAAATAGCATAATATGTCAGTAACTGAAGGGAATGGAGACTGGCAAAGAATGCCTTCTCAAATCACCAAGAAAACACCAATAGTTAGTTTTACTGCACAGTGAATCAGCATTTATGCAGAGGTGAGATTTAAATCAACTTCTTAATATTCACAGAATTTTGATACCTTTCTTTGTTTAGGAAGCTGTCTGGAGTAGCATTTTTTCCCTGTACCCTCTGGGACTGTTGAAAGTCTTACATGGACATGGCATACTGTGATTTTCCTGGTTTATTAGCTTTACCCTTACTTGTTATCTAACATATAAATACCCAGCACTCCCACACATTTTTGCTAATAGCTTGCAAGTGGTTTGGATTCATAAATAAAAACATCCAATTTCACAAGACCTAGGGTAACTAAGACTTCTGCAGGAACAGGCAGACAAGACATAAGATCTACAAGAAACCTGTGCTCTTCTAGAATGGCAACCCTGGGGTCTGATATAGTGACAGAAAGCATCTAAAATGACCGATCTTTTGGCATTTGAATACTACCCTGTTAGTGGTATTCTTTAAAAAAACAGGAGATGTGTAGCTGTTTGCACTCTTCTACTTAATTATTTTATTTACTATGTCATTGCTGTAGTATATGATACTATGTTTATTTGTTCTTTAATAAGTCCTCTTTTGCTGCTGTTTTTTTTTCAACCCTCTGTGGTCTATAAAAAAATAACTACTTCAAGAATAATTATTAAAGCCTGATTATAACTTCAGTGAATTTATATTACTTATTACCACAAAATCCACTCAGGAAATATTTAAAGATGTTAGACCAAATTTTGATCAGTTACTGGCATGAGCCTGATGTAAAATCAGTGCACTTGAAAAGAGGACACAAGCGCTGGATTAATAGTATTGACTGTTTTCAGAAGATTTCTTGCAGTCCTCCTTGGTGAGCTATTGAAGCAAAGATTATACTTTTATATTAACAATAATATTCCTTCCATACTAAAACTTCCATTTCCTCATAATATTCTTTGTCCAAAGCTTCTTTAACATTTCATTTTTTTTACTCAATACCCACAAAAAACTAAGCCATTTTGCATCTGTTTTCTTTTGAGGAAGAGAGGAAGGGAGGAAGATGGCTAAATTCAGTCTTTTTGGTATCCCTCTTTTGTAAGCATAAGTTCATGCCAGGTGAGATTTTCCTGTGTAAATGTAATAGATTCAGTACCAAATTAGCGTCTTTGAAATAGATGAGGACACTGCTAGTAACTTATTTTTCCATGTGTCTCAAGAACCCCATTTTCTCTAGTTTTTGCTGTATTCCAATGATTTCCTTTGATAGCTGTTTGGGCACAATTCCCAATTTGTTCATTCTTTAGGAAAGCCTATTATAAATTTTTTTTATATAAAAAGGCATTACAAAATTCTTTCTCTACAGTTGCCTATTTACATGTTCTTGAACTTATTAAAACCAGACTTCTTACAAAAGTAAATGAGAAAAGAGACATGTAAGACGATGCTTCTGGTGCTCTTCATTAGGTTTATTTCCAGAAACTGGCTCTGAAGAGCATAGGAAAATTGAAGAGCATCTGAAATCATAATCATACTTTCTACAGGAGGGAACATGACACGCTCAATTTTTGCTTTCAACTCTGTGGAAAATGAACATATGTATGGGGAAACTGCTTCTCAATAAACAGCTATCTCATTTTGGATTAAACTCGGAATTTATTTGTATTACAGTAACTTTCAGGAGTAAAGATTGAGAGATTTGCACAGAACTACAAACGTGTCATTGTATAGATGATAGCAGTAAAGGAACTTGGGAAATTGTTTATAGTGAATCCATTAATAGAAAAGAAATCCCAGATTACTGTTCATTAATGGTAACTTGCTTTGTCCTACTTAATGATTCATTTTGCACATTTCAGATTCCGTGGCTGTTTTTATTGTTCATAAGTATCTCTAAAACCGGAAGGTCTTTAAATCAGCAGGTTATTTTTGAGTAATTTTGCATAATTCATGTTGCTTATATTTTATTTCATGGGACACTGTTATACAATCAAATTTTGAGTTTTTTCTGTTGCAATATTATGGAGATTTTTTCAAAATATATTTATTTCATAGTATTAAATTCAGAGTAAGTGAATATTGATGCCTGAGTATGTGTAAATACCAAGATTTACAAATGTTTCCATAGTCCTGCAACTGTTGTCATGTTTTAAATATCTTTATGGATATAGCTCTGTTGGTAAGAAACAGAAGGTGGAAGTTAGGAGATCTGTTTTCAGTTTCGTGTTCTGTCACAGATTCCCTGTATGTACCTTAATGACAAAATGAAACTACAGATCAACTTCATCAGAAGGATGTGTAGTGGAGTGATCAAGGCATATTGCTATGCCTCAAGAGGTATCAGGTTGTAGCAAGACATAAAAACTCCATCACACTATGTGACCCCAAGCTGTGAACTCCTAACGTGCCTTTACCACAGTATCCAGAAAAGCCTATGTTTTGCGTTTGTGTGACAAGGTTTAGGGTGGCTTTTGGTATTGGACAAAGCCAATACCAGCTAAATCCAAGACAGACCTGCCACTGGCCGAGGCCAAACCAATCAGACAGTGGTAGCACGTCCAGGATAAAATATTTAAGAAGTAAAAAAAAAAAAAAAAAAAGGAGGGGGGGGGGGGCAGTTTTTTTCTGTGTTTCTTTTGTTGCCAGAGAAAGGAGTGACAAGATGTAAGGTCAGTGAAGAAGGAGGGGGAAGAAGTGATCCAGGCATCAGAGCAGAGATTCCCCTGCAGCCTCTAGGGAAGCAGGTGAAAATTCCCCAGGAGAAGCAGGAGACCACTTTGCAGGAGGCTGTCCCATGGAAGATGTTGGGGGGTAGAGATTCAGCTGCAGCCCTTAGAGGACACCTGAAGGTGTGGGACCCCATGGGAAGCACATGCTGGACCAAGCTCCTGGCAGCATCTGTGGTGAGAGGAGTTCACGCTGGTGTAGTTTGCTGGTGAAACCACCACAGCCTACTAGGCTCTTCAGGACACATTTTTGTCTTTCTCCTTTTTTCTTTTTTTTTTTTTTTCCCTAGAGGAAAGCAGAGGAGAGTGCTGTGCTAATGAGGGAATATTTACAAAGTGCTATTTGAAAAGTACTGTCAAAAAAATAAGTATTTTCTTATGTAGCATAGGGATTTTTATTTTTTTTGAATCTTCAATTTTTAATAATAAAAGGTAAAAAAAAAATCTGAGGCAATAGGCTCTTCCATGAAAAGCTGATGGCTGGTCAGGGAATGCGAGTCCATATCCAGTCTCAAGCTACTTATTCTAATAAGTAGCCCCATCCATAACTTCCAGACTGCCCTGTTTTGAGTCACAGAGACAGAAGAGATCAGTTTTCATCTACTTTTCCCTCCAGTATTTGGATGATGCACGAACTGCTGGTGACCTAGTACAGCAGCACAAACTCTGTCTTCATGTTAAGTGAAAGCTCAAGGCTACAGGAAAACAGTAGTCTTACATAAACACCTAGTATTTCAGGGTGAAGAAGCTCATCAAAGACGGAAATGAACAGAAAGGGCAAGAAATAACAGTGGCTCTTGTATCAGGAGCTTCCTGCAGATAGACTAACTTTTTACAGAATCATCAGGTTGGAAAAGACCTTTTGTCTCACTGAAAGTGGGATTTCATTCCCAAGTGATGTTCATGGGGATAGGTAACCTCCCTTTGCTGAACCAAGGACTCTATCCTTCACTGAGACACTGATGTGACATGTTTGGAGTCCAGTGTTGGAAGGAAAGAACAAACAGCTTTTTGTTTCTCTATCCTCCTTATAGACATTCTCAAAAATAAATATATAAACTCTCCAGAATTAGTATACACTAAGAGAGCTCTGTGAAGGTTGCTAGGCAGCAGAGGCCAAAGGAATAGAAAGCAGGCAGGTCTTTGAAAAACTGAATCAGTGACTTATGGGTTATCTGGAGTCACCATTTACTCAATTATCTTTTGTCATAAACAAGAGACAGTAGAATTTATTTTTCTTTTGTAAATGAACAATCTTTTTAAAAGATTTTAAATTAAAGGTCTGTTTTATGTCTCATTCTTATCAGTGTTTTCAAGATATTAAATTATATATATGATTATTATCTCTAATGGCTATTTTATTCATCGACTGAAGCAGGAATTTGGTGCAGTATATCCTGGCTATAACTTCAAAATTATTTAGCAGAGTAATTAATTTTTAAACTTTTGTCCCTTTTTCATTTTTACCACAATGTGCATGTCTAAATGAAGGTTTCCATTGCTGGAAGGTAAACCTTGCCTGCAAGAGGTGTCTGTGTTTCACGGTTGTTATTGTCTAGGTAAGACCTAGTTTCTACCACTGTACCCTGTCTGATGAATCTATTTATTACAAAAGCATAGCAGTAGCACACGCTCTTTGCTATTACTGCTAAGCATGCAAAAATCCAGGCATTTCCAATAGGCAAGGTTTTCATATGCTAGATTAAGCGATTACATTACTGACTAATTGCTGCCTTTGAAATCTCTGCTTTGTGTCTTAAAGTCTTCTTGAAATTAACTGTGCCTTCAACAGCTGTATTATATGTAGAAGTACACTGAGGGAATACTGTAACCCTACAGATCTACTCCCTACAACGGTAGTCTAACAGCAGCTCTATATCATGTTTTAGTCCACTTTAATGACTGTCTCCCAATGTCTTCCAATTATGTCTATAGAAGATTTAATTGCTGCATCATAGTTTTTCAGTATTTGTTTCTTCCGCAGGGTGGATGCTGTGGGGAGATCCAGGCAGCTCTGTGGAACAATCTCCATGGGCTAGTAGGATGAGAAGGTCCAGGGGTAGTTTGGGAAACGAGGAGAAGCAGCACATCTCAAGACGGTAAACCTACCGAAAAGGTAATTTATGCCAGGGTATTGTTATGCAGTCAGTTTTTCATGCTCTGAGGATATTGTGGCTGGAATGAATTGTAGAAAACTGGTAGGGAATGGGACTATATATCTCTGATGCTGTCTGAGTGTTCGTACCAAGGATCCTTTCAGAGCTTCTTAAATCACACTGAGTTTCAACTCCCTTACCTGTGTGAAGAATTTGGACACTGTATCTTAGAGGGGTTTTCTTGTCTTCCTGTGGACATATCAGGGAATGCAAATCACAAGTCTGCTGTAACTTTCCTAGAAATTCCTTATAGGACTTAAAACTCATGCAAATGCCAGCTTATGAGCCATATAACAATTTAGCATAATAAAATGCTGTTTCACAGGGAAACTTAATGGCTTTAATTGTACATTATCTCGTTTGGTTGGTTTATTTCAATCTCACCTTCCAGGCTTAACTATTGTGTTTGTGGAGACACTCTTTCTTCCCTGAAGCATTAACCACAAATGTTTTTGTTGCTAGCATCTCAGAAAGCCCAAGACAATGTGCAAACTAAATATCTGACATCTTTGGGTATAACTGTAATGCTTTCTTCTCCATGTTGAGAATTAGACTTGAGCCATGAAGTACCAGCAGATTAAGTTTCTCTTCTGTCCCAAAAGCTCTGCTATTTGGTGTGTTTCTGAGCCAAGTTAGCCTTCAGTATATCCATGGTATTCACACATTTATTGGTCCTCAGCTAAAATTAGATTTGCTGTACAGACAGATTTTGTCCACTCATCTTAAACCAATCATTTCCCATGGTAATTTATGAAATACTTGACAGACTGACTTGCTGCTTTTATTTAGTTATGTTCTTTAATATATGCAGAGTGTAAGAATATTAACTAGGAAAATCACATTGGTGGAGGGAAAAAAACCCCATGGATTTTTGATGCAGAGTTTTCATAAGGGTCCGTGTCTACATCTCAGAGACAACAGAAAAGCATAAAGCATAATTTTTTTCAGAAAGTTTTTTTATTTGCTCAGATGTATAGATGTTTTGGCTGGTTGAGTGTTAGCTTAGGCTTTCAAATGTCTCCTGGAAATACCTACCTCTTTGTTACTGGCGAGTTCCTTCAAGATTCCTGATATTCATTAATAGAAACCATTCAGAGATTCCACCAGGCTTCACAGCTGCCATGAAGCAGGCCAATCTGCACGCATATAACATTACTGAGTCATGTCTTCATATAACCTGTAGCTGTGGTAAAGAGTCTAAAGCCATGCCCTCTGGAAAGAATAAAAACTACTTTATTACCTAGAAGAAATTATAAATGAACTTGTGATGAAGGAAAGGTTTGATATAGGAAAGGGAGAGTAACATAGGTCTTGCTTCCTGCATTTGTACAAAAGGTGATAGTTTTCAATTTATAATCTGCTTCTTAAGACTCTTCCCCTCTAAGTTGTTGCTAATCAATTCCACCTAGGTTCACTAGACCTCATTCGGTTTTCTATTATGTTAAAAAAAATGAGTTAACATGGGTTTTTGCTGATGAAGGCCCAGTAATCTTTTTTTTAAAAAAGTGAAACAAATGGTTTTAGGTGATATTGTAAGTAAATGGCAAGAATAGCTTGTTTATGGTTCTAACTGGTCTGAGATCTAGTGAATCTGGCATCAGTCCCTAGCTGTGTTTGTTAGGTGCATTTTTCTGCCTATAAAATGAGTTGAATCTCATGGAAGTTCTGTACTGTTCATTTTTTGATGCCCTTGTGATAAACCTCATCATAATGCTATGGATTATACTCAATCCAGGAGCAGGCAATTCCAAAGTGTCAGAAGGTCAAGCAAGTGGTGCAGAAGACTGGCTTGGCTGAGTGGGGATTTTATTCTAGAATTTAGGTGGATTAACTGGGGTGAGTTAATCCTGGTTATTTGTACAGATAAGGGAATGAGGCTGGAGAGCAGCCCTGTGGAAAGAGATTTGGAGGTTTGGGTTGATGGCAAGTTGAATATGAGTCAGTAGTGTGCCCTAGCAGCCAGAAGAGTCAACCGTGTCCTGGGGTGCATCAAGAACAGCATAGCTAGCTGGTCAAGGGAGGTGATTGTCCCACACTGCACTGCACTGGTGCTACCCCACCTCAAGTATTGTGTACAGTTTTGAGTACCTCAGTACAAGGACATGAAGCTGTTAGAGTGTGTCCAGCAGAGGCTGACCAAGATGGTGAAAGGTCTCAAGGGAAAGAATTATAAAGACTGCCTGATGTCACTTGGCTTGTCCAGCTTCTCGTCTTCTCTTCAGGAGAAAGCTGAGGCTGACCTTGTCACAGTTTACAACCTCCACAAGGGGGCCAATGGAGGGGAAGAGACTGATCTCTTTTCTCTGATGACCAGTGATAGGGCATGAGGAAATGGAATGAAGCTGTACCAGGAGAAGTTCAGATTTCACATTAGGACAAAGTTCTTCACTGAAGGAGTAGTTGGTCAGCTTGCTGGGAAGTGGCCATGGCACCAATCATGTCGGAGGTCAAACAGCATATGGACAACGCTCTTTGTAGTACGATTTAGTTTTAAGTAGTTCTGCAAGGAGTAGGGATTTGAACTCAATGATACTTATGAGTGCCTTCCAACTTGTGATTTTCTGTGGTTCTATGAATCTAACCTCAATGCCATAGAGAATGGTTTGGATTCCAGGCTTTACACTGGGAAAATAAGTTACAATCTTTCAGGGCAAATATGGAAGGAAATTGAAATTAAGTCAGATGACATTGTGATATCTTCATCTGCAAAGTACTAAATAAAGTTGGAACTTCTCCATCCCTACACTTAATGAGAAACAGGAAGCTTAATGGATTGATGTTTCAGTCTCTGTTTCGCTACTTATATGCTGTTTCATGTGAACTATTGTTGGAAATTCCATTTTGACTGAAGGCAGGAGAAGCTAAGAATGCTTTTTTAATGTAACTTGAAATCTTGACCATAAAAGGTGACTTATATTTTCAGTAAGAGACTTTCATCTTCACCAGAGCCTAATGATAATGAGCAGATATAAGTACTAAGTTTTTATTCTTGAATTTCAATCAGATTCTGCTTCTGGTGGGAACCTCAAATGTTTCACATTGTTCCAGCAAATGGAGCGCTTTCTGCATGCTTCTTTAATTGGCCACTTTACAATTGGATGCATTTTGCTGTTTTGTGTGATAAATACTTTTCTGTCATCTATTTAAAGATGATTGGTTTAAACTTTATATTTGTGGCAATCACTGTGCCTCTTCAAAACTATTTATAGTAAAGTCCTAGTACTCAAAACTGGGATTGGTTTTGTTTTCCCTTTTCGAACAGCTGGGAAAACAGTTATATTCCATAAATTGAAAAGTTCAAACCTTTCAAATTAAGTGAAAGGTATACAGCTTCAGAATTAATCATGTCTTTAAGAATAATGGAAATCTCCATTTGACTATGAGACATACCCTAGAATGGCACAGAAGAAATGAGATATTAAAATAAAACCAGAAGTTCTTTTCACCTAATAACAATTCACATAGCCATGTTTAGAACAAAGCTTTTATTTTGAGTGACAATGGATACTGACCTGTGTGCACACAGCTACTTCTCTACAGCTGGCAATTGATAAGACTACAGTCACAAAGCAGAGATATTTTCCATGCCAAACTGTGTAGGCAGTTCCCATTGCTAGCAGGCAAAGGGAATGCACAGCTAAGTGATTTTTTTTTATATTCTTTATATCTATAAATGCAAACTGAGGAGCTTTGCTTTTTTTTTTTTTTTTTTTTTACTTTGCACCAAGCTCTAAGATAAAATCTTAGAAGAAAGAGCCCTTAGACAGAACTGAAGTCAATAATGCCAGAAAGACAAATGGAGACAGGCAAACCTAGCAGCAATTCCTTCAATATTTCACAAAAGACTAAAGACTATAACACAACAATAGACTATTGGATCCCTGAAATCATCTGAGAAATCAAATATGAAAGAGATGAGTTACCAGGTAGCCTTCACCCACATTACTCTGTGCCATACACATTGCTCTCTTTGTGGCTGATAACACTGTATGTACTAAACCTGGTATGATTTGCAGGAAAAAGGATTGGATTGGAATGGATTCTTTCTGTTTGAGCTTACTGTGTGAAATTCCTCTTTCATTAAAAACTGGTAAAAAAGCTGGCCCCTTTAGTGTGTCAGGATGCCAATGATCCAGTATCTCAGTTCTTTATTTTCTTCCCCTGTCTAGGGTTTATCTTGTTCGTCTGCCACTTTTGTTTTCTATTGTTACTTCTTCATTGCAATGTAATTTCTTACCAATTATGTTCATCTTCATGGTTTCCTATTTCATTCCTCAAGTTCCAGTATGACAGATGGCAGAAAACTGGTCATCTGATGCTGAAGAACAGTTTGGGGGATTTACTCTGTAAGACTGAATGTTCAGACACCTTCCTTTGAATGTCCTGGTTCCTGGCTCTTGTCCTGCAGGTTCCAGGCTCTTGTCCTGCAGATTTTAACACATTAGTGGAAATTATGCTTTGGCAACAGTAGAATAAAACAGTTTGTAAAAAAGTCAATCCAAATACCAAATAGTACGATTTCTTTCCTTAATTCTCTCGACATCTTCGGTAATTGCAAAGGATTAGCTGTTGATGTGGCAACGTGTAATTAATAGATAGCAAAAATTCAGCTCCAAAATACTTTAAACCTCTTCTGACAAAAGGAACCAAAGAATTTACTCTCAGATACATGTCGTTTGTCTCTTTTTGTGAGTGAGGTCGCTAGGTCTGTGTGAGAAGTTGTCAATATACCACAGATCAGATGCTTAGCAGCTTTTATTTATATCCAATGTCTAATAAGATACTTATTGTGAAGATACTGAAATCTGTAACAAGAATACCAAATGAACAGCCTGGTTTACGTGATATGATTATCAAAAAAGCAAAGTGAAATCTGCTTACATATACAAGAAGTCTGGCTGCAGCAGAACTCCCCAGGGCATTTAATCCTGTATTGATGTAGCTGGAGATGGAAGTTACTGTGGAGACTTGTGGAATTGGGCAAAAGGGTGGCCTGCATAGCCTTTGAGCAAGAGCATACTGAAAAAAATTTACACGAGGGATGTGAACGAGACACAGTTTCAGCCTTTGGCCAGAAAAATGTTTTAAAGGCTTTGTTGGGATTTTATTTCTTGCTTGCTATGCTCTGTTTGCTCGTGCTGTAAAACTTTAATCTCAAATTTTGCTAGGTATTGGTTTCTTCTTTTATTTTTAAGCCTGTCTTGTGTTGGGGAGCAGGATGCATCACATTGGAACATCGCTAGAGGTAAAAAGTTTGGAATAATATGTGTGCAGAAAAGGAGCTGCACCTTGAGACAGGTGCTGAGATTGCCTGCTACTGCTTTGTTAACCATTAATATTGGGACTTGGCTATCAAATATCAACTTTTGGGAAGGAATTCCAACAGAACAGTACCCTGTTCTTCCTACTTAGAAGTACATGTCAAAAAGGCAGCCCGCAGACCTGAATATGCTATGTCTTTTTAGGCTGAAGATTACTTTAATCCAATAAATTGTTCATTTCAGTCATACAGATGTTTGAACCAATCTAAAGTAAAATAAAAATTAGTTTGAGGGTAATCTGTGCATTTTTTTTCTATAAAGCAAGTGAGCAGTACAAACAAGGCTGATGTATACAAAATAAAATGTAGTAGCTATCAGAGGTGAACTAAGGCTAAACTGTGAATGTATTTCTAAAATATTAAAGCATGTTTTTATATTGGCCTAGTAGGGTTTTACATATTGTTACAATATTATTTCCCATAGTTTTCTGATGTTGTTATAGCAGTATCTGTGATAAGAATTCTTATATGAGCACAGGATAGAAGATATGCATCATTCAGATGCTGCAGTGAGGGAAATAGTATCTTTATTTAATCGCCTCGATTTATATCTATGAGGGCTTTTTTTTGCTAGTCTGATTACAAGAGTATTTGACCATTTCACAGTCATTAATCCTTTAGATGCAGAAAGATGCATAAAGCTACTTTAGATGTGTATTTTACATGTATAAAGTAAGGAGAGATGCTTCTCTGAACAATGCTCATTGTTCAGATGCCTCTAATCAATACTTTAAAATACAGTACATCATAACAAAAATGGCAGCATGCTGACTAATGAGCCCAAGAGCGATCAATTCTCTAAATATTGCACTCAGAAATTAATTTCTTTAGCAAGCCTTCAGGTTTTGAAGCAGTAGATTCTGAAAGTGGCTAGGTCATTTGTTTAACTTTGCAACTCATTTTCATTAGTATTCCAATTAAAGTTGAAGCATTAAGAAAGTTAGGAGCCAGAACATCTTTTCTACTGTCTTTGGTCTGGAAATCTGAGCTTTTTTCCCCACAAAAAGCACCACTTAGTCCATTTAAATTCATTATTGCGTATCTTTGGAGCTCTGTGAAGATCTGAAATACTGCAATTGTAAATCATCAGAACGTGTCTAAACAGAGAAAAGCTGCTTTAGACATGTGAGTTTAAATATAGAGTTAGATACAATGATGGTCCGTTCTTCACTGCTGTACACCCTCTTAAAGTAGCACTTTTTGTAACAAGGGGTTAATATCTCTATAAGACACTATTGTCCAGTTACACAAGTATCTCTATTTAGTTTTAATAGGAATACTAAGGTTTCGGCAGTTTATATGTTTTGAGCTGCAAGCAACATATCTTCCTATTTCTCCTGTCCTGGACTCTTCTAAGTACGTATTGAGCATTGCAACTACTTGCTGAGTTCCATAATAATAGGTAATGTTGGGAAATATCCACTAGTGACACATCTCAGAGCCACTGCATCCTTTACTGCAGCTAAAAGGTACAATTAAAATTACCAACATGAAGAAGTGGTGTTCTTTTAGTAGAAAATGTAATTCTATACTGAATTGGTGGTCATTTGAACATGGAGTTTCATGAAGAAAAAAGTTTAATTTGAGGCTTGCACACCAAATTGGATTGATCTTTGTAGCAATAGGAAATTCAAGCTGCATATAAACTTTAAGTATCCTGTGTTGTTGCAGAGTGAAATCAATGATTATTCACATGCTTAAATAAAAATTCTAATTAGCATGATTAGCAGCAAAAGAAGTAGAAAGTGTATGCTGGGTTTAAGATTTTGTGTCAAAGTAATGACAACACTGCTGTACCTGCCATGTTCTACTGTGGCAGAGTCAGGGGATCAGGCAGTGCTAGCTAAAGCACCTCTTGAATATTAATCAACATCAAATTATAGCATGCACCTTTCCCTAATTCTATATTTGGGAAATTGGTCTTTCTTACTATTTTTTCTGTCATATTCTCAGACTTTTTTTTTCTTCTAAAGGTTCTGTTTCAGACAGAATGCCACCAGAAATGTTTTTCTAATTACCTTTCCACTGACCGAGTTAAGAGACTGATGAGATTCAAACAACAACTGAAGATTGCTAAGAAAATCTGAATAAACCAGAAGTACAGATTTTTACAATAGGGTTGAGGTTATTTTCTATTTTTATTTCCTATTTCTGTTTCATTAAAACCATAATATGAATAACTTTTTAGAAGTTCAAAAGTGGAAGCTGATTTTCATGGGATTTAATCTGATACATGCAAATGTAAGCCTAAGTTTCTATTTAGGAGTGTTTTGCTTGAACTTGCTGGCATGCATTTTCAATTCCAGTTTACTGAATGTGTTTGTCAACTTCATTTATGGATGTGAAGTAGGAGGAATATCAGATATTACTTCTCTTACTTGCCGAAGGTTCAGTTTTTTCTGAACGAAGTGTGACCGAAGAATTTCCCATAGAAGAGTCTGATGTGGAATTCCATGAGAATTTCAGAATTAAAGCTCTAAGCTACACTGCCTGTAGAATGAAATAATGAGTTTTTATTCCATCATGCTTAGAAGTTACTTCCTGAAAAAAGATACAATATTCTATGTTCTCATGTGGTATTGCTTTATTCATTTCTCTATTTTCAAGTTAGGCAAATAATAAAATGTGCAACAAGTAGCTATTACCAAGGGAAACATAAAAACTAAATGATCATACAGATAAGAAAATCTTATTAATATCTTCATAATGAAGGATATAGCCTTCAGTTTTAGTCTCAGAAGCAGATTCCAGTGTGTTTTTCATGTATTTGTTACTCCTGATCTCTGGAGTCATTATAGAACAAACAAGAGCAATAGGAAAAAAATGAGTGGTTTGGGGTTTTTTTTTCTGAAAACAAAGCACTTCTGTAAATAAAGCCTGATTGGAAACTTTATAATTCTGATGGAAATGTGCTTTCTGACTTTCAAGAGGGGTCTTGGAGCTTTGCCTTAGCCTGTCAATTCAGCTAGATCAAAAGGTATATACTTGGATTTTTGTTTCTTTTGTTTCCCTACTAGCTTGGACAGAAACTTCTTTAGTGCTAATTAAATGCACATGCTTTGATGGTTTACACATTACTACAGATGAAACATAAAATTGAGACGTGTTGGAACCAAATGAAATGAAAGAAAGGAAGGATTGACCTAGAAAGCAGAAGAGCTATAATATTTAAGGTTTATTTGGAAAAGAAGTTAAATGTCTTCAGTTCAGTTGGTGATTATGGAGTCATTGACATATGGTGCTCAGAATCATGCCTGCCACACTGTCATAGCAAGAATGCCACACTTATCTCTAGTGCTCTGCAGATGAAAAGGACAAATTCGACCTCATTATTATACATTATGTTCTCTGCTTGAGGAGGCTGTGCATTCCCTAGTCATGCATATGAATTTAGGGCATGCAAAAAATCTTACTGAACAGACTACCTAGACAACATACACTTTTCTGTACATAGCTATAGTGATTACAAATATTAAAATGAAACTACATTTGTGAGGGCTTTTAGACTTACGAATGGAAAAATAATTTTGGTAATAGCTTTATGATTTCATTAATATTTTAATTATTTTTACTGTGTTACAGTAATTGACAATTGTGGTAAAAGTGCACCCATAATCCATTAGCATCTCTAATTTTTGCTTTCTTCATTTTATTAGACAAGCCTCACTGAAATAGAAATTTGCCACAGTTCACATGCTTCTTTTCCCCACTTCAAAATTTAGTTCATATCTAAGTATTTCCCTGGTAGATAATCTTTTTTATTTCCAGTAAAATATGGGAGAGATGGAATGGTTATACTGTATACATCTGCATAAATATTATGATATCTTCAAATGCACAATGATTCTTTCTCTTCTTTTCACCTTCTATTGAGACCTTGCCTCATTCATTGCACAGGATGATTTTAAAAGGTACTGCAGACAAAGAAAGTCTGGGATATTTTTTGAATGCTTGTCTTTGCAACTGAAAGAACTTAGGTTTTTGAGAGAGAAATGTATTTTAGATGTCATATTCAGGTTTTTTTCCTGCTATTATTAGGAAGTATAGGCTCTGTCAGTGAGTACTTAGAACACCCAATAAAAACATCTGGGACTCTGTACGTGGAGGGGAAGCAGACTGTCAAGTTGGGCTCAGGAGTGCATCTGAGAAAGGAGGGTGCTTTCCTAGGCCTTTTAGACCTTTTGGTTTTTTCCCCTCCAGTAGTAGATAGTATAAAGAGGAAGGTTGTTAAGGACCAAGTACTCCAGATGCCAGGACTTGTGCTGCTATTTGCATACTTTATACTCCATGCTTTCCAAGAGAAACAGGTATGCATTTATAATACAATTTTTGTTTTGCTTTGTTTAAACTTTGTATTGTTTATGTAAGTTAAAAAGAATTGATTAACTTTCCTTTTTTTTCCTCCCTCAACTCTGAAGAGATGCTTTTGGTCTCCTTTGGTGTGCTCTTACTCTCCTCCCTCTGCATTTAATCAATATTTCTGTATTTGCTTGTTCTTGTAGTTCTGTCCTTGCAAGCTTCAATAGCCTCATCACTATTTGGTTCTGCTAAAGACCTCATAGGAAACACTGAAAATCATTCTTTTTGGAAATAGTTCTGCCAACATCTCACTGATTTCCTTTGCATCAACACATGATTTTTTTTGTTTCTCTTGTTGCTGACTCACCCTGTCCTTCTCTGCCCCAAATACATACAGTGGTTTCCTGGCACCCTCTTGTCATCCTGTCTTCTAGATTGGTGTTCCAATTAGAAATCAGTCCTTGTGTCTCCTAGCTCTATTCCTACTCTTTCCCGAGGCAGTGATTCAGTAGCTGGTTCTGCTTAAGTTGATTGTCTTCCTGATTTTTGCCCCCACACGTTTATGGGATAGCATGATGAAACAGATAGAATACTGATCTGTTTTTAAAATATATCCTGGGTCCCAGGAGACCTCCACAGTGAGTGGAATTGTACCACTACAATCAAATAGGTGTTCAGGGGACAGAAATACAGCTGGGATCACC
This sequence comes from Laterallus jamaicensis coturniculus, assembly GCA_022605575.1. Taxonomy (NCBI): domain Eukaryota; kingdom Metazoa; phylum Chordata; class Aves; order Gruiformes; family Rallidae; genus Laterallus; species Laterallus jamaicensis. The sequence continues at coordinate 2,689,080 of JAKCOX010000021.1, read as the reverse complement.
GGAGCAGGAGTTTACTGTGAAAGACGTGGTGTATTTTCTTTGTCTTCTCTCTCAGATCTTTAAGTTAATGTTTACATTTAGCCAACTTTCTAAAAGTTAAAGGCCCTTTCAGCTTTTTTTGGTTTTGAGTGATCCTCCCCAGTCAGTATTAATCGGTCCCTCCAGGACAGGAGAGTGAGAAACAATGGTGCTTATTGCCTTCTTCATTTTGAAGGAGTTGAACTGCTTCAAAGAATTAAAGGTATTTTGAAATTTTCTGGAAAGTTAAAAAATTGGAGAAAGTAAGAATAGTCCCTCTTATTTCCCAGTCATTCAGGGATTGAGCTATTACACTGACAGCTTGCTTATTTGATCTTTCTATGACTTCCAAGGGATTTATTGGAGAAAACAGTACTAACCTAGTGCCTTTCCTGGTCTCAGATGTCACCTTTCTTTGAGTAAAATGTGTCTCATGCTTTTCCCTTATGACTCTTCTCTTTTGGAGCACTATCATTCTTAAGAGAAATGCAACATGCAGTATTGATATTACTAAGAGATTTCTGGCAGGAATGTGGAGTTATGCATAAAATACGTTAAGTATTTCAAGTTAACTAGGCAAAAGAAAACAGTAGGTGGAAGTCCAGGATGTAAAATCCCATTGAATGGAACCTCAGGGCCAAAGGATGACAAGGGATGGCATAAAGCTAGCACCTTCTTACCTAGTATTTGCTCTTAGTTGACATTTGCAGTCTGTTTTACTGACAGAGCTATGTGTTTTATCAATGTAAGCCAAACCAGTGTTGCTACAGAAGGAGCTGGCTCCTGTTCTATTGTAAGCCTTATGACTTGACAGGGATTTTATTTTTGGTGAGGCTGATATAAGGTGCAGAAAGTAAGTTGTTGAGCTGGCTTTCCAATGTAGAGATTGTGATCCTGGTACTTACATGGTATGGCATGGGTATTCTTCCCTATCAGTGGACAAACTTAAATTAATTTCACTGGCTAGCAACAGGAAAGTTTCCTGTCCCTTTCCTGCTTTGCAGTCATGCATAGACAGACAAATTTTCTAACTTTAATTTCATAATTCTGCATGTCATCAACAGAACATCCCTGGTCCTCAGCTTAGACCTGTGTTCACTTTTAACACTTGATGCAACATGATGGCAACACTTCAGTAAAGACCATTAGATCTATGTTTTTGTTGCTAGTGTAGTACATCCGCTACTGTAGGGGTTTTTTACCTTTTTCTCTCTTGCTGGTGTCATGATTTGGCTGTTTAATGGTTACTTTGCTATTGAACTCCACAGGGGAGCATATCCCCAAACATTTCTCTAACCTCACACAGAGAAATCTGAGAGCCCTTCTCCCTATGTTCTCAGCAGGAGCTTCCTGCTTGCTTTTTATGTTTCAGCTACTACACACACATACTTAGGTTTGACTCTTTTGGTAAAAGCTAACCTAATGAGCTATCACAGAGAGCAGCTAATGACAGTGCAGCCTCATCCCCTTTCCCTATATAATTTTTCTTATTTACTTGTGAAGTCTTTCGGCACTTTGTGAATAATTTGCTAATCTCAGACTTTTAAATTAATCATTCATCATTGCATTTGGCTATTACTTTGAGTATTTGAGAACTTCATGGCCTTATGCTGTCCATACATTTTTACATCCACGTACTTGAATATAGTGCTGTAAGTTATTAACTGGTAAATACCCACTGAAAAACTACTTGAAACACAGGTTGTTTTGTAGCATACCATTGTCCAGGGGAAAAGCTGTTTCATCTAATTAATTTAATCTTATTTCCTTAAGACATCACGTATTTGGGGAACAGTGTGGGTCAAATCCATTGAGGTTTATAGATCTAAAATGTATCCCTAAATTCTTTCTGGGTATCTCTCTGAAGCTGATCCAAACTGCCTCCCTCTCAGGTGGGATTGTTGTTATTTCTTATCACAGTAAATGATTCCTATCAGAAATTCTAAGCTGTTTCCAGTGCTGCAAGACAGCCCTCAATATCAGAGTGTGGTCTTGGCATGATGAAATAAAATGAGATATATTCACAGATTTATTTTCAAGTTTGTAGCAAGGTAAAAATTGATACTTACATGATATGACTATGATTTGATAGAAGCTGTTAAATGCCTGCTTCAGTCATGCAGTATATGCCTTCTCCTTTCTAGAGGATAGGAGCAATTATTCTTGTCTTATGCTTTACTTCCTGACTTCTTTTCCACCAGAATGTTCAGTCACATCCTATGTTCTTATGGTTTTAACCCCTGACAAAAACTAAGCACCACACAGCTGCTCAGTCATGCCACAGTGGAAAGGAGGAGGAGGAAAGAATAAGAATCAGAGGGGTAAAAGTGAGAAAAATTGTGGGTTGAGATAAGAACAGTTTAAGTAACATAATAGCAACAATACTAAACAATTATAATGAAAAGGAAAATAACAAAAAGAGAGAGAAATAAAACTCAAGAAAAACAAGTGATGCAAATGAAAAACAGTTGTTCACCGCTTGCTTACCAACACCCAGCCAGTCCCCAAGCAGTGATCACTGCCCCCTGGTCAACTACCTCCAGACTGAGCAAGACATCATATGGTAGGGAATATCCCTGGGCCAGCAGGGACAAGGGAGGTGATTGTCCCTCTCTCTCTGCCCTCGTGAGGCCCCACCTGGAGTACTGTGTCCAGATCTGGGGCCCACACTACAAGAAAGATGTGAAGCTGTTGGAGAGGGTTCAGAGGAGGGCCACAAAGATGATTAGAAAGCTGGAGCACCTGCCCTACAAAGAGAGGCTGAGGGAGCTGGGCTTGTTCAGCCTGGAGAAGAGAAGGCTGAGGGGGACCTCATTGCAGCCTTCCAGTACCTGAAGGGAGCATACAAACAGGAGGGGAATCAACTTTTCAAAAGGGCAGATAATGGCAGGACAAGGGGGAATGGTTTAAAACTAAAGGAGGGAAGGTTTAGATTGGATATTAGGGGGAAGTTTTTTACAGAGAGAGTGGTGAGGTGCTGGAACAGGCTGCCCAGAGAAGTAGTGGATGCCCTGTCCCTGGCAATGTTCAAGGCCAGGTTGGATGGGGCCCTGGGCAACCTTGTGTAGCTCCAGGCCTGAGGTTGGTGTCCCTGCCTGTGGCAGGGGGGTTAGAGCTCTGTGATCCTTGGGGTCCCTTCCAACCCATGCCATTCTGTGATTCTATGATCACTTTTGCTGGTTTGGATCAGCTGCCCTGGCTGTGTTCTCCCAGCTTCTTGTGTGTGATACCTTTTCTTCACACCCTACAGGAGTTGCCTCCAGAGGTTGAGGGCTTGTGCCACTTTTCCAATTGCTTTGTCAATGCCTCCGTCCCTAGAAAGGCATCCCAGCTGCTTGGTTTATCTACCCTCTAATTCCAAGCTCCTGGCCCCATTACTCCAGCATTAGAGCAGCCAGGTGACAATGTGCTCACCTGGACAATAGCTGAAATGTTTTTGCATATCTTGCAGCTTACTCAGGGACAGGGATCAGTTGGTTACAGTTCCATTTATCAGTTCTTCCTCCTTCCCTTCTCATGATGGCCCTGCTTTTTCATCATCCTTTACTAAAATGAGCTGACTTTTGCTTCCAATATATCTTCTTGTGTATAGGACCAGCTGATACCAGGTGCACAGGTTGGTTCTCTGGTCAGCTGCAGTCCCTGTCTTGGGGACTGGAGTAACTGCAGTGCCTGTCACCAGGGCTGTAGCACTCAGAGTACCTGTCAGAGGGGCTGGAGTTGCTGCAAAGCCTGTCATCGTGTCATCAAATCCAGAGGCTTTCTCTTCCCTTTGAGGGTACCAAATACTGTTGAACAGTGGTTGGTAGACAAGGGGCAGGCTTCAGCACGTTGCAGTGTTTTGTGTCTCTCTGGAATTGCCAATGATAGGATACAGTATACTTCTACTGCTTTTTCAGGATTCTCTCGGGGTGAAGTTCCAAAACACTGGAGGTGCCCACCATTGTAGGCATTTGCCATTACTATCCAACACACCCTGCTGTGCCTAACAGCCTCAGGATACAACTCCAGGTGGTATTTTTAAATAGTTTAACCTTGAGCAAGACCTAAACCACATTGAGGAGACTACAGCAATAGAAGCATGCTGATTTGAACATCCCAAGGATGTTCAAAATTCTCAAGAGCTATTGTAGCTAGCCTAGAGGAAAAGGGGAAGGAGTGGGGAAAGTGTTCCCTCTTTGTCTCCCCTGTAGATTGGCACTCTGAAGAGAAAATATAAAGAGTGTAATTATTAATAGTTTCTGTGAGATGGCTCCTGAAGTATGGAGATTATAGCAGTGCTGAGTACAAATACCAGATTAGTCTCACAATCAGTAATTTTATCCTATTGAATGCCAGTTTTGCACATTACACAGTACAACAAAATGGTGACCTTAATCCAGCTCTCAGAGGTGATAAACAGCACCATGGGAAATATATATTGCAAGCAAGGCATTGCCACAACCCTGAGAACAAAACAACATTGTGACCAATGACTATTAAACAAATACAATGAATGCTTATACCAAATTTGTTTTAACATAGTCTGGTCCAATCTATTGTTATCTGAACCCTTTGAGCTCCATGTTGGGTATAAAAAAGGATGGTTGGGGTTTAACACTGGCTGGCAGCAGAGCAGCATCTGACCTCTGGCTCACTCCTCCCACCCCAAAAGGGTGGAGGGAGAGAATCAGAAGGGTAAAAGTGAGAAAACTTCTGGGCTGAGATAAGAGCGGTTTAATAATTGAAATAAAATAAAGTTTAAAAATTATAATAAAAAGGAAAATAACAAAAAGAGAAAAAAACACCCAAGAAAAATAAGTATTGCAAATGAAAAACAATTACTCACCACCAACTGACCAACACCCAGCGAGTCCCTGAGTAGCAATCACTGTTGCCCAGCCAACTGCCCCCAGTTTATATGCTGAGCATGACATCATATGGTATGGAGTATCCCTTTAGCTAGTTGGGATCAGCTGTCTTGGCTGTGCCGTCTCCCACTGTCTTGTGCACCCTCAGCCATCTCACTGGCTGTGCATGAGAAGCTGATAGTCCTTGATTTATTGTAAGCTTTGCTTAGTAACAAGTAAAGCATCAGTGTATATTCAACATGATTTTCACCTTAAATCAAAACCACAGCACTACACCAGCTACTAGGAAGAAAAATAACTATCCCAGACAAAATCAGGACATATGTTCTGTTATTAATTTAAAAATGAAATTCTGCTTTTACAGTCCATTTGATGTGGAAGGTGTATAGATAGAACTTTGAGACAACGGGATAAAGCTCCAAGAACATCAAACAGAAAGACTGAATCTTAGAGCGAAGTCAACTCCTGCAAGGGCACTCCAGCACATCGCTTATCTTTGGACAACAGTTCATGTGCTGTTCCATTAAATAGTTAATTTTTATGAGCCCCAGAGCATTTACAGAAGTTTTGTTGTACCATTACAATTAATAAGAAAATCTGATAACGTGAGGATCTATGTATTCTCATGTTCAGTTTCAAGTTAATGAGGCATTTTGGTGATCAGCGCTTTGCAAAATTCAGAGCTCTAGTTGATGCTGCATTCCATAACTTTTTGTGTCTGAAGGCCCAAATATTTGGCATTGTATATATATATATATATATATGTAAAAGGATGAATTGGCTGCATTTTGAAATTAAGTATGTAGAATATTATCTTGAATTAGTCTTACCTTACACGTTTCATTCTCTCTTGTCAAAGTACTGTTTACACTCTGAGCTCATAAAGCACCTGGTTATGTCCTTAATTGACAAGTTAATCAGTAGTGCTGCTATATTCATGACTCTCACATGCAAAGAGCTGGCCATGAAGGAGCTTGATCCTCTAAAACAAATTATGAGGAAATAAGAGGTAACATTAAAAATACTATGGCTTACCTTCTTTCTATTGAATGAAAGAAGAAAGACCAATATGGATACTGCTTGATTTGGTCTTGGTAGCTTAACAGTAGTCTAATGCATGTCTTCAGAGAGTGTAGGGTTCTGAAGAGGAACTCTGAAGATGATGACCAGAATTTTATGGGCAGTACTTCAGAGCAGCAAGTGATCAATTGTGGGTACCCAGAACTGAATAGAATGGAAAGCCTTGCAACTATAAGAATTGGAGATAAGCATCTATAACACTTCTTAAAGAGATCTATGAGAATCCAGGTTTAGACATTTCCAGGTTTAGACATTCTGAATTTTAGAATTTTAACTGCTTGCTTAAGTGATATATGCAGTGTGGGAGATGCAGTTACATTGCTACAGGCATCACTACAACAAAAATAGGTGCTGCAGAAAAGTATGTAAAATGACAGTGGTGCATACAAGAAACATGACAAGTTGTGAAAATTTGAACTATATTGCTGCTTGCATGATATTCCAGGAACTATGGTAAAAGGAAATAGGACTAATTCTGATGAAACATGACCTCTCCACTGTGCCAAACTACTATAAACTGAATCTGGCTGGCTACTGTACTGGTAAAATGTTCTAATCCAATTTAATGGATTCCCGGACTTGCCCAGGCATCTGTTGAAACCTCCCATTGACTGAAACCTATGTTGTCTTTTCATCTGCCTGTTTTACATTTCAATTATTGTCTCCTCCTCATTTTCCCCTCTTCTGATCAGGTGGGTATCTAGCAAACGTCTACTATCAAAATAATCCCAATATTGCATGTAATTTCCTGTAATGATTCTATGCCACCTCCAGTTCACATTAGGCTCTCATCTCAGTTAATAACTAAATTGCACTTCACAGATAAAACTTGTTATTTACTCTCCATTTTTCCTAGGCTTAGTGTTCTCATTGCCCCTCACTGAGTTAAGATACTTTTCTGCAATTTCATTTAAATGTGTAATGGTCAAAAACCTTCCTCCATGCATAGAACATATATTTTTCCTTACTGTATCATTCATGTAACAAAATTTGAAGTCTCAGCTCTTAGTTTTTGAGAGAATTATGACCAGGTTTTTCTTTTACAGCTGTTTGACATTAAACACTCTTGTGTATATCACTTAAGCTGTCCATGCCTCAGTTTAATGGTCTTTAAAATTAATACCATAATACTTGATTCAATGGATTATTGTGATCTAATTAATTAATCCTTTGAAAAATCCTTTGAAGTTCTCATTTGTAAGGTGGTTTATAAATATGTAATACTCCTAGCAATAAATTAATTTCCCGGCTTTCAGCCTAATATCAGATGGATTTGGGGCTGCTTTTTGGTTTATTCTCCCCACACATAGCCCTTCATTTTGTAGGTTATTCCAAGTTATTTCACATCTCAGTTTTACCTCTAAGTAGTGATTGTTTCTTGTAAATATATGTATCAAAGAGAATTTTTAAGATTTGTTATTCATGTTCCATACGAAACACTTGAGTCCTTAATTATAAAATAAGCTTTTTGAAAAACTTATTTTTCTTTCAATTTTGTCACAGTTTAGAAGCATGCAGTGAAAATATGCTGTTTACAGGTGAGGCATACTTTCTGGAGAGCCTTAAATGGACCAGAACATGAGGATTACTTACTTATACTTTTTGTTACCATGAAATATTTCCATGTACCAAAATCCCAACTTATATTTTTTACTTTAGTTCCATGCTTTTTGGTGGGGTAAAAGAACCCCCAACATACTATGAGTGCTGCATGTATGCTACTGTCTCCAAAACAGAACAAAATCTAGGGAAACCATATAACAGTGTAGAATACAAAATTGGGACAGGAACTACTGAAGAACAATTGTAATTGGTTTAGACTGATGTAATCTGATATTCAACAGGTTCCTGAATTTGGAGGCATCATTCCTTGTCTGTTCAATGCTATAGGTTACTTAAATGTCATAAGTGAAGAATTACCAATTTTCTACGTAACAATAATCTAGCATTATGATGTAAGGAGTTCTCATATGTAAGTAAAAATATGCCTGTTTCAAGTGCCTGTAAGATCAGGAGACATGAATGTCATTCTCTTCCTGTGTTAAAGCAAAATGCTCCATTTTATTTGTATCTTATTTATAACTTTAGCTTGCTGTAATTTGAAATTATTCCATTATCAAGATCACAAGAATGAAGAAGTAGCACAATTTAGCATCTGAAGTGGCTTTTCAGAAAATTGCACAAATTGTTGGCATCATTCACAACTTGCATGGCACCATTATATCTAATGTAAGATGACTAACTTCATTAAGACTGAAATATAAGCTGTAGAAGGGGGGGCCAACTGGGGCTATAGTTCTGTACCTAAACGTTGCTTAATCATTTCTATTTGTCAGTCAAGAAAGGATTACTCCAGAATTAAAGAACACTTACTTTTCTATACAAATACAGGCATCACCAAGTGCTGTGAGTTTATGAAACTAAAACACAAGAGGCAGAAAATTTATAACATCCATGAGAATGGTATTAGAATTATTTGAGTTTAGGGAATAAAATGAGGAAAACATTAATAGACTGTCAGAGAGCAATGCTGGTAATACTATGGTAAGAATTACTCTACATATCTTTCACGCTTCTTTACAAATATTGGAAACACAGTGTTTGCAAACTTTAATTAAATTCTCACTGCTCCACTGAAAGTTAATGTTTTTAACTGTGCTGTAACAAAAAGTATATCTTCTGTAGAATTAGAAACTGTCTCCTAACCTTGAAAATGGAAAACAAATAGGAACACTGCCTTTTTTATATATATTTATATTGAAATTAAAGTTATTACTCATGTAATAAGTAATTATGTAGTCATAAAGTCTAAAATGTAGGGAATCTAACTTTTTATCCTTTAGCAATATAATTTGCACTCACAAAGTGCTGCTTGCAGGTGTAATGCAGGTTTATAGCAGGAATATTATTATCTATTTCCAACATGTGGTTCATACAGTCATTTCACATGCTGCTGCTACCTTTTTTGTTGAAAGAATATAAGTGATATTACAGTTTTGAGTATTTTTCTCAGTTTATTTGCTCCTCAAAAGATTAATTTCATTTTAATCTTTTCTTTTAAGTCCCTGATTTTTGAAAGGGTTGATATAGCTACATCTCTAATGGGCACCAATCACTGGGCCTAGGCATAAGAATCTGCTTTGAAAATCCTGTCCCTGGTTAATTCTGTGAAAGCTTATAGGGATCGAGTGACATTAGATTTACTGTAAGCTGTGTCTTGGCATTTTATGTCTCTGTTTTCTAATAGCTCTACAATAAACACAAAAACTGTACAATGGATTTTTTAAATGGAAAAAAATTCACTTGAAGATATAATAGGTATTTAAAAATAGAGAGCATGAGGAAGTGCCACGTAAGTAGTAGTTTAATTCTTAAGCCTTTTTGCTCTGTTTTTATTATTCTCCATGGTTAAATATTAATAGAGTCAGTGCCACTTAAGCAAAGTCGTTTGTATCATCTCACTAGCCTACATGGAATTAAGGAAGAATGAACTTCAACTCTTTAACTGAGCAGGAGATAACAATGCAGCATGACACAGAAATGATTGAATTTGCCAGCAGAGTTTGTGCAATGCTTGCTAATTTACAAGGGCATTTTCAAGGGATTCAGTGGCTGGGATTCCTTGGGGGCAGTTCACTTGGGCACTGAAACTGAATCAATGTTTAAATGGTTTTACTTTTAGAGTGGTTTAGAAAAAATGTAAGTAAATAGATGTTTCCATAATTAATACAGTAACTGCAAATCATGCAAGGATCATTTGCTTTTCAAAAGGAGAGAAAACAGTGTTCTCATTTGCCTGGACATCTTGCACTGTGTTTGTTAGAACTGTTAAGAAATGTAAAATGCAGATTGCTCTATTAAAACAGGAGCAATTACTCACTGATCTGGATGAATCCACTCTCTCTTTAGCAGATAATGTATCTGCTGTGAAGGAATGACAGTGAACTGGAAGTCAGAGATCTGAATTCTTCTCTCTGCTCTGCCACTGGGATGCCTGGGCCCAAGGCATCCCACCTTTCCCTGTGACTAGAAACTGGAGTGGCAATGATCCCTTTCAAAAGAACATCCAAGTGCTTAATTTTCAAGACATAGTATGTTATTTCCACCCTGTAAGTTATATTTCCGCCCTACAAGAACTCCTTTTGGCTTTTTCCTTTATAACATCCCCAATATGTTCTAAAACATGACTGTTTTGCTGCAGTGCCAACATTTGGGTAGGAGACCATAAGGGAGATTGCTTTGCTACTGTATTTGTACGCTTTCTATGTATTTACAAAGAGGGACAGGCTGCTAGACATTTGCCATGTTGATGCAGTAAATACCTGCACTCACTTGATGCTGTCAAACCTAATAAAGCAGGAAGGAAAGTGACGTTTTGGCAAGTTCATAGAGTGGGAGCAAGAGACAAGTCTTCTGCTCGTGCCTCTTTGATTTCGTACATGTTTTTGAAAGTCTACCCAAAGTCAGATCAAAAATTGTTCTAGATTTTTGTGAGCAATGACTTTTTTTGTAAACTGTTGGCTTCAGTAAAACTGCTCAGGCTTTATCATTACCAGTTGCGAGTCTTGTGACTATACTAATTCTTTTACAAAAAATGAATTCTCTCTCTACTTAAGATAATATGTAAAGAGAACATTTATGGAGTACCCAAGGATTTAAATATCTTTCTCTTGCAAAGCCTCCAGAAGGCAAGAATGCAATTCTAAAAACCTCTAGAGACATGGAAACCTGAAATGGGAATCCCTTGTCATCAAAACAAGGAAAAAATATTTTCTGTCTTGGGTTTCTTTCTAACAAGCTCTTAAGATTTTTCTACATTGTAAAAGGCACTCCTGGAATAAGAAAAGTTGGCAGTTGCTTAAGGGAGCACACCAGTGAAGACAGAGAAACAGTGTTGCTTCCTCTGTCTCATTTATATATAGCGTAACATTAGAAAGTGAAGCCTTCTTTAGACTTCAGAGCCGTATGGATTTAGCCCCTTCCTCAATCTGTGTTCCTGACTCCATCCAGTAGGCTCTGAAATTGCTAGCTGTGCTAAACTTTTGGAACTGCAGGAAATTTCTGTCCCTGAACTAATGCATCTCTTTCTCTAGGTAATACAAGACGAGCAAAGGCTGAAAAATTTTTTTACCTTTTTTTCCACATATCTGTTAGTAGCTGGTGGGCTTTTTTTCAACTTTAGACAAGGTCATTCAATTAATTACCTTGTAAAACTCAAATGTAAAACTAAAGAACAGAAGGGACTGCTGCAAATTGAGTAGTACTGATGATTAATGGCTTGCTGTCTCTTAAAAATGCAAGTCAGAGAAGAAATTTCATTGATAAAGTAGCTGGAATTTCCTATTTTAGTTCATATATCTATAAACATATATGTCGTTATACATGTATGCTTTCTTCCTGATATACATAAGAAATCTCCATAGAAATTTTTGTTGAATGCTGAAACACTTCCAAGGAAACAAAGTTATGTTATAATTTCTTTTGCTCTAATAGCATTTCATATGCTCTGAAGCATATGAAATGACATGAATTTGATAGAAGACGCAGATCCAGTAACTAGATATTCCCACAATGGTTGAAATTCAAATCAGAGTATATTGATCATGTTTGGGCAGCATGTAGTAAATATATTGAACTAATCTCAGAAAGAAGTGGGTTTAAAGTCAGCTGATAATTCCCATAAGGAGCAATTGCCATGTTTGAGGACATGATTAAAGGTAGAATCTCTGATGTCTGACTGGACTGCAAAGCCTCTGTAAACACATAGGCTTTTACATTTTCTTCCCCCTGATTCTTACCTCCTGTTCTGTTTGCATGGATGTGAATTTCATTAGACTGTTACACTGGAACCTATTTTTACTTAGTTTATATTTATAAAAATATATAATCTATTTCAGTTTTCTGTTTAAGAGACACACTTTGAGCTCCATCCTACTTTGCATTATGGAAATGCTTCTGTATTAATTATTAATGGAGATCTCTTCTGTACGCAGAAAAATGGCTGCAAATAACCTCTCTGACAGAAGATATATCTCTAATTGGAGGGTATTTGTACGTATCTTTCATAGTCGTTAGAAGTTTGAAAAAACTCAACCAATTAGTGGAAGTGTGGCCAGCTCTCTGTAAACAGCTTTAGCAGCTAATTTCCATTTTGGAGATGCCACTCTACAAAATAAGGAGGAAACTCTCCTGGGCTCCAGGGCAGTCCGCACCGTAGCAGTGCACATTTGGTCACTAACCAGGAATGACACCAGGCAGAGCCATGCCTTAGAGTTTTTATTCACATAATTAAATCACTGGAATTTTGTCCACAAGTCAGAGCAGAAGACTTTGGGTCATGGTAGTCCTCCTGATGTATTGCATGGCATTAAACAAATGATTTTGCATGTGTCCTTATTTTGCAGGTGAATTTTTGAGTAAAATTGTTTCAGGTTACCATAATGATTTGGACTTCCAGATGTTAGTGCAATATATGTAGTAATTGTTAGGAAAAATAATATAGTTCATTTTTGCACGAGGAACATTTGAGTGCAAAATATATATTAGCCTTGGTTGAGTAGATTAGTCTTTAATTGGTAAGACTGTTATTGTTCAGATAGACAAAAGCATATATTTCCTCTGGCTCCAACCCATGTTATCAATCATAGGCTATTAAATCTGTTCTCAAAGGATGCAGTCACTATGTTTGTTGTATTGTTTGAGTATGGTGTTGCCTTTGCAAAGGCGTGGCGGCCTGTTTCAGGAACGGCACATCAACCAGACCCAGGTTGCGCAGACCACCTGCTCACAGATACAATTTGATAGATGGCAAATGGCATTTATTAACAAGTAACACGACCTTATATAACTGAGGTTCAGAACGTCACTTCCGCCTGCATGCTATTGGCTATTAGGGGAGGGGCCTTATCTACCCGCATATCACGTGATCTTCCGACCGCCAGGCCCTAGCTAGCAACATATGGAAAAGGTTCTATTCATGTGAGGAATATGGTAGCTTCACCCCTATCTTCTTTTCCTTTTAAATGAGTCACAGACATTAGAAGATGCATTGTCAGCTGCTTGTTTGTATTTTCAGAATGGGGATAGACTTAATGAAAAATTAAATGCTACTGGCTGTGCGGTTAATAGAGAGCATAAACCAGTTTTGAATATACCCTGTTGCATCTCATTCCTTTTAAACAATAGAAACAAGGTGTGGTGTTGTTACACACTAGAGAGATACCAGATATATATGTCTGACTTTGATTATGGAACCATAAAGACCATTCACTTAGATGATTCAGTGTAGATTTGACACTAGCCTCGTATGTACTTAGTCAAGACTGCAGGAGCCAAGCAGGCTTGGCAGAAGATCTCATGTGAAACAGCTTATTGGTAAAACTCAGGCACTTTCAAGCCATGGTCTTACATATTCAGGGCAATGTAAGATACGCAGCCAACTGTCTCCTCTAGGCTCCTTTGAAAATATTAGCTTTACTGTAATTAAGCAATATAGTGAATTCTGGTGGCCTTGATGGAGTCTCGTGTACCTAGTTGACAGTTTCACTGTTTCTGCATTATGTTTCTACTTTGATTAGGCCCAGATACATTTAATTAGCAGGTTGTTTGATCAATTAGATAATGAACCCTAAAGTCACCTTCTTGCTTAGATGTGCTTTGAACAACATTTTTAATTTTAGTGACAGGTTCTCTAGAAAGAAAAGGAAAAAAACCTACTGTAATTAAGATGTGAGTGCACAAAAATGCCTGTGACTACAGCATAAAACTAAAAAAAAAAAAAGAATTTGAAATCTGAAACATAGAAGACACAGAGTTCAGTGGATGTAAACTGCAATTTTCTATCAAGGTATAGTGTCTTCGTATCTTGGTCTATGATGAATAGGAGAGAGATAGTTGAAAGCATTTGATGTTAAATTGTCTTTGCTCCCACTTCATTGATTTCTCTGGCACCAGAATTATTATTCAGCTAATGCTGAGTGGAAATTCAATGTTGTTTAGTGCCTATGTGGTACTGTCATAAAATGCTCATAAGTCTGTAATGAATAGCAAAAGCAAAAAACACCAAACATGACTTACAAGAAAACACTTGCTAGAAAAAATCTGAAAAGTTGGGATAGGAATAACCATATCCCAGGCTGCATCAAAACCAGTGTGACCAGGTCAGACAAAATTATTCTGCTCCTCTGCTCTGGTGAGACCCCACCTGGAACACTGCAAGGGGGCTTACAGGAAAGCTGGAGAGGGACTGTTTATCAGGGAGTCTAGTGATAGGACAAAGGGTAATGGGTTTAAACTAAAATAAGGTAAATTTATATTAGACATTAGGAAAATAAAAATTCACTATGAGGCTGGTGAGGCCCTGACACAGGCTGCCCAGAGAAGCTGTGGCTGCCCCCTCCCTGGCAGTGTTCAAGGCCAGGTTGGATGGGGCTTTGGGCACCTTGATCTAGTGGAGGGTGGGGGAGTTAGAATTAGATGTTTGTTAAGGTCCTTTCCAACTCAACACAATCTGTGATCCTGTGATTCTATGGTTAAGTGGAAGTTCTCCATTTGAAAATCAGAAATTGCTCCAACCTTGTTGAGTTGGTGGAACTGGGAACAAGGATAGGTCAATATTCATCTCAGCTTGTAAGATTATGAAAAGGACACATTATGCCATGCAATAAGAATAAATACTACAAAAAAAGAAAATGTAAGCTCTTCTTGAGGGATCTCCCTACCTTTAGGTTTTACTCTGCTGTATATGTGCTCTGCAATTTCAGTTGTTGGGCAATCTAGAGGATGTTCTCCTATATTGAATCTTGGGTCTAAGTAAAGAATTAGTATTTAGTTCAAAATAAGTTGTAGTGGCAAATAACATATCTGGTTTTTAATAGCTACAGTCACCAAATCAAGGATTCAAACACTAAGATAATTCCCCTGCTGGCATCTAAACTCTGGCCGAATACACAAACAAGGTGTTGGCTTTTTTTTTCAGCTGGTTAAAGTGATTTAAGAGGTGGGAACTTAATCCAGAATGCTTGAGAACGAGGAACAGTTACTTGTATGTGTGCACACAATAAAGATGTGCATAAGTGTGAATGTGTTCAAGTCCATACATATAGCACTGTCATTTCAAATGTTTCTATTCACTGTGTTTTCTTGCTGTGATGGTTAACTTTGAAATGTGCTTTGTGAAGGAAGAAATCCACTCTTTTCTATTTGTTTTCTTATTTTATTGTGTAGCATTGATAGAATGTCAGCTGTTCAACAACAGGAAAATAAATTGTTTCTGCCTGTACTAGTGGTGAATACTGCAGAATCCTATTATTACTTAGATTTTTTTATTTTGTGTGTGTTTTACGGTAGTGAATGGAGTATTATCTGTTAGAGTTCCACTGGAGACACTTGATAGAGTTTTTCTTTCAGGCTCCTAGACCACCTGTAGAATTCTTTATTATTTCAATCTGTTACTGGAAAACATCTCCACTGACTCAATAAATCTTTCTACATTGCTTGAATTAAGAGAGATTTATTGACGTGTGGGTTTATTTAAAAAAAAAAAAATCAAAAAAACCCCAGTTGGAGTACCTAGTTGGTACCAGCAACATTAAAGTGTCCCACTCATCATACAGATGCCAATCCAGTTAGGACCAGGTTTGTTATGTTCTTTTGATGCCACCACCATCAATGTTAAGTATTTAAGAGTTCTGCTGTGAACATTATTTACGCTCTGTGGGATGTACTCCATTTTCTTTTTGTGCTACAGTCACACACTTGTTTTCAGATCATGGAGAAATGCAAGTTCAAAAAGGTAAACCTGCCCATATCTAACATAGTTATGAATTTAACTCTTTCCATTTTCTTCTCATATTGCTCTGATATCTCCTTTTTCATTTCACCAGGAGATCTCTCAGGAATATCAGTGCTTTGGAAGATCTGATCAGAATGTTCCCTATTATGATATATCCACTATGTCTGGTCTCTGGCCTCTGGAATTCTTTCTTAACAACAGGAACATTGGAATGGTCTTTCCAAGTCAGATCACAGGTCCTTGTAGTTCAGTATCCTTTTTCTGTAGCAGCACAAAGTAGATATATAGAGAGGAATACAGGAAAAGAAAGAAAAAATAGTAATTATTTACTTTATAGTATTTTCAACTTGGGATGTCTTTGGGAAGTTATTTCTATGGTACCTTTGATAGTTGTTCATTCTGCTAGCTTGTCATCTCAGTTTGTGATGCAACATTACCCAGGTAACTGCTTTTATGATGAATACCTCTGTTAAAATACCCTATACAGTATCACCCCAGCATTGTCTATGCTGGTATTCTGTTTCTAGCAAGAATTATATGAACACACCAGAAGGCTAGACCTGGTTCACTGTTTATGCTTCTTCCCTAGCTTAGTCTCTGACTGGTTTTGTCTCAGATGAATTTCTGAACCTGAAGCAGATTTATATTTAATCACTCTGATTGAATTTCTCTTCCAAATACTTGTCCAGCATCCATTTGTTTAACTATCTGCTTTCTGGAAAAGTATTTCATCTTTTGTCTTGATGTCTTCACATTTTACTGGCTAATGTGTGTATAAGTGAGAAGCAGAAAAACCTGGTCAATTCCTATTCATTATTTCCATAGCATGTGTTGTTTTATAGACTTCCATTATTTTGTCCTCCTGTTTTGCTAGTCCATTTTGTAATGTCCAGTATAGAATCTGTTGCATGTCTTTCATCATCTCAGCCAGTGTTTTATGAACTTTCTTCATCATATCCTTTCTAAAATGTGGCTCAGTGTTCAAGTGGGAATGTCAAAGATTTAAAGAGGGAATGGCAGTGTAATTGTTTCCTATTCTTTCCCTAATAATTCCAGAAGTTAATGTGCTTTTTTGAGTGCTGTGAGATTGCTTTCATAGTTGCTGAGCACCATGCGGCTGCTTGCTGCTCCCCAATGCCCCAGTGCGGGATGGAAAAAGGGGGAAAGGGGAAAGGTGGGAGGAGGGGGAGAGGGAAGATGAAGACAAAGGCAAACCTTGTAGGCTGGGATAAGGCCAGTTTGCTGGGACAGCACAGGGAGGGAGAAATAACAGTAACAGGGCTTGTAGCAAAATACACAAAACTGGTGACATACAATGCAGTTTCTCACCCAACTTGCCAACTCAGAGCCACTCAGCTCTGAGCCACCCTGAAGCCAGACCATCCTCAAACCATGTGTCCTAGACCTGTTTTATCCTGAGCATGAAATCATGGTATGGAATACCCTCTTTGGTTACCTTAGGTCACTGGTCTGGCTTCCTGGATGCCCCCCACCTTGTTAGCAAGGAAGTGTGAGAACCTGAAAAGCCCTTGCCTGCTTGGCAACAGCTAAATCATCAGTGTGTTATCAACATTGCTCTCATCCTAACTTCCAAACACTGCCCTACATCAGTTACTGGAAAGAAAATCAACTCTGTCCTCTACCCAGGACAATAGTTATCTTCACATCATATCTTCACAATTCTCTGTACAGCTTTTACCCTGAAATAGAGAATACATATTTCCTGCATTATCCTCACCTTTCTGCAGACTATCCCATTCTTACTACATGTGCCCATCCACTTGTGCGGTAAAACGACTGGATGCTGAAACATATTGCTGCACCAATAAAAAGTAAAACTAGAAAAATATCAGTCACAGAATGAACATTACAAACTCCACGTGGACTAGAAAGTCTGACATATTGTTTTAGGCAAACTGAAGCCAAAAAATAAATTCCTGAGATGCTGAGAAAACCAGCACTCCTCCTTCTATCAACCTTAGTGCAAAGATGGGCACTGAGAAACTCTTGGAGAATCTGTTTCAGCCAGACTTACAGAGCTTCAAAGGTATGTGCACCAGGGCCACTAGGCCTCTCACCCTGCAGCAGGCAAAAGGACGATGTTAGATATTGTCTCTACACAGGGGCTGACATGTTTCTTGAGCTTCCCACTCCCCTGGAAGCCCTGGCAAATTTGTCGTATTGCTAAGGATTTTGTGAAGAAAAAAAAGAAATCTTGTAAAATTCCTGACCAGTCTTATCATTCAGTCCACTAAGCATAAAATCAAATCTAGGAGGTGGCCATTAACTCTCAGGGAAGCCTGGCTTTATTTTACAAAATTTAAATAGCAAAAAGCAGTGGATATTTACACATGGACTGTAGCTGCTTCTGCAGCACATGACAGTATAGAAATGTGGCCAGTAGTCATTTCAAAGTGCAGAAAGCATCATGACTTACTGCAGGATGGTAATATAATCTGACACTTAAAAATAATATCTCATTATAAAATCATAAGAATTGTCAATAGCAGCACAATGACTCACCAAGGCAGGTAACTCATTATCATGACCTAAATATAAAGGAGGTAGGAATGGCTCTGTTAAAGAGGAAATATAAGGCACCCTGAGGGAGAAAACCTACCAGCAGCTAAGTTTGAGGAGGTCTATATGGAAACATTCATATTTTATATGTTAAGCTATTTTGTTATTTTTCATGCAATAATAAAGCCTAACCACAGGAAAGGCATGAATTTTGGACACTGCCTCGTGCATAGAGAATCCTGGGAAATATGCCTGCTCACACAGTGTTACTAATAATAATGTAAATTATTAAAGCTGACAGAATTTTTTATAGCTAATGCATGTGCTCTTTGCACTATGCACTTTCTTCAGCTTGGATAATGAATAAACACCAATCAAATTTTATTTCTCCAGTTCGTGTGCCAACAAAATGCTGTTATTTGTGATCACTGCACTGCAGAAAAATGTTAAAATATGAAGAGGAAAAGGTGAAAAACAGTGAAATAATCTCTTGGGCTTAAGTTAAATTTTCTGTTGACAGCACACTCTTGTAATATTCCTTTAATAGAAAATATAAATATCTAACCAATGTAAAATTTAAATAGGTGTCCAATGGCTTTGTTAATCTCATTTTTAAGATTGACATGGCTCTTCATGATCTTTCTAATAATCAGAAAATATTTTCTGCACATATGTAGGAAAAAGACATTTTTAAACTGAGATCTTTAGCTTTAGAGAGATTTATGAAAACAAGTGATTAAAATAATGGTTTGTCTTTGTCTAAGCTCAGAAGAAAGAGAATTAGCAGATACAAAAATAATTGTCAATCATTTCTTTATCTTACTAAATTTTTGAATGCTTAAATTCTATTCATATGCACCGCTAATATAATGCAACTTTAATTTTGAGCACGTAACGATCAAACTCTTGAGCTTGCATTCTAAGGGCTAACTTTCTTTCTTTAGAACAATTAATGGAATAGCATTTGAGCGCTGGGCATTGATTTTAATGAAATCAGATATCTAGGGTAACTGTAAATTTGTAGAAATACAAGTTAACTTAGAAAATATATACCCGGGCTTTTGACAGCTGTGGTGTAGAAAATTCTGTTACAGTTTTCTACAATCTGTATCATATTTTGCTGAATATTTCTGGTTCTATTTAAAGGATATTGCTGATGCAAATAAAGTTGCAATGTATTCAGGCATGCTTTATCTGTATGAATACACATACTTATTTTTACATTTAGTGCAGAAGAAAATGGCATATATTTATATTTGGACTGTGGTCACAAGAGCTGGAACGTGCCTTGTCCTCTGATTACCCTTTGTTGCACAAGATGGCCATGCTCAGAGTTTAACTGCTTTATTCCTTCTACTTTCTGCCCAGTTTTGGGGTATGAATAGCTATCAGTACATGATTTTTCTCTCGCATCCTGCCAAGGGAGGTCTCTACTGTGCATAGCAATGTGTCGATGATTTAAAAGAATCCTTCCCTGCAGGAAGCAATAACACCAGAAATGATTAAAACAAAACCTGAAATGTCATCTTAGACTAATGAAATTCTATCATCAAGCAGTAGAGTTGACACTTGTGTAAGACCCTTTAAAACTCAGATTAAGAAGAGAAAATTAATCTTGAGATGAGAGGTAACAAAACCAGCTCTCTTTTCCCTGGTAAAAGTTGAGTACAGTATGTTGATTATTCTCAGACAAGCTGATCTCACAGACAGTGACCCTAACTCAGCATAAAGAACAGCTCACAACATGGCTTTAGACAGCTGGCAATGTTAGCTATTGTTGAAGTGAAAAAATCCAGATATTGACATAAGAAAGGAGAACTGTAGATTGATTTCAACTATCTGAGCTCCTTCACATTTCAGACTGAAATGAACTAGTGCATTCATCGTATTAAAAAATTAGATATTCATCTGTCTTGCAACTAGCTGATCTGTAGTGTCTCTCTTATGTCCCCTCATATGGAGGGAAGCAGATGAGGAACTGCCTTGCTAGCTCAACCTAAGGATTATTCTCATCCACTTCCCTGTCCCTGAGAGTGGGTAATACAGAGTGCCTCAATGGAAAGTATAGAATTCCTGCACAGATGGCAGTTATAAAATAACCTGTGCATAAGGGAGTTTTCAATTCACCTAATTATATCTGTGTGTGTGTATATATATCTCAATGCCTGTTTAGAAACACAGGATTTTGTAGCTTTATAATTCAGTTCAGTGAAGTTTTGGTTTTAAGCCACTTCGTATATTCACAATACCAACAAACACCCTCTTACCCCCACATCTAACTCTAGGTAAACGTCTACCCTGATGGTATTTCTTAGAGGTGAGTGGCAGAGACCAGCTGCTTTTTTGGGGGAGGATGTCAGCAATTATAGAGGTTTCTTGGTTTTAGTGAGGCACAGATGTAAGAGCACGGCACCAGGGAACTGCAGCTTTACTGAATGAGGATTTTTAAGGCTCCTATTGGGACAAACCTACATCACTTAACAACGCTACCAGACTGCAAAAAAAACCCCACTTTTATAATATTTAGGTTGAATCCTGAGGTCGGGATCTTCAGCTGCTTTTAGGATCAAGTAGAAATGGGAACTTAACTCAGATAGTCCCTGCACACTCCAGCATTTCTCTCTCAGTTGCTCAGCTGCATGTGAGAGTTTTGATGTAATTTTGCCTTGGGCACAAAGCCAGTCCCTGCAATGCTGAGAGAAGTGATAGTTCAGGGTTGCTCTTTTACTTATTTTCATCACTGCTGAGTGTTGTTTTACTTTCCTCATTTCAGAAAGGAACTGATCATCCAATGTGTGGGCTGTCAGCAACTCCTGCACTCTCTTTTTTTTTTTTTTTTTAATGCGGTGCAGGCTGGTGGGGACTGTCAGCCATCCCCAGCCTTTCTGCACCCTGGTCGCTCTGCACCCTGGTCACTCTGCCCCCAGCTGCTCAGCCCCCTTTGCCTGTAGTGCATGCTGATAAATTCCCCCTGCAGACACGCCACTACACGCCGTGCGATCATATGGTGGTGGCTGTGGTTAGCTAGAAGAGATCTAGCAGTCTGCTGCCTGCAAGGAGAGGTTTTGACGTGCTGGATCAGGCTGCGCAAGCGTGCGGCCTAATGTCTTGCTTTAAGCAATGAGCAGTACCTGGTGTTTCAAATGAAGCTGAAAGCACCTAACAATGCAGCTGGAGATTTGTGTGAGGCAGAAGGAAAGAGTTCGTTTTAGGGCTCTGGCATGCCAATGAAATGAAAGCACAGTAACTTCTGCTGTAGAACATAGAGCCATGAGTCCCTTCTCTTGTCTGGAGTTGGAACACTTGGGTAATAATCACAGACTGTCTTTAATTGATCTGGGAAAACAAACAAACAAACTTGGTGAGAGCCAGAGCAGACACTTTCAACTTGGACTTGGTAAAAAATTTCTTTTCTATCTGTTTATCTGCATTTACAGACAGGTTGACATCACCCTGGCCAAACTAACAAAGCTCATTAAATTACAGGCTGCTCAAGCTAGCACACTGTGCTGTTAATGTTATTTCATTGTATTTTATTGCTGATTGAGGGGCTGCCTGTATGGAACACTGTGTGTTCAGATAAAGCTCCTCTAAAGTGCTAATTTGTTGAAATAGTGGAACCCTGATAAGGATGTAGCATGGGGAACAAACAGGAAGAATTATAGACCTTTGTGCAGTCGCAGGGCCACGATCTCATTGCAATCACAGAGATGTGGTGGGACAACCTGGATGACTGGCATGTTGTCATGGATGGCTATGTGCTTTTTAGGAAAGACAGGCTGGGAAGGCAAGGTGGAGGAGTTGCTCTCTATGTGAGAGAGCAGCTAGAATGTATTGAGCTCCACCTGGGGAAGGATGAACCATCCGTCAAGTGCTTGTGGGTTAAAATCAAGGGGCAAACGGCTATGTGTGACATTGTTGTGGGAGTGTACTATAGGCCCCCCGATCAAGAGGAGCAGGTTGATAGTGCATTCTATAAGCAGCTAGAAACAGCCTCACGATCCCGGGCACTGATCCTTATGGGGGACTTCAACTATCCAGATATTTGCTGGGCAAGCAACACGGCCAGTCATATGCAGTCCAGGCAATTTCTGCAGTGTGTTGAAGACAATTTCCTGCTACCGATGGTGCAGGAGCCTACAAGGGGAGCGCGGGTGCTGGACCTTGTTTTCACTAGCAAGGACGGGCTCGTTAGGGAAGTGAAGGTCGGGGGCAGCTTAGGACAAAGCGACCATGAAATGATTGAGTTCAAGATCCTGAGTGGAAGAAACAAGCCAAAAAGTAGGATAGCTACCCTGAATTTTGGAAGAGCTAACTTTGAGCTCCTCCGCAACTTAATAGGGGCTATCCTGTGGGCTACACTGTTTGAAGGAATGGGTGCCTGTGAGAGCTGGCTAACATTTAAACATCACTTCTTCCAAACACAGGAACGATGCATCCCTTTGAGTAAAAAATCAGGAAAGAGAGGCAGAAGACCTGCATGGATGAACATAGAGCTATTGAGTAAACTGAAAGAGAAGGAGAAGGTCTATGAATTGTGGAAAAAAGGTCTGAGCACCTGGCGAGAATACAGGAATGTGGTCAGGGCCTGTAGGGATGCAACTAGGAAGGCTAAAGCCCTCTTGGAAATGAAGCTGGCAAGGGACATAAAGGATAATAAAAAGGGTTTTTTTTAGATATGTGAATAGTAAGAGGATGACCAGGGATAATGTAGGTCCCTTACTGAATGAGGAGGGTGTCCTGGTAACACGGGATGCTGAGAAGGTGGAGATACTGAATGCTGCCTTTGCTTCGGTCTTCACTTCAAAGGCCCCTCAGGACCCACAGATCCTGTATGAAAGTTGGAGTGTTTGGGAAACGAAGAATTTCCCACTGATTGAGGTAGGGGAGGTTCAGGAGCGGCTCAGAGGCATTAATGCACACAAATGTATGGGCCATGATGGGTTACATCCACATGTGCTGAGGGAGCTGGCAGAGGTGATTGCTGAGCCGCTCTCTATTATCTTCAACAGGTCTTGGAGGACAGGTGAAGTACCTGAAGACTGGAGGATAGCCAATGTCACTCCAGTCTTTAAAAAGGGCAAGAAAGAGGAACCTAGTAACTATAGGCCAGTCAGCCTCACCTCTGTCCCGGGAAAGGTAATGGATCAGCTTGTTCTGGATGCCATCTCCAAGCAATTGGAAGAGAAGAAGGTCATGAGGAGTAGTCAGCGTGGATTCACCAAGGGGAAATTGTGCTTGACCAATCTCTTAGCCTTCTACGATCTCATAACAGGCTGGGTAGATGGAGGGAGAGCAGTGGATGTCATCTACCTTGACTTCAGCAAGGCTTTTGATACTGTCTCCCATGACATCCTGATAGAGAAGCTGAGGAAACAAGGGATAGATGAGTGGACAGTGAGGTGGGTTGAGAATTGGCTGTCAGACCGAGCCCAGAGGGTTGTGATTCGAGGAGCAGAATCTGACTGGAGACCTGTGACTAGCGGTGTTCCCCAGGGCTCGGTGTTTAATATCTTCACTGACGACCTCGATGAGGGAATAGCATCCACCCTCAGCAAGTACACCGATGATACAAAGCTGGGAGGGGTGGCTGACACGCAGGAACACTGCGCTGCCATCCAGCGAGACCTGGACAGGCTGGAAAGCTGGGCTGGGAGAAATCTAATGAAATTCAACAAAAGCAAGTGTAAAGTCTTGCACCTGGGGAGGAACAACCGCATGTATCAGTACAGGCTGGGGGATGACCTGCTGGAGAAGAGCACTGTGGAGAAGGACCTGGGGGTCCTGGTAGATGATAGGTTGGCCATGAGCCAGCAGTGTGCACTGGTGGCTAAGAGAGCCAATGGGATCCTGGGGTGCATCCAGAGGAGTGTAGCCAGCAGGTCTAAGGAGGTGATCCTCCCCCTCTACTCTGCCCTGGTCAGGTCCCACCTGGAGTATTGTTTCCAGTTCTGGGCTCCTTGGTTTAAAAAGACAGGGATCTCCTGGAAAGAGTCCAGAGAAGGGCTACAAAGATGATTTGGGGCCTGGAGCATCTCCCCTATGAGGATAGGCTGAGTAAGTTGGGACTCTTCAGCCTTGAGAAGACCAAGGGGGGACCTAATTAATGTCTATAATTATCTGAAGCAGGGGATGCAGGGGGAATCAGCCAGCCCCTTTTCAGTGGTCTGTGGGGATAGGACAAGGGGCAATGGCTGTAAGTTGGAGCATAGGAAGTTCCGCACCAACATGCGGATGAACTTTTGCCCAGTGAGGGTGACAGAGCCCTGGGACAGGCTGCCCAGGGAGGTGGTGGAGTCTCCTTCTCTGGAGATATTCAAGACCTGTCTGGATGCCTGTCTGAGTGATATGTCCTAGGGAGCTGCTTTGGCCGGGGGGTTGGACCCGATGATCTCTCGAGGTCCCTTCCAACCCCTACAATTCTATGATTCTATGATTCTTTGTACAAATTAAGATACCTTTAATGGGTTATAAAAGCACTGTCCATCTACAGCTGTTCTTAGAAACCAATAGTAATTTCCATGTTCTAGTGATCATGTAATTTTAAAAATAGTAATCTTTGCTGACTTTTATTGACTGTGATAATTTTTATTGACTTGTACATGCTCATGGTGATAAGACTAAAATGTTTTGTGTTTACTGCCATTTGATTTTCAAGGTTTCAGAAGGGCTAAAACCGTGGGTGACAGATTTTTACATGAAATCTTTGATGGTGCAGGGTTTTAAGAGGTCATCTTAATGCATACTGAATCTCAGCCCCAGTAAGATGTGTATCTTCCTTGCTGTGCTGGACATCTTTTCAAATGAAACACTAAATTGAGAACCTATAGTATTTTGTGGGCATAAGGATATCAACTATTATTGTGTTTTAAAACCAAATAATCTTCCTACAAAGAAAGATTGTCCCAAGTGATTCAATCTTAGAACTAAGCCAGAATGAATTTTAGGTAGTTTTGTTCCTTTTTGGTGGACTTGTTTCCCAATGCTGTTCAATCCAGAGGGTGGACTAGAACTCAGAGATTTCTTTAGCCTTTTCAATTAAAACATTCATTAAGCAACTTCTTTTATTTTTTTTTTAAATTTAATGGGAATTTTTTAGTCATAAAGGAACATATATTTGCCAATTCCACCAGATACATTTGAAGGCGATTCTGATTCTGGGGACCAGAGTGGAGTTCTCTCATATATGTGTCTGGCCCAAAACAGACTCTGCTAATTAGGAGAATGCTCTTTTGGTTCACTGTGCAGAGATTAGCTTCGTTTCAGTGAAGGCAAAATCTTGGGTCCTGATTTAAAAATAGGTATTGCAGATGTTCCAGAGAGGAAAGCTCTTTGAAATGTCTCCTTCGGTACATGCAGTTCCCTGCATTTGTGCTTAGCAGTAGAACATAATTAGATTTCAAATTAATGGAACACGTGACTACCCTCAAACAAGGCTAAGCTTGGGTGAGTCAGTAGACAAGTGAGTTAATTTCCTCTTTTGAGACCTTAATTCCAGTCCCTACCTTTTTTTTAAGTATGTGTGTCTGTGAAATGAAAAATGTGTGCTTTGTGTTTTTATACGTATATGTATTCATCTCTGAAATAACAACAGAATAGCCAGTTGGGCTCACATCCTTGGTAGGATGGAATGGGGTTTGTAAATGTCATTATTTTTGGAACCCCACACTGCAAACAAGTGTCTGTGGTCTTAGCAGCTTGAAAGCCTGATTATGTTATGAAATAGAAAATGGTAACAAAGACACTCTCATTTTCCCATTTCATTACTTCTCCCCAGAAGCAATTCTGTCTCATTTGCATGGCACAATATTCCAAGTTGTTGAATCCAAGTCTCTCAGGATCTTCTCAAAGGGCTGCTAACGGTTTCATACCCTCTGTGTAAACATCCATTGCACACTGTAATTCTGCACTTTCCAGCTCCAGCATTTTCCTTATTTCTGTCTGGAGTGCAGCATGCCTAAGGACTTAAAAAGGGATCAGACTAAATTAAGGATTCTCTTTCTAACTTAGAAATAGGTGATCTATATATTACTTAACCCAGTATAAGACAACTTTAAAAACTCCTGGAATATTGCAATAAACAATGCAATAACAAGCGTCAGATATCAGCTCTGGCTCCGATACTCAAAACTAGGTAGACACCTTACTCCTACTTCAGGAATTAAGGATTTGATTATCCTGAAGTATGCTGGCTTCAGTCCTTTAAATCTCCAAATAGCTATGTTTATCTGTAACTGGCCCATAAGAAAATACATATCCGTGAGAGAGGATTGTGATGTAGTTTTTAACAGGGA
The DNA here is from genome assembly GCA_022605575.1 of Laterallus jamaicensis coturniculus. Lineage (NCBI taxonomy): Eukaryota > Metazoa > Chordata > Aves > Gruiformes > Rallidae > Laterallus > Laterallus jamaicensis. The sequence goes on along the minus strand of JAKCOX010000021.1, from coordinate 2,662,525 downwards.
AACAAATAATGGAGACCTTGTAAAAATTAACAGGACTGTATTTCTTTCTTCTAAAACCATATGGAGTATAATGAACATCTGTGGAAAGAAAGTGTTTTTCTAATGATTTTACCGGGGCCACCATTGTCTCCTCAGAGCCTAATTAAAAATTATTTCTTTTAGATAGTGGTTTGGGGTTATCTTGTAGGATGGATAAAACTCTCTTCTAAGGTCTGAGGAAATTAAATTTTTTAGATTTTTATCCCCAGGCTCTGCAAAAAGTATTTCCAGGCTTCTGAATTGTTTGTTATCATCAAAACCACTGTGTACATTTCAAGTACTGCAAAACAAGCTATTATTCAGTAAATTCTATCAGCAGTGGGTTTGGAATAGGGGAGGAGATGATTAAAAAAAAAATTAGAATATTTTTAAAAGGCACTTTAAAATAAGATATGAGACCTGAATATTTTTTTCTAGAAAATTATATTTACTTCATAATTATAAAAGAGCTTTTTTCATATTTAGCTTGCTGGGGTGCAATTTTTATTTTTTTTTTCATATATACCACTTGAGTCAGTGGCACTAAAGAGACAGATATGGCTGTCGTAATTAACTGAGGTGAGCTATTTCTTTATCCTTTTTTTTCTCTTTCTTTTTTTTTGTCATCTGACCCTTTATAGGGAAAGATTATATAACTCTGATTATCTGCCTGCAAAAAAAGAAGTTATAATCCTGTTTTTCCATAACATGTTTAAATTTAAATTGTGAAGATTGATCTTTGGTAGAGGTAGAACAGGTATCTGATAATACATGTAGGCAACTACAGGGAAATAAATCCCTGAAAGAGTGGCTTGTTTGCACAAGTGCCATTTTTGTATCCAGAAAGTGACATGTGAGTATGAACAATTTTATTTTTTTTACTTCAACATTTTGAGTTGTACTGTGAACTCTAACAAAATTGGCTATTTAATGCATTTTGGACAATAAACTTTAGGTCTTCAATCAGCTAAAGAATAATTTTTGAGGTGCAGTCTCTTGGCAGATGTCTTTTTGCACTTTCCAGATTTTGCAAAAAACTTTGAGAAGGAGGAAAAATTCTTGTCTCTGTATAAGTAAGAAAGGAACCAAACATCAAAGAATATGGGTGCTATTTTCTGATAAATTCCTGATAGTTTTACATGCTTTGTTCAAACTCAGCTGAAGTGTTGTCATGCTTCATTAAGACCAAACATTCCAGATAATGGAAGGCTGTGATCTTCGTCAATATATGTTATTAACTTGTGTTTAAGATGGATCTGTAACTTAAACAGAAAGGTAAGATTTTTGCATATTGCCTAAGCGAATGGTATCTGCCTGAAGGGACAAGTCACAAACAGTGTAATAGAAACATGTTGAAGCGATCATCCCAATTTTCCTTCTGAAATTTTAATTACTTAATTGGCCAATGGCCCATGAGTTATGCTGGAGTGAGCTGACGAGACAAATAAGGGAAATAGTGTGATTCATTTGATTTCTACAGTTCAAAACTACTGATCATTTAGTACTTCATTATGAAATTTAACCTAAGGTGGATTTTATGCTATTAAGACAACATGGGTTAGACAAAAAAAAAAACAACAAAGCAAGCTTGAAATTGGGACCTTTGAGTACTGTTTCTGAATTTGTTATTTACTTACAGTGTAGCTTGGGTAAATTGTAATTCATCATGAGAGGAAAAAAAATGGAATTTAAGTACTGATGCTCAGCACTCTATAATGTCTTCACTCTAGATAGAAGACTCTTATGTATCAAACACTGAATTCCTCATGGCCATCATCCACATCTCCTAGAAACCTCCCTTTGTTTATTTCTTGTGACAGAAATCCAACACTCATTGTAAAAGACAGAGACACCAACATTTGTGGGGGATTTTTTTTGACCCTGCAGTTGAGTAAGTTCAAACATTTTTCAGAACTACAGCACTGAATGTAATTTTTACAAGAATATAATGAACTAATGTGGTGGTTTAGCCCCAGCCGAGAGCTGAGCCCCACACAGTCGCTTGTTCTTTTAACAAAAAGAAGAGGGGGGGGGAAGTTGTGGGGGGAGGAGGAAGGGAAGGTTAATGTAAAAAGGGAGAAAAAAAAACCAAACCAAAACCTAGAAAACCAGAACCCCACGGACTGGGATAAGGACAGTTTACTAAAATAGCAGGAAAAAAGAAAAAATAATACAGCAATGATAACACGACTTTAGAGCACAAAATACACGAAACTCAATGCAGTCTGTCACTGAACCTCACAACTTAGGCCGTACAGCCCAGAGCCGTCCCGGAACCCAACCGTCCCAAAAAAAACCGCACATCCTGGAGTTGCCTGCTCCTCCTCCCAGCCCCTCCTTTATACTGAGCATGATGTAATTGGCATGGAATATCCTCTTTGGCCAGTTCATGTCACCTGTCCTGGCTATGTTCCCTCACGTTAGTTAGAAATATGAAGAACTGAAAGAGTCCTTGATTGCTTGGCAACAACTAGAAACATTAGGGTGCTATCAGCACTGCTCTCATCCTAACACCCAAACACGGCATTCCATCCACTGCTAAAAAGTAAATTAACTCCATCTTAGCTGAAACCAGGACAACTAATTGCCAGACAGCTGTTGGAAAACTAATCTTCATAGAATCACAGACTAATCTGGGTTGGAAGGGACCCCGAGGATCACAGAGTTCCAACCGCCTGCCATAGGCAGGGACACCAACCTCCAAGCCTGGATCTACACAAGGTTGCCCAGGGCCCCATCCAACCTGGCCTTGAACACCTCCAGGGACGGGGCATCCACCACCTCTTTGGGCAGCCTGTTCCAGCCCCTCACCACTCTCTGTAAAAAACTTCCCCCTAATATCTAATCTAACCCTTCCCTCCTTCAGCTTTAATCCATTCCCCCTTGTCCTGCCATTATCTGCCTTTAAAAAGTTGATTCCCCTCCCGTTTGTCTGCTCCCTTCAGGGACTGTGTGGTGGTTTAGCCCTGGCTGGAGGCCAGACACCCACCAAAGCCAGTCTATTACTCCCCTTCTAAGTTGGACAGGTGAGAAAATATGTATTAAGAGGCTTAGGAGTCAAGATAAGGACAAGGAGAGATAATTTTATCATCAATGATATGGGCAAAACCAGACTCAACACAGTGCAGGAAAGAACTATTCTAATTTATTACACTACACTAAAAAGAACAGTGAAAACCGGAGTTGGGAGTGCAACCAAATCTTAAAACAAATGCAACCACATCTTAAAACACGTTTCCCCCACTGCGCCCTTCTTCGCAGACTTTAATCAGAATCTTGCTCCCTTCTTCCCTCCCATTTCCTTTTCCAGATCTTAAAACACCTTTACCTCCCCCCCCACCCCCCACTCCCTTCTTAGCAGACTTTACTCTAGGCATGATTTCACTCCCTTCCTGCCCCACCCCCCACCAATAACAGCACAGGGGGGCAGGGACTGCACATGAGGGCTTCCATCAGTTCCTTTGCAAGTTGGCTTCCTTCTTGGCTGGGGGAAGGGCATTCATTCCACACACCCTTCCCCTGCTGCACTGTGGGGTCCCAGCCACGAGAGACAGTCCTCCATGAACTTTCTCCAACGTGAATCTTATCACCTGCTCTGCCTGAATCATTGCTATGGTGGGCAGCAATAAATCACAATGTCTCTTAGTCCCAATCCTCCACGGGGTTACCAGCCTCCCCCGAGCAAACCTGTTCGGGCTCAATTCTCTCTCTTGCTCATCTCTGTAGGTTGCAAGTGCTGGCAGGGGCTTGCTTCAACATAAGGGTCACAGTGTCTACTTTATGTCTCCACCTGCTCCATCCATGGGCTGCAGGTGGGGTCTCGGTCTTTTCCATGGGGTTTCTCCACGGGCTGCAAGGGCATTTTCCTTTCTGGCACCTGGGGTGCCTCCTCCCCCTTCCCAGCCTTGGTGTCTGCACAGCTCGTTACATCTTCTCAGTCCCTTCTCCCGTGGCAAAATGCGGCTGCTTCTGGGTTGTTTTCTCCTATCTGTGATTCTCAGAGGCACTATGACTGTCTCATTGGCTTGGCCCTGGCCATCGTTGACTTTGACCTTGGATTGTTTACATTTTGGAGCTCCAGAGAATTCCAGCAGCTCCTGGCAGCAGCCATTTTCTGCACCCCCTGTTCCTTTCCAGCACCCAACCTCGCAAAACTGCGACAGACTGGAAGGCTGCAATGAGGTCCCCCTGCAGCCTTCTCTTCTCCAGGCTGAACAAGCCCAGCTCCCTCAGCCTCTCTTCATAGGGGAGGTGCTCCAGACCTCTGATCATCTTTATGGCCTCCTCTGAACCCTCTCCAACAGTTCTACATCTTTCTTGTATTGCGGGCCCCAGATCTGGAAACAGGACTCCAGATGGGGCCTCACAAGGGCAGAGTAACAAACGTTTGTTATCAATGAACGAAGAGAGGTGGTATCATTTTTCCTTGTTTTTCTTAAGTGTAAGTGTATTCCCCCCTCAGTTCTCTGTCTCTAGCACTTGGATAAATATGTAGGATCAGGGACTTGAGAAGATACCTAAATGGATGCAGTGAGCAAGATCCCATGCCAGTGGAGCTATACAGATTTATACAAGCTGTGGATGTGGCCTGTGAATTTTATATTTAACAGTAAACACTATTACTGCACAGTCAGGACTTTCTACAGGCATTCTTCATGCTATGGGGCACTGGCTCAGTCTCTGTAATGGTAGTTTTGTCCTGAATGATATGATCACACACTGAATTGAAATGGAAACTTCCTGTTAAAAGAACATTACCAAATAAAAATTCAGTATGTGTTCAGAGAAGAGAACCTTTTTTTTTTTCCTCAGGGGAATGAGGAGTCAGGTCACTTTGGTTGAAGTATGAATTCTGGATCTTTGAATTTTATTCATGTTATTGATGATTGCTCCACCTTACAATAGACAGGGTGGCGTGGCCAATGACCTTCAAAAGGCACAAGGTCTTCACAGGGCCGCTACCTGGGATAGATTTGCTTGTTCAAACTAATGTATGAGAAAAGATTGAATGCCCAAACTAATCAGCAGCGATCCCTTTGAAGTTTCTGTGCCAGCTATAAACCTTCTCTTCACAATATAGAGAAACTTAAGTGAAAATGTTTTTCTGTTGCAGATTGAATGAGCCATTATTCCTTGCAGCAAACCCATGTTCAAAATACTTGAATCAATAGTCTGATAGTCAGAATTTCAAGAAAAGGACAGTAGTAACCCTACACCAACTTTTCCATGCGCTGTCTGCTGCGTCTGCATTGTCTGTTCAGCAATCACTAATGAAATTATTCCTCTCACTCCCTAGTATGCTCTTATTTTGCCTTTGAGTAAAAATTGAGAGATAAAGAATAGCAGCGCAGAGTAATTGAAAATAGTCCAGTAAGAGCCTTCCTCACTCTTAAGTACTACTTGTTAAATTTAATCTTGAAAAATGAAGCTGTATTTAGTATAAATGTCAGTGATTCTGGTGAGAAGAAAAGCACCCCAAACCTTTAAAATAATAATTAAAAAAATCTATTCTTTTTGCTGCTGTATAATTTTGAAATGACTTCACAATTTGCGCTACACGTAAGAAAAAAATAAAACTGTTGGCAACTTGGACACCAGACTGCAGCTAAATGAAATTTTAAAAGTAGGATTTAGTATTTAAGAAGGGAAAAAATGCAGGTTGTAAGTTCCTGGCAGATTCTTAATTAAATTGAAAGGTGTCTTGCTATGCTATGTTTATAGATTAAGGAGAAATTGTTAAGGCTGGTTTGCTGACTGCAGTATACTGCAATCTTGAAGGTTATAGTGGTGGGCTGCTTTGGGAGGCACCAGAAAACTCTCCTGTTTAAAGAGCTGTAAAGAATTATGGTAAGATTTTAATACAGATTTGCTCTCTTGCTGTTGTCATTACGTATAGAGAGGACATTAAACCCCAGTATTTGCCACTAAGAATGAATTTGTTTCCAGCTTAAGCAGTGTCTGCCGGCAGTCTCCACAACCGATACTGACTGTTTATTGATCCCACCAAATGACAGCTGCCCTTTTGCAGTATTTGTATTCCCTTCTAAGGAAAGGTAAGATGATTCATGGCTAATTCTTTCCCAAGTAATCACTTGTGCCCTGGCTCACTCAAGACAAATGTCAGAGGGACTGTCTAGCACATGCTTGTGCAAATATTATTAAAAATATTATCAGTATGCATATGTTGCTGTTGACTAAAGGAGATGGGCTACTAGCCTGTTTACGCTGGGATACCAACTTTCTGTCTGTCCTGGGAAAGATCTGTTGTACCTGCTGAACAAGACAGAGTTGCAAGAAGCTGGTTTTAGCAGTCCTGTAGAAAGAGATTGCTCTTCCAAGATAATCCTACATCAGTAGAATTCTGGTAGTGTTCTGACAGAAGTTAATATTCTTTAATATGGCACATGGGAATGAGAAATCCACTCCACTTGGAGTCAAGCCTTCTTTTGGAAATGTGCTTTTGAAAATAGTAGAGAAGTTTACCCTAGTTGTTGTTTTATGTAGATAAGCACACTGCATTTATAAAGTTTGCCATGGAAGATAGCAATCTAGGGTATTTCTTGATATAACATGGTAAACTATAAAACCCCCTGATGTTTCTCTCCAGAAATAGCTAGATTTCAGGATGGAATAAGGTAATTCTGATATGTGTGTGTATATATAGTTTGTCATTGTAGGATTTAGAGATCAAAAGGAAACTTCTAGATAAAAGTCAGTATATAACTATAAGCTATTATGATCTATTAGTCAATGTAAAACATCCTAAATCCTATGTGTACCAGGAGTAACACATTATAAATGTTGGAGATAAGGGCCTCCATTCATTGTGGGATATGTCTGCTGTTTTCAGTTCATAGCTACTATTGCAGCAATTTATTTCATGTTACTAAGGCAGAAAAAAGATAAAAAGAAAGGAGATAAATTATTATTTAGAAAAAGGAAAGTTTATTTTTTTAAGAACTAAAACTAAACGATTCCTAATGTACCATTTCTATTTTTTGAACATTTCAGCAATCATAAGAGAGATCTTTATTACACGGATAAAACAAAAGCATTTGTCGTATCTTTACAATTCAAAGCCTTTTTTGTAAAAGCTGCATTTTCATAACAATTAGCTATCTGAACCTCCTGATATTCCTCAAGAATGGATCAGTCTAATTTAGAGGGTAACAGGGTTCACAAACTTTAGTAGAAATAAAAGTAATTCTGTTTTCCATCACATGAATGGCACAATGCCAGTTTATCCCACTGAGAACTAGACTGAATTTGGCCTATTTGTGTGGAATTGAAGAGAAAAATACTGCTTTCACACTTCTGGAATGGAACTAATTACAAAGAAAAGCAGCCATGGGAGTGTGCTATGTATATGATTTTTTTTTATTTTTATTCCCGTCAGAGTCATAGATGAGCTCGCACATAAAAACAAACCAAACCATTCCTTCATCCCCTCCCTGACAGTGATAGCTTAGGTTTAGATCTAGGGCTACAGTATTACATGAAGCTCTTAAATCTGTGCATGCTCCTTATCTCTGATACCCAGCAAGTCTCCTGTCTTCCACAAAATCCTTCTGAGATTTACATCCCTGTCCAGAAAAATCAAGTCTAGTAAAGGAGATCTTCGTGCTTCTGTGTGAGGCATGTGAAACGTATCTCCCTGTAGTCATCCAGCTACTGTTACTGCATCCTGACACTTCCCAAGCTTTCTTAAATATTGAGCATATGGACAGCAATATGAGTAAAGAAATATAGGTGTGTTTTCCCCAAGATGCTTGAACTCAGGTTTTAAAATCATTCTTGTAGATCAAGGGCAGACACAGACAGAAAATTACTTGGTAATAGCTGCCATTAGGCATGCTTACACAAGTGGAAATAGAGCTAGAAATATCAGGCAAATAGCAAAATCTACTCTACAATTAAATATTTAGTCTTCCAGACTACCCATGTGGAATTGGTGTGAAATACTCAGGTAAGAGAGTGCCTGATAATGCCAAAACTCTTCAGCAGCATACTTCATGGGAAGGTTGTACTGTCAATGTACTTGTCCACTTGAAATGTTTATGTGGCCCCCTGCTAATCACTGCCTGAAAATATTTAATGTACTTACTTATGCATCATTCGGGAGTGGAGTAAAGGTAAGAATTCAGAAAACAGTTCTCAGCCACTGAGATCTGGATACACTAGCACTTTTGACATTTGACTGTATTTTTGTTGTGCTGAATCTGGAGCAATAGTTAGAATTTAAAAGTTCAGAAAATATTTCCCTGATAGGAAACAGTTAGGTCTTCTAGAAATAGTATTGCACTACATTTTGCACAGTATATTAGATACACCTGTGTATGCATAAATACATGTATTTGAATTCGAGCCTCATTGGCTGTTTTGTGCTTTGATACTATCTTTAGCTATTAGACCAGATTATATTTTTCCTATACTAACTCTGTGTCTTTCAGTGTAAAAAATGGGAAAAAATACCCCAAGAAAACAAATGAATTCAGCACTTGGGGTTTTATTAGTAATGTCCTCATTTTTTGGCAATTACTCATTTCTGTAAGTTTTGAGAAATGCTTTAAAGCTGCATTGTGTGTGTCTGCACAATTTTCAGTGACTATACCATAGGTGTTTCCATGGTATGGAACGTTTCATCTGTAAATGGTTAAAATTTTGCAAATTGCAAAAATGGTTAGAAACCGGCAACTGTCTTTTCCAATGACAGATGTTGGACATCCTCACTAATAAGTGGTAGCTCTGCTGTCTGTGATATATTTGTATTAGTAAACAAATCAACACAGTTATGGAAAATTTCAGTGCAAACAGGCATAGCTATATCCTTGAATTAACATCAACTATCAAACTTTTTCTGCTTTGGACAGATAATTTTCAAATTTGTTCTGAACTTTGGATTCATTCTATTGCTGTACTTTTTCATAGTAGCAGAGTAATTTCTTGAAGTCTTTTAAAGTCCAAAAAGTTAATATCTCAATATTTTAAAATTGTATGTTACTTTTTAGACAGAACTATCTTTGGTTTTTGTAGGGGTAAATTTTTAACTGTGATTTTTTCCTCATTAAAAATGGAAGCCTATGGTGGGCTCATGAACACAGAATACTGTACCTATACTTCAGGGTGAGCAGCTGAACAAAGCGGGTAGCCCTTCTGATACTTGGCATTGCATCCTCCTGGTTAACTTGAAGCAGGTTAAACAGAACTTCAGTGAAAATGATTATTTGTGTATGCCAGCTTTTATGGATCTGATAGGAGTTTCATATTGATATAATACTTTGAATTTGGCCAGTGATTTCAATAAACAGGCTATAAGCGGCCTACATAGAGAAGATATTCCATCGTATAAATATATATCCATCAATTTTTATATGTGAAAATATAAAATAATTTTTTTTCTCTCTACAAGGCTTACCACAGTGTACAGTTTTAGGGAGATTACGTCTTCTCTATCATTTATGACTCTTGGATTTATAAATTGTCTGCACAGAAAGGGAATAACTCATTTAATTTACTACTCTTTCTCTCATAATCCTTTGGGCCCTTTAATTTTCACCAAGTTGCATTTAAAGCTTTCTTCATTAATGATGACTTTTCCAGACAGATCTACATTATCAATTCTCGAATCAGTCCATATATTCCACAAAGATATGCTCTATGTTTTGGATACCTCAGGAAAACACATTATGATAAATAATGGAGGATTGTGCTAGTGCCTCATTTCGCGAACAGTAGGTGCCTGTATGAACAAGTTACTTCAGGATTAACATCTGAATAAAGCAAGTTAAAATAAAATTACATAGTTAATTTTGCTTGCGACATTCAAAGTTGACAAAACAGTTATAACATTTGACATGGTTATGTCTCTGATTTTGCTTCCAATGCTTAACTAAGCTGTAAGGGAAAGACCATTTTTTTATCTGTTAAGGTCAGTGTGGAAATCACAGTATGAAGCATTCTGGAATTCAAATGTAATCTTATATGTACATGTGTGACCCTATGACAATGAATTACTGCACATATTACTGGAATTCAGTAATTAAAACATTAGTAATTAGTCACTTGAGAGTGAAAATGGTTTTGGAGCATGCTATGTTTCAAAAGTACTGTGGTCCACGAAACATCATCTATCCATTAATAGGTCAAAACCAGATGTGTGTGGCAGAAGGATTGACACTTGAGAGGATAAGGTTATTGCAGATGCGAAAGGTGAAGTTCATACCATCCTGGATTGGTGCAGTGGTGCATGAGATAATTTGCCTAGTTGCTTGTAAAACAGTTACGAATCTCTTAACTATTGCCACCTTCCCTTTTCTCCTTCAGCTAGTGAGGCTAGTCTCAGGAATGTGAGCTGTTGTTCTGTTCCAAGTGATTTACATCTTGCTAGTTGGATAGCCCCAAATGATATCGAATTTGAAATGCCGCATTTTCGCACTTGTACAGCCCTGTGTCAGGAATTTTCTTTCAGGTTGTTTTATATGTTTGTATTTAAAAATAATTTCAGGGCTTGCCAAGACCCTGCCTGACATGAGGCCTATATGAAGGCTTTCTGGTGACCAAGGATCAGAAAATCATAGTGCATTTCTTGGAGAGCCTTGCTAAGTGGAAGCTTTGAGAACATTTCACAAAGAAAATGAGATAGTAGGTCCCCAGAGGTCTCTGCCCATTTCCATTGTAGGAAGGGTTGAACTGGGTCCCAGTTGATCCATATTGTGTCTGTGGCCTGTTCTCTGGGTAGAAGAGAGGAACACTTCTCATGGCCAGTGAGTTTCAAGAAGGAATAGCACAGCAAACATGATAAATTGTAATGTCAAACTCACGATGTATTTCTTCAGACTTGCCATCTATAATATCAACAGCTTGCGGCTGTTACTTGATAATACATACCAAACGAGAACAGCACCTGAATACACTGTAGAGGAAGGAATGAGAGAAAGAATGCACAGATTAAATTACAAAATTAGGATATTTAATGCATTTCTGGAAGGCGTACAAATACTTCACTAAGAAGAGTAATACAAGAATCTTTAGAATATGACAGAATATTTTCTAATATTTAATCAAATTTAGTTTTAAACCTCATCTCATGTCAATGTTTTAAAACTTGATGATGATACCCTTTAGTGCATACCGTAATGTCTGCATTCGTGTGGAAATGCAACCCAGGAAATTCTGGGTCCCTGTCCTGCTTCTGCTGCTGACACCTTTTAGAGCATATCCCCTTGCACTCTTGTAGACTGTTGTGAGCAAGATTCATCCATGCTCTGCTCAGACTCTGTCTTTGTGCTCTGAGGACCAGGCTGGAGCAGCACTGTGAGACACGTTAGCTTGAGGTCAGCAGCAAGCTAGCAGTTGCTACGTGGCAGTCATTTGGAGCAATACACATTGCCTCTTGTCAGCATGGAGTGTGAAGCTTACACTTGCAGTTTCACGTAGATACATGCTAGATTTTGCCAAGTGATTTAATCCATTATCACCTCAATTTCTGCAACCATAAACTAGGATAATACTACGTCTCCTTTCTGCAGCTTTGTGAGAATGTGTTCATGTTTGATGTCTTATTAAGGTGATCCAATCAAGGGTGGACTGTCACCAAAACTCTCATTGTATGCAAATGGCCCTGGGGTTCCTACATCCTTGCAACTCCCAACAACAGAGGTGTCAGGTCAAAGTTTGCTGTTCCAATACAGGAACATACTTGTAAGTAGTTGTTATAGTCCCCTGGAGTTGTCACATAGTTTCACTCTGAATTTTATTTCACTAGCTGCCTCCTAAATTGAATCGAAACATTTTCCCACTTGTAATATGCAAAGATGTGCAAATACTGTATGCAAGAGCACCTGTGACCTATTCATTGCTCAGTAGTGATAGATCTGGTAATAATGTGCTTCCTATTCTGGCTGTGCTGCACTTTGGTAACACCTAGGGTTTAATTGAAATATACCCTGACCTTGGTTTTGTTCATGAGGCATAGAATGGACGTAATTACTATGAATCTACTGAGGGATATTATGGCAAAATGTATTGCTGATTTTCATCCCTCATACCCTTTTGGAAAAAAAAAAATCACAAATGTCAGTAAAAAACAATGTGCTGCAGTTTCACAGAAGTCCTAAAACAAGTAATTTTCAAAAAAATAAACTTCTTACATTTCTTCATACCTATTTTTTCTCTCAAAACCCTGTCACAGTATGATAATTGCATTGCCCCTAACAGTCTCATATTCCTTCATAATTAAATAAACAGCTTGTAAATTGCAGACCACAAAATGCCTGTGTTTCACTCTCACCTTAAGGGGTTTCCATAGTTACCAAGGACAGGAAGTTTAACCATCATTTGCCAGACTTGAGGCTATTTACAGCCTCAACTTTTTATCTCATGTGTCTTTTTCTCTTTGCCTCTTTGTTTATTAACACAATGAGGGAGTAATTTGGAGTCAGTTAGCCACTACAAATGCAGTGATGCAAAATGGACTCCAGTGTTTTAGTGTGTTATTAGCTGGGTATGTTTCTCCCAGAAGATATTTTAGAATAATGCATTCTAGCAATAAAACCCATAGTTACAAAAGGTTATGAAATGCCTATCAAGCAGTTCTCCAACTCAACATCAAATAATTCTGGCCTTAGAAAAGGAAAACACCTTTCTTGTCATAGCATTAAGGCATAGAAGTGTTTAGGCAGATACCTGTTTTCATAATACAGATACATACCTGTTTATTCATACCCCAAAAAGGATTAGTGAAGGTTTTGAATGGCTACTTTAATGCAATTCTCTTTCCTCTCTCAATCTTTTCTCTTTCATGTATTATGAAAGGCATTTGGAAAAATTGCACCTGTTAGGGCACAGGCTCGATTCTTTTTATGCTACTGCCATGGACAATCCTGATTTGTTAATCTCAAAATAATCTTTAAATCTTTCTAAATTACTCAAAATTTTACCAGTGTCTCTGTTGCCAAAGTACAGAAACTACTTCTGATCCACAGCTACATTATACGTTCATCAAACTATAATAGTTTGCTTTTAGAGTTTATATTATCTACTAAGGTCAAGAGCTCAGCAAGAATTCAGGAATGATTTGTATGGGTAACAAGAATATTCAACATTACATGTTTAGTGGACAAATGCACATACTGTAATTTAGGAAAGGATATTTTGGGCTTTAAAAACCAGACTCCACTTCTCTAAGATTAGAATTAAACTATCTTAAGGGCAAGTATAGACTCAAATTGCCTTTTTTGTTGCTGTTGTTGCTCTTCATTGTACTGGGGTATTTGTATGTGCGTTCTTAGACAATGTGGTCTTCTGATCTTATTTCCTCTCTCTGTTTTTATAGTTTGTGGGAAAATTTTGGAAGGAATCAGGCCTAACATCTTAGATTCCACAGCACTTTTTTGTCTTTGTATCTTAAAAGACTCGACATTTTAATGTTTCATGTACTGAACCTGCAGAATTTTGCCTGATACTCTGAAATGCTGTAGTATGTTGTTGAAAAAGATGATAATTTATACAATTTAATGCATCCTACCAGACAAAAACTAGTCAGTTTGGCATGATGTATCCCTGTAGTATATATGTAGTCTTAAATCACTACTAGTCTGCTAAAAACAAAGAAATACTACAGTGCTTCATAATAATGAGCTCAGTGTGACAGGAGTGGAAATTGCATTGTTATGGAGCAGTGCTTTAGAACGTAAGGTAATTTTTATTAAGGGTTGTTTTCACAGTAATTTTGTTGTGGTTCACTGATGCCTTCCAAATAGGGATCTGTGATTTTGCTTTGATAATAAGCAAAAAAGGGATTAAGAAAGCATGTTTTCAATAGTTATAGATATACTGTGATTTAATTGTTGCTTACTGAGGTATTTCTGGTATAAGATGGTAAAATCCTAAAGGCATTCCATAAGAGTTCCCTTATGTCATGGTTGGCACAGGAGATGTAGTGACATGCTGCTGTAATTAAGGTAATTTTATCAGAGTTCTCATAAAATTTCTTCTGTACTGTTATGGTTTAAAACCAGTCAGCAACTGGGTACCATGCAGGGGTGAGAGTGGCAGGGAGAAGGAGAATTGGAAAAGCAAAGATGAGAAAACTCATGGTTTGAGATAAAGACAGCTGGATAGGTAAAGTAAGAGCCATGCCCATAAGCAAAGCAAAAAAAGGAATTCAGTCACCACTTCCCGGGGACAGGCAGGTGTTCAGCCATCACCAGGAAAACAGGGCTCCATCACACAGGACAGTTACTTGGGAAGAAAAATACCACAACTCAGGACATTTTAACCCTCCCTGCCCTCCTCCTCCTTCCCCTAGCTTTTTGTACTGAGCATCATGTCATATGGTATGGAATATCCCTTTGGTTAGTGGTGTCTGCTGTCCTGTGTCCCTTCTGAGCTTCCTGTGCAGTTACTCACTGGTGGGTTGTTTTGAGAAGCAGAAAAGGCCTCAGCTCTGTATAAGCACTGCTCAGCAGTAACTGAAACATTCCTGTTCTGTTTTCAGCCCAAATCCAAAGTACAGCCTCATACTAGTTACTATGAGGAAAATTAACTCTACCCCAGCCAAAACTAGAACATCTGCATTCATAGATGTGCTGTTTCCTCCTACATAAATACTTGTCCAGAAAAATACAGAAGATGAAACAAATAACAAAGATTCAGAGAAGCTGTGTTTGATCAACTGAATTAATGAAGTGAGAAGAGCAAAATGGGACTTGAAGAGCCCAAGGGGTCAGTGATGAGGTAGAAAACCTTTCTAAAATTTACGTAATTGGTTTGAATCAAGCCCAAGTCAACACAGAACAAAAATTCCTAATGTCTACATGGGGTCTCAAGAAAATGAATCCAAATTAACTTTGAAAAGGGACTAGCTAAACTACATTACATTCTTTTATGGACACTCTTAATTGAAATTACAGTGGCCTTGATTCAATTTAGCTTAAATTAAATTCTAAATAAGAGTGTCCACACAAAGATTTAATGCAATATAATTAACCCACTTTAAAAGTTAATTCCAATTAGATTTCTAGACTGTTTCTGGGTGGATTATTACCAAGCTACATTGCGGTGGCTTTTATGAAAAAAAAATTAAGTTGGATCAGTGTGAATAGTTCATAGATTGCTCCTATTTGTATCACTGTGGTTAAGACTATTTTGTCTTCACACTTTGAGTGACATCTGGGAAAGGTCAATATAGAAACCAAATAATTCATCTTAATAAAAATAAGTATGTCCTAAAGAAATATCCATTACATTATTATGTCTGATGTTGCCTATAAATTAGCAAGTGTTATGAACTTTACTGTGGATAGAAATGCAATGACACTTGGGAGTAACAGAATGTTTATAAGTGCACCTACCAGTCAGATTTAGTTTAAAACACTGTAAGACCTCTTAATTTCCAGCTAACGTGCAAATATGTTTGCATGGACCAATGTGCACTAAAAACCTCATTTTAAAAATGTCTATTTCATGTCCATTTCTGTTACCTGAAGTTAAGAAAGAATTTTTAAAACCTAAAAGTAAATGAGAGGGCAAACATGAAATAATGCTGGAAAATGAGGGGTGTGAAAAAAAGTTGTTTTCTATATAACAAAATGAAATAAAGAAAGAAAAAGGCTGACTGAATCAAACTTATCATTGATAGAAACCCCCTGGAATCAGTGGTGATTCAGGAGGATTGAATGTGTCCAATCACAATTAGGTCTTTCAGGTCAGTGTCTTAGTGATTCAGCTGAGTCTTAAAAGGCTTGCAGAAAAGAACTGGGAAATATCTGTGGTACAGCAATATTCACTCTGCCTCCTGTACTCACTCACATGCTTCCAGGGGCCATCGAAAATCTCAGATTTTCTTTACATGTTCCAGAGTGAAACATGCAAAGAGAAGAATAATTTGCATTGTGAGTGTTTTGATTTATCTGGTCACATTAGTAATGAGTTTGCATTACAGGGATGCCTGCTTTGGCCTCCACTTTATTTAAGTAAAAATAGAATACAGGCCAAACAGATAAAACCTGCTAGGCTTTGAAACCTCACAGGTTTTTAGTCATTATTACAATGGATCCCTAAACTGTTGTAGAGACTTTTAAAGTCTAATAACAGTGAAAAGGGAAAAGGGGCTTTTAAGAATGGAGGAAAATATATGCAGCTATATAGTTGCGGTGATGGGTTTTCACTGCAGAACAGTCTGTTTAAATAAACAACCAACTCAAACACCTCAGATAGGAGCCAAGCCAAGCCAAAAATGAAAAATAAGATTAGGAAAAGAACAATAGGAGATCCACTGTAACCCATTTTTCTGATTTTGCATGATGATTATTGTAATGCTCTAGGTGTTCCTTTGCTGGTGGTAAAGAGATTCAGTAGAGAAAAGGAATAGTGTCATTGTACTGTATATGAGCAGGGAACGGCATGCAAAGGATTTGTACTTCTCTTGAACTGAAAGCTTTAGTCCTCAGGGGTTCAGCCAGGTGGAAAGCAATTTCAGGACAGAGAAGGCAGTGGGGGAGCAGGAGGGTATGGTGAGTGAGCCCTGAGAAACGTGGTTTCATCAGTCCAACCCTTCATAGCCATATGGAGACATGCACCTGAGGCTGCAAGAACATTTGCAGAGCAGATGTTGGTAGAGGATTTCTGACCCCAGTGGAGCTCTCTGCCCACAGTTCTGTCTCTGTTCTGGGAGGAGGGTTTACCCTCATGTGTTTCAGTATTTTTTTGGAGCTAAAACAGATTGTGTGCTTGTCTCCTGGTATCTACACTGAAATTCCCTTGGCTTCCTCTACTGGCATTGCTGCCAAAAGGGGATCAGTCTCAGGCCCTGAGAGCACTCAGAGTTCCTGAAAAGAGAGTCAAAGGAGTCGCTTCTGCATAAAGTCATCTTGGGATTTAGACCTATTTTTATTGCTGTATTCCATGCTCTGGTGCTGATACTACCGAAAGAGACTTCCAGCATAATTAGCTGCTTGATGCCTCTAGCTTCTCTTCATACGTTTGGAAATCTGCCATTTAATGTGTAACTGTAGAGCAGCTTGTTTACTAAAAAAATGCAGATATCTTTGCAAAGGGTTTTTCTGTCAAATACCTCTTTAAAAGGGTGTTATGTACCGTATACGTAACTGTGCTACATAAAGTGAAGCAAAAGTGCATTTTCTGCATGCATCCACATATTCAGTTCTTGGGCCTCTGACATGAAAACTAGAGGACAAGAAGGACATGGCACTGTTCTAGTGAGTCCAGAGGGGGTCACAAAGATGATCAGAGGGCTGGAGGACTTCTCCTATGAGGACAGGCTGAGAAAGTTGGGCTTTTTCAGCCTGGAGAAGAGAAGGCTCTGGTGAGACCTTTCAGAAGCCTTCCAGTACCGCAAGGGGCCTACGAGAAAGCTGGAGTGATACCTTTTATGAGAGCATGTAATGACGGGACAAGTGGTAATGGCTTTAAACAGAAAGTGGGTAGATTTATATTAGATATAATGATTTTTTTTTTACTATGAGGGTGGTGAGACACTGGCACAGATTTCTCAGAGAAGCTGGGGACAACCCCTCCCCGACAGTCTTCATGGCCAGGTTAGATGGGGCTTTGGGCAACATGGTCTAGTGGAGTGTGTCCCTGCCATGGCAGGGTGGTTGAAACTGTATGGTCTTTAACATCCCTTCCAACTTAAACCATTCTGTGATTCTGAGATGATTTGTCAACTTGAAAAAGGTTCTATAAAGTGACCTGAATGCTCCTCATCCCAAAATTTTCTCACACATAGCTGAGGGAGAGTTGTGATGATTTAACTGTGCTTTAGTTGAGATTTAACTGTGATGTACTTGTGATGATTTAATTTTACTCTGATAGTTTCATCACCTGATATCTGATGGATTCTGTCTGTATTTTTCAGTGCAGTGACATATAGCATCACAAGTCATTTTTTAGTGGCAGATGTACAGCACCATCCAAAGTGTATTCGATCATAACTGTATCATAAGCCATATTTTGGGATAAAGCCACAGCCTTTGCACTGTACTGCTCCACTGCTGAGTTATTCATAGATCCACAGACTAGATAGAAAGCGAAGTATGAGTTGCCAACAGCAACTGTACTGCCTGTGATCCAGCTAAGGGTCACTGGAGCTTGGGAAAATATCTTTGCCACCTGCCATACCTCATTAGGTAGATCTTTGGGAATGGTGTGGAAGTTCTTTTTTGTAATCAAAGACCACTGTTAAAGCAAAATCCTTCAGAGATCAGAGTGAGCATAGTCACTTTCTCCTGGTAAAATATCAAAGAGAGATCAAAGCACATCAGGCCTAAGACCTAATTATAAAAAAATAAAAAAGCAACTTGTGGGTTCCATTACAATGCCTATAAGGAAGACATCAGATTTGGCAAAGTTACCTTTAAATAGCATAACTACTGCATCTTTCAAGCTGTCTCTAAGGAAACCTGCATATCTGCAGAGGTAGATTAGCTTTGTCATTCCTTGCTTCATCTTTTGCATTGGATCTTTTTGCTCAAAGGAAAATGTGCAGTACATCGACATTCACTAAATATCAGGTAAACTATGGAGATCAGAACATGCATATCAAATGTCTATTTGCAGAAAGATTTTTTGAGTTCTGTGGAGATAGAAATCAAAACATATAGATGTGTGTATGTATGTATTTTTCCATGACCACAAAGAGAATATATGCTACTGTTCTAAAATAGCAGATGATATATTCTTTGGTAATTAGAGCAATGCCACAGACAGACTTACGGTCATGTTTGGAAGTGCAGTTAATAATTGTATAGTGTCTGGGAAACTGACTGTGCAATAAGGAATTTCTTAGCATATTAAATCTCTACAGCAGAGGGCACTAGTGGTATTGAATTGACCATAGAGTTGATATTTTGATACAAGAAAAATAAAAGGAAAAAAAATGTTTAGAAGACGAAGAGTTGTCAACAAAGACTAAAGAAGCTGGTTGATGGTCTGTGTTCTGTGTGTAGATTTGTAAAGCTAAACCTTCATGTGTCTCTAGTATAATAGAAAGCTACTGAATAGAAAATTACTGTAGTTCAGGGTTCCAGATGGGTCTTTATATAAACCCCATTAAAATAGTTCCATGATATTCTTCAAGGCTTTAAATGAACTTTCCACTGTGATTTTATGCTAGCTATTTTTTTCCAAGGTATTTATGATTTTGAATTACCCTGATGTGAAAGGACTGCACCAAGACTTCCTGAATACTTAAGCTCTGAGCTATGGAAAACCAACAGTATAAAAGAAAGAACTTTTCTAGTACATTACTACTCCCACCCAGAATCTCACTGCATTATGTTAGCCTCATGCAAAGGTCACTAGTTAGAAGTGAGGACTTGCTAAGCATTGCCCAATGTATTTTCTGCTGTTTGCAATGGCTTTTCTGAATCATCAACTGTGCTGTACTTTAGAGGCACCAAGCCCAGTTATATGGTCTTATGCTTCATTTTGATTCTTGTTTTTCCAAGGATGAGAGTGGGGAAAAAAATTTAGTATTGGAAATCCAAAGTTAAATCAAATCATTGCTACAAAAGCTAAGATTTCCTCTTCCTGCCTCCCAGAAAATCTTCCAGAGGAATGGCAATATATATTTCACTATATATTAAAGAAGATACAGCTTAGACACAGAAAAATCTAACGCAAACAAATATTAAAACCTATCTAGAATGTTCCACCCTCATCTCACAAAATGGTGATCCTGTCTCCAAAACGCTGAGAGCAGCTAACAAGTAGTCAGTGCCCAACTTTGTATTTGAAGTATACACAGATTTGAATTCTGCAGAAACCTGATGCGTGCAGAATTCCCTGAGGGTGTTTGATAGATTGCAGTTCTGAGCCATATGTTTGATTGAGACATTGCTAGCATAGGACTGGGGGAAAAGTTAAATGTAAAAGCTATGGGTAATTTTGGCCTTTCAGCACAAGGAAAAAACTGTTTTATGTGACTAATTCATTGTTTGAGCTAATAGCCAAAAACTGTATGAATTTAAGGAATTTATTTTAAGAAGATAAAAGTTTTTTTTAAAAAAAGAAATTTACAACGGAGACATGAAAACATTTTTATTGGGTTGAATAATTTTTATTGGGTTGAATAATTTTTGCTAATCAGTCTCATAATCTGATAATTTTGTATAATGAAGTATTGTATTCAAGTGAAATTTTTTTTTTTACCCATGGAGCATATGTATAGTAATGGAAAGGGAAGATGTGATGGTTAAAATAGCAGGTGAAGGTGGGAGACATCATTAAGCTCAGGAAGCCAGAGCTGGGAGGAAGTGCCTTGGAGTTCTTGAGGCATGGTTTTGCATCACTAGCTTTGAGGCTGGAAAGAAGCAACTGAAAGGTGTTTATGCATATAGTGGCGGATGTTTAGGACACTTGCTGTCCCATCACCTTTCTGTCAAAGTTTAATCCCAGCCAGCAATTAAGCACTGCACAGCTGCTCACTGACTCCCCAGGTGGGATGGGGAGGATAATTGGAAAAAAAAATTAAACTTACAAGTTGAGATAACAACAGTTTAATAAGACAGAAAAGGATAATAATAATTAAAACAAATGATGCACAACACAATTCCTTACTACTTGCTAAACAGTGCTCAGCTAGTTCCCAAGCCACAGCACCCCCCTAGCCAAGTCCCCAAATTTATATACTGAGCATGACGTCATATTGTATGGAATACACCTTTAACCAGTTTGGGTCAGCTGTCCTGCTGACCCAGAGAAATACAAGCTCTGGAAGCAGGGGTGTGTAGCCTGGAAAGAATACAGGAATGCTGTTCGGACATGCAGAGACGGGGTCAGGAAAGCCAAGGCGCAGATGGAACTGAACTTGGCAAGGGATGTTAAAAAAAACAAGAAGGGATTTTACAGGTACATTGGACAGAAGAGACAGGCCAAAGAGAACGTACCTCCCTTGGTAAATGAGAAAGGAGAACTGGCTGCAACTGCTGAGGAGAAGGCTGAGGTACTGAATGAGTTCTTTGCCTCAGTCTTCTCTGGCAGCCAGAATTCTCAGAATTCTCAAATCCCAGAACCTTGCATCCCTGGACCTCTAGGTGGGAACTGGGGGAGCAAATCCCCCCCCACTGTAAGAGCAGAGCAAGTCCGAGACCGCGTCATGAGACTGAATGTCTACAAGTCTATGGGGCCAGATGACATGCATCTCAGGGTCCTGAAGGAGCTGGCTGATGAGGTTGCTGAGCCACTCTCCATCATATTTGAAAAGTCGTGGCTGTCAGGAGAGGTCCCTGGGGACTGGAAAAAAGGTCACATCACTCCCATTTGTAAGAAAGGGAGCAAGGCAGACCCAGGGAATTACAGGCTGGTGAGCCTCACCTCTGTGCCTGGGAAGATCATGGAACAGATCCTCCTGGATGACATGTTGGAGCAACTAAGGGAAGAGCACGTGATCCGGGACAGACAGCACGGCTTCACCAAGGGAAGGTCGTGCCTCACCAATCTGGTGATTTTCTATGATGGAGTGACAGCATCAGTAGATAAAGGGAAGGCGACCGATGTCATCTACCTGGACTTGTGCAAGGCCTTTGACACAGTCCTTATCTCTAAACTGGAGAGATGTGGATTTGATGGGTGGACCATCCAGTGGCTAAGAAACTGGTTAACAGACTGTAGCCAAAGGGTGGTGGTCAATGGGTCTATGTCCAGGTGGAGGCTGGTGACAAGCGGTGTCCCCCAGGGGTCTGTCTTGGGACCGGTTCTCTTTAACATCTTTATCAATGACATCGATGATGGGATTGAGTGCACCCTCAGCAAGTTTGCGGATGACACCAAGCTGAGTGGTGTGGTTGACACCCTAGAAGGAAAGGAAGCCATCTAGAGGGATCTTGACAGGCTGGAAAGATGGGCCTGGGCGAAGCTAATAAGGTTCAACACTGCCAAGTGTCAGGTGTTGCACTTGGGCCGGAAGAATCCCAGACATAGATACAGACTGGGAGAAGGGCTTCTTGAGAGTAGCCTTGCTGAGAAGGACTTGGGGATTCTGGTGGATGAGAAACTTAACATGAGGCCAACAGTGTGCTCTTGCAGCTCGCAAGGCCAATGGTATCCTGGGCTCTATGAGAAGAGGGGTGGCCAGCAGGGACAGGGAGGTGATTGTCTCTCTCTACTCTGCCCTCGTGAGGCCCCATCTGGAGTACTGTGTCCATATCTGGGGCCCGCAATACAAGAAACATGTAGAACTGTTAGAGAGGTTTCAGAGGAGGGCCATGAAGATGATTAGAGGGCTGGAGCACCTGCCCTACAAAGAGAGGCTGAGGGAGCTGGGCTTGTTCAGCCTGGAGAAGAGAAGGCTGCGGGAGGACCTTATTGCAGCCTTCCAGTACCTGAAGGGAGCATACAAACAGGAGGGGAATCAACTTTTTAAAAGGGCAGATAATGGCAGGACAAGGGGGAATGTTTTAAAGCTAAAGGAGGGAAGGTTTAGATTGGATATTAGGGGAAAGCGTTTTACAGAGAGAGTGGTGAGGTCCTTGCCATTCTATGATTCTAGTATTCTATGATGGTCTCTTGCACCTTGTGCACCACCTCACTTCAAAGCATGAGAATCTTGAATAGTCAGTCCTTCACTTAGTATAAACATTTCTTAGCAGCAACCAAAAGGGTATTCTATTAGCAACAACCAGAACAGTGAAACACAGGGCTATATCCTGGTAGTAAGAAAATTAACTCCATCCTAGCCAAAGCCAGGATGCTTATTTTTCCTGTACTTGCTTCTTCTACAAATCCCATAGTTTTTCCAGACCTTCAGAGTATTCCAGTTAC
This sequence comes from Laterallus jamaicensis coturniculus, assembly GCA_022605575.1. NCBI lineage: Eukaryota > Metazoa > Chordata > Aves > Gruiformes > Rallidae > Laterallus > Laterallus jamaicensis. Next base: position 2,639,725 of record JAKCOX010000021.1, on the reverse strand, counting down.
AGGAATGAGAGTAGTAGCAAAAAGAAGAATAGATAAAGCACATGGCATCTTGCCAAGTTGGCCTTTAATAGTGAGCGGGTCTGACAGAGAACACAGAAGGTTCCTGTATCTCTAAGAGCTGCACGGGCTCCTGGTGCCACACTAGCCATACAAGGCTAACTGGCAGCTCTAAAGCTGAATGTAGTGGGTTGAGTTGTTGTCTCAGTTCCAGTGAAGATAACATCACACCAGTCCAATGATTGATTTATTTGGTATGTTTCTGTATCTGTTTTATTACGTGTTAATGGAATTCATTATCCAGTCCAGTTCCTTAGGGGTAAGTAAGGAACAACACAGACAGATTGTTCTTCATAACAGTGTAAGAAAGACGGAAACCAGGTCCTTTCCACTCCCTTTTTACATATAGTTTTAGTACAGTTAGATTTATGATGCAAGGGAATTTGAATTTGAGAGATTAGTTTGAGAGTGCTTTTCCTTATATTGTGTTCAGCACCTTTGAAGAGATAAGTGACCTTGTAAGCCTGTTGTAAAAAGGACAGTGTGTACAGCAGCCACCCTTCATCTAATCTAGTACGTTATCCTAAACCCACAAATCCCGTGTTCAGAACTACAGCTGTTGGCAGAGGGAAAGGATGGAGAGGTGGGAGCAGATCTAACACTACAGCCACAGGGTTCTCCAGAGTCCTGTGACTGAAAAGTAAGCCACAGAGTTAGTTGAGTGACTTGCTCAAGGTTGCAAAACACATTAGTTTCATGAATCTTTCATAACAAGAAGGATGTTTTATAAATAGCACTTACAGAGCAGATCAAACAGATACAGCCCAGGCTTTCCAATTGCAATTCACAGGTTTTTAACCATTATATTGGCTTTCTCTGCACTAAATTATTAAAAATGAGATGAGAATACTTGCTAGTTCTGAACCTTTATAACAAGGTTGCTTTCTTTTAAAATGCATAAATGAATTCTCAAAAACACATTGTCTGAATATGTAATTAGGAAAAAAAGTCTTTCATTAAATGAATTGCTCTGAGATGCAAGTTAATATATTTTTCCTGTATGTTTTTTAAAGAAAGACAGTTTGGTTGTTTTTTTTAACACAAAATGAAAGAATTTTGTGCCTGGAGTGGAAAACTGTTGCCTTATAGTCTTCTGTTTTGCTGAATACATGTATTATGCATTTGGGTGCTCTAGGTTACAAATATGCTTTAAGCTTGCTGTAATTTATATTTGGCTGATTTATAGGAAATTTCATTAATCTCTACAGCAGAGGGACCTTGCACTGAGCAGCAAATTGAAAATGAACTGAGGGCTGGGGGCTTTAAGAACTACCACAAATGAATTAGTAGTAAAATCCTTAAAACAGTAATGCTTCTTATTTGTAGTGTATAGGTCATTTTTCCCCTTGCAGTAAGATCTGTAGAATTTTTTAGAAGTGCTAACAACCCTGTAGCTACAGAGATATTTTTCAGCATTTAAATGGCTATTCTTATTTCTGTGTTCAGCACACATTTACTAATGGGTGTTTCTCTGCTGCTGGTGACAAACAAAAGAGTTGAGGAGGAAATGTCATGAAATTGGATGTTGCTGTTTAACGGCAGGGAAGAATTGATGCTCAGCATGGTTTTGTTGGGTTTTGGGTTGGTTTTTTTTAAGATTTGAAATAGGCAAGATTTTGCCCTGTCATTTGCATGACCTGCTACATTCAGTATTAAAGGCTTTACCTCTAGTTAAACTCCCATGCAGGAATCATGTTTTTACAGACAAAGATTTTCACCCATACAAAACAGGAGTCTCCACTTGCTCTTCATATTATCTGTTGTCTTGTCTTGTAATGTATCAAGAAGTTTGGCACCTTGAATATCGCTATGATTCCTATCACTCATTTTTGCCTTTTTGATGACCTTGTCACTTCTTTCAGCTCTCCCCTAGAGTTAGAACATTGCTTTTAGGTATCCAGTGTGTGTGAGCTTGTTATGTGCATGTGCTACATGCATTATGTATTGGAATTAGGAGGAAAAGCTACTGTCTGGCTTTTTCTTACCTCATTGCCAATCACAGCTGACATACATGGCTGTACAGGAAACAAAATATTAGCATTTCTATATTCTTGCTACAGAGTTTCATGAAATTGGTAGAGTTGACTGAAAGGACTCAAGAAGTCTATGTTTAGAGAGCACGCCTAAATATTTGAGATTAATTTATGTTCTCCTTCTCGTTTCTTTCTTTCTTTCTTTCAGGCTATTCAAACTCCAGAAGGACCAACACCAAATAAATTATGAATGTTGAACAAGATGACCTTACATCCACAGCAGATAATGATAGGTCCTAGGTTTAACAGGGCCCTATTTGACCCCTTGCTTGTTGTGCTGTTGGCTCTTCAGCTTCTTGTGGTGGCTGGTCTAGTGAGGGCTCAAACTTGCCCTTCTGTTTGCTCCTGCAGCAACCAGTTCAGTAAAGTGATTTGTGTACGGAAAAATCTGAGAGACGTGCCAGACGGCATCTCCACCAACACCCGGTTACTCAATCTCCATGAGAACCAAATCCAAATCATTAAAGTTAATAGCTTCAAGCATCTGAGGCACCTAGAAATCCTGCAGCTCAGCAGGAATCACATCAGAACAATTGAGATAGGGGCTTTCAATGGTCTGGCCAATCTCAACACTTTGGAACTCTTTGACAATCGTCTGACCACTATCCCAAATGGGGCTTTTGTATACTTGTCAAAACTGAAGGAACTGTGGTTGAGAAACAACCCCATTGAGAGCATCCCTTCTTATGCTTTTAACAGAATCCCTTCTCTTCGGAGGCTGGATTTGGGGGAATTGAAAAGGCTTTCATACATCTCAGAAGGTGCCTTTGAAGGTCTGTCCAACTTGAGGTATTTGAACCTTGCCATGTGCAATCTTCGAGAGATACCTAACCTCACCCCACTTGTAAAACTGGATGAGTTAGATCTTTCTGGGAATCATCTGACTGCCATCCGGCCAGGTTCTTTCCAAGGGTTAATGCATCTTCAGAAATTGTGGATGATACAGTCCCAGATTCAAGTGATTGAAAGGAATGCTTTTGATAACCTTCAGTCACTTGTAGAGATCAATCTGGCACACAACAATCTAACACTACTGCCTCATGACCTGTTCACACCACTCCGCCTAGAAAGGATCCACTTGCATCACAATCCCTGGAACTGCAACTGTGATATCCTTTGGCTTAGCTGGTGGATTAAAGACAAGGCACCCTCCAATACTGCATGCTGTGCCCGTTGTCACACGCCTCCCAGTTTAAAAGGAAGGTACATTGGTGAGCTGGACTTGAATTACTTCACATGCTATGCTCCAGTCATAGTGGAGCCACCAGCAGACCTCAACGTCACAGAAGGCATGGCTGCAGAGATGAAATGCCGGGCATCAACCTCCCTGACCTCTGTATCTTGGATTACTCCAAATGGATCTGTTATGACGCATGGGGCATATAGAGTTCGGATTGCTGTGCTCAGTGATGGCACATTGAATTTTACAAAGGTAACTGTGCAAGACACGGGTTTGTATACATGCATGGTGAGTAACTCTATTGGGAATACCACAGCTTCTGCCACACTGAATGTGACTGCCCTGGATAACCCTGGTTACACATATTTTTCAACTGTCACGGTAGAGACTGTGGAACCTTCTCAGGATGAGGTACAGACCACAGAGCAGGTTGGGCCCACACCAGTTACCAACTGGGAGACCACGAACATGACACCCTCACTCACTCCACAGAGCACAAGATCAACAGAAAAAACATTCACCATTCCTGTGACGGACGCAAACAACGGCATCCCAGGAATAGATGAGGTTATGAAGACTACCAAAATCATAATTGGTTGTTTTGTGGCTATCACTCTCATGGCTGCTGTGATGCTGGTTATTTTCTACAAAATGAGGAAACAGCATCACCGGCAGAACCATCATGCTCCAACACGGACTGTAGAGATCATTAATGTGGATGATGAGCTTACAGGTGACACACCCATAGAGAGTCACTTGCCCATGCCAGCAATAGAGCATGAGCACCTAAATCACTATAACTCTTACAAGTCTCCTTTCAACCACACAACAACAGTTAACACAATAAATTCAATACACAGTTCAGTGCATGAACCGTTATTGATCCGAATGAACTCAAAAGACAATGTACAAGAGACTCAAATCTAAAACATTTATGACATTATGGGGAGGGGGTGGGGACAACAATAGATGGTTTATAAAACAAATGACACAAATGACTGGGCTAAATCTACTGTTTCAAAAAGTGTCTTTACAAAGAAAAAGAAATTTATTTATTAAAAATTCTATTGTGATCTAAAGCAGACAAAATTATGTGTATTCCTCAGAACCTGTTTTTGCTGCACTTATTTACCCTCCTCGTTCCCGTTTTCCTCCCCAACCTACCCTGATTCCCATTTGCCATATTTTTCATAGGAGATCTTGATTCCCTAAAAGAACTGGTCTAGGAAATTTTGTAAGAATTCTGTTACACTTTGGGAATTTTTATGGTGAATTCTAGTGGTGAGATTTGGTCTATTTTATCACTTTTTCTCTTTTTTTTCTTTTGTTTTCTCATGAATTTTTGAAATTATTCAGTAGAGAATGGAATAATAACAGCAACTTTACAAGTGAGGAAAACAAACCCTTTTTTTTCATGTAATGATTGCTCTGTATTTACCAAAAGCACCATTCTGTGAAAAAATGAAAGAAAAAGTTAAAAAATAACAACCAAAAACCCCAACAAATCAATTTACCTGTGAAAACCTATCATCTTTTAAACAATTCTAGAACCAGAATTTGTAGTTCAAACACTAAACGAAGATTATAAATAAAATATTGGGTTTTTTTCTGTACTTGGTTTAGCTCATTTTTAGTGTGGCTTTAATCTTCAAAATTTGTTAAAATTCTTATGATATTCTGCTGTGATGGTCCAAAATACAATCACTTTAAAGAGAATAATTAAACCACTTTGGATCATTACTGAAGAATAACATAGTTTTCATTTATTTTATGGAAGCAGCATACTGGCAAACAAGGGTGTTTGATTTCTAATGCAAGATTGAGATCATTCCTTCTAATGGTGGTTTCAGTTATCTATTATATCTCAAGTTGTATTTCACAACGCCAGGAATGGTTTTGCAAGAAGTTTCAATTATCACAGAATTTATCAGACAAAGCGGAAAAGTTTGTTCTGTTTTGGGGGTTTATTTCTTTCTTTATTTATAACTGTCGAAAAGATAATTCATCTTGATATCCAAGTTAGTGGTTTCCAGTTCAGTTGTTCTGGTACTTCTAGACATAAAATGAAATATGCTTAGCTATCCATGATACCTGTAATCAGAGCTGTATCCTTATGTGCAAGATGAAATCAAAATGCTGTTAACATAGTAAATCTCAGGAAGAAGTCAAAGGATTTTGGTTATAAAAACAAGAAAGAACAAAGTCAGCCAGATCAGAGGAGAGTATAGGTTACTGTAATGTATATGACAGTTAGTCTCCCTGTAGAGTAACCAGTTTACATCAGTTTATGCTCATTTACCAATAGGAACTGTACACCCTTTTCTATTTATATATGTGCTCTGGGTTTAGCCTGTTGGAATGGTGTATACCTTGCATGCTGAAAGCTAAAATGAAGGCTTTGCATAAGAATACCAGCTTCAGGACACTGTGTTCTTCCAAGTAGAAGTTCTGCCAAATTAAACTACTTTATGCATTGGCAACTGAGTAGGAGCATTTTAAGAGAATTTAGATTAGGAAAGAAATCATATATAGCATCTATGAATGTCTTTTCACCTGTTTTATTTCTTAACCACCCTTACTGTGAGTTTTCAGAGTCAAGTGCAAGTAAATAGTGTTCTTAATTCCTATCAAATTCTCTTTGGAGCTTTCTAGTATACAACAGCATGCAGGATGAAGACCTTACTGAAGAGTGTATTTCTACTCTGGAAATTTAAGAAGGGATTTCTGCTAGGTTGAGGGTGTTAATATCTCTTGCTGGATGCACAGTCCTCAAGGTTGCAAGTGAATATTGTAGTAAGAAGGCCTGATTTAAAGAGGACACAGTGGAGATAGGTGACAATGAATAATACCCTGCAAGGAGTCTGATAAGTATAATACAGAATGTAACCCAAAGTTCTATAATAATCTCAAAGAAACATTTGGCAAGACATTATCCTTTGATGTACTACATGAAAAATAATATCTACTCTAAGGGAATTTTAATAGAGGACAAAGATGGATCTGAATGTAAAATGTTGGAGTTGTGATTCCTAACTTTGCCTGTTTCTTCAAAGGGCATTACAGCATTTTACTGGTGATTTCTTTTAAGCCTTGTGATAGAGTCTGCACAGAAACACTGCGATTACACATCCTGTTTGTACTTTGTCCATCTGACTAGTAACATTGTGTTCATGACAAAGGCATATGTGAGAACTGAAAAAAATTCTTTCCAGGAAACCTAAATCTGGACCATCTGTAATCAGCAGGTTTATGTTAAAAAAATTATGGCTACTGTCTAACCAGTATCTTTGCAAGCACTTATGGTCACTATGATTTTATAAATGGGTAGTTTTTACTAACTCCTAAAGGTTATGCATAGAAGGCTGAAAGACAAAAAGGCACAGCTATTGCCAAGTGGGACACTGGGTCAGTGACAATCTTTGGAGTAATATAAAATCATTTCAGTGACTGTTTTAAATAATATATACAATTTTACTGAGTGTTAACCTGGTTTTATTGGCTAATAACACCCTCCCCCCCCCATACACACACACACAAAAACCCCAAACCAAAACTAAAATCAAAACCAACAGGTATTTGCTTGCTCCTAATAAGGATAAAGAAAAATAATTTTGGAATGTTTTCTTGGGTGAGTATACTTGTGTTATGTGGAAACCATGCTAATTATGATTTTTCCAGCATCTTCCCTGTTCTTGGAACCAAAGAGATTATTTCTGACTCCTTCCTACATCAATAAAACACCCAGCACATTCATGGATGAACATCACAGTTTGAGAACATCACAGTTTAAATAGTGAACTGAGCTCTGCAACAAAGTGAGAGGAGTGCTGTGCTCTCTTGTTTTGGTACACAAATCCCATGCCAATGCAGCCTGTCACTGCTCCAAAAGCTACAATGTTAAGAATGAAGCCTGGATGTCCTCTATGGCAAAGCAGAATGGATAGAAATCTCTAACGAAATTTCCCTTGCAGGTGACCACAATTTATATGGTGTGTGGTAAAAAGAAATTGTGAAAACAAATTGTGATCTTGCTTATGAGCTATCACTTTCTAGTGGGCTCATGAGAAAGGGTGAAATAGTCTTCAGTTCATTTGATGGAGTTTTAAGATGTTTGCCTGCTGTCCTGGACAAACACAAAGTGCAAACCATTTTTCTTTCTGGAGTTGTCAAGTCTTGCAAATCTTGCCACATGCAGAAATAACATGTGAAAAGCAAAGCAAGTGAGTTCCATTCAATTCACCATATAAGATGGACATTTTATTTTACTTTGAAAAAAGGGCTAAATGTATGAAAATCATTACAGTATTTCTTTTTCTAAAATACATATTTTTTTAAAAAGAAGTAATGCATGAAAATTATATGTAATGGTTTCAAGGTTCTCTGTCTCCACTGATGGCATTATAGGTTTACAGCATTAGAGAAAAGATAACTAATATTTTATTTAGTTGTACTAGCTTCATAGTCTTGTGAAAATATTTCATAAGAACAGTTATAGGCTTTTATATGACAGATACGACTGTTACTATAGTCTTTTCAGTGAGAATGGAAAATATTTCCAACTTATTTGCCCTTCTCTAAAGTTTGGGGGTTTTTTTTCACATGAGCATTATGACATTTTCACTTTTCTTCTAAGCACAGGCAGTGAAGATCTAGGAAATGTTAGGAGCCACCTTGCAACTTAATGCCAAAAGAAGTAACTGAAGAAATGCTTTATCCTTATATAATAAGAAGAATTAGACTTTAGCATCTGGCTTTTTGTTTTCCTTAGTAGAACTCTTTAATATTCTTTGTCGTATTTGTACAGATGATACAAAAAAAAACCCCTGTTCATTTCCAACTTTTATCTGAAATTCAGTCTACAGTTAGTCTGAAGGTAGTGGAAGCCACTTTTTTAAAGAAAGTGGTATTATATAGTAGTGTTGTAGTAGACTAAAATCGAGAGTCATCACTACTGAAATAGCAAGGGCTTGTTAGCAGATTTTAGGAAACCTAACCAGTAAGTCTGCAGTTTCTGTTGGACTTGCAGCCTCACCTATAGAAGTGCCCCATGGAAACACTGTGGTCATATGTAGGTTGAAGCTGGTAGAGCACAGCAGAGAAGATGAGCTTTGGGTTGGGAACAATTTCATTGGCTGCTTCCCACTCAGGCATAGATGCAGACGTAATCAGGGAGTAATACCTCAACTTCAGACATGCAGTATGTGACTAGAAATGAGAGAATTTTTAAATTTTTTTTTTTTAATCCCATTTAATCACAAGTAGGCTTTAAAGCTTAGTGCACACTAAGCTTTCAAAAACTTGAAGAATAAAAAAAATCAGAGATATACAGTGCAAGTTTTATGGAAATGGCAGAGTCATTTATTGGCAAAATGCTAATGCTCATTTGAGGGAGTGTAGGAAATTTTTTTTTTTCAATATTAAAAACTCCATAAAGGCAGATGAGATGTGCAGTTCAATAGCTACATGCTATTTGCTTCAATAAGTCATTATTTTCTTATGTCAGATCTGTCAAACAAAATATTGGTTTTAATATGTCTTGGTTTTAATCTTTGCTTTCATATGTTTATAAGTTACACTAAGACTGTCAGTTAATCACAATGCTCTCTAAAGGACTGAATCAGTGAACTGTGACTGACTTCTCTAAGAGAGAATTCTTCCCTATATTGTAACTCCAGTGAGGTATGGAATTTTGGAATCAGAAGACACTGAAATGATGACATCACCAGGTGATTTTGATGCTATCTTTCAATGGCTATTTTGTAAAATATGTAAGAGGAAAATAAAGTCTATAATTTTTGAGAATTTTGAAAACCAAATCTTATGTAAAAATAGAAAAACTGAATAAAAAAATAGAAGAAATTAGAACATGATTTGGCTTGAGAGCAATAGTAAGATGTAATGATTAAAGCAAGAAGTAGAAGTCATATATCCCATATAATATTTACATTTTTTCTAAACAATTTTCAAACTCAAAAATTTGAGTTAGTTTTCTACGTATCATTTGGGTTGTGCAAGGATTCTGGCTACCCTATCCATAGTTTTCTGTTTCCATCTTAAATTTTGCTGTACATGTATGATTTAATCTGGCCTTTTAGCTCTGGAAGTTTCCCAGAGAGATCATGCAAAGGAATTGCCTACTAAGTCATCAAATTCCACTCATTGGAAGTTCATGTTTAATAATCTCTGAGGCTTTTTCCAATGTGGTTGACATGGCTTGTGCAGTGAAACATTTCTTAATTTCTTTGATCATCTACAACAGTAGCAATTTATGATGAATATCCCAGTTTGGAGAAGATGGGTTTTCATGTATTATATTTCCATCAAATTTAAAATGTAAGTTCCAATTGTATTTTATTTTAGTAAAAACCAGAATAATTCCATTGATCAGAAAAGCACTTCTGTTCTTACAGTAGCTCAGTTAAATGCAAACAAATTGCAAAAAATAACCCAAGTAAATGGAAAAGAAACTACTTGGAATGCTATGCATGCACACATCTGTCTGTATATGTGTATTATTTTAAAAGTGATTATGCACATGACATTAAAGGAATAAAAGAAAAAAATATATAAAGAAGAGAAAGATGGAATAAATGAGCTGAGAGAGAATCTAGTAAGATGGAACTGCAGTTAGTAGACCACAGAATTAATCCAACTGCTATGACTAATTTAATTCTATAACATGTAATTCAACTTGATTTAATTTGCTCAGTTAATTCCTCAAAAGGACAGTTAGCTGTCGGAGCAAGGTGGTGCAAATCAGAGTTCTGTTTTTGACTGTACCCACATGATATCAGGCAGGTCTTCCTTTTCCTCATCCTCCTTGGCTTGCCATTTCTGTCTACCTGTTAATTATGATTTTCTGAGACTGTCTTCCTGAGGCATCAATTACCACAGCGTGTCTTGGGACTGAATTCAATGGGCCAAAAAATGAGTCAGTGGAACAAAAGACAGGTCAGTGTCCTAAACCACTGGTTCCTACTTGATACTGTAAGACAGTTTCCTAAATAAATTTTATGATGTTGGCTTTTTTTTAATATTGTATCTAAGATTAGGGTTGCTGATTATTTGTCATTGTTAATTAACTATCTTTCAGGTTGAAATGGCCTTTTTTTTTTTTCCTCTGTTGGAACATAGCTTTCTTCATGATAAGCTATTTGCTCAAATTCTTTGGATATTCAGACTATTAAAGGATTTCAAATTGTATAAAGCTGCACATTTTAAAAGGATAATTAATAAAAATGCTTTCAGATTCTGAGAAGGCAAATACCTAAACAGTTTCCATCACTCTCCCCCCCATTTTTGGGTTGGGATGGGGTTTTTTTGTTTTGGTTTGGGGTGTTTTGTTTGTTTGTTTTATGATGGTTTGGGTTTTTTTGTTAAGAACAGTTTCTTCATTTAACTCAGGAAAGTCATCATCAGACTGAATAGAGCAGAATCATCTTCTATGAGAGAGATTATTTTGTTCTTTTAATTTTTTTATTTTATTTTTTAATATAAATTATATTGCCTATGTCAGTAGTGTTTCCAGCATGGATAGGAGTAATTATTGTTGGAAATATCATCACCTCTTGTTTCTGCTGGGAGAAACATTGGCTCTATGTGATTATCTTTTCAACTCCCTGCTGATTTCTGACACTCCTGTGGGGAAGCAATCAGTTCTGTACTGAAAGGGAAGCTTCAGCCTACCTGACACAACAATGAAATAATACAGGCAAGGAGGAAGGAAATAAAATGCAATGGTAATGGGGAGAGAAAAGACCTGAGAAGACAACTAAGCATTACAGGGAGAGGAAAAAATAGATAAATAGAAGAAAGAAGTTGAAAAGGAGAAACCATTTTCTCCTTTCTTGTCCTCCTTTTCATCTCATTTCATGCATTTTGTTTCCTGGTATAATTGGATAATAGTTGAACACACTGATGAATGCATTCTAAATAAATCACATTGGAAACTGTCCAAGGGATTATTTTTAAAGTTATAAAAAGCAATAGTCCTTAGACTTGTATGGGTCAAACCAGCTTCAGAGGACTATTTAGGATATTATGGTATAGTATAAATGCAATGAGAGGTTACTGGAGCAAAAGATTTAAGTTGGAATTCTTAAAAAAATCCCATTATTCATGCCTTATGAAAATAGTTTCCCAAGAGAAAAATTATTGCATTCTGGAAGAATTTGCATTCTGGAAGCACCCAAATGGCATTTTCTGCATGTAAATAGCATTTTAACATTAACCTCTGATGATTTTAAAATTGAGCTTTAAGATTAATCTGGAAGAAGCACTAAAATGCTTGGAATGGATCAGGATGGTAGTAGTGAGATTCAGTAGAACTTTCCACATCTATCCCCTGGGATTATTTTCAGTAATACATTATTTTTAATTAGGAACTAAGAGGATGTTTAATTGCTCATTTTCTCCCCCCCCCTTCTGTCCTCAAGTGAGTACAACATTTTTAGTTGGCTAATACAACTGGTAATTTGGTAGTGTGTTACTGCTTTGTTGTAAGTTGCTTTTTCTTGTCTTGACAAGCAAATATAAGTTAAGGAAATGAAAGAGTAAGATAGAGAGCTCTCCTCTCTGAGGAAGTATGCGAAGGTGCAAGATTTCCAAATACTTCAGTTTTCATTATAATTTCATTATAATTTGCTGTCACAAACGGGTAGGAAGCCCAAAAATGTCTGTCTTATAATTTTTTTCATGATTCTTTAAGTTTTGGATATGGAGTTATTTTTCCTCCACTGGTCAAATAAATTTTCAATGGATTTAATTATGTTTCAAATTAGAAGCCTTTTTCCTTATCACTACTTACAATTTCAGTATTTATCTGTACCTTCAGTTTTCACTCAATGTATTTTCTCAAAAGCTGAGCCTTTTTAAAGTGTGTATTTTCTCTATGATACGTAGTTGTAGGATCTAAACCATCATTGCCCTGCTGTGTATCGTCCCGAACTTCATGGCAGTATCTGGTCTCATTCACTACCCTGGTATCATTATTTAGTTTGTAATTGAGAGTTAGTCTGTGAAGCCATTAGGAATCTTTCCTCCACACAAACAGAGTGTTGCTATGATACAGAAGTGTGGGAGAGTATTACTGACCAGCACTCGTTTCAAGGCTTAACAGTAAAATATACCATAAACTTTTCAGGTTTCTGTGGCTGCACAAAATCAGCAGAACATGGGTGGCATGAGGTAATTCAGCTCTTGTGTGTATCTCAACATGGGAAGATACTATGTTTGAGGAGGAGAAGAATACTCTCTCTCCTCTACAGTTGTTTTGGGGTTTTTTCATAAGCTGTTTTCTATGGAAAATTTCTGAAACCTATTGGTGGTTTAGATTTCTGCAATCATATTTTATGCATGGTTGATGGAGGTGCCACAAAATTGGCATTCATTCAGTGAGCATCACTGAAGGCCTGTCTTAAAATGGATTCTCCTTCTGTTGATCACAGATAATTATGGTTCTTTTTCTTAAACAACTGTACTGGTAGCAGTTATGGAAGCACGTTACTAGAAGGGGTGCCAAAATTTTACAGTTGTGCAAATCTGTGGCATCTAATCCACTGGCAGTGGTCTATTGCTCTAGTTTAATTTTAAATTTGTGATCTGATATGTGCTGCTGTAATTGTTCAGCAGGGAAAAATATTTTGTTCTTTTGAAAAGTTGTTTAAGTTCTAAGGGAATTGTTGGGCTGAGCGCCAAGTCGTTCACATTGCTTTGCTGCAACAGCATTGCAGATTTACCTGTAAGGGTGCACCAGAAGCCTGTGAGAAGTGCCCAGTTTCTATATCTGCTCTCTTGTAGCTGGTCTTCCATGACAAATGCAATTCTCGGTAAGAATGTTTACTCTAAGACCCAAAGTCTGAAAGGCACACTGCAAAGATACCACAGTATATTCATTATGGGGTAATAAGTAATATCTTTTCCTCCTGAGTTTGTTCTGGCTAGCTTTCTGTCTCTTCATTCAAGTTTCCATCAGATGATCTATGTTAGTGCAGCCACAAAGTGCTAAGAGCTGGTGTTTGGAGTCTAAGTTATGCAAAAGTAAGTGAGTTTTCACTATTTGTTGTTTGTTCAGATATAAACTGGTTTCTGTTCATCCCTTACAAAAACTTCCAATAGTCATGGTTCTCTGCAATCCTAATTGATACAATTAATTCTCTTTATTCCATTTCATTTCTCAGGGTGTTTCCAAGGAATGGCACAAGTAATGGCAAGAAGAAAGAAGTTGGTGATTTTGTTTCCAGGACATACACGAATCCAGACAAAGTTTGTGTAAAGAACAAATGAGGAAAAAAAAAAAACCAAACCAAAACCACCCCAAACAATTAGAAGAAATAGAGCAGACAAGACACAACAGATTAAAAACAACTATAGATTTCATTCTTTTCTCTCTTGTGTACACACACACACACACACACACTTTACACATATATACACACACACGATACACTGCCTTGTTGCTCTGATGCTTTTCAGCAGGTCTGTTCTGGAGAGCAGCTTAGTTGCTCACTGGCACGTGTGGCAGAGGAAGAATGTAAGACACAGAAAGCTTTCACCAAAGGTAAAGGTTCTAGTGTGGGTTCTAGTGTGAGGAAGAATGTAAGACACAGAAAGCTTTCACCAAAGGTAAAGGTTCTAGTGTGGGCGGTATGCCATCTCTGAGGTAAGACTCAACACCAGGCATACAGCAGTGAGTCTGGGTGACCTGCTGTACAGGGGGAAACTATGTATTCTCATGTATAAACAGGGGGAAAAGTTGAAAACTGTCTGCCCAGCAGGACTAAGGGGTAGTCACCAAGCAAATCTGACATAACCAGTATTCAGTGTATTTCTTTGCCTGACATTTAGCCTTGTCACATTGCTACTACTAGCAAATAGTTCTAATGTCAAGAAAGCATAATGAGGCAAACTTATGTATGAAAGTGGTAAAATAATTTGTTCTGTCTGACCAACTTATGAAAAAATTCTAATGTGGATACTGAGGGAAAATTTGACAGTTGTTTATTTGCTGGGGGGGGTGGGGGGAAGTATAATCTGTAGCTTCTTGTTTTACTAAAAAAACCCAACCAACCAACCAACCAACCAAAGAAAAAAAAAAACCAAGGAAAAATCTGGGAGATAGTGATGGTCTCTGAGATGCCACAATTTTGTCTGCTTCTCAAAATTATTTTCTGAAGGTAAAGTGTAAAAATTTCAGCACAACCTCATCACAGAAAAATAATTTTGGAGCAGACTGAAAGTCACTAACAAATTATTAGCATCAGTGTTCTGACTCTTAAGAGAAATGGGTTGCATGGTTAAAAAATACTTTTTTTTCACCAATAGCAGAAAGCTAACACATAAGCAAGTGCAGTTTTATTGTTGTCCATATGACTTAAGACAGAGCTGACAATGAAAAACTTCTGTGGGAAAGAATGGAACTTATTTTCAGAGTGTTTCTTTTCTAAGGAGAAGTGAAAAATTCTGTGTGGTTTTCTGAACTATCTGAGGGAGCTTTACTTTCATTATGCTTATACATTTTGGGGATTTTTTTGTGGGTTGTTGATTTAGAGTATTATGATATAACTTAGCTGTTTTAATGAGCAAAGTCTTTTAATGAAAAAGCATCCCAGTCCATGAAGCAGTTGTCAGAGTTCTGTGGTTACTGAACAGTGAGAAAAGTGGCCTTCATTACAACTAGGAAATATGAGAAGGACTTAGCTTGGAGCCAGCTACAGAGGCTAGATTATAAAAGGATGTGAAAGCAAGAGAGCTGCCCCTGTGCTGCAGGCAGTGGGCATACTGGAATAAGTGATCTCATTAAAGAACCAAGCTGATGTAATCTTGCTGTTGATGCTGGTTTATTGTTTGGTACTGGACAATGTTTCATACTTCAATAGAATCATAATTTTGGTGTACATGATATTTAAAAATATCAAAGCTGTTCAGTCCCTGTTTGAGAGCTGATTGGGTTTTTTTCATCAGTTGTTGCCCAGTCCTGTGATGCTGGGTCACACTGGGTTGCCTCTGCCCCATTTCTCTCATCAGAATTGAGGGTCCCCTGACCAAAGCTCCTAGTTCTGGCAATGATGACTAAGTGGATATGAAGAAAGACAGATGAACAAATGGTGTTCTGATTTTACTTTTCTTTCCACGTAGTCATTGGTGCTGTTCTTGAGATCAAATGAAACTGCATGTCCTGATGCAGAAGCCATGCCAGGTGGGGGATACTGAGACGGCAGATCCTGTGGCTAAGGGAGGAAGGAGAGTTGGAAAATATGGTTATTCACAGAGGAAAGGCCTGCAGGAAATCAGATTTGGTAGTCAAAAGGAAATTAGTGAAAAGACAGAAAAGATGTACACTTTTCTTCTTTCTGTTGTGGGTCCTATATTCTAAAAAAAAAACCCAAAAAACCAAGCTATCAATAGAATTTTGCCATTGCTATGATAGCCAGTCAGTTTTGTTTGGATTCAATGCCTCAAGCCTGGCTGAGGAGTCTATATAAGCAAGTTTTATGCTATGAAGAACGTGCTCTTCTTGATATAACTATCATCTGTCTTCCAGCCATCTCCAACTGCTTTCTTGCCTGTAGGATTTATTAACTGCTTCATGTAGTTCTCACATCATCATAGTAAATTAACAAAATAGTCCACAGCTTGAGGTTATAGATTTAAAAAACAAAGAAAGAAACCCCAAACTTGTGTGTGTATGTGAAAAGGAGACAGAAAAGTGGGGAGGGAGGTGCTGGAAGCAAAACTGAAGTTTCCTAAAATTTCTAGAATTTCCTTTCAAAATTTCTCATGCTATTACATGATGCTCTCAAAAACAATCAGTGCTTTATACCTTCCCCCCTCATACCCCACTGCCAAGTAATATTTGTTTTGCAAGATGATTTTCCCTTAAAAAGTAATACTTATTCAGGGTTATGTAGTTAGGTCTTTTGAAATCAGAATCTGGCTGCTCATGCAACCATGACCATATTTTAAATTGCTTGATTATTTCTCTGTAGGAGATGACCAATTTATTGCCTGAAATAGCACAATTATGTTGCATTCCTCGATGCAGTGGCTGTCACTAAGAGCAGATAAAGAAATTGAGCTTATTTTAAGCACATTTTGGATGATAATTCTTTGAGGATACAAACAGGAATTGTGAGGCAGTGCCCAAGAGACCTGAAATCTCACTTCTGAATAGTCAGCACTCAAAATGTATTCATGCTTCTAAGATGATTAGCCCTCTTTTATGTTGTAGGCCATATAGTCTAGAAAAAATTAAATTGCACCTTTTTGCCAACAAATTGATCTAGTTGCAATGTAGAAGAAAGTGTACCTCACCCATCAGAATATTTTGTAAGCAAAAAGAGCTGAATTATGCTGTAACTGAATTGTGCTGCAAAACCCATGTTCACATTTGACTGAAATCCAGTATTATTTGAATACATAAGCATGTTATACATATTCTTTTGTACTGGATGTACAAGACTTCCAGTAATAAAGGCAGGGTGACTTTTAGTTCAGATCGCAACATAGAAGAAATGTATTAGTTATGTGTGTGTCTTGTGTATTGGAAATGGTTCTCCCTAATCTTGGTAAGTGTGTTTAATTTTTCTCCCAGTGCTGCAAGGAGTTTGGAATTGGGATTTGAAGGGGAGTAGTGTCAGATCATGTCTGTGATGAGGGTTGTTGTGCAATTCCACAGGTGTGGCTTAGCCAAATGTTCAATTTGACATGGGGATGCTAGGTCCAAAGAATTGTTTTTAAGGGCAAATATTTTATTGAGGGGTATAGGTGTGTATTTTTCAGAGCTAAAAATTAAAATTCCCACCCTTTGCAGGACATAGGTTGGTCTCTAATATGATAATGTAAAAATATTGCCTACTAATGAAAGACAGAAGAGAGAGTGGTTCCTCACAGCATGCACCTTTGATCTGCAACACAGCTTTTGGTTTCCCTACAGTTATTGACTTCTTTGTTTTCCTGCATTCTGCTCTCAAATCCCTGGTTGGCTGTTTATACATATGTGTTTGTTTATTTATTCACTTATTTATTTCTGCCCCTGTGCATCTTTAGTTTCCTGGAGCTGATACAGCTTGAAGTGTTTATGATTACAGTTGCCCAAATTAGAAAGTTCACTGCAGAGCACTGTTTCTGATACGTACATGATAACAAATAATATATTAACACAAAATAACGTTACAAAGTAGCAAATGGAACAGGAAACAACAACGAAACAGAAAAAAACCCTACTAAGACTGCTGCATTCAGATGGTTAGTATGGGCAGATTGTTAGCCTAGCCTTGAAAATGAGCTAGGGTGAAAAAGTACTCAAGCAGAAACTGAATTCCTAAATGGTATACAATTTGCTAACTAGGTTCTCTGAAGTCTGAAGTTAGGATATGGGAGGGGATCAGTAGAATCATAGAGAAGGTGATGAGATCCAAGAGCATCAAATCATGTCAGTGGTTGCACTTCTTCCAAGAAGCAAGCAACCAAAACATGGAGAGGCATACAGGAGTCAAGGTACTTTTTAAATATCTCATTAAAAATTGAGCAGTAGTTTTAAAAATATTACTTTTTGGTTTAATGTAATATATTAGATAAAGGAAAACTAGCTTCATAATAAAGATTAATAATTTACATTGGTAATGTAAATTTGCCTTTCAGAATACTGGACTGCATAAACTTTTCTCACAATGTAAGATACTTGTTCTCAATTGTCAGTTTGTGAGTAAAATTAATATTAGAGACTTTTAATGAAGAGCACTACCACAGAGAGCACTCACACAGATTAAGTTTATTGTCATGTATGTTTATCTGATTTGAGGTTGATGATTTAGCCTCTTTGGGAGGAGGCTGAGTGTGATTTGTGTGAGGAATCACATTCATAAATATCTTCAATTAAACTCAAACCAGTCATCAACAGCCTTCTCTCCCATATACAGCATGTGCACTAGAGAATAGTTTCTATTTAATAAGCTTCTAAAGCTCTTGGGGCAAATCTGTAGGGTTTTGCAAGCTCAAACTTTTAAGTGTAAATGAAAAATAAAACTTAGGTTTATTTATTTATTTGTTCTTTTTGAAATCATACTCTTGGGAGATAGCAAGTACCTCCAAATATCATTACAGAAGCAATGAAATAGATATAATATTTATATATCTTAATGGCTTGATGAGAGAGATGAATCATGCTGAGGGATGCACAAATATTTTCATATATCATAAAGGAAGACATTAAGCCCCATGCAAAATTCATTCCATGTTGAGTCTTTTAAAGCTTATCAGGAATTTTTAGGGGTAGGTTTGGATTGCTTATTTTTATTTGGTTTAGGTATTTTGTTTGGGGTTGGTTTTTTTTCACTGGAATTGAATTTTTCTTACAGTTTCTCAGTGCATTAAACACCAAAAAAGAGTTTTAAAAAAGCATATGAAATTGTCTTCACCGGGTACTTACTTTCAATGGCAAATTCTGCTACTATTTAAAGTCACTTCCACTGAACTCGAAATAAAAATCTAACTTTGAACAATCCACTGAACTGTTTTCAAGCTTTTCCTATCAGAAGTCATTCAATCAAATCCTATTATTTTCTTCTCCAGAATTCTCCATACAAATACCTTAATTTTAAAGGAACATGTTAATCAGACTTAACCCTTAATGTGGACTGAAAAATATTGTCTCTCACATAAATACATTTTCAGGAAATGTAATTAAGCATGCAGTATTTGTCAGTCTTGACTTCTAGCTATGACAAGTACTGTGGGTGCCTTACTGGAACTTGGTTATTTTTGTTGACTAGGGTAGGGTTTGACCATTTTGGAGGTTTTACAGATTTTATTTTATTTAGAGACAGATAGAATGTTGATATAGTAAACTTAGTGTTGGAGGATATTTCTGTTCCCTAAGAGTTATGTTATCATTTAAAAGCAGTAACTTTCATCAGTATTTTTTGTGAAATGTACCCTTTATCTTTATAGTATATAATGGTGAATTCCAACCCCTGAATATATCCATCTAAGTACATGGACAATGGCATATGGTTTAAATATGATGGTTAAGTGTTCTTACTCCAGAAATCTGTTAAGGGGAATAATAGGTTAAAGGATTGTACTCTTAGATGTAGGCTTTATTTCAGCTGATCCAAATGAGAAATTGTGGAATATTTTGTGTGTCTCTCATCATGTGTTTTGGGCTTACATTAATTCATATTACTTCATGGATTTTTTTGCAACAAGTATCATTGATATATTGTTTGGATCAGTTCTTCTTCTGCTAAAGAAAAAAATTTAAGTGGAAACTCAGAATGTGCTGAAGTAAAATCACCATGTTGACGCAGCGCCTCTCCAAACCTCTTGACAGATTGCTGGAGTGAGAAACCCCTGTGCTGATGTGAGTCCCAAACACAAGTGCTGTGTTGCATAAATAAATTATACTTTCCGTATTTGCATTGCTCCCCACATTGCCACTAAGGCAAAGCCTTCCTCTAGGGATTGCTGGTCTTGTTTGGTACTTGGTGGTTTGTCTGTGCTGAGGCCAGACAGGCAATACCAGGTAACTTGGTCTACATATGAAGCAGGAGCAGACCTTATATTTTGGCACAAGAGCTTTCTAAATGCTACGCTGATGGGGCCTCACCAGAGCTGAGGTGATTATGCTCCTGTACTCAACTCCGGTGAGGCCGCAGCTTGCATACTGTGTTCAGTTTTGGGCCTCTCACTATGAGAAAGACATTGAGGCCCTGCAGTGTGTCCAGAGAAGGACGATGAAGCTGGTGAAGGGTCTGGAACACAAGTCTTATGAGGAGCGGCTGAGAAAACTGGGACTGTTTAGCCTGGAGGAGGCTCAGGGAAGACCTTATTGCTCTCTGAAAGGCAGCTGTGATGGGCTGGGAGTCAGCCTCTTCTCACAGGTAAGTAGTGATAGGACAAGAGGGAATGGTTGCAAGTTGTGCCAGAGGGGGTTCAGGCTGGAAATTAGGAGAAATTTCTTCTCAGAAAGAGTGGTTAGGCATTGGAATGGGTTTCCCAGGGAGGTGGTGGAGTCACCATCCCTTGAGTAGTTCAAGGAACAATTGGATGAGGTACTTAGAGACATGGTTCAGTAAGTAATATAGGTGGTAGGGGGATGGTTGGACTTAGATGATCTTGGAGGTCTTTTCCGACCTTAATGATTCTGCGATTCTGTTGCGCTCTGGTATTCTGATGGTAATGCAGATTTCTATATGTAGATTCTCAGAATGTGTGAGTTGAGTGTGTCTACTGACATCTCAGGAGCTACGCTACTTGAGGATGTAATCCAAATCTTTCATATGTGACACCAGATAAATTGCCATTCACTGTTTCTCCATTGCACATTTTAATTTAAAATTTTGTTCTGTTTTTCCTTTTCTATGAAATAATAAAGTAGATCATGGAGCATCATCAAAAGCTGGATAGGCATTCATGTCTATTCTGAGTACCTGCAATTATGCACCTCGAGGGTAAGAACTCTGCATCACAATCCCCTTGGCAACTGCAATGATCCAGACAGTGCACAGTTTGCATCATTCCCAGATCAGCCTTTGCTACTCAGGGTCATATCTGAAGCACAGAGAAACAATTCAAATGACAGTCAAGGATACCAGTAAATATAGAGGAGTAGGGTTGGGGTTTTTTTTTTGGTTGGTTTGTTTGTTTGCATTCTTAGATGAATGGAGAATTCTGTTCCTGATTCTAATCTAAAACCTTGAAGTTTGCAAGGTCGTGGAGTTGATAAAATCATACATGTCATGCCATTTTAAAAACATAATATGTTGAATATTAGATACTGCTTAAATTGTGTGTGATCAGGTTTCTGTCCTTTGAAATATTTGTTGTTTGCAGTTGTGCAGGAATGTAATTTTAGCTGCTTATAGTATCCTCAACAGCTGCTAGGAGACAAACATGAAGTCCTGAGCATAGAATGGTATAATACTTACATGTTGTTTGCCATCGTTACTAGTCGCATAATCAAAACAATATAGAGGACTTGTGAGGAGAATCATATTCTGTTGTATTTTTTTTCCTGGTTCCTCATTGTACCACATGTTGAGCCCAGGTTTGTGGGTTAGAAGAGTTCTGTCACTGCTGGTTTTCTCAGTGAGCAGAATTTTTAAAAAAAGTCTAAAGGTGTCAAAGGGAATTTCTTATGAGGAGATGTTTTAGTAATGAAATGATGGGTTGTAATGAAAGCCAAGTGATTAAGTGAACAGTGTCATGTTAGGATGCCTCAGAAATTCTGTGATTTTCAGGCAGCTGTCTAATTTGCACCATCATATGATTTGCTAATGTGTCTCTGTGAGAGCGCAAAGGGTAACCTTGGACTATAAGCCTGAAGAAGAGTGTGTAAGACTGGGAGAGAAACAAGGGTCTCTGGGCTCTCGGATGCTGTGAATTAGAAAGTTCAATGGCAAGGGCTGTCGTAGTAAGAAAGTCAGAAAATAATTTTGAAGAGAGTACATCTGTGGAAAGGAAGGAGAAGACAATGAACATGATGCATATATGCCTTCTGCAATTGAGTAATCCAATTGCTGTAAAGTATCTCTTTATCTATAGAAAGGGTGGCCAAGAGATTAATAAACTGTCATTATAACTATTTGCTGATGTATCATGAAGGCCAAAAATACGCTGTGACCAAATTTGTTGTGGTTGATGTTCTTAAACAAATGAACAGATTTTATCTTTTTCTTTTCTCAAAGGTGCTGCTGAATCCTGCTAGAAGTAAAATGTTAGATACACCTGTATTATTTCTAAATTCTTGCAATACTTTGAGGTATTCTTAATTGAAGTATGATGAACATATGTACACAAACATATGTTCTTATCTGTGTCCTGTTACTATATCTGAAGTTTTAAAGCATGTTTAAAGTATCAGCTATTGAATAGCACATTGTTCATAATGGCCTCTTGAAATCTGAGAAGGTACATCACGTTCAGAGAGGAGATAATGCAATTTTTTAGCAGACTGCTACATTTGATATCCCTACGGAATATATGGAAAGGGCACCATGGCTCTGTTCTGACAAAAACACTCTGCTTCCATGGACATCAACACACATGCACGTGTACACACACCCTTGAGATGTCATTCTGCCAGCAGCTAATGAATTCTGAGTTCTGCGTTTGCTAGCTAACAAATTGCAGAGGTTCATGCCCAAACCCAAAAGCCAGTTTTGGGCTGGCTTACAAAAAAAAAAATATTCCTCTGGTTACCTAGCAACGAGCAGGAAGGATGTGGGGGAGCAGAAAGGCTCTGAGTCAATACATGGCAGCAGCAGTGTCAGTTCAGCAAAGCAGACTTTATATAGGCTGCTGTGTTTATAGCAGTAGCTCTGTAAAATTAATACAGATACAGAAATGCAATAACTGCAGGTGTTTCGTGTTCTGACAATATCTTCTTATATGAAATCAGAGTGGCAGCTTCTATGCCCAACATATTCTCAGATCTTTAGAGGAATAAAATATTAGACAAGGGGAGAGTGGTAAAGCAGAAGACCAGGACAGAGAGTTTTACTGGAGATTAATTGGCTCATCAAATATGCAAGGATCTATTTTTCTCATTCCTTTTAAAGGTAATGTCCTGTACAGAGGAAGAAAATTCCTTTTACAGTTTATGTCTGTACTAGAAATATTAAGTACATTTCCCAGGAACTTCAGTATGCATACATCTCTTCAAACTTTTCTGACTTCTGTATCTGAAAGAAAAAAAACCAAACAACCAACTAGTAATTCCATAGATGCTTGTATAAATTCTGATGGTAATTTATCCAATAAATTATTTTTCTATGGCACTGGGAAAAAAAAAAGGAAAAAAGGCATTTTTCTGTCTGTAAATTCATTCTTTAGACGTAGGATAGTAATATTTCTTTTTAATCTCTGGTTTTCTGACATCTCTTGTGAAGACCTCAGGATAGGGGATCTTCCTTTTGATTACTGTAGAGACCCCAAGCACAGGAGGACACTATTCTCAGTTAAGTAAAAGTTTGAAAGAATTAATTTGAGCACTGGGAAGAATGTAATTATTTTAATTTGAAAATAAAGTCCTAATTTTATTATAAAATATATAGTTGTTAGCTTAAATGAAAAAACCTATGTACTTGAAGTTGTAATTCTGAAATCAGAACTGTAATCAGAGATTTTCTTTGGGTTAAATGCAAAGAAGGAACTGAGCCAGTATAATCATTTATCTGTAGTCAGAGAAAAGATAAACTCAGAATTCTTTAAAGGGGGAATGGAGTGGGGTTTTGTTTCTGTGGTTTTGTTTGGGGTTTTTCTACTGCAAGCAAAGGAACAAAAGGTGGATTTCAGTATGCACTACTTTGATTACAAGCAATTTTAGAGAAATTCTGGGGTCTGATGTCTACAAAGCTGTATCAGGATGACTTATTCTCCTATTCATAAGAGTAGCTCTATTCTAAGCATCTTTCTGATGTGGCAGTTTGACCCAGAAGGGAGCTGGTATGGCATTGCTGTGGCAGTGTTATCAGTGGAAGATGACTCTGCATGCAAAACACTTGAAGTAGTCACTGAGTGCAGTGCCTGTCCCAGGTGATGTAACTGTTGCCTGAATATGACCCTGACTCACTTTCCTTTAGAATAAACGCAGGATATGACTTGTTATAACTACCCGTCATGGGAGCAGGAGAGAGACCAGCACCTTTGAGTCTTTCCTTAGGACATCAGCCCTACCTGTTTTTTTCTCTTTTCCCACATAGTAAGTTTCTCTTCTCCACTGCTTAAATATTCTTCAGCCTAAAATGTTTGACAACTATTATAAATTATTTAATGAGATGTCATAACCCAAAGGTACAAGTGATCCCTTCTAATCCTCCTCTCCACCATTCTCCTTAGCCTGCCACTGTAAAACATTAACAGGCTTTGTTGTTATGTTCTAATTGGCATTAATGGGGTTAATCTTTGTAAAGTAGAGATTATCTTGCTTCAGTCAGACATTCAAAAAAATTTAATTGAAAGGCAAAAAAATACAAAAAAACCATGAAGACTTAGATACTGATGTAACCTGTTTCCTATTCCAGAGTCAGTTACAAATGTTGTACTGCATTGTTCCTTTTCAGAAGTGGGTCCCAAAACTAGAGCTGCACTGTCCCTGCAACCCAGCAAGGGGGGAGGTGCTGAGGGAAACGGCTGGTTTTATTTATTTCATTTTGCTATGTTCATAACTTCTTAAAATACATGAGATGAGCTTTTTTGTCTCATAAAATAGGAAGAGATGAGAAAGAAACACAGGTACATTATTTATGTGAATTATTCAGCTAGTCTGCTAGACAAATAGAATCCCCTTTTCCCAAAGGGGAAAGTAGTGATTGAAGAACATTCCCTAGTCAAAAAACCTTCCACACAGGCTTGTGGCTTTTCTGGCCATGTCATACCCAGTCTTCAGAGTCTCTTTGTTCACTAACTCTTGGTTTAGGTTCTCTGCCATCTTCATATCACCAACATGCGGAAGAACTTTTTCACAGTGAGGGTGACGGAGCAGTGGAATAGGCTGCCCAGGGAGGTGGTGGAGTCTCCTTCTCTGGAGATATTCAAGTCTCGTCTGGACGCCTATCTATGTAATATGAGATAGGGAGCCTGCTTTGGCAGGGGGGTTGGACCCGAAGATCTCTTGAGGTCCCTTCCAACCCCTAAGATTCTGTGATTCTGTGATTCTGTGAATATTTGCATTGTCTTTTCTAAGAACTGCAGCCTCTGGTGACTGCAATTTAAAAGCACATTTCTGTAGTCAAACTGGTTGAAGCTGGTTTTCTTGATGATGTTCAAAATTTCTAAGTATAGTTTATAATTTTCTAAATCAGTTGAATCTCAGTAGCTGTTTGGGAAGCTAATTGAAGCTACATGCATGATTTAGAAGGAATAGTAACTGTTTAACTGTTCTCTAATGTGTTGGCATTTGTTCATTAGGCGATTCAGAGTCACCATAAGGTGTCTACCTCCTTCCCTTGAGGTAAATTACCAGTACCCAGCATGGAAGAGGTCTGTGAGAACAGATGCAAACTGTTTTTTGTCAGTTGGTGGTGGCTTCCACTTATGGGAAGACCCTTCAGTTTGGTACTGACCCTCTACTTTTTCTGGATTTTCATAAATATGAATAAGGTCCTTTCTTCCTGACAACTAGGAGATGTAAAACTTCCATGGGAGCTTAGAATTTAACCAGGAACGTATTTTAAACAAATATTTTAATACCCTTGATGAACAGCTCCCAGTGTCTGATGAGTTCAGAGATCAGGTTCAAGAATCGCTTCTCTTGATGCATAACTACTGCAAATTAAATAAAAAGTAGTAAAAAAAAAATATCTTCCAGCCATTATGTGAGATAATTCAAATGTGATAGCTACAACAGTGGCAAGTTCTATTGCTCTTACTAGTACTTTCATGCAAAACTGTTCTATTTCTCTCCTTTTCCTTTGAAAATTCTGGATATAAAAAGTTAAGTGCCTGGATATGACAGTTCAGTGTGAACTGTTATTTTATACCTGTTAAAATTATGAGCAAAAATGCAGGTGATATATGTGAAATGTTTAAGGCTTTCATGCCTATTGATTTAAAAGAAAATGCTATATGCTTAGATATGAGAGACATACATGCAATAGCAAATGAGGAAATAAAATTAACAGTTTGGTGTTTTTATACCAAGAGTACAGAAGGAATATATAATGTATATCTACATAACTAGTTCCACAGAGTCAAAAAATGGCAACTTCCTCAATAATAAATAGGGGCAACAACTCTTATTTTTAAAATGCAGTGTAAGTAAAGAAATTTATATTGTTATAATTACTGTATTTTATTACTATGATAATTTATAATTATAAAAATTTATAATATATGGTGTGTATAGAACTTCATATCTATAAGTTACAGTATGGTATATGCTACAGGAAACTGTTTGAAATGAGCCCTTAAATTCTTTAGTATTCCATAAAATTTCAGCTTTCAGAAGGCTAATTTTGAAGAAAATGATTTCTGCATAAAGCAGAAAGATGTTTTCCATTTTTGAAGCATTAAGGAGATTTTTCCCCAATGAAATAGATGTTATTGTTTTAACAAATTCACCAAATTTTTCTCAGCATGCATATTCACAGATCCAATATCAAAGTACTTTTGAATTTAAAATAAAAAAGCAGCTGCATTTAGCATGTACACCCCCTCCCCAACAAAACTAACAAACCCAAAAAAAACCCAAACCCCAAAAAACTCTTACGAGCTATTTTGCCCTTGGAGATTAATCTGTTTCCTGTGCTCATTTTGGTCAGATGATGGATACTTTTGAAATTCATTTGTCACAATAAACGATTGGTTGTTTGCTTTGAATGTATATTCACAAAAATAATAGACATGTGGAACTTTCAAGACCATTGTAGAAAAGGCCATTCAATTTAACCTAGTAGCTTCCCCTGGCAGAGCTAATAGTAGATATTTGGGAGAAAAATATTGTTGGAAATCTTGAGAGTTAAAAAAAAAAATCCCTTAAATTTATATTCTAAGCTATTTGTAATCATCAGGATGGACATCCCAGCACCAGAGACTGTAACTGCACTGTGTTAATTATCCCTGATGGGCCTTACTTCCATGAACCTCTCTAACCACTTTCTAAACACATTTAGATTTTGTAACATCCTATGGCAATGCGTTCCATAATTTAATTACATGCACCATGAAAAAGTACATCTGGTTTTTATACCTGCTGCCTAATAATTTCATTTAATGCTTCCTAGTTTTTCTCTTATATGGAAAAAATAAACATGCTGATTCTCCCTCTTGGTACCATTCATGATTTCACTTTCTTCTTTGTTGATGCTCCTCCAAACTGAAGAATTACTAAATGGATCTTTCTCTGATTTCAGTCAGTGCCATTGTTCCCTTGTCTTTTCTAGGAACAATTTTAGATCTCCAGTATTCTTAAGATGAGTCAGTAAAAAAAAAAAAAAAAAAAAAAAGGAATATCATGCTCCAGGTGTGGCTCTAACGGATTCATGCAGTGGAACAATGGTGCTTCCTGTTGTCTCTGTATTTGCTAGTAACTGAACATCTGTTTACCTCTGATTGCTGTTGGGCTGTATGCTTTGAACTGATGATTTCAAACAACTACCAACGCTGACATGATTTTTTCATCTGAATAGCACAGTAACAGGCTCTAAAGGATCTGCTGCATGTTAGCCAGAGTATTTCCCACCTCCCCACCCCGTGTGAGTTACTCCGCATACTACTGCTAGTTTGTCTGTGCCTATTCATAATTCAGGCTGACTAGCAATTAATGTTGGTTTCTATAAAGTGGATGTGTGACCCCAAGGAGATGAGATGAGATGCATGCATTAAACCCCAGCAACTCATTTTGTGTAGGCTGCTGAACAGACATTAGATGAAAATTACTCCTCTCTGTTCACCTGGGCTAATTTCAAACCAATGTCACAGGAGCGAAATGCTCTGTATCTTCTTACAAGTCCCTGGAGTTTACCCAGTAAAATCCATTTGTGATTCAAAATTTATTAATCTTGAAATATGTGCTCTGCTTCTTGTAGAGCTGAAAACAAATAAATAAGAGATTTATACACTTTTTCCACCTGACTTATAAGAAAGATAACTTTTTTAAGAGTCACCAATCCTGCTGTCAAGTAACAAATCCATTTGTTATTTACAGATACCAAAGCATCAAGTGAAACTACTCACTTTACACCACAACTTCATGTTAGCATGTAAATTAGCATTAAAATAAGGCCTAATTTGATGTTCTGTTTACAAAAATCTCATGGCAACTGTCTGGGTCCCCTAAGTGTTATTCATGCCTCTGAGCACAAAGCAGGAGATGTCAGTCTGACTGAAGCAAAGAAGTACTATCTGACCTGAATGTATGATGAGCGTTGCTCGTCAATGTTGGCATTATTTCTGAGACTAAACAAGATATAGCACACAATCATATACTCAAAGGTGTGTTGACATGTTCTGTCGCTTCCTATTATATGCTTTTAGACTGCATGGCTTTAATTATCAAAAATATGATCAAAATGCTTAAAAATATATATATATAAATCCAAAGATTTATAAATTCAAAGCTCTGTCTCAGAATAATATACTTACGATGTTTAACATGTTAGTACATCTTAAAATATATTACACATTTCCTCTTTGTCTGCTTTTAGAGTGCTCATGCTGGAATTTGGAAGTCCCTCTGCACTAGAGAGCATTCTCCAGCGTACTGAGTTCACCCTATAACAAAAATAACTCCGCTGCCTGCTCCTTGATGTCAATTTGTCTACCTTCCTGGTGCTAATCATTATAGTAACTAAGCATATCATATCACAATGTCTGTGGCAGAAAAGCATTATCTTCTTCCACTTCTTCTGAAACAGTGGAAGATACCAAGAAACAGAACTGTGGCCCCAGCCTGCTGCTGTGACTAAGCCCACAGCTTCTGAAATCACCTCACAGGGCTGGCTGTCCTCCAGCCTAGGGCTGAAAGCAGGGAGGGAGCAAACATACATCGCAGTAAAGCACAAAATGGATAAATTAAATTGGTCTTACTGGCCAACCATCCTTCAGTCAGTGGACCTGAAGCTTTATGTGTGTGGTAAGCAAGTATTCTCACTAAGGTTGATGCAGGTTCCACCGATAACTTAAGTTGGAACTGAGAATAAGCTCACAACTGATAAATGGTAAAGATCAGATCAAGCAAATAGTTCAGTCTTGCTAACACTTATGTAACAGATTTTTTTTGTTACAAATGGTTTCTGCAAAGCCCAAAGGCTCCCTCTGGTGAATTCAGAGACTTCTGTACAGGGGTTGGAGGTATCTTCTAATCTTCAGCACCTTTGATAAAAATTCTCCTTCCCTTTCTTTTCTTTCACAACATTTCTATTTCAATAGATTTCATATTCTCTATGCTTAACATGACCCTTAGATTAATAGAGTTTATTATACCTAATATACTGCTTAAGGAAATTCATATTAAAGGAAGGAGGAAATCACTTATAAACAGCTATCTAGAAATGTGAAAACGTAAATGTGTGTTTAAAATAAAGCCACAGTATTTTCTTTTGCAGCTTCAGGATTATCAACTTCTTATCAACCATTCCTCATGTAAACGTGTCACCCTGAGATAAATGAGAAGTTGGGTGAATTAGTTCATTCCAAACCTTTTATAGAATGACTGCTTCATAAATGATGTAGAATAAACCAGGCATAGTCTAATACTTTTGAGAAGGGGCTCCAGAATGTGCATCTTTTCTGGTTAATGCTTTCATCAGATCTACGATGAATGAAGCAAACTTTTTTTACATGTGCAGGCTTAACTGTGGTGATAGTGACATTGAAGCACAGAAGGACCAGCAGCAACAGCTGAAGACATGCAATTGACAGCCACATTCTGAACAAATCTTCCTGCTTGTTCCATTTCCCATGCTCCAAGGAAGAGTTTAACTGAATTGAGGTCCAAGGTTTTACCATAACTTCCCTTCCTGGAAAGGAAAGATACCTTGGACAAAATGATGGAATTCCTTTTATAGCTGCTGTCATTCAGTCAGTCTGGAGAGTTATCACAGAGATACCAACAGAGATCACTTGCAGTATAATCAGAAGTCTGAGAACTCATTCTGTATTAACACAGTGGCTTAAAGTACTTTAGTTTTACCAACTCTTAAAAATATTCTTGTCTTCATCTGCTTGAGCCCGCTAATAACCAGTGTCCCTGTTCTCAGGCTTCCCATGCAAGAGACAGCTTAATATTTTGCATTGTGTTTTCTGGTTCTTGACCGGTGTTAAAGCTAGGAGCCTCTAACAATCTGCCATTTCACTAGTCAGTTATGTTTTCAGTACAGTAGGTGGGTGCACCAGTCTAATTTTGTAAATCTTTTCTCCCCCAAAAGCATGTCCCTGAATTTATGTACCGAGTTTTACAGGTAGCAATACATAGATTCTAAAATAGAGCTCAAGTGCTTCATAAGTTGTGTTGAACAAAAATATGTGTCTGCAATGCAGTTTTACAGACAGACAAAGTGAGGTTTGGAAGGTGAAGTGAACTGGAAAGTCAGTGACTAAACAGCCTGCATTCTTAGCTCAAGCTGAAATAAGGTTAAAAAAAGATTTTGAGTTCTTCTACATTGTGAATACAAACACATATATGCACCAATATGTATATAATGAATCTACACATAAGACAGTCTGCTAAGGACCATTCTATGAAAAAAGGTAGAAAACTCCTATGTTTCACTATTGGAAAAATCCTTTAGTAATTTACACATAGTGCAATTAAGCACCACAATCTGTTTGTGTAGCTACACATAAACAAAATGTTGGCATAGTGATAATTAACCTTACTTTCACCCCAGATTTAAATTAAGTAAATGATTTGAGAGGGTATGCCTGTCTCCTGGCTTGCCTGCTTTACAGCTCCCTGGGAAGGCCTGTTTGCTTCTGCAAATGTAAGACAAAAGCGTATAGATCCTGAGCTGTTGAGTCAGTGATATCTGTAATCAGTTCAAAGAAGGTCATATGAGTGTATCTGCACCACATACAGCAGATGCTTTAACTAATAGTTATTGAAAACAATCACTGTTCATCAAAGTTCCACTGGGGCTTGTGCTGTGAAGAAGCAGCAGCAGATTTTCCTGTGCAGCTCATTGAAGTCATTCTTGTTTCCCCGTTAACCCCTATGGCAGCACAATATTAAAGCTGTCTTAAGAGTAACACGTGCTTTTCAGCACATCATGGTCTTCTGGAGTATGTGCTTGTCTTTCTGAGATATCCTTCCTAAGGTATGTTGCATTTTGAAACTACAGGCAAGGTGTGAACATTTCTTATTGAAAACCAACAGATTTATATCACTAAAAATGTAGCACGCTTGATGTTATTAGGATGATGCATAGAATTCCTGCTCAGAAAAGATTTGGATTTTGTTATCCAAGTCCTGAGCCACTGAAGGTATTATTGACTCAGATGTTACAATCAAGTCTTTAGCTGTTAGAGTTTCACTTACCTTAGGAAGGTAGGCAAAAGAAGGGCTGAAATTACAACCTGACATGTATTATGAGTAAATTGTGTGTACCTTCTTTGAGTTTTTTATATGTATTTCATCATTATCTTATTATTGAGATAACTGATAATAATATATTCTAAGAGGGTAGAATGTCATGGCTGCAGGGCATCAAGCTGTTTTGCTTTACACTTCCTCTATAGCAATTTATCACTTTGTTGCACAATGCAATCTGGACTTTGTATCTAACCCAGTTACTAAAAGTAGATAATGTCTATGTTGCGTGGAGATCTCCTATGCAGGCTTAAGTATGCATCTACCTTGTCATTTAGGGTCCGTGGGACCTGACAAGATGCATCCATGGGCCCTGAAGAAAGTGGGGGATGAAGTGGCTAAGCCACTCTCCAACTTATTTGAGAAAATGTGGCAGCCCAAAGAAGTTCCCCTCCGAGTGGGAAAGGGGATTATTGTTCTTCTGAAAGAAGCTGTTTAACAGTTCCATATATTGTGTAAGCTGTTTAATCATGTGCTAACACAGCTTCAGAACTATTACTTTTTAATCATAGATCCGATTGTTCCAAAATTTGTACTGTAAAATGGGAGAATGCATTTAGAAAACACTGTAAGATGAAACACCTATCCAAAAAAAAAAAAAATCACATAATTTCAGACTGTAGTAGGCAAAGTAGTTTCAGAACTAGCAGAGAAGTATTTACGCCACTGTACGCATCACTACTAAGAACACACCCAGAGCAAGTGTCTGTTACTGCTAAATTCAAAGAGGAGCAGGTAAATACAAAAATGGATAAAATGGTCAAGAGAGCAGAACATGTTTTTTACAGGCAAGTACAGCATGATGTTTAAGTTAATAAGACTAAGGCTGAGAGAGGAGATGAATGCACACTATGAATGTCTCAGAAGATATGCATGATGAGGAAAGTTAAATGGCTTAATACATACCTTCAGTTTTCTATTTTCATAATTTAGGGGTTAAGAACAGTTCTGAGCTAGACAGAACTTCACAGAACTTTCCTTGAGAACATGTGTGTATATATAATAT
Source organism: Laterallus jamaicensis coturniculus (assembly GCA_022605575.1). Taxonomy (NCBI): domain Eukaryota; kingdom Metazoa; phylum Chordata; class Aves; order Gruiformes; family Rallidae; genus Laterallus; species Laterallus jamaicensis. The sequence goes on along the minus strand of JAKCOX010000021.1, from coordinate 2,607,422 downwards.
ATATATTTGTGGTGGTTCAGACCCAAACAGTGGCTGAGCACCACATGCCACTCCCTCACTCCCACAGGAGAAAGGGGCAGCACCTCTGTGGATTGTTTACTGACAAAATCACCCTGAACATAGAACAATAACAGCCAATTAAACCCACACCCAGCAATAACACAGAGTACTTACCGACCAGACTATTACAGAGTGCTGCACCACACAAGCACTGACTGGAACCCCAGCAGCCCCTTTTGTGGAGGAGTGATGTCAGGTGGTGTGGGAACAGCCTGGGCTGACTCAGCTCACCTGGGCTTGCTGCCCCCGGAGGTTAATTCTGGCCTGGCCAGAACCAGGACATTATTTAAGATGTATGAGGCTCTTCTTGCCCAGTAGAAGTTATCTGATCTTTACAACTTAATTTGTAGAGGGAAAAAATTGCAATGTGTTCCTCTCCCAAAATTATCCAAACAATGTTTTCCCCTGTCTCAGCATATAGGTCCACCTGTGCATGATTCTAACTTGCTGCAAATGTGCTTAATGTTTGGAGAAGTTAATTGATGGCTATGATGATTATCAGTGAAATCGGAAGTGAAAACTGCCGCTTGCCATTGTTAGATGTCAGTGTGAACATAAATTCCAATGAGTCTCGCACGTGCAGGGATGTGAGTTAAATAACTGTAATCTAACTTAGATGAGAAGTTAGACCACTGTTTTTTGTCTGACACTACAAGAAGAAAATATATCTCCATTAGAAAAAGAAAAAAGTAACTTTAATCTTCCAGAGTTAAAGCAAAAACAAACAAACAAATCAAAAATCAAATCATCAATGAATTATTTGATACCTTTAATATCATAATAGTAGTCAATAGTTTAACACTATTTATCTTTAGAACTATTAATTATACTTGGTGAAAAAATAGATGGGAGAGTAATATTAATAGTTTCAAGATGCCAAATATTAAAATAATTATGCAACAGGCTAAAAATTTGGAGAAAAATGTGTTTTAGAGGATAGTCTTCCCAAAATAGTAGATTATATATTTTATCAAGAAATCTGATCCTTCATTCACAAATAGGAGCTCAGCTAGCCATCCAGGAATGATTTGAGGAAATAGGAAACATCTACACCAAAATAAATAATAAAAAATCATAAGGCATGAAAATTATCCCATTGTTTTCTTTATCAACATCTCTTTCAGGATTTCAAGATGTTTAACACCAAAATAAAATTATTTTAGCAGCACCTTCTATTCTCATGGTCTGCTTTTAAAAAGTCACAGAAAGTGCTAGGCATCTAAGCAAAATATTCAAGGTGTCACTTTCAATTTTGCAAATGTGCTTGTATCTATAAATAATATCTTTGCATTTTACATAAGCTAAGAGTCATTATTACCTGTTATTATTAAATTTAATGTAATGAATTTAAATTAGCGATCTTTGTGTTTAACAATGGAATACTGATGTGGAAGTCACTATTAAGAGCAGATAGTTTCCTAAAGTGGATAGTCTTTTGTTGTTTCCAGTTTCAGAAGTTGTAGAAAAGATAAACAGACATTTCAAGACTCTGAAATTCAGTATTTTCAAAACGATCAAGTATCCAGAAGTGAACCTATCAGTAATCACTGCTTATTAGAAGCAGTTTAGCTAAAATTTTAATAACAAAGCATACTTTCATCAGACGACAGCATAGGTGCTTATTTGTAATCAAGTCTGTAACAAAATACTTTAGTCACAACTTTGAAGAAAATCTAAATTTACTGCACTGAATTAGAAAGAAACTAATTAAGAAGAGTCAAGCCTGAGTCCATTCCTCTTGCTTCAGTAATCTGGTATCACTACTTTTTTATAACTTTTTCCCTTCCAAAAGCTATTTTGAGTGCCTATTCTTTTGAATACACCTAATTTTAATTGTCTCTTTGCAGCAAGAACATGTGTAACATAGGAAAACCAAAACTACAGAAAATTAAAATATATTTTATATAACAGTCCTAGTCAGTCTATCCCTATTTTTTTCCTTGTATATAATCTCAAATTCTCTTCCACTACTTTTTGAAGTGACTGTAAAAAAATTTTCATTTCAAGTAAAAAAAAAAAAAATTTTAAAATCCCTATGCTGAATCAGAGCCAGGGTCTATTTGTGCACATGTAATGTCAAAAAAAATCCAATGATGTCCAATATCTAATGTTTCAAAGCTGTAAGATATCCACATCCTCTCTTGTCTTTGCTTTTAGTAGCTGGAGATGTACAAAGAGATTATCCTGAAGTTTAACCTTCCTTCCAAATTTTTAAGAGTTGATTGTTATAATTCAGCATCATTTGGATTTCCTTTAAAAGATACAGACTACCTTATATTCTTGACCTCTTGTCTTCCCATTGGCAATGAGAAATACAGTTCAACACTGTAATATTAAAATAGGAAACACCTTTTTTAATTTTCAAATGTTCATAATTTTTGCAGTCTTATTTGAAGACTTCAAGACATTTCTACCACTTTATTTTCCCATTTTCTACAGGAATAAGGATATATTACATTATCCAAGTTTAAGCCAAGGTTAACAGTGGTAATAACTGCTTTTCGCTTTGCTTAGGTAAATATGTATATATGCACAAAAATCATTCCCTATTAATCTTGTAGTAATCTAAAAAACAAATTAACTATGATTTTAGACTACTTAAGTATTCTTTGATTGTGCTAACTTTACAATGCATACTGATTTCAATGGGTGTCAAAGGGATGCTTCAAATGACTTGATTTAGGACAAATACATTGCTGCTTGTTTGTTTATCTATCTAGAGATATCACTATGTATATTTTTTGAACTTTTTAAACACCTCTTAATTTTCTTTTAAAAATAATCTATCATCAGGATAAAGAAAATGTATTTAAGGTATTAGCAATTATAGCATGAGATAAAAATGTATCAGTAACAGGCCCAATCAGAAAGGGTAAATACATTTCACTTGCATTAGAGGGTTAACACACTTACTACACTAAGAAAAATATTTTTTAAATTCTTTAAATCTTTTTTTTGAGTACAGTAGTAGATCATGTTATGAAATTACATAGCCAAAAAAAAAAAAAACCAAAAACAAAAAAAGAAATCAATCTATTTGGGGAAAATACACTTCAGAAACAAGGGAACAATTGTAGGACAATATATGACTTTTCACTTGAGTCTACAGCCTACAGAGAAGGTGACAGATTGATATTTTCCTATTAACTGTTGTAAGAATTTTCCAGTTGAAAACAGTTTAGATGAGAAGTATTCACAGAGGGCTCTATACCTGGATATTCAGTTAAATACTAAGTTGTTTCAGCTTCTGTTCACCTCCCTTGCTTCTGCATTCTACATGTTTTCCAATCAAAGATGATGTTGTGCCTTCTGAGTCATCTTTTTCTGCTTACTGAAAATTTGGTCACATGTCTAGGGAGGCTTTCAGCTGCTTATCAGAAAAAATAGAGCAATGGGAAGTTGTCAGAGCCATTTCTAAGTGCTCACTGTCTTGGAAAGGGCAGGGTGTCATTGAGGAGTAGAAGCAGGGCTGACAGGAGTGCAACTGTATGCTTCCAGGGGAGACATCATAACCAAAAGACAGAAAGTTGATGATACCCAAGTAACACGTATAGTAAAATTCTTCCCTTTCTCATATAAGCCATGATATTGTTCGATACTTTATTGCCTTGACTGTACAGATCTCTGAGTAGTTCAGGGAATTGGGGACACTGCAGTTTACAAATTTTCTTTTCCCTTCATACAACTGAACAAAAAGCTTATAGTAAGCTGTAAGTGTTTAAGCAACAGACAGACTAAAAACAATTATTTAAATGATAGCGAAGACAATACTTACATAAATACAAATTGTTATCAATGCTGTAGGCCCCATTTAAACCTCTGCATTAGTCCTGCACAGTAATGTGGTACTGCAGTGACTGAGTATGTCAATAGGCCACAGTTTTTAGGTACCTGGAATGGAAACTGCAGAGGTTTTCTGATAGCTGATCCTGTACCTGACTTCAACCCATATTCATATTACAGGATACATGAAGAGACTTACTTAGCCTCAAACCTATAGTAAGCTTTTCTTTTTCAGATCCATTAAACACTAGATTTCAGTTAGGATCTTCAGTACTATTCAAATTTTTTTCTACATTCAGGTTAAACCAATCTTGGTTTCATTGATTTCTTATGTTTCCAGCCGCAGTTCATCCTAAGGGGTTCCCATACCTATATTAAATTGCTATGTTGTAAAGTGCATAGTTCCTTTAAATCCAGGTTTACAAGTAATTTATTAAAATAATTCATAATTAATTGAGTTCCTAATTTGCCTTTTGGTGAATCACTTCTGGATGCACAGCATTAAAGGTTCTATTGAAGTGTGGCCTGATTAACTGATTAATAGATTTTTTTTTTTTACAGAAGCCTTTTACATATGTGAGCATAATTATATTCTATCACTTTCAGGCAAAAGTGGAGTAATTCAGGCAGAGAAATGCTTTGGTCTTGTTATCTAATTAATTTAATGTTGTGTGAAAAGGCCAGACTGACAATTCTGCAGAATCAAGTTCTCTTTATTCATAGTACTATTCAGCATTGAACTGACACACACCCCCATTTCCTTAACGCCCTTCTGTTTAACTGTGTTCTCCAACCTCAAGTAGAATTAGTTTAGAAGTATCCATTTAACAAAGAATGACGAATTGTCTTGAACACAATGATTAAAATTAATGCAAATAGCACTGTTATTTTCTAGCTCTTTTTCTTCCTTCCAAAGTCCTTTGATTGCTACAATCTTGAATATCTCTTCATGAACCATGATTTGTTTCCCTATCCAAATTATTTATTCTCTACAACAGGTCCTTCCTGTGGTATTTGGATAGAATTTCCCTTTTTCCATAGTATCTCTGAAGGCTTCAAGTCTCAAAGCCTTTGTAAGAATAATGGTGGCTTTGGAGTACAGGACGATACTATTCAACCCCTTGCAGTGGATGTAAGATGCAAAAGACCATGATGGCTTTACATTTGTTGTGGGAAAGTCAGATAAAAAGTCTCTTCTGACATGTATTTGCTAAAAAGACCAGCATATTTTTACAAAATATCTGAAAGTGTCTTCACTTGCATATTTGGTGTAGAGTACCCTGGAATCTTCCAAGATTTATACACAATCTGAGGAGTGTCAGCTTTTTGTGTCAATATACCTACAATAATGTTTATCTGTAAATAGATTTCTCTTAGTAGAGCACCTGCAAGAAAAAAAAAAAAAAAAAGGATTCATTATATCTGCTTACAGATAAACAAGAAAAGATATTTCAAGCTGGGCTAAAAATTACGATTGCTTTATGGAAAGAAGCAGGTCCTATAGAGTAGCATTTGAAAAAGAGAAAAGCAAAAGAACTAAGTTACCCTAAGCAATAAAGGCTGATTGGGCTTGATAGGAAAAGTCCTATTGCCAATACAAGAACAAGCTGATGTATAGCAAGCAACTAGTGCCACAAAGCCAGTAACAAAAAGACAGTGCAGTTCCTTCTACTGAAAATTGTGATGTACACTTGCCTTTTATTTCCTGACATGAACTGCAGTGTTGAGCACATTGCTTTACCTCTGGCTTCTGAAAGTTCTTAGGTTCTTCTAAACATTTAGAAAATAAAAGAAGATCAGCTACCTGCAAGCAACAGTGATGATGTATTTTTCTAGAGACAAAAATAAATATATTTACCAGCATTAAGAAGTCTCATTGATGAAATTTGCTGCTGAATTGTAGAGCTGCAAATGCCTCTAGCATTTGCAGCCAGTATGAGTAAATCTTTATTATATGGTGCAAAACAACTCTTAAGAAGCAAACAAGCCTGTGCCCTCTGTTTCCTTGAGTGAAAGATTTGGAGCTAATTGAACAAGCGGCAGAGTTTTAAACCTAAATAATGTTTATTTCTAGAATGGTGTATTTCAGTCCCGGAAATGACTGTGACAAGATTGTGAGAGGACCCTTCAGTTGTTTCCGTGAGTCACTGCAGTCCTAACCCTTCATGTATTCACAATGTCAGGACTCACACTTCTTCAGCTCTTCTGTATATCATAAAGTTTGGGGTTTACATGGCAAGGTTTTCATAGTGGGGAAGGGCAGTAGGGGTGGCTTCTGCTAGAAGCTTCCCCTAGGTCCAACAGAGTCAATACCAGGTGCTTCATGGACGGATCTGTCACAGGCCAAGGCCAAGACAGTCAGTGGTGGTGATAGTACCTCTGTGCTAACAGATTTCATAAGGAAAAAAACCAAACCACACAAGTAGGAGGGTTTTTTGTGAACAAAGAATGAGAAGTTGTGAGAAACTTTGCAGACACCAAGGTCAGTGAAGAAGGAGGGGGATGAGATGCTCCAGGTGCTGGAGCAGAGGTTCCCCTGTGGAGAAGACAATCCTGTGGAGAAGACAATTGTGTACTGGGCTGTCCCCCTGCAGCCAATGGAAGATGATGAGGAGTAGAAATCTACCTGCAGCCTATGGAAGACCCAGTGGTGGAGCAGGTGGAGGCACCTGAATAATGCTGTGACCACATGGGAAGCCCACACTGGAGCAAGCTCCTGGCAGCCTGTGGAGAGAGGAGCCCATGCTGGAGCAGATTTCCTGGCATGACTTGTGACCCTGTGGGGGGACCCATGCTGGAGCAGTCTGTTCCTGAAGATCTGCACCCCATGGAAGAGACCCATGCTGGGACAGTTCATAACGAATTGAAGTCTGTGGTAAGGACTCACATTGGATAAGTTTCTGGAGGACTGTATCCTGTGAGAGGGACCACATGCTGAAGCAGAGGAAGAGTGTGAGGAGTCCTCCCCCTGAGGAGGAAGGAGTGGCAGAGACAACTCAAGCTGACCACAGTCCCCATTCCCTGGTCCCCTGTGCTGCTTGAGGGGAGGAGTTAGAGAAATTGTGAATAACATTGAGCCTGGGAAGAAGGGAGGGGTAAAGGGAGATGTTTTAAGATTTGGTTTTATTTCTCATTATCCTACTCTGTTTTTCTTGGGTATTAAATTAGATTAATTTTATTCACACACACAAGCAGTAGTAATTCTTATATGCAGTTCTACTATTTCAACATGGTGTGGTGTTGGAGCAGTTCTAAAATAGCTTTCTGATATTCCTGAGGCAGCCTTCTCAGAACATCTCAGTCCTGATCTTTTGTACTCCTTGGATCTGTGTCTCTCTTGCACAGAAAAACACAGACATGGGAAAACATCTGTGGTGCTTTTGAAATGTGTAAAATTATGGAATAAAATACGTCCATTCTGAGGAATTTTTAAAAACTTTAGTCCTGAGCTGATTTTAAAGGGCCCTGCCTTAATATTCCTGTTATTGTTGATTAGTGCTACATCAAATCAACTCTTTCTCTTTGTTGTATCTCAGTGTTGTATTGTTCTTTACAGTTAACTTTTTTTTTTCTGGTTAACATTTTTTGGAGTCATGGTGGTCAAATGGGTATGTCAACCTCATTGTTTTAATCAGTTCTGATAGAAAATGGAAAATAGTAAGTAATGTTGTAAGGAAAAAAAAACCAAACCCAAACAAAGCAAAAAGCCCAAGTATTTTGAATCTAAAATGTTCTATCAGACGCTTTTTTTTTCCCCCCAAGTAGATTAAAGTGGTTCAGTACAGCTCTGGTTATAATGAACTGATTCTTGGTGCAAATATCAGTAAATCAGGTGCATTAAAGTAAGCGATAGTAAATGAAAAGCAGAGTAGACATCCTGGTGGGTGTGAACAGATGAGTAAACTTAATTGCAAATAAAATATGGACATTGTTCTCTACTACCAGTGGATTTTTATATTATGAATTGAAGAGTTAAAAAGGATGTGTGGTGTAGTGCCACTTTTGAGATAAGTTTAGTGAAAGTGTATGGAGTAAATCCTTTTTTTAGACTGTTAAAGACAAACAGAAGATTTTATGATGCCTCAGGAACATTTTCCTGCATGTGCAAAACCAGATGCAAGCAGTAACCTTTCAGTTGAACATTAAGATTTTTATAATTCCTTTAGAAAATGCCGTGTAAGTACTTTTTTTTGGTTTTTAACTGGTGTATATTCCCATTTATCTGGCTTCCCAGGACTTCCCATGCTAAATAACACAATTGGTACTGTTCTCAATTCCATACCAAATGGCACAAATCTGAATCTGGAAAGTAATTGCTTAAAGCCTAAAGAATATAAGAAAAGTCTGTGTCTTTCAGTCTGATGGTTCCACACGATCAACATGTATGACAGGACTCTGTACAAAATATAAGGATACAATTGGCTTTTGTGACAATGTGCTTTTTTATTCAGAAGTAGCACTTGCTATTATCTTGCTTCATTAGTGAAGATTCTTATGGAATTTCCATTGCCTCACAGTAGGAACAGAATGGGCTATGTGGCTTGGGCTGCCTATTGATAACATAAAAGTACATCTGATCCTATTGAGTCCAAACTTTCTGATCCCTATCAAACTTTAAAAGCCTGTTTCACATGATGCTAATTGTGAACAAACTCTTAGACATGACTTTGAGGGTCTCTTTTTGTGATTGCTGGGTGTGGACCTAACAGCAACAGCACCCCCACTTCCACACCCCCCTGCTGCCCCCAATCAAAAAAAATCACAACATCTCTTTCTTCCCAGAAGCTAAGTATTTCAGAGCATTCAGAGCTCTTGGAGACAATCTAAAGTGTAATTTGCACTTCTACCACACAAAATATTGTTTTTCTGAAGCTAAGTAGTAATATTAAGAATAAAAAAGAAAAAAATTCTGCCATTAAAATTACGAGTGTGAGATTAGTCCCAGTGCTCATGTCTGTAACCTAAAGCTCCAAATTTATACAAATGATAGAATTTTGGTTTTGAAAGTAAGATTTGATCCATAGAGCCACAGATCAGTGAAAGAAGTAATCATATAACTTCTACTATAATTAAACTGCAATCTAGCAATGAACCAACCTAGATAATTAACTGAACAAAGAATAACCACATCGGCTCTGAGCGCTGACAGCTGCTGCTCTATGTTTGCCAACATACCCTGTTGTGTTAAATGTAGTTATGATGAAATAACCTGCTTGCATTGTATTGGTATAAAAGACTTTGGTTCGCCTTACAGAAGCACTGCTCCTCATGCAGTTCAGCGATCTGAGGGATGAAGGTTACAGAGACAGAGAACTCACTAACTTGGAGAACACGATCTAATAATTTTGTTCTACTTTACACCTCTGACCCTCATTTTAAAAATTATTCATATGCGTGTGACTGCCAGTTTCTTACTATGTCTGGTTTATGCAACATTTCCACTGATCCTAACTGCACAGGACCCGAAGCAGCCACCTTATGAGCTCATACATCACACTTATAAGCATTTCTGGCGACAGCTAATGCAGGGATACCGATACTGCTGAAATAAATTCTGTGGACTGCAAAGTTTGACAGCCTGTAGTCTTGAATTGCAAGTGGAAAAGAAGGTATCTTCTGGCACTTGCTCATGTTTTGCTTATGCCAGCCCAATTTCACTGAAATATTATTTACTTGCTTCTTTCCTACATAGCAGAATAATCTATGAGTTAATCCTGAGAAAGCACATGGAAATTGGTAAGTATCCTTCTTTAGAGTCAATAACACTGGAATTAGCTTTTCTAGTTGGTCCACAGTAGCCTGAGTGTGTTATTTCTCACATTCAATACATGATGTAAATTGTATACTTCAAAAATAAATAAATCATATATAATATACCTTATATATACTTTCCAGCTTCCTGTACCAGAGGTAGGTAGTGCAGTCAGAGGACAAGGCTTGGGGTGGTGATTATGCTATGTTTGTTTTATAGTTAAGTAAACTATGACACTGTGTCCAATATGTGCCTTTTATATATCTAAAATTAATACAAAGATGCTACTCTCCAAGATTACACTAATATTAATCAAAACCTCAAAGTTTTGGGTTTTTTTTTTACCTTCTAGCATCTTACCCTCTTTTTACTGTCTGTAAAATGAGTGAATTCAAATGAGTGAATTCCAACATAATCAAATTCAAAGTTGACACAGTCTGTATTAAAGATTCAGTGCATCTGTAATACTTTGGACTTGGCTCTTGGTAAAGCAGCACTCAGTCCCACTCTCTCCTAGGGACTTTTTGGAGTAGCAATGTACCTCCATTCTCAGTACAAGGAGAGAACTAAGTGTCTCTTCATGTATTGATAGTAAAATTCAACTTTGAACAAGGTGCCTCATAACCCTTTGAACCTATTCAAAGTTGGATGTGTCTAGGATCCCCTTTTCCTTGCATTCCAGAGCTGGGGTATTTGCAATTGAAGGGAAATGCTACTCTTTCTGGTGTACAGTGAGGAACCAGAAACAGATTAATGTCTCACATTGTAGGTGGTGGTGATGTTCCCTTCCTTATTACAATAATCATTGCAAAAATTGTCAGACAAAAATAAATCAAAATTCAGCTACTCTCTCAGCCTAATGCAGCTTAAATCTTAATCACTAGATTAGATTTGAAGACTCTTCTTGAACTTAAGCCAGAAAGTGTTTGCTGTCCCTGAACTGAGTGGCATGGCTCATCTTGTCTACATTCTTAAACTTTCTTCTTGTTCCTAAAATTGTTTGAGAGGTGTTTGACTTGTGCCATAGAGATCAAATATTTCTTGGGCATGACCAAGCAAGAGCATTTGCTAACAGCTAAGTAAATGTTACCTTTCTAGACTTAGGTGTGAGTTCCTTAGGTTGGAACTATTCTCTGCGTGTTCACAAGTGGAACTTGAAGGAATTTCAAAACTGAGTACAGAGGTTGCTGATCTACCCTAGGTTAGCAAGGCACGTATGAATTATTTTATCTGATAAGGGAATAGTAGCTTATTATACATCTAACCAATACGTCATTTCATGTCATTTCCTTGTAAGTTTACAAGTTATAATGACAATAGTGGAGTCATTTTGGTTAGTTTGGTTCACCTGTTCTGGCTGTGTCCCATCCCAACTTCTGTTGAAAATTAACCCTATTTTAGCTTAACCCAGGACATATGGTCTTGCAGGGATTTAACACCGAACATTCAACTTTTTTATTGATTCACAAAGATATTTTTTGTCAAGGAACTAATTGTTCTTTATTTGGATTTTTTTTTACCTTGCTTGCTTATTGTTTGATTTGTTCTGTCATTAGTGGACAACTTCAGTCCAGTAACTTGGTATGAGGCTGTCAAGCTTCCTCACTTGATATATATCAAAGACAGCTCCAGAATGAAGAAAGTTCAGACAGACATTCTTTGAGGTTATAGAGCTTAAACAAATACACATTGACCCTTTACCTACAAGTCTCCTTACACACCTTGTATTGCCCTATTTTTCATGATCAACTCTGAGCTAATTATCACCCTTTGACCTGCAGCAACTTTGATATCAGATCTTTGTTCTGCAGCTATTAGCCTTGCACACCGAAGTGGACAGTTCACAGAATTTGGGAATATGGTGGAACTGAAAGAGGATAAATAGGGTTTTCTTCCTATATTTTATTGGCTGACACTGACATGTTATAAATTAATTAATAAATATGCACATGTCCATTTGGAAATGACACCCCTATGGTGTTTTTTTTCTTGGCACTGAAAATAAGCTAAAACTTTAGTGAAACTTCTATTTCACATACACTGCTCTATTTCATTTTGTGTTCCCTAGCATGGCTTAGGAAAAAATAAATGTAAGAAATAAAAACTATTTAGCATCAGGTTTTGCATATGAAAACGATGAACCAACTAATGGCTCAATAATTATAGAAGGCTGACTAGTATATCTTGAAATAGATTTGATTAGCATCCTTTTCAAGGAGCTAAGTTTAGAAGGTTCTTTTATCAATATAACGCATTTGCCCCACTAAACATTTTTCCATCTTAGTATTACTAATTCCTGAATATTACGGAAGTGTTTCTTGCACATATAGAATTGCATCTTTCAAGTAAGCCACCTAACTCCATGAGTTTATTCTGCATAGCTGACACTAACAGTTTTTAACTGCCTGTTATGCAACCAAAGCTGTAAGATGCCCTTGGCATGTTACAGGTTTTTCGTAAACACTGAAATAGGATCCATTATCATAACTGTCTATTCATAGAGTGAGTGAAAAATGTAGTCAGAATGAATGAAGATAGTTAACAAATTGAAGTTCTGCAAGCAACAAGTGCTTGGATTATTGGTGGATAATTTGTTTCTATATTTCCTGGGTTCAGATAGGGTAGCCTTAATTTCCTTTCTAGCAATGCTGATAACACACTGATGATTTAGCTGTTGCCAAGCAGTCAAGGGCTTTTCAGCTTCTTACTCTGCTCCGCTAAGGAGAATGGGGGGTTCCCAGGAAGCTCGAAGAGGACACAGCCAGTTTGGTGACCCAAACTAACCAAAGGGGATATTCCATACCATGATGAAAGTGGGACAAGTAGGGGAGGGGTATGTGGCTCCAGGATGCATGGCTCAGGGCAGTCTGGCTTTGGGACGGCTCTAGGCTGAGTTGCGGGGTGAGAAACTGTGGCGTGTATCACCAGTTCTGTGTATTTTACTGTAAGTCTTGATGCTATTTCTCCCTTTTGTTGCCACAGTAAACTGTCCTTATACCAACCCACAAGGTTTGCCTTTCTCTTACCATCTAGGGTTTTTTCCCTTCCTTCCCCTCCTTTGCCCTAGCTGCACTGTGCTCAAGCTGTTGGCTGGCGCTAAACCACAACAGTCCTTTTTTGAACGCAACATGGGGCTCCAGGACAAAGACTTTTTTTTTTTTTTTTTTTTTTACACACTATGACCATTATTGTCTTTTTATTCAACAGAAAATTTTCTTCAGACCTTGGGTTATGCCCAGAGTGATCTTGGCTATTAAGTTACTGGAAGAAAAAAAGAATAAAAATTTAGTGATTGTCCATGTGTCTCATTTTAATTATAAATATCAGTTATTCCTGTTTCCTTATGATAGCTGCACATCAGGATTCCATAAGTGTTGATACAAGGGTAGTCTCTTTTTCTGACAGCGTATGCTACTAGCAGTGCTCTCAGGTACAGACTGTGGTAAATGAATCAACAAGGGTAATAAGAAATAAAACTGGCAGTCAAATGATAGATGTGAAATTTGACATTGTTCAATCTGTATTTGTGCATGTTGCTGGGCTCTCATGTAAAGATAGAGTCACGTACAGTCTGATACAAACCTCCCCTGTATTTCCTTCCTTCCTACACAGTAGAATGATTTTCTCCTTCAGTCCTATAAAATGTCATTGTCTCGCTCTGCAAAAGAGTTGAGACTTCAGGTGTTTCCCTTCCCTTTATGTTTGGGTCCCATATGGACAGGACTGCTGTTCTGCAGTAGACTCACTCTTAACCAGATAGTGTGTTGTCTTCTGCATTCCATGATTCACAATTGCATTTTCTTTTCCTGTCATCTTTCCTATCATGGCTGATTTTAAATAGGCTATATAGGCTTCTATTTTAAAATAGAACTATCCTAATGATTTTTTTAAATACATGTAGACAGTGCCTCTGGCCAAAGGAATTTGATTTTTTCTTCCCAAGATTAATTTTAATGTTTGTTTTTTTTAATTCTTGGCAGTTGTTTTAATGATCCTGTTGCTTACTAATCCATGGTCCTTGAAAGGAAACCAAAATACATTGCTCTTCTGTGCACTAACTCAACAGTCCAGTCAGCTGGAACAGATAAAAAGGAACACATGGCCTAATAACATTTGCATTGAGTGGATGTGAAAATCAGTTATTGCAATCCAAATGTCTAGGAGGATTGGGAATTCAGTGGTTAATTTATTGTGTTATTTGTGTGGTTTTATTTAAGAGAGAAAATTAGTGTAGTTCTTTATTGACAATGGGTACTTACAGTAAGCTTTTCTGATTTCTTTTCCAGACATTCTTTGAAATTCCTTTACCTAGGCAGAACAAGTACAATTCCATTAGAAACAGGACAGTAGATATTTCCTACTGACTTGATGAAGATGGACAATTCTCTATTTTTGTGTTAGGGAGAACTGTGGGCTCTTGTAATCTTTGGCAATGTCAAATAACCTGACTGCCATTTACTGATGGAAAGAGCTTGTTTTGTTTCACCTTTTATCCTGTCCAAATGAGAGCAGTTGACAGACCTAATATGAAAAAGTGATTTTTTTTTTCACCATTATATGAAATTTATTTTTAACCACAGAAATCCAATTCAGTTCACCCAATCATGCCCCCCAACATAAAGAGAGGGAAAAAAAAAAGCCAGAGGTGACACGAGTTAAATAATGGTCATGTTTAAACTAATCAAAGTTTGAAAGGAACTTGTGGGATCAAGGCCTGGCTTGTTAAAGTTTCACCATTGGTTCCATGCTTGGTAGTAGAAAAACAGTGATTTCTGTTTGTGTGCTTTATGATTCATTCATTATGGATTATTGCAAAGCCATGTTTCTCTTTGCAGGTAACATGACACACATCTTCTCTGACAGAGATGTCTAGCAGAGTCCTGTGCTCAGGTAAAACTATTTTGTCTTCTAATCTATGTTAGTGAAGTGCTGGGCTTCAAGGTACACGTTATCTGTAGCTATTCAGTAAGTTTTTTTTCCTTATGGCTTTGGATGGTTATTTTCCTCCACAACCTGTTTCCCTAATTTGCTAAAGAATGTTTAAGCAGCAGCATTTTTTATTTAAAGTAGATATCTATTGGGAAATTCTGATAAAAGGAAATCAAAAGTTGGTGACTTTATAATCTAGACCCCACTTTTCACAGCAAGTCATGGTGTCAAGTCATCCTTTTTACAGATCACTGCTTCTACAGAGGACAGAATGTTTGAACTGTACTATCACCAAAGACAATTGCAGCTGACATTTTAAGTGGTGATATTCCATCAGGAGTATTCTCTATGCATTGGGCATGAACAAATCCATTGTAATATCAGTTAGCTAAAAGAGGTGATAGAACTCAACATTGAGCAAGTAAGCAATCAGTAGAGGTTCCAACAGCATCCTGTGGAAAATTACTATAAATGTAATAAGGTATGCAAATTTGTATTTGGCTTAATAATTAAGTACATTGATAATTATTATAGCATATATGAATTATTATACCAAATGAATATATAAAAAGAGAGAGAATGTATCATTATTTTATGTTTTATGATTAAATTCATAAGACAGCTTGACAAGGCACATTAAAATTGATTGTTTTGCCCATTTATTGTCTTAGTCAACATTTTATGAAATTAATATCAGTGCTCGTGATGATTTAATCTGTTCATTGAATTCTTTTCTGCTCTGGTTGAAAGTTGTCATTCTGATTTCACAAACTTTCCAGGATAGAGTGAAAAGCAATCATCTATTTGGTTGGACCACTCCTGGAAGGTAAAAATAGGCTGCTAATAGATTGATTTAGCTTGTGAAAATGAATATGTAGCATACAGTGTGAAAAAGCTAGACCTTACACTTCAAAACAAATATGAAAGCAAGGAAAAGTAATTTTGGACAAAATGGACTTAAGAAGAGAGAGGTTTAAGAGCTTACTTACATCCCCTTTGCAGAGTTTCTGATGCTGATGTGATAGTAAAAATTGAAAGTGAAGCTTTTTACGCTTTTAGCATTGAGTTCTGTAGGCAGCATATATATATATAAAGATTAATGTGACTAGCAGTCTTAAAATGACATATGGCTTCAGGGCAACTGAGAGAAAGTGGGAGTCCTAGGCAAACCCAGGGAGAAGTCCAGTATCACCAGGGAAGACTATAAAATATTGTTTAAATTGTATCAAAAGGAGCGGCACCATATTAATGCCCACTGCCTTTTTTTAACCAGTTATCATACTGAAATGCTTTGAGATAGAAGACACTGAAACAAAATACTTAAGGGAAAGATGGAAGATTTAGTTAAAAATTTTGATACAAACAGATTATATAAACTGGAAGCATAATTCTTCACTGGAATTCTTGGGGTGACTCTAATCCAAAGGCTGAGAAGTTACTTATTTATGAGTACATATTTTAAAACTCTTACATTAATGAAGCTTGATGGTGTGATTCATAGAATAAGAAGATACACAGAACATCTCCACTTCAGTGGCAATGGTGTATGTAATTGGATGAAAACAAAGTCAAGTTACATTTTATGAATAAAACCCCTCTGAGTGAGGCATGATTGGCTCCCTAAGGACATAGATCTGTTTAGAAAAAGAAATACATCTGTGTCATCATAGGGGACATCAGAAAGGCTTGAAAAAGTTTACCAAGTAAAATGATCTTAGAATTTCTAAAAATTATATATTTTATCAGTCAAAAGAGGCTGGCCAAGATACAGGAAAATATATTAGGTATGATTTCATTATGAAAAAGAAATATGATTTAAATAATAGGAAGGAAAAAGACTGAAGAAGAAAATGTAAAAGACCATTAACACATTACTATAAAAATTAAAAGGTAAGAAAGCTCGTATTTGTTAAAATATATATTATTAAAAGCACAAAGGGAAGAAAATTCATAGCAAACCAGAGAACACTTCAGAGTGCCACAATTGCTCCAACATGAAAGGTGCTAGGACTGAAAGCAATTTCTGGCTTTAACCTTTGCTCAGAAGCCTTTTCACAGCCCCACTGACATTGGGAAACATGCTTGCCTGCCCATATACACCATCCTAACAGTGTGCTTTATCTCTCTCCTCATCTCAGATAGACAATGTTGAAAATGGAAAACATCCTGCAATTGCGCCCTCAAAAAGGTGCCAGTACTGAAAGTTGTGTCCACCATGAATCTTTCTTCATCAAGTCCTTTCACCAACTAATACAATGGCTCTGCCCTTGCCCAGCAACCTAAACAGTCCTAAATGTGCCTTGCTTCTCTCCTACTATCTACTAGTATCTAGACTGAAAATGGAAACCTCCAGCAATTCTTTCCCCGTGAACACTGCCAGGACTGAAAGATATATCTGGCCACTTTTGCTAAGAAGACAATTCACAGCCCAAATAATACTGGGTTCTGCACGTGCCTAGCCAACTAAGGAGTTCTAACAGTGCCTTATTTCTCTTCCATTATCTACACCAGTGTCTAGATTCAAAATGGGAAATGTCTAGCAATTGCCTTTAAACAAAAAGAGCCAGGACTGAAGGATGTTTCCAGCCATAACCTTCTGTCAGCACCCTTTCACAGGCCCACTGATTTTGGGGTGCTGTACTTTCCCAGGAGCCTAAACAGTACTTACCTCTCTGTCACTGTATTCAACAGTCTAGGTAACAATGTAAACACATCCAGCAATGGCTTTCAAATGAAAAGTGCCAGGACTGAAAGATGGTTCTGGCATGAACCTTCAGTCAGCAGCCCTTTAACAGCTTCACTGACATTGGGGATCTGTACTTGCCAGAAACCTAAAATGTCTTACAGAGCCCTTGGACTCTCTCACCATCTATGATAGTGTGATGGGCTCACCCTGGCTGGAGGCCAGGTGTCCACCAAAGCTGTTTTATCACTCCCCTCCTCAGCTGGACAGCAGACAAAAAATAATGAAACACTGGTGGGTCAAGAAAAGGACAGAGAGACATCATTCATCAATTACCATCATGGGCAAAACACTCAACAAGGAATAAAATTAATCTACTTTATTACCCAAGCAAAACAAAGCAGAATAATGAGAAACAATCCCAAATCTTAAAACACCTCCTCTCACCCCTCCCTTCTTCCCAGACTCAACTTTGTTCACAATTTCTCTACCTCCTCCCCTCAAGTAGCACAGGGGAACAGAGAATGGGGACTGTGGTCAGTTCATCATGTGTTGTCTCTGCCACTCTGTCCTCAGGGGGAGGTCTCCTCATACTCTTCCCCTGCTCCTGGACAGGGTCCCTCATGTGGGAGACAGTCCTTCATGAACTTCTCCAGTGTGAGTGTCTTTCCCAGTGTCTTCAGTTCTTCATTAACTTCCCCAGCATGATCCTCCATGGGGTCACAAGTCCTGCCAGGAAATCTGCTCCAGCATGGCCTTCTCTCTCCATGGTCTGCAGGCCCTGCCAAGAGCATTTTCCAGTGCAGGCTTTCCACCAGGTCACAGCTACCTTCGGGTGCCTCTACCTGGTCTGCTTTGGGGTTCTCCACAGGCTGCAGGCAGAATCTCTGCTTCCCATCATCTTTTATGGGCTGAATGGAGACAGCCTGCTTCATCATGGTCTTCTGCACAGGCTGCAGGGAAATATCTGCTTCAGCACCCCTCCTTTGTTACTGACCTTGGTGTCTGCAAAGTTTCTCACAACTTCTCACTCCTTTCTCTGGCTGAAAAAAATAGCAAAACCCAGACATTCAGGGTTGTGTCTTTTTTTTCTTCTTAAATATATTATCCCAGAGGTGCTATGGCCATCACTAATTGGCATGGCCTTGGTAAGCAGTGGGTCTGCCTTAGAGGTGGCTGGTATTGGCTCTGTCAGACCTAGGGGAAGCTTTTAGCAGCTTCTCACAGAAGCCACCCATGCAGACCCCTGAACAGATGCCAAAAACTTGTGACACAAGCCCAAAACACAAAGTCTAGCTTCAAAAAAAAATAAACGCCCAGAAATCGCTTCCACAGGAATAGTGACAGGAATAAAAGATGTTTCTGGTATAAATGCTCCCTCAGTAGCCCTTTCTCAGTGTCACTGACACTGGGACTCTATGGTTCCCAGCAACCTAAACAGTCCCGAAACTACCCAAGATCTCTGCAACTCTCTACAGTACTGTAGCTTCAATATAGTAAATGTCTAGCAGTTTCTCCCACACAAAAGATGCCAGGACTGAAATATGTTTCTGGCGTGAACCTTCCATCAGCAGCCCTTTCACAGCCCCACTAAAACTGGGGCTCTGTGCTTGCATAGCCGAGGAACCAGATCTAACACGTCCTTGGGCCTTTCTCAGGGTCTACTAGAGTAAATCATTATTTCTAATAGCAAATCACAGCACCACACAGGCTGCTATAAACAAAGCAGACTTCATAACTTACATTCCAGCAAAACCCAGCACAGGCAGAAATCACATGATCAACATTAATGCCTTCCATCAGAATCAAAGAGAAAGCCAGAGGGGAGTACACAGCAGCTGTGGCAGAACATCCAGCAGCTGTTAAGAGCGGGCAGATTTAGGAAAGGTCAAAGAAAGTGAACTAGCTGGGGGTCAAGACTACTGCACTGCATATGCTGAGGTTTAACTAGAAGGCTTTGTGCAGGTAGTTATAGCTGACGCCAATAAAGTAAGCTAAAGTATCCAGGGCAAAACTGACTTAAGTGGAAATTGTAAAGGATGTATTTAACTCTTTCAGTAGTTATAGGTGGAGGCAAGTAGGGCCACCTGCTTGAGTGGTTTTGTTTCTAAACATGAGAAAGTGCAGCAGGGGCACAGAAAGGGAAAGACACACACACAGGCAAACCTTAAAACATGCAGTCAGTTTAACTATGTTTGCATGCTAATATTTCATACCAGCCTGAGAAGTGACTACAGACCTTAAATGATCAATTGTAAGTGTGAACACTGCATTGGCTTCATGGACTGTTGGATCAAAACCTTACTTCCTTTACAGATACACAATTTCTGATAAAACTGTATAAGTGTTCTAAACTTTAAAGCATGTTGTAATAAAAGATGGTCATATATGACTAGTTAATGCAATGTTGACACAATATGAAAGTAAAACACAAACCTTTACACATGCCAATATTTTTTAAAATATACCTTTCCTATTAATTTTGTAGGATGTACCTGAAAGCAAGTTTATGTTTTTCATACTGCATTCAAACAAAACCCCCTTATTTATCTAAGTCCTTACATCTAAGATGCAAGTAGATACCCATCCAAGAAAAGTTGGAACTACTCAGATATTTCAGGATTGTGTTTAAGCTGTGTAAGTTTGTTGTTTCTTCTAGAGTTATCCACAGATTCATAAAGCTTCATAAAGTCTGAAATGGTTGGATTTTAACCCATTTTTAATAAACTCTAAAAGATCTAGAGAAGTTGTCATTTCAGGATAGTCCAATTTACTAACTTTAAAATTTAGTGGGGAAAACGAGGAAGGTGATTTGCTTCCTGTGGTTTATGGTCCGTACGAGGGAAAGCTAGATCCCTGGAATCATTAATCAAAACCTGATTCGAACTGCTAGTAGAATCATTTTATATATCCTATGGGATACAGCAAAGCTAGATCTTTCCTAATCATGAGATACAATTGTGTAGATACTTGTAGCATTTACAAACTAGATCTTTCCAATGGATAGCTGTCTCAATAAAACCTGCTTGAAATAATAATTACTCTTGACTAAACTTAGATGGAATAAATATTGGACAGTGGGGCTAATAGTAAGATAATGTAATAAACAATATTGCTTGGTACAAATGAGGACATTTAAACTATAAGCATTTCCAATAACAAAGGAATGAGTTTTAGTCACAGAAAATACAATTAGCAAATCAGAGTAAGATGTTTTCATTACTGGGGACTAGCATACTGTGGATGTATGCCGTAAATGATCTCCACTGGCAGAGCCAGCTTGAACATTCTATCTGCTATCACAGTGATACACTTATATTTAAAATTACAAATGTAAAAATAAAATGCATTGAAAACATTTTACAGACTGAAGTAATTTATATAATGAATTTGAATATAACAACATGGTATGCTGGTAAGAAATATTACAATCTGGAAGCTGCAATGTATTTAGATGTGGATGAAATAGTCATTGAATGTAATTCAAATCTAGAATCTCTAAGTTTCCTGTTTCCTATTTCATACAATATTTCTGATAATTTTCAGTATTGTAATATATAAACATGTATATATTTATGAATACGTGCATATTAAGATGCATGCAGTCTTCTTGGCACATACATAAAAAGTGCTCAAATTGGTTCTGTAGAGGTTAAACTTACATAGTGTTTGACTTGTCTACTTTGCTGAAAATATTCACCTTTTTTTAAGGAGAATGAATGCTGCGTTTCCACTAGATTAGTTTACAAATCCTTTTCAATTTCATTCACACAAGCTGAATAAAGTTCCAAAGTTTTTAAAGATTATTTCAGTTTCCCTAGATGCTTAGACTCCGAAAGGACATATCCAAGCTTTTGCCCTGAAGCACATCAAACAAAGCAAATAATTCCCTAAGCAGCACCAGGGGGTGCAACAAGGGATACACCATTAATAAAAGAACTTTCAATACATAAAATCAAAGATGCTACTCTGTAAATACATTTTAGATTTCTTTAGTAGAATGGGCCATATACATGGTGTAGCTCAAGAGAATCTAAAGTTCCATCAGAAACATTTTTAAGTACTAATTTGGACCTCTGTGTAAGTCTTTAAGAGACAATATAAGGTATCTTGCATTTTCTGTCACTAGCATGATCAGCCTTACATCCTTCATAGGAAAGTGTATTAAGTAAAGCAGGAGGAGAGCATCATGAATAAACTTTCATGGTTAGAGTTTCTACAAGCACAATAGAATATGTGAGCTGGATACTGTTCACTCTAAGGAAAGAATTAAGACATTCTCCTACTCTTTGGATGAGTATCCTACACGTAAGGTAATCATTTCCAGCACACTTTTCTTCATCAGCAGTATAACAAGCAATCTTGGAACTACTATTGCACATTCTCTGAATACACACTAGTATTGCACAGAGCAGCAGATTTGCACCCTCTCAGAGTGTTCTGATTTTCACTGGTATTCAGCATCTCTGAAATACAATTCTGTTTTTATATTTTTGAAACCTTCAACTTTGCGCAACTATTTATTTCCAAAGTATAACTAAGGGCTTCTGACATACATACAATTTTATAGAAATCCACCTGCACTGCACATTTAAATAGATGTTTGATCTTTACTAAGCTTCCAGAATGTAGCTTGTCAACAAGTTCATCCTCCCATACATCTTGCGTGGTAGGTTTGTGAGCTAGTAAATATAATCTTTATTCTCTCTTGTAAGTAGGAAAACTGACAGGGTAAAATGAAGTCATTGTTGTCTTTATTTTTGGGGATGCCCTGACAACAGAAAACATTCTAGGTTTATGTAAGAATATTGGATGCACTGATTATGAAAGAATGAGCCTACCTGAAAATTGTCAAGAGCTACCCACTTTCAATCATTCCTTCTTTGTCAAGTATGTAACAAATGACAGAAAAAAATCCTTCCTCCACAGTAGTAAAGGGCAACATGATACTAAAAAAATAAAAGAAAATGTATTCAGTTTTGTCATTTTTGCCTTAACCAGTATAGCTCCTGAAGGACAGGATAAGTATACCCATAAGACTCACAGAGAATAACAGTACTGGAAATGTGCTATAGTGGAATCAAATCAATAACTCTGAGACTACTTCAAGCTCCTATTAAATATTACTTTCTGCTCTCTCTGCATTTGGGCTATTGATTGCAAAAATTGCTGCCAAATCTTCTTTCCTGCATAATTATATCCTATATTTGATTTTGCTGTTTGAAAGTGGAAACATGGTGGGATGATTCTCACAGTTAGAATACCCCTGTAGAAGGCTATCACCTTTTTAGAAGGGATAGGCTAGGAAGGAAGGATGGGTAAGCTGCCCTCTATGTTAGAAAGAGGATACACTGTGAGGAGCTCTCTCTGAGAAATGGCCAGGAGCAGGTTAAAAGCTGTGGGTCAGAATTAGGGATGGAGATAATAAAGAGCAGCTGGTGATAGGGGTATACTACAGGCCACCTGATCAAATAGAGACTTCTGATGAGGCTTTCTTCCTTCAGCTGCAGGAGGCATTGCAGTCACAGGTACTCATCCTGATGGGGGACTTTAACCACCCAGACATCTGCTGGGAAAACCACACATCAAGCTGCAAGAGATCCAGGAGACTCCTGGAGTCTGTAGATGACAACTTTCTGGTTCAAATAGTGGATAGACCGACCAGAGGCGATGCATTGCTGGACCTGGTGCCCACCAATGTGGGGGAGATCATTAAAGGTGTTAAGGTTGGAGACAGCCTGGGCTGCAGTGACCATGCCTGAGTTGAGTTTGCAATCTCAAGGAATGTGGGCCTGGCAAAGAGTGGGACCAGGACACTGAACCTTTAGAGAGCAAACTTCAGGCTGTTTAAGGACTTGTTGCCCAAGGTCTCCTGGGAGGTGGTCCTTAGAGACAGAAATGTTGAGGACAGCTGGCTACTGCTTAAGGATGCCTTTCTGAGAGCTCAAGGGCTCTCTGTCACTCAGAATAAGAAAGTGAGCAGGGGGAGCAGGAGGCCTGCATGACTAAGCAAGGACCTGCTGATCAAACTGAGGGAAAAGAAAGGCAAATACAAGCTCTGGAAGCAAGGGTGTGTAGCCTGGGAAGAATACAGGGATGCTGTTCGGACTTGCAGAGACAGGATCAGGAAAGCCAAGGCGCAAATGGAACTGAACGTGGTGAGGGATGTTAAAAATAACAAGAAGGGATTTTACAGGTACATTGGCCAGAAGAGACAGGCCAAAGAGAACGTACCCCACTTAGTAAATAAAAACGGAGAACTGGCTGCAACTGATGAGGAGAAGGCTGAGGTATTGAATGAGTTCTTTGCCTCAGTCTTCTCTGGCAGCCAGAATTCTCAGAATTCTCAAATCCCAGAACCTTGCATCCCTAGAACTCTAGGTGGGAACTGGGGGAGCAAATCTCCCCCCACTGTAAGAGCAGAGCAAGTCCGAGACCACCTCATGAGACTGAACATCTACAAGTCTATGGGGCCAGATGACATACATCCCAGGGTCCTGAAGGAGCTGGCTGATGTGGTTGCTGAGCCGCTCTCCGTCATATTTGAAAAGTCGTGGCTGTCAGGAGAGGTCCCTGGGGACTGGAAAAAAGGTCACATCACTCCCATTTTTAAGAATGGGAGCCAAAGGGTGGTGGTCAATGGGTCTATGTCCAGGTGGAGGCCGGTGACAAGCGGTGTCCCCCAGGGGTCTGTCTTGGGACCGGTTCTCATTAACACCATTATCAATGACATCGATAATGGAATTGATTGCACCTTCAGCAAGTTTGCAGGTGACACCAAGCTGACTGGTGTGGTCAACACCTTAGAAGGAAAGGAAGCCATCCAGAGGGATCTTGACAGGCTAGAAAAATGGGCCCAGGTGAACCTTATGAGGTTCAACACTGCCAAGTGTAAGGTGTTGCACTTGGGCCGGAAGAATCCCAGACATAGATACAGACTGGGAGAAGAGCTTCTTGAGAGTAGCCTTGCTGAGAAGGGCTTGGGGATTCTGGTGGATGAGAAACTTAACATGACCAGCAGTGTGCTCTTGCAGCTCGCAAGGCCAATGGTATCCTGGGCTCCATTAGAAGAGGGGTGGCCAGCAGGGACAGAGAGGTGACTGTCCCTCTCTACCCTGCCCTCCTGAGGCCCCATCTGGAGTACTGTGTCCATATCTGGGGCCCACAATACAAGAAAGATGTGAAACTGTTGGAGAGGTTTCAGAGGAGGGCCATGAAGATGATTAGAGGGCTGGAGCACCTGCCCTACAAAGAGAAGCTGAGGAAGCTGGGGTTGTTCAGCCTGGAGAAGAGAAGGCTGCGGGGGGACTTCATTGCAGCCTTCCAGTACCTGAAGGGATACCTTATTAGCAGGAGGGGATCCAACCTTTTAAAATGGATAGACAATGGCAGGACAAGGGGGAATGGATTAAAACTAATGGAAGGAAGGTTTAGATTGGATATTAGGGGGAAGTTTTTTACAGAAAGAGTGGTGAGGTGCTGGAACAGGCTGCCCAGAGAAGTAGTGGATACCCCATGCCTGGAAGTGTTCAAGGCCAGGTTGGATGGAGCCCTGGGCAACCTTGTGTAGATCCAGGCCTGAGGTTGGTGTCCCTGCCTGTGGCAGGGGGGTTGGAGCTCTATGATCCTTGGGGTCCCTTCCAACCCTTGACATTCTATGATTTTTCTAATTGGCATTGGAAAATATGACACTTGGATGAACACATTATTGAATATGAAAAAGCTTAAATTTGGTGCTGGGCTTTCCCACTTTTTCCATGTAATTCTTGTTTTCATAAACATAAATGTATTTTGGAAAGCTATAGGTTATGTAATTAATTAACTATAGTCTGATTGTACCAGGTGAGGTACTATCATCTTTAGATTCTTTAACAACTTAATATACATTCATGCAATGGGTTATCAACTTGCACCTTTGTTAAAGATTTTATTTGCAATCCTTTCAATCATAAAATGTTCTCTCCATACTTCTCTGATTTACCATACAAACTAGGGACCTGATCTTTCTTTCCTTACAAGAGAGCTTTGTTTTCTACCATAATAGACCTTCTGGTTTTATTTTGCTTATTCATAATGTATAAAAATTTCATTCTTTAAACAGTCACTCATAATGTATTTAATGTTTGGAATGAATCATGATCATTTGGAAGCTAAAATATGGCAAAAGAGCAAAGAGGTTTTAAAAATTCTTTTTAAAATGGCAAGTGCATTTGAAGTTGCATGAAGTGTGCACAAAGGGCAGAAGATGTGAAGAAGCTGATGCATCACATAATTGTGCAATTTGCTACATTAATATTACCGACATGCAGGCACTAGTTATCTG
Source organism: Laterallus jamaicensis coturniculus (assembly GCA_022605575.1). Taxonomy (NCBI): domain Eukaryota; kingdom Metazoa; phylum Chordata; class Aves; order Gruiformes; family Rallidae; genus Laterallus; species Laterallus jamaicensis. The sequence goes on along the minus strand of JAKCOX010000021.1, from coordinate 2,581,892 downwards.
TTCATATAATAAAAGCTGGTAAAGTATGTTAGTTGTTAAATTTAGCTAGACGACTGAAGTCTAAGAGCTAATGTTTTAGTGCTATGTAAATTTAATTGGACTAAGTTAGACCAAAGGGTCATAGATGTTTATGCAACCCTGTTACTGTACAATGCAGAAAATGAGATCAAGGTTTCAAGCAAAACAAACAGGAAGACAGAATTCATCATCTTCTTCTATGTGAATAAAAACCTAGATAGAAGCTCTAAATTGCAAAAACAACTAAATTTAGGCTCACTGTTCCTTTTCGAGAAACGACTTCTGCATGGCCTGTTTAGGTTCTTTTTATGCTGTAGTTATTCTCCCTCAGGACAGGAATTAACTTACAGAGAAAACAAATCAGAACAGGAGAGGACTGGGAAGGACAAGGGGACTATCCCATATGCGTCTTGCATTCATAATAGGGGAGGATTGATCACTAGCTGCTCTCACTAGGCTTCAAACAGACTGAAGGCCTACCTTTAAGGTGTATCACTTAACTTGCTTTATGAATAAAGTGAAGGCTGAATCAACTGAGTGCATCTTTGCAGAGCAATAATGTAAAGGCTGAGAGTACAGTATAACTTCTGTAAATGGTGAGCTTTGTTTCAGTGTCAAATTAAGCTCAACAAACATCATTCAAGAAAATTTAATATCAAAACATTTAAAGAGTTAAATCTATGATGACTTGTTAAAAAAATAAAGTGGAATTTAGAAGTTTATATGTTAATGTTAATATTAAGGAAAGGAAGCAAACAAATTGAAAATAGGAAGTTCTGCACCAACATGTGGAAGAACCTTTTCACAGTGAAGGTGATGGAGCCCTGGGACAGGCTGCCCAGGGGGGTGTGGAGTCGCCTTCTCTGGAGATATTCCAGCCCCATCTGGATGCTGACCTGTCCTAGAGATCCTGCTTTGGCAGAGGGATTGGACGCAATGATCTCTTAAGGTCCCTTCCAACCCCTACAATTCTGTGATTCTGTGAAATGAGGAAGAAAGCTTCTACTGATGTTCATTGATAACCAAGGTAATTAACACTTTCTTCAACATACAAATAATACTATTTTTATTTTGTGGGAAAAAAAGAAAAGTAAAAAAACCAACAGGGAGTGCTTTACACCATGGGTATTTTACAAACAGTAATGGAGATCAGTTCCTTCTGATATGATCTCAATGGCTTACTTAGAAGCACGTGGAAACTTATGGTCTAGGTGAGGAATTTGGGGAAAGAAATAAGCTTTTTAAAAGTGTTCTTATACAATGTGAGTAGCATTTCCACAAGATCTGATACAATCCTGGAGAACCACAATGAGGCAAAGAACTGTGAACAGGCTAAAGAAGTTTTATGATGTGTTTGTTGCCTGGCTGAAGACTGAAATTGCATTTGGTCATAAGAATATTCTGGTGCAGATTGTAGAAACAGACTTCTTAAAATATGTTGATTATTAAAATGAGACAATTTAGAAATATGGAAAATGGGATTGCCAATGCAGAAGCAACATAAAATTACTACAATTTTTTCAGATATCATACATTTGGATCTCTTGATTTGCATTTTTGCAGCATCTTGGTACTACTTGGTAATACAGTAACTGTGAATTTCCAATGCAATATAAATCTTTCTTTCAGTGAAAAAAACAATTAACAGTTTAGGAGAAAGGGAAGGCTTGTGAGGTTTTGTTCCTTTTCCTTTTCAAATTGTTTCTCATTTGAAAAGTAATGCCTTTTTTCTGCAAGCACTCCTCCTTCAAGCCATGAAATAGTAAAATGTTTTCAATAGCTGCTTGTTACAAGTCATGAAAGAGGAATAACCCATTGTCTCTTCTTGTAGTTTTCAAGTCAGAAATGAAACTGTATTAGAGACATGAATTACTGTCAAATGGTTTGAAAATTGCCAGTGAATCAGCATACCAGGCTGTTAATGGTACTTCTAACTTTAGGCAATACCATTCTTGGTATAGCAAGGAGAAAAGAAAATAGATGTTTTGACCTGTCTAATCGTCCAGTTCACATGTTGTACAACAGAACAAAGCACAGTACCTGTAATTATCATTTGACTCTCATGGCTGCGCGGCTGACATTCACTTTTCATCTATCAAAGAGTTATTTCACAATCTCCAAAAAAATCTTTTAATTGCTTCAAACTAAAACAATCTAAGTGTGCATTGCATTAATAAAATTCAATAATTAATGTATTGCATTAATTGAAGGTTGCATTTCATAAAAACAGTATATTCTTTGTTACTAAGTGGGGTTTTTTTTCAATTGTAATGCTAAACAAAGGAAAATAAAAAAGTTTTGCAGTGTTACATGCCTGGAGAGAATGGTGGCTTTTTTTTTTTAAACATGGAAAACAGAAAAAGAATGTATTTTAAAAAAACATGAGGTTTTATGCAGAGTTTAAATTTCCATAATGATTGGGTAATGTGAGTTATTTGTATAAAACCTGTTTAATGAGTCACTTATCACCTGTAAATACTCTTTGAGAGTTCTGTGTTAAGATCCAATATTTTATAATCCAGTACAAGTTGTGTCAGTTTCACAGAATCATATGATGATAGAATCTTTTAGCAGGTCCCAGTCATATTTCAAGTTTCCTGAACAGCTACATTATGGTCACTTGGTAGGATAGAGGCAAGAAAATCTTGTGTCAGTGTAACTTAAGGAGTCATATTCAGTTTTGTGTTTGATTTTGTTGTTTACAACTCAGAACTAGAATTTTTCTATCTTGAGCAGAAGCATAGTCTACACAGAAGACATCTGCATGGGATTTACTGAAGGCAGTGCTTTACTGACCATTTTCTTCTGGGTCTGTAGCTTGTCATCTATGCTACTATGCACTAATGAAACGGCTCTGAGGCTGCAGAAGAGCATCACCAATCTTTTGCTACCACAGCACCAGAAACGAATGTTTCTCAGCATACACAGTCATGGCTGAGAAGTGAGCAGTTTTGCTTGGAGGCATTTCAATGTTCCTCAAGTATTCACAATAATTTTATAAACATCTTCAGTACTGAGACTTTTCTCAGTGCTGCAGCTGTATTAAAGATTTACAGACCGTGGTGGCTGAGCACCACACACCACTCCCTCACTCCCACAGGAGACACAGGGAGAGCCTCCCTGGGTTTGGATATAGACAGTTTACTGACAAAGCAGTTAAAGTAGACCAGTGGCAGCTAATTACACTTGCACCCAGTGATAATACAGAGTACTTACCGACCAGACAATTACAGAGTACTGCACCACACAAGGACTGACTGGAACCCCAGCCACACTCAGCCTGCTTTGAAAGCAAACAAGAGCACCCCTTCCCCAGCAGCTCCTTTTTTAGGGGACTGATGTCAGCTGGTGTGGGAACAGGCTGGGCTGACTCAGCTCACCTGGGCTGGCTGCTTGGGGAGCTGAATTCTGGCTTGGCTGGAAGCAGGACACAAGCACACATGGATTGTTTGTAACTACCTACTTCTAAGGACATTAATTGGGTTTTAATGTACATCTACAATCACTCTGCAAGTAAGAACATGCCATTATAAAAACTATCATTTGGGACCTAGTCCTCAGCATCCTTCAGATGATTAGTGTCTCAGTCCTAAAGGCATCATAGTGGAAGGCAACAGAATAATTGATAAATGTCAGAAACAGAGTGGTGGGTAAGAACCTTTATCAGGTGGACCAGAAGATTTCACAATGCTATTGCAGATCAGCCCACAAAATTTCATAGTTGTTAGATGGTTCCTCCCATAGCTTGGAGTGAGTGAATTAGAAGATACAATTATAGATATATCTATAGTAATTGAAAGAATAGAAAATAAAACCAGAGACACAATAAAAGCCTTACCAATTGAAATGCACAGCCTATCACAAGTGGTTTTAAAAAACCAAATGGCTCTTGATTTATTACTGGCCTCCCAAGCAGGGGTTTGCACAGTTAAAAATGAGCTGCATGCATGTAGACCAAAGTGGAAGAATCTCCACTGACTTAGAGGAAATTTGGGAATGGACTAAAATTTTACACCAAGTCACTAAGCACAATACAAGCTGAAGAAATGTGGAACAAGCTTACCTCATGGTTACCAAATTGAACTTGGTTTAAAAAATTGTTTACTATTATAATAATATGTGTCTGTGTTATAGGTTGTGAGATATATAATAAAGACTTCTCAGTGGTGCTTTTATTTTTCAAGGAAGAAATGTATGTTGTCTGCACACCAAATTGAAAAATACTTGGAAACATGGCAGACTGGTTGGTTTGTACCTCTATATCTACTGCCCACAAAGTTTTCATGTCTTCTGTTTTGACTTTCAACTGAGTGAAAAAATATGTCTATGCCACTACTGCAAATGAAATTGTCTTTTAAGAATTAATTTTCTATGAGAGTACTGAAACACTGTGGTCAAGCTGGCAGAGATATAACTAACACAGGTCTTTAAAGCAATGTCTTTCAACCCACTTCCAGTGTATCCAATGAGATTAGCTGTTAAAGACATGTATTTGCAAGTACCGTGTTAAGTAGTGCACTGTCACTTCATTGCATCACTGGGAACAGACTGAAAAAGTATTTAATTCCTATTAAATATGATTACTGAAAAGCTGTCATGGTTTTAAGCAAGCTGGTAGCTGAGCATCACAGGCACCACTTGCTCACTCTGTAGGAGATGGGAGGTGTGCGGGTGGAAAAAAGCAAACCTCATGTGTTGGGATAAGGGCACTTTACTGGGACAGCACAGGGAGAGGGAAACAACAACAGGACACGGTATGCACAGACAGTATAACACAAAGCAATTTTCTGAACCATCGACTGACCAGACACTCATTGCTCAGCCCACACTTAGACCATCTCAGAGCCTGCAGACCTGTCTCTCCCTGACTAGCCCCCCCTTTTATGGGGAGCATGATGTCACGTGGTATGGAAAACACCCTTGGCCAGCTTGACTTACCTGTCTTGGCTCCTTGTGAAAATAAAGAAAATTAACTCTGTCCTAGTCGAAATCAGGGCAAAAGCCCACTTTCCAAAACAGTCATCCTAGCTCAATTACTGGTTCACCCACTTCTGGCTGAATTCAAAACATTGACAGTTTATGGAAAATAAGAAAAGGCTAGAAGAAAAATCAACCCTGGTTGAAACACAGACCTTGCCATGTACAGGAGAAACTAATATACAGCTTCCATTTTGATACTGTATGAAGCATCTTCTAGGGATTTTGCTTTGTACGTATATGCTTCCACATAATCATAGATTGTTGTTTATTAAAGGATTAGTTTGGCTGATTTCATTGCATCTTTTGAAACAAGGCATATAAAGTTCACGTAAATGACAGAGGGGAAGCAGTGCTGGGCTCCTAGTAGAGTCTGGTTGTTTACATAGTCACATAATTTAAACCAGTGAGGAAGTATATGTAGGGGCTGAACAGTGGAGTTCAGGACTGGATTATCAGAAGCATTGCAGGGTATCATAAATTTTTTATTGTCAAGTAATATTGTATTGAAAATTATTCATCTCATTATCAACTCAATCAATATAGTCTGACTAGTTATGTTTTAGTAGGCATGAAATTCATTGTCATATATCTGGATGAAAATATGGTTTGATTTTACAGAACCTGAAGAAAGAACCTGAAATGGTGACATTCTAAGCAGAGCCTTGGCTGATATGATAGATAATGTTTTGACCAGCTCAAGACTTATTCTGCATTGTTATTATCATCTTTTTTTTAATCCTGAAAGGTCAGCTGTCAGGAGGGGTCAAAGTTTGTTGGTTTTTTTCTCCATGCCTCAGGTTTTTAGTTAGTAAGAGCTGATGAATTTCAATAACAGGTACTATTTCAAATCTCTCACTAGAATAGAAGCATATACATAGTGTCCTCAGGTACATGTCTACGGTGGTCTTGCCAAGAGTAAGGAATGGGTTTAAATGAGGAATAACAAACACAAGCTTTGTTTTATATAAGCTTGCAGAGGAATCATTGGACCAAAGAAATCAGACTGGAATTTTCACTTCTCGCAGGACTGTAGTATAGACACTCACTTTGTGTGGAGATTTAAATATCCAATGCTTTTCTGTGTAATTCAGCAGTTTCTGTAGTCATATTCCAACACAGAGAGACATATTAAAGTCAATTATCATTTAACATTCAAATTGCTGGCAAGACTAGGCAACAGGAATTCATCCTACTTCTGTTGAAATCAATGGCAATCTCATTGAATCTAATGACTCTGGATGAAGATCCTGATGTTCTGTGACCACATACTACTGTGCAGACCATTTTGTCTGGTGGGGTCCTCTATCTGTTTCTCATCTATTGTTGCATCTATTGTCTATATGAGAAAGCAAGAGGTACTGTCAGAAGGCCAGGCACTAAATTAAGTTAATGCAGTGGTACACAAATAGTCCATTTACTTTGTGGCAAAAAAAAAAAAATCATTAAAATACTTTTTCTGATTATTTTATATTGCCTGGAAGTAGTTTCAGCTAAATTTGAGTAGTCATTTGCATTCCAAGAAGAGGGTAGTCGCTAAGGGCATATAATAAAGGAATGTAAGTGATGAACTTTTCCATGGTAATGAGGATTTAAATGGTAAGCCTTCAGAAAGAGAGAGGCTATATCTTTGTTATGCATGTAAAGCTGCTATCACAAATATGTCTCTAATCCTGAGAGACATCTTTGCCCACTGCATCTAATAAACAGCATAGTGGCTGCATTTGCCATCGTGTAAGTGATGATCACAGAAAGCAGTTCTGTTCTGCTCTCTTCTATTTCTGTAGAACAGCAGCTAGGAAAAACAATGAGCATACAAGTCAATGTATAAAACCTATTTTTTTCTTCCATAAAATATAATGAAAATCATTCATTCATAGCTCATCCACTTATCCTAATAATTTATATGGCTTTTATACACACACACACACACACACACACACACACACACAGAGGGCATAATCTGTGAACCTGAGCTTCCATTCCTTAAAAACTTGTACAGGTTTTTACTTCGGTATAAGTGTTAAACTTCCTGAACAATCAAGGCAGTATCTTGTGCAGGTAGAAATGCTGGTACAAGCTGCAAACAACAAAAAAATAAGACCTCAAATATCCATTTTGAGCCCTCTTTTTCTTTTTGCCCCTTAAACATGAGTCACTCTTGGCAGGAAAAGCCAGGCCTTCACATGCACACAAACAGTATTCTGTTTTGACTGGCTATGCTTCAGTAAATGATTTATATATTAACAACGACAGCCTGATTTGGGATCTGGAACCTTGGACTGAATCCATTGCAGGCTCTGGCACTGCTGATTCTTGATGGCTAATGTTCACAATGGCAGCATTGGCAGGGTATTAAACAAAAATTTATTTCTGGCTTCTGAATTGCTGTCTTCACAGCTAAAGATTTTCTTTTTCTCTTGATCCCTAGATGTAGCAGATGAGAAGGCAGAAATGGGGAACAATCTAAGTCAAATTACCTAAAAATCCCTTTCTGTACACTTAACTGAACAATTAAAAGTGTGAGACTTACCATTGTTCTTAGAACCAGCAGAAGACCAATACACTGTTTACATTCCAATGAAGTTCTAATTTGGGGGTGAGTTATAGTAAGTGGTTCATAGCCCGTATGCTGCCTGTCTACACCGATATGAACTTCACTTTGAGATGATGGAACCTCATCAAAACAGTTGTAAAGGGACTTTTTGGATTAATTGTTCTGTGTTGTACAAGATACTTCATGTTATATTATTGAAAATAAAAATATTTACATAGAACCTTTGACAACAGCTGTAGTTCATCACTGGAGTCTGATCCAAATCATGCATAGTCTGTGCATAAATTTCCTTGCAAGTTATCTTGTTGATATATTGTATATTTGATGTTCAAACAGTAAGAACAATAAGAAATATATATTTCTGAAGACAATTGTAATCTGATACTTCAAAATGAGATCTATGAAAGTGTTTTACAAAATTAAGTATTATATAACCTACTTTCAGTAGACACAGAATAACGAAGCCATACGTGTTGCAGTAGATAACTAATCATGACCATCACAAAAACTGCAGTCACTGAAGAGAAATAAATGCAAAAGGAACTTCACTTCTTAAGTACTCGTCTCTTTCGGGGACATAGGATTTAATTCCTGTTTGCAATTTAGTTGCTAATTCCACCAATGAAATTTTATATTGAATTTATTTTATGGAAAAGAGTAGAAGATATGTAAGTAGAATACTCAGTTGCCGGCCAAGAAACCCATATTCTGTGTGTTCTCTCTCTGAGAGTATTTGCACTTCAGGCTTTCAATAGTCAGCTGTAACTATAAGTTGTAACTATAAATTGTTGCAGATGATGTGCTCTGTATGCGTGTGCTCCCTATGTACTACTGTAACAGGAAGAACCCTTGGACAAGAGGTACTTCCCAAGCAATTAATATAAAAGATTTCAATTAGAGCAGTATGAGCTAAAACTAATTTATTTTTCAGAACATGACTGAATCAGTTCACCTGACCTTGCTGCTCTAAAGTTGATTCTCAGCTATAGTGTGGATATGCTATGTGTTCCTGGGCCAAGGCTGTCTGTTCTGAACTTTCCATCTGTCCCAGCCCTGCAATGAACTTGCAGCTAAGACACAGCTACTGCTACTCTTCACTAAGCTGAAATGCTGGAAAATTTAGTCAACAGCTCTAGATTATCAAATGGAAATATTCAAGATCTCAGAAAAATGCAAACTTATCCTTCTCATTATTATTCATATATTCTCAGAGAAGTGGTAGAAACTTCAGGAAATGTAGGTATCTGTAGCAACATTTTGTGACTCCAGTGTGGACAGCTGTGAAGTTTTAGTATGTAATATGGCTATACTGACTGGCAGAGGTTACTTATTAGGATCACATAATGTGCTACATAGGTTCAAACAGGATAACTGCAGT